>OY293303.1:84638206-85838206 GCA_958502075.1 Orchestes rusci
ATTTGATCAACAGTTCTAAATTTAGCTCGAATGTGGTTCTCTTATCAATAACAAGTCTCAGTAACTACAACAGCAACAAAACAAGAAAACAAGAAAACAAGAAAACAAGAACACAAGAAAACAAGAAAACAAGAAAACAAGAAAACAAGAAAACAAGAAAACAAGAAAACAAGAAAACAAGAAAACAAGAAAACAAGAAAACAAGAACACAAGAACACAAGAAAACAAGAAAACAAGAAAACAAGAAAACAAGAAAACAAGGAAACAAGATAACAAGAACACAAGAAAACAAGGAAACAAGATAACAAGAAAACAAGAAAACAAGAAAACAAGAAAACAAGGAAACAAGATAACAAGAAAACAAGAAAACAAGAAAACAAGAAAACAACACAAAACATTAACAAAAACATCTCATAAGCAATTGTGGTTATATGAAAATAAAATGAACAAATGTAGCCTGCAGTATTAGCAAATTCTATATATTCCAATATATAGACTTTGGTATTAGTTCACTGATTATAAAATTTCAGGTATAAATTCAGGATCGGTTTGCTTTGTGGTTTTCAACAAGACAGGTTTGGTTTAATTCAATCACATAAAGATGATTCACATTGAAAAGTAGCTGAATTTAATAAATAATACCTGTTGGGTGAAGTAGATAAATATTGCCACAATATATCCATTAGTATAAAAATTAACAATGACAACAGAACTTCCAGCAGGAGTATTGTTTCTGAGCGCCTTTTTTTAACAATACCTGGTATATACAAGTAGATTTAGATATACAAGAAACGTTTATTTGCATATCAACATTATCAACCAATCATAATGACTCTTGAACCATCAAACTGAGAAAAATCAATTGTTAATAATGGATTGATTGGCTAGAAAATTGATAAGTCTAAAAATTTGTCATATTCAGCTTTTAAGTTAAGACTTTATTTTGTAGATGATAATTTTGAACCATCAAACTGGCATCCACTTATTGATTCGTTTGAATGTAAAAATCATATAGAATTCGCTATTATATCAATCTTTGTATTCATTTTTTGTATCATGCTACCCATTCTAGGAGTATATTTGTATAGAAATAAAAGAATTATCTACTAGCAAGTGTTTTTATTGAATAACAAGATATTACAATACATTATTTTTCATAACCCATGAATTATGTGAATTATTCATGCCCAACCATTTAACATAAACTTTATTTCCCTTCCGTCTTAGAATCTTTTCTACCAAATACACGTCAGGATGTTCAACTTTTTGCAACTCCTCCTTATAAAATGCACCCTGTATCTCTTCACCTCTATGATCCTCCAATATGTAGGTTGTTGGATTTGTGATTTTTATTTTTTTAATCACAAAGATTTCATTTGACCAGTTAGGTTTATACCCTTTTGAAAACATCTCACGAAACTTACTTATTCGCACATAGTCTTCCTTTTCATATTTGGAAGGATTCACTGTTTTTATACGACCATAAACTTTTGATAGTAGGTGCTTTTCATGTTTTTTAGATACTTGTATAGGTTTCATTCCAATAACAGAATGTTTGGTATTATTGTATTCTGATACTATCTCAGGTAATATTTTTAACCATTTATAGTTTCCCTGCAAACTGAATTTTTTCCACATTCTGTTTTTCAATGTTCTGTTCACCCTTTCTACGATGCTAGCTTTCATATTGGAAAATGTTGAGTAGTGATTGATGTTGAATTTTTTCATCAAATCTTGGATTTCTGTATTAAAAAATTCCTTTCCATGATCTGTTAGCAAATTTTTGGGAGGTGTTTTTACAATGTTTAAAATTAATTTCATGGCTGTGGTTACATCTTTAGCAGTCTTTGTTTTGACAGGAATTGCCCAAACAAATTTTGAAAACACATTAATTATAACTAAAATATATCTATATCCTTTGTTTATTTTTGAATATGGTTGCATTTCAACTAAATCTGCTTGGAAAAGATCATTGATCCCCTTTACAATTACTGCTCTTCTTTTAAATAATCTTCTGGCTGGTTTGTGTAATTCTTTTACCACATCTTCTTTGATAGTATTCATTATTGAACTGTTTTATTTTCAATCACTACGGGGCATTTTATTTGTAATTCGCCATAAAATTCTGTTATTTTACTATCCGTTTCACGTCTAAAGGAGGCAAGTGTTCCATAGAAAAGGGGCATCTAAATATATAATGACATATTTTTTCTCAATCATAGGCAGCCAGTTCTTTGGGAATAAATTTTTTGTTTTCAATTATAAATCCTTGTACATCCAAAACGAGTAGTTTCATATTTTCAATTGTGAGAATTTCACTAGCATCTGCTTTTCACCACTATAATCTTGAATTTGTTTTTTAATTCTTTCGATCTGTTTAAATGGTAAGATAAGCAAAGCTTCAATTCTGGAGACATACTGAACATCATTTAGAGAAATAAAATGGTTTATATAATTATTTGAGAACATGCGTATTACAATTGCTTGACTATTTTTGTTAAAGAATTGTAGCTAAATAATTTATCATGTAAAATCAGACAATATACTGATGTATCCTTTTTTGTATTATTATTTGTCTCGAATTCAACTCTCAAAACAACAGTGCCTGTTTGAAGTGTTTCTTTTTGGTGGGAACAATCAATATGTGCGATTGGACACCTATTTTTAAAAGTTTTGAGGGTTGAAGGTTCGTTTGGTATATCATAGTAGGAATTTTTAAAGTTTGCAAACATTTCATAGAGAGCTGAAAACTTGTTATCATTGAAATTCAAATACAAATCATGATATGGATAACTTTCAGAATTCAAAAATACTCTAATATTTGTGTGATTTATATTATCGAATTGACTAGCATCTTTCATGATGCGTCCTTTTCTATTTTCTTGAAAACCAATTATTATATGACGAGGTGCTTCAAGTTTACTACTTGTTTTAACGGGCCAAGAATGACGGGTTGCTTCAGGTAGCGAGGAATATTCAACAATTTCCCAACTACGAAATCCAAGTAACAGATCTTTATCAGTTTCAAGAATTTGTGTTAAAGTTAGTTGTTGTGGTATATCAACTTGAATATGTGGTACTTTCCAATAGATCTTGTCAAATGTAACTTTTGGATTTTCCGCTTCGGGTGATGGATTTTGCATATCTTCAACATATAAAACTGCATCAACATCATCGCTGGCTCGGATCAAAACCAGTTCTTGTTTCATATTCAAGATTATTTTTTTATAGTCTTCAAAAAATCCCATCAACATTTTCAAAAGGTATAGATACATTAAATTTTCCTGAATCATCCACTAATATTTTTTCTTTATCTTCTCTGTTTGGAAACCAACCAGCATTTTGTAGCTTTACTAATCACCACATGATTCAACGCCACCTCCCACGTGATCCAAACCTTTTGATACACCATCACAATAAAGCTAGGCTCTGACGTAGCAACTGATAACACCATCGAACGGAGGTCACCTGATTGGGGTCGCAACCGCACCAAATGCAGATATCTCAAAAGAAATACTTGATGTGAATTGTTTTCAAAAATTTCGTTTATTCTGCAGATTTTTTCTGACCTGTCGAACGGGTCTAATTTCGTTTATGAATTGAAAATTATCAAACAACCCTCACAGAAATACTTTCGAGATTCCGATTTGCTGATTTGAGATGATAATAATCGAGACATATTCTTTATCCGGCAATAGCGATTATTTTTGATGTCACTTATCAATAACAAATTAACATGAATTGGTTGTTTCTTATCAGTATAATGAAGGGGGCCAACAACTTCATATTTAACTCTATTGTTTTCACAAATACTTTCAGGTCCGTACACATTTATTGAAATTTGATTTAAATTTTCAAATTTTTGTAGGTATATCCTTTAACTTCACAGAAAATTTTATATCACCAAAATTGAAATATTCGAAAAAGTTTGGATATGAAGAGGGTCTATCAACATGTTTATCTACTGGCACTATCGCACTAATAATACTCCATCCAAAACAAAATTCATCACGCTCAATAATTAATCGATTAAAAATCGTAGAAATATGATTCTCAGATAATTGAACAACCAGTTTATAGCATCTTTGCGTTTTATATCAAGAAAAACCAGCGACTGAATTGCGGTTCTCGCCCACAAAATGATCCACAAATGATATGATGTCAGGTGAGATTCTATAGCGCAAATATATAAACACGTTACTTGAATATTAATTTGTCATCTGGTGATCTGCAACTCGTATACCATAACATGTAGAACGGGGATAATACAAATAAAGTAAACCTGTTCTCACATTGCAGCTTTCTTCAAAAGACTTCTAGTGTCTGATAAGTAGATATTGATTCTTGGTAATGTAGTACTTTATATCAAACTTTGAATCAAAATACAGCCATTTACGAGAGTTTATTACCATGCAATAATAAGCCATTTAATTTAACATCTGCGTAGCAGATCGCATACCAAGCATGTATTAATTCAGACAGAGTAAAAACCTGTTTCCATCTGTGTCTTCCAAAGACATATCCCATAATATTTAAACGTTTCTATAACGCAATGGTTAAGCAGGCATCCGACTGGTAACCCAGAGGCTCAGGGATCGAGCCCAGACGACGGAACTTATTTTCAAAAAGGTGAGTATGGTATAGCGCATAAGAGAGAGAATAATAATAACACCTCAAATTTGTATAATTCATGATTATGTTCAAATATAATTAGCCAAATAATTAATTGATGAAAAATCATAAAAATATGATAATTGAACAGCCTAAAATTAAAACCCCCAAAAATATTTCAAAGTTCAGTGACCCCAATAAACCCCCAAATAATTAATTGATTAAAAATCATAAAAATATGATAATTGAACAACCAAAAATAATAAACCCCAAAAATAATTCAGTTACCCAAATAAAACCCCCAAATAATTAATTGATCAAAAAATATTAAATATGTTAAGGTCAATGACCTTCCATGGCGTAGCTTGAAACAGGGCATGAATGGTTTCTGGCTCAAGTGCCGCCATACCTACTCCCGTCTCTGCTCATTTAATATTTTCGTATAACTCAGTCATTTATCTATCAATGGATCCCGTATTTCTTCTATAATAATGTTGACTGTGAGATAATTAATAATCTATTAATTAAAATCTGTCCGTAATTGTCCTTCTTAGTTTTCCCGCGTCAAAACAATTAATCATTTAACTCACAAGCCAACCGACAACGACACATTTCGCGCATACATTCAAGCAAGCAGTCCTCACTTTTTGGTCTGAATTCAGAAGGTGGAAAGCGCCGAAATGATAGTCAGTACGGGTACAGAGTACAGAGTGTACCGAGACTGGCAGTACTGCATCGCGACCCGCACCTATTGACTGACCCGACCCGCTTCGAGAGCTAATCGCGACTTTTTCTTTTAATCTCCACGAGGTAAGACGTTCTGAACCCGTAAAATGTGCCGGATTTTGGTCAAAACTCTCTCAAAGTAAAGCCGCGTTAAAGTAAAATGATCAACCGGGTGGGAAATTTCAGACTTGTTCAGGTTGCGTTCAGGTGAGTTTTCTCGAAACAAGACTTTTGATTTCACACTGTTAAATTATATCGTGAGAGCAGGTCTGTTTCTGGGAGAGCTCATGGAATGTTCTTGAATAATGTGCTGGGATTTGAATAATACTCTTCAAGTCCCGTTCAGGTGAATTTTCTTGAAACAGACTATGAATTTCACACTGTTAAATTATATTGTGATAGTAGGTCTGTTTGTAGAAAACTCACCTCACGGGGTTTTATTTTGTTTGAATAATGTAATTTCAGAGGAGCGAAAGTTGCCGGGTGGGATAATTTCAGATAGAAAATTCAGTATCGCGTTTGAAACCGAATTTTAATAATTTTGACACAACATTCTTGAGATAGTTACGAGCGAACCAAACTAAATACAGAGAGGCTTCTGGAGTTACCGCGCAAGCAAGAACAGGTTTTACTATGCCTCTGAACCCGTTTTTCCTCCTCGTGGAAATAACCCGTTCGCGTTAGTTTTCCCGATACATTTTCTCTACGTCGTTGGAAAAGTCTAAATTCTTCAAAACCGCTGTTATTTTCTGTTTATTATTTCGCCGTGAAAACCCGATCCGTCGTTTTAAATTGATTCGTTACACACTGCCGCTTCAAGTTCTATTTTTCCCGATTTGAGGCTGCCATTAAGTTGCAAATTACTTAACTGAAATTTTGATTCTCCCCGGGAGAGATTAGACCTACGTTTCAGTATTATCTCTTATGTGATATTTTTGATTTCTATTTTGCTGATCGAAGATCAGATTATTGTTGATTTGATTTTGTTATTATTTTTTTTTTATTTGACTGGTTGGGAACCAGTCCAATTGTAACAATAAGTGGGACAAATAGACTGACCAATTTATGTTTATTAACACCGTGTTTTTATTTCAAGAAAGTTCAGTAATTCATTACAGAGCGGAAATTTGCGGAGTTTTGGAAATAACGAACGCCTGAACTTTTTTCACTGTATAAAAGCTACCCGATAGGCACTGTGGGCCCTCTACCACATAAATACAGGGGGTAACGCTCGAGCAATTTTTTTAACATCAACAAATTCCCTCATCCCCGTCGGGAATCAAACCCGGAAAATCTCGGGACACGTCAAAGTGTTTTATTTTTATATGATATTAAATTCTCCAAATCAATGCCGGTACGTTTTCGATGGCCCACCCTGTGTATACAGTGTGTCTCCGGATCGGCGCATGAATAGGTAAAAAAGACAAAAAAAAATAGAATTGAGATTTCATCTTTTGGGGTTCAGAAATTCACCTAGTAGCTATTTTTCTCACCAGTAAAGTGCTTCTTCTGTCGGAGATACGACAAAATGTTGAAGAAAGTTGTTTGGTATGAAAAACTGAGTGAGAATGCAAAATTTCAAAACCCTCCGCCTACTTTGATATTTTGTATTTTTTCATTCCAAGTTCTCCAAATAGCATGCAAATAAATTTAACCTCAATATTTTAAGTTTGTTTGTGTTTTTTTTATTTCAAAGTTCGTTTTTAATTAGCAAAATTGCGTAATTCACCATTCAAAGAATTTTTGGTGATAAACTTTTCTAATATCTTCAAAAAATCAAAATGGGCGGAGGATTTTTAAATTTTGCATTCTAACTAAGTTTTTTATTCTGAAAAACTTTGTTCAATAACATTTTGTCGTATCTCCTATAGAAGAAGCTCTTTACTACTGAGGAAAAGCTTCTAGGTTGATTACCAAGACATGCTTGATTTTTCGAAACTAAAATTATGACACAAATCAGCTTCTATCCAAGCAGGGCTGCAGCTCAGAAGATGAAATTTCAATTTTTACCTATCCATGCGTCGATCCGGGGACACACCGTATAATATCGGAAAATCCCAATTAACATCATTTGATAGTGTAGGGTTACATATTCACAACACATTCACTGTTTAGTAGTACAGATTCAAGTGTTAATGAACCTCGCCCATTATTTCTTGTTCCTTGCCAACCGCTTTGCTTTTTGTCTTGATTTTCCCTTATTCTCCAGTATATGTCTGTAAAATTACTCTGGGAAATTTTCAGAATTGATTGATGGAGAAATTGGAATTATTTTCTCCGATGATAAAAAAAAACGTCTATCTAATTTTTTTTAATCAATTATTTATTCACTACTCCATGTCAACAACGCACTCTTATACATTTCGTTGACATTACATAAAATCATAGTGCGTTGAGCATTTAAGATGATTAACATGATATGAAAAAATATTTAAATATAAAACATGCCGCTCGCATTGAAAGTCTGTGACTTTCAACAAATTACAAAAAAACGCGCACAATATCAGTCTACGCTTTATAAGTCCAGATTAAGTTATTATCAGTGCCACTCTTGCTATCTTGTCTGTCCCACGAAACACTTCCACAATTTTTCCCATTTTCCATTTTATTGGAGGTGCATTGTCATGTTTCACTAACACGAATGAACCAACGGTCAAACTGTCGTGGTTCTGCTTCCACTTAGTTCGCTGTTGAAGCTCCGCAATATACTCCTTGCTCCATCTGGTCCAGAGATGCTGCTTCATCTGCTGTAATTGCTGATAGAGGGACAGTGTATTGGTGGGCAAAATTTTCAAATCAGGTGTCATCCACGAATTTAACTGACGAACGATGATTAAGTGTCCAGGCGTTATTGGAGTGAGATCCTCAGGGTCAGAGGATAAAGGTGAAAGAGGACGTGGATTCATTCTTGCTTCTACCTCTCATAATAATGTATAAAAATGCTCGAAGGTTAATGGTGTATTGCTAATTACAGTAATTACTCGCTTTAAATGAAATTTCATACTCTTAATACCTGCCTCCCATAGACCACTAAAGTGAGGCGATTGAGGTGGTATAAAATGCCATTCTATTTCTTTCTACCATATATTTGAGATTAATTCATTTTCATTTTGTTTAATAAAACGACCTAATTTTTTTGACTCCGAGTATGCCGAGACAAGATTGCAGTCATTATCTGAAAAAATTACGGAAGGTTTACCACGTCGTGCAGTAAATCTACGTAGTTACAATATGAAAGCATCTTTACTGAGATCATTCACCAATTCTAAATGGACAGCTTTTGTTAAAAGACAAATAAAAAGACAAATATATGATTTTGAAACTTTGGTACCACGACCCGCACGACTTATCACGGTTTAATTTTTACCCTACGTCAGTGGTCAAATTTTGTCTAACAATTCATGCGGTTATCTGTTTATTTGCCTATTCTATTTAAATTCTAGTCAATCTACAGTCAACGTCCCTCTAGTCAATCTTGAATATAGCGTAAACGATAAAATAGGTACAACGAAGTCTCCACTCCAACGGCAGCTAGTTCGGTTGATGTCGGTTGCTCGCGTCACCCGAGCAGAAGCCGCGCAATTGGAAATCGTATTTTCTAATTTTCGAAAACTCGAATTAACGGTTAGATTTGGTGGTTGGATTTTATCCATTCCAATTTCCCTTTTTGCCTTCGTTTTGAAGTTTCGATCTTTTGGGTACTCTTTACTGTTGATTTTGGAAATAGTTTTTTTGTCATCTTAGAACTTTGCACCGACGTAGTCCTTCCCACTGATAAAGTACGAAATCGTTGGCCATTGTTGAGAAGATACGTGGTGGTTTCGCATCGAAGAGAAATTTGATATTTGCCATTGTGCTCACCCTCTTGATTAGGGGATTTATTTTTCACTTCGTACAATAGTTGTGCCACTTTTATCTTTAGTGTTTCGGTTTGGTTGGCCGGCTATATCGCCGTTAGCTGCGGATTAAAGTGAAGCCACTCGTTTCTGTGAAGTAGGTCGCCATTTTTGATTTATCATACCTCGTTTTATTGCAACTCACCAATCTCAGATTTTGGAAAACCTTCTTTGGAAAAGACTACCTAATTACGGTTTCCGAAGCCAATCGGATATTCACGGAGTGGTTGCCTGAATTGATTATTCAACCTGTCTTGGATTTTGTGACCATACTGGCTGTAGTATGTAAGTACTTTTCACGTTTTCCGATAAGAACTTTCCTTGTTTATTGTGGCCAATAAGTTACAAATTTTGGGTTTGCCTGTTGCTCAATAATTATTATTGTTGAGACGTTCAAATTGGAGAATCTTTATTAAATTCTTATTATTCAATGGGGGAGTTTTCGCATGACTCAAATTTTCCGTATTACCTTTTTTTTTTCTTTTTTTTAACAAATGGGTTGAGACTTTTAATTGTTTGATGGTACAATTTAGTGGGACTAGTTTTCTTGTACTATAGGGTCTTAGTTGGGAGCTAGAGATTCCGGATATTGGCTATTCCCTCTCACTAACGGGATTGATTGATTGATACCGGGCAGAACCATTTTGATTACATCTGGATATTGGCCATTAAGCCTGACGTCGCATCCCAGGTTCCAAGTAATTAAACTGAAGACTACTACTCATAGATTTAACACAATTTAATTCATATTCATATATTTACGTATTACATTGTGCGCCAATCGTGATCACGTGAGGTACCTGCTCGTTTCGAGTTTGAAAGTTGTGCGTTATTTTGATTGCACCCAATTATTGGTGAAGTTTGATCAAGGCGCATCCGCCATTTCTTTCTGGTATCAACTTATAACAGTGACCCATTGATTTATTTACTTTGCCTATTTCATTTATTTTGACCAATCATTTATAACTAGCCTTTATCACTTTTCTGAACCATTGAAACTTTATCACGTGTATTGGGATTACGACGAATATAAAGGGAAGTTATTACTTTTTTTATTTTATTGTACTTCTTTCTTTGCTCTAAGGTTGCAAAGGTTTTTTTTATTGTTGCTAATACTCAGTAACCGAGTATTTGGTAAGTATCTGTGCTACGGAATTAAGCCGGGTAAAAGGTTACTGGCGTCCATTAATATTGATCCTTTATTAGTTTAACCGCACGACCACTCCCTTCTGCGTTAGCCAAGGCATTCCGTTTGTTTTTCTTTTGTCCACCTCATACCTTCTGCAACCTATAATAAAGGCGGTAGCAAATTTCGCGCCCAACGTGGGGCCATTATCGTCATAGACAATTATCGTCATAGGCCAGTATTGTCATAGAGATAGTTGTTAGTTTTTGTTCAACTTTTCGGAGCGAGAGTCAGAGTTTCTAGTTACTATCAGTTTCCGTAGTCTCCCTTGTACTTTATCATTTTTTGTGGTATATTGTTTTCATCTTTTTGAAATGGATTTGGGCGATTTTAGTATGTCAGTTGATTTTCTCAAAAAGAACATGATCGTTCATGAGCTCACCATACGTGTTGTTCTGGCTGACGACTCTCAAACGGTTGATGTATTGAGAGCTGCTTTGCGTCCTATTTTGAAGTTGGAGAAAAAGGGCAAGTGTTTGAGTTACCCTCCATATAATTTTGACTTTGACGCCGAGTGTGCATATGTATCCAAGACCTTGAGTGAGCTTAAAAACGCAATAAAATCCCTTGCATCGGAAAATGTGAAAAGTAAGTACAGCCAAATTCAGGCTTGTCTCGTTCACATTCTAGGTCGGATAGACCGAATACCGCCGGCTATTGGTTTGGAAACCGCCAAAGTCGAGCGTTGGTCTGAATTGCTGTTGGACATTGGATCAGCCAACTCAAAGTTATTAGAAAATTTTAAATGATTGATATTTATTGGCGAAATTGGCAATTGTCCTGTTATCTTTGGAATAACAAAACAAGAAACATTTAATGAAAACTTATTTGTCTTTGAAAATATTTTCGTGTGACATTTATGGTTATCATCGAAAAAGAATTATTTATTTCATCAACAGAAACATTAATTTTTTTCTTTAAACAATTGAAGTTTATCGCAGGCGCTTTCAGTGATGAAACTCGACTGAGAACCACTGTCTAAAATTACACGAATAGTATGCATATTATTGAATCTATCAAACATATCAACGTGAGCTGTCGATAATAGGACATCACTTATCTCACAATTCGCAGAATTATTAATTACTTCCTTTATATTGACAAATGAGGAAGATGAATCTTCAACATCAATAGTAGATTCCTGGCTTTTATCGCAAACTTTTTCTGAATTAGTCTTGTCCACATGTAATCAAATGTTATGCTTCTTGTGGCATTTTTTACAGGTTGGTTTTCGACAACTCTTATTAAAATGACCCCATTCCAAACAGTTCAAACATAAGTTTAAGGAAATAATTGCTTCACCCCGTTTGTCAACAGGAATTTTTGAAAAAGACGGACATGACTGAATATAATGCTCACCCTTGCAAAATACACACTTTTGCACGTTTACATCAGTCAAATTTCGCAAATTTTCATCCACTGCAATTAAATCTCTGAGATTAGTTATTTCATTGTCAAGAAGTTCCGCCTTCGAAATCAAGAATACTTTAAAATCCTATAAAGACGGATATATGGTTGCTTTTGATTTAAATGATTCCCAATCCCTGGCAATAGTCTTATCCAATCTCGTGCTTTACAGATAAACAATTGGTACATCCCAACATGATGTAGGCAAACCTATCTGACTTGATGCACGCATATTTTTAGTAACATTATTCAAAAGTGCACGCATGACTTTGGAAGACTATTATGTATTAATGATTTATCGTTATTATAGCGTTTTCCCAACAACTCTCATGCAATATTATAATTATTGGAAGAAAACTCTATGCTTGATATTTACTGCATAGGTTCATTGCGCATAGAAGCTCTCAAATAGTGGAAACGCTGTTTATCGGATAATGATTTATTTTTATGAATAAGAAACTCAAAAATTTCGCAAAGATCCGTCAAATATGGGTAAATTTATATCTGGAAGCTTTACATTCTGCACAGGGTTTACACTAACAGATTTCTGAGAACCTTCTGAGGAACCTCTACAGTTGTCATTGTCAATTTTGTTGTCATTTAAATACTTTTTTGCTAAATAAATCACGGAATAATACCTACTTTCAAAATCACTTCTCTCTAAATATTCGTTTTCTAACTCGGTTGATTCACATGATGACTGAATTCTATATTGGATTTCGACAAATTTTTGTAATAAATTAACCTCAATATTATTAATGCGAATTTCCAATTCTAATATGATTTGATCAGTTATATCAATGTTATCTTTACATTTCTCATCTATATACTTCGATAAGTTGGTTAAACTAGCTTTTACTGAACCTCTTTGCCTTTTGAGTATTTCCATTTTCAAATTAACAATTCACCTTCAATTACTTGAATGATTTTAGAAAATTAACAAATATAATTGATTCACAATGACGCAATGAGGCAATAATGAAATTCACAAATAAAACAATCTCTTCCATCATCTTGTTTCATTTTTTCTTGATCTTTCTCGTTTCTTTCTATTTCTTGCTCTTGACTCCCAGATTTGTTTCACTTTTATTGTGCCATCCATCCTTTGCATAATACACCTGCTCAGTTGCCTCTTTTGGATAAATTTATGTATTGATTCGATGTTCAATTATTGTTCTCTTATGGCGTAATTTCGGGTTCTATGCGTTCTAGTTACTCCTTTCGTTCTTCGAAGTATTTCATCTCCATAGCTTTTATCTTGCTTTCCTATACCGGAGATAGCACCCACGATTCACAGCTCTGTGAGAATTGGTAGATATTATATCGTTTTGCTCATTCTTGTTCCTGCATTAATTTCCCTTCAGTTGATGAATGACTTGTTCAAAGTCACATAAACAGGAATGACAGCAGATACCTGAAACTTGGCAGTTGCAGTCATGGTCAAAGGGCCTTCAAAATAAGGTACCACTCGACTCCCCTTTCCATTTAACATTTTGAGGGTTAACATCACCCTCGCTCAGGGAGTGATGTTGAAGAGTGGCTCGTTATTCAGGGTGGGAATTTTTCAAATTGATACCCTATATATACGTCTTCCTGATATTGTTCATTGTTATCTTTCTCTGTTGTTTTTGCGGTACTGGTCCCCAGAAGTTCCTGAAAGTATTCTGCCCATCTTTCCATAATTTCCTGGTCGTCAGTCAACACTGCATCACTTCTCGCTTTCACTCTATATTATGTTTTTGCTGGTTGTTTCTCCGTGAGTGATTTCACAGCATTGTAGAATAATTTTTGATAGTCTTTTTTCTTTTAGTTTCTCACCAAACTCACACATCACACCATTGTTTTCTTTTTTCAATGTGTACCATCTGCTTTACTTTTCTCCTTTCCGTTTTGTAAGCTTCATAGTTTATAGATGTTTTATTCTCGTTGTATTTTTTTCCATGCTTGTTTTTTCTTTTTGATTTGGTCTCTTATATATCTGTTCCACCATGCTGTTGTTTTCCGGTCTGTCCTTTTAAGACTTACTCCATATATTTCTTCTGCTGTTCCTATGATGATATTTTTGAATTAATTTCATTTCTCTTCTATGTTTTGTTTGGGACTTTTTTTGTTGTTCCGCTAAATTTTTGTGAAATATCCCTTGATGCAAGTTTATAAGCTCTGACAGATTTGTGGTTTGATCTTCTGTCGGGTTTATCCTCCTCCGCTCCTGATTTGATAATTGATATTACTAGAAAGTGATCGCTTCCAATTTCAAATCCTCTTTTGGCTCTAGTGTCCATCACATCTTTCATATTCTTCTTTTCCACTATGATATAATCTATGATAGAATTTTCTTTAACTTGTAGATATGTTTTTGTTCAAAAAATAAATTGATTATTCTTAAATCGTGTATTATGCAGAGGTTCAAGGTTCTGTGACCATTGTTATTCCATACGTTTTCATCATATTTCCCAATTTCTGTGGAGTATTTGCTAACATCTTTAATTTCGACTCTAGTGCTATCCATATCTCCCAAAAAAATGATTTTTTCCCTAGACCTCATCTGGTTGATTCCAGAATTTGTCTCTATTGTCCACTGTATTATCCTTATTGGGGCCATAGCAAGATATCATGTTTGTTATTCCTGGCTCTGTATTCAGCTCTACAGTGAGGATTTTTTCTGATATCCCTGTCCACGATCAAATTCGCTCTGCAAGGTTTTTATGTGTTATATATCATCTCACTCCTGCTGCTACACTTTTCTCATCGTCCACACCACTGTGGACTAGAACGTGTTGTGTTCACTTGCGAGAATCTCCGATTCTTTTCCTTTTTTCTTGTTTCTGATATAGCTAGCATATCTAGATTTGCTCTTTCAAATTCTTTCTTTAGGTCGTCTCTCTTGACGTTTAGTGTTTTAATGTTTCATATTTCTACTTGTATTGTTTTTTTTTTATTTCGTTTATTTCAAACGACTTATTTCCAATATCGTTTCCATTCAACATTGCCTGGTCATTCGTTGCTTTTATATTTAAATTTTCTTCATTCAGTTTTTGGTTTGCCGTTAATTTTTATGAACTCTTTCCGCTTCTGGTCCTATTTCCTTACTTCTCAATCTACAGTCAATTTCTGATATCTAATTCTCACTTGATTTCCTTTTTGCTCTTTAACTCGAACCATTGCTTCAATTTCCCTATCCCCTTTGGTCATATCCGTCATTAATATATGTTCTTCCAACTGTATCTCGTTGTTTCTTCTCATTTTGCATCACTCTGTGCTTATCATTTGAGTTGCTTAGTTTCTCCAAACAAAATTTTTCCCCAATTTTTCTTGCGTTCTTTATTCCTATCTCAATTCCTAGATTCTTTCTAATAAATTTGTTTATTTCTGTTACCAACTTTTTTGCACCATATGACAACGCTCAGCTCCTGTATAACAACATAACACAACAACATAACATAGTATATTTCTTCTTTTTCCATTGCGTCTAGTTTTTCACCACGGAAAGTAGGTACAAACAACCAAGTAATACGATCAACTTTTGAATTTTTATGATAACAACATTGCCGTCAAAACAATCTCTGACTACTTTCTTACGAAGCAAAACTTTGCTGGATGCGAAGAATATTCAACTTGGCCTAGCAAAGCCAATCATAAAAGTAAGTACCCATGTCATTGATATCTAAGTTTTTGCTGCACCGTAAATTTCAGCCATATCGAGCTCTTTTCGTTTAACTTTTACCAAGGCCGTTATACCAGTGTGTCGCATTCAAGATGTATACGCTATTTCAAGAAGTCGGAGTTCGAGATTCCGTACAGTCATAGTCATATACCACTGAACATATAATCATATGGAAGGCTCACTCTAGTGCGGCACTTTGAACTAGCAACACCAAAGAAAGGCTGGCCGAGTTCTATGCCGCACAAACATGTGGTTGATACAAGACTTACGAGAGTGACGGAACTGACGGACAGGATTAAACACCCTCCACGCTTAGATCGCCAACTGGCCGTAGTGACCGTTGAACATTTCCGTTTCGGCTCAATACCTTTGTCATGTGTTTTAAGGGGCCTACAGACACACGTAGATATCCGTCAGTGTATAGACAATATCCGCCGACAATATCTGTCGAAGTATAGGTCGCTGCTTGAATTTTTGTACGCGCGTACAAATCGCACCTACACATCTCAAGAGATGTTCGTGTGTCTGCAGGAGGCTTGAAAAGTCGGCGTCGGTGGTTGTCAGGTGGGTTTTGCGCTGGGGGTCAATTTTTGAGCCTTCGCAAATCAAAAACGTATAGGTACGCAATTGTGCAATCAGCATTTGAAATAACATGGGTGATCGCATTTTTGCGTATACGTATCAAATTTGCGAAGGGTCAAGAATTAACCCCCTGGGCAGCGTGATCCTTCTGTGGTCATACAGCATACAGACTGATGAGCCACACTTTTCTTGATATCTAACTGGAATTTCAACCTGTAGAGCCCGCCCACTATATGTTTTCAGAAAGAGGACCAATTCTAGATATTTTGCTTCTCGTCAAAGATATTGAAAAAAGTTTTTGGAAAAAGATTTTCTAAATTGTATTCTAACCCCGGATACCAAGTTTCATGAAAAAATTCTTATTTTTGTTTCCAACGTTTTTGTTCGTTTACGAATTAATTTTTCCGTTTGACATAATATTTTTATATAAAAACTGAGAATTTTACTCTTTCTTGATTAAATATCGCCATGACGTCTCAAAAACATTAAATAAAGAAATACAAGTTGGAATCTTCTTGTTTTGATTTCGTTCATGAATCTTTTAGTGTATTCAAATTGAAAAACTATGCATGCTTTCACGTGATTGATATAATGTTGGTTGATCATGAGTAGTACCACAGCTGTAGATTGTTAGTTGATACGTGATTTTTGTCTGATGCTCACAATATTTTGTTTTCAACTCACATACAATATTCTTACCTGGTCGAGCAACAATAACTCTTCTGCCCTTGCTATCTCTTTTTGGACAGGCGAACATGTAGCCCAAATTGGTAAGCTCCTCCATCATAGGAATAGTTATATCAAGACAGTTGAAGGCAACCCCAAATGTTTGACGAAGCAGAATATAGCGTTCTAATGCTTCTTTAGCTTGCTCAACACTGAATTTCTTGAATCTCAAGAATCTCAGCAGGAAGCATGAATCTGAAAAAAGAATCCCACTATTATAAGTTCCTTCTTCTACAGACTGTATGTCGTGCATCTTGCATACATCTTTGTAACTATAATACAGGGTGGTGCAACCAAGATGGGGTGGACGATTGTGGGAAAATGGTGAGAGATTTGGATAAATTTTTTTTTTGTTTATCATAGTTAATCGAAAAGGCTATGTTTTAAAAATATAGCCATAGTACAGGGTGTCCCAAAAAGTCTATGGCAAACCAAACTTGTATTTTTTCAAATGGAACACCCTGTATATTAGTTGATATTCCAATTCTTCCTTCAATTTTGAACAAAAATTGTGATACAACTAATGTCATTAAATTCAACCGTTATCGAGATATCGCGTTTTAAAAATGGCATTTTTGCAACTTTGACATGCTATGAAACTCAAACTATTCAAGTTAGAGGAAAATGGTTTGCACTTTCCTGTCTTAACTTTTCAAAAGGTCTTCTGTCATTTGGATAGAAGGTAACGTCAACTGTCAACTTTTTTCGGCACATTTTGACATTTTTTCACAAGAATGAATTTAATTTCCTTGAATAGCGAAAAGTTAAGATAGGAATGTGCAATCCATTTTTCTCTAACTTGAATAGTTTGAGTTTTATAGCATGTCAAAGTTGCAAAAATGCCATTTTTAAAACGCGATATCTCGATAACGGTTGAATTCAGGAACATTAGTTGTATTACAATTTTTGTTCCAAATTGAAGAAAGAATTGAAATATCAATCAATATACAGGGGGTTCCATTTAAAAAAATACAAGTTTGGTTTGCCATAAACTTTTTGGGACACCCTGTACTATGACTATATTTTTAAAACATAGCCTTTTTGACTAACTATAATATACAAAAAAAAAATTATCCAAATTTCTCACCATTTTCCCACAATCGTCCACCCCATCTTGGTTGCACCACCCTGTATACCTACCATGATTTTTTTTCCAATATTAAAAGTTTGTTAGACGTTAAACGTGAAAATATTTTTCACACAACAATGCTTCAACAATCAATGCAGTAACCTTCCCCAAATTTTCTCCAATATTATAAAACGTATCCAAAAACATTGACTTTTCGGTTCACTTTCTCTATCCCATTTTCAAAATACACACTTACAAAAATCCTCTATCAGCTCTTATCGATAACATTTTATTCTTAGGTTTTGGGTGATTTCAACTATGATTTTGACAAAAATTATCACCACACCAACAAACTCAAGCAAACATTAATGGACTACAACAAATGGTTAAAGAATTCACCAGAATCACTGATAGGAGTGGAACTCTTATTGATTATGCGATCACAAACGATGCATCACAGGATTGTGCAGTACTCTTGAGCCCAAAATTTGTGATAATCTGATGTTGGAAGTAAAAATTGACAAAAACAAAAAACAAAATATGAGACAATAAAATATAAAAAAATCTCAACATCTCATCACCGAAGTGAATGGCTTAACAATATTACGAACACTAATTTCTGATTTGTTATCAAAAAGTTTGATTTCAGGCATATCGGACTCACTAAAACAAATTACATCAGGTATGAAAACAACAAATGAATTAAACCAGACATCATAGGAAGAATGAAATATCGAGACGAAGCTTATAAAGCAGCAGTAATTTCAAACGACCAAAACTTATGGAACGAGTACTAAATTATTAAGAAGTCGTGTCACTCTTCAGGAAGTCCAAAAATCAATACCTTCAGCAGGTGCTGAATGGAAATGAGAAAAAGTCGCAAAAGTCAACAACATTGTATTAAATGACAACTGTGATAGGTATGACGAATAGCTAAACAACTACTTTAAAGATGGTGCCAAAGAAATTATATCAAAAATAATTTTGTAGCCAACCTCACTCACGTATTAGGCCAATACCGATCGGATTGCTGAAAAGAGTGATTCAAAATTGAACCTTTCTAGACCTTCGGCGAAATCGCGGGTCGTGGCCATTATATTCAAGTGAAATTATTGTCAATAATTAAATATCAAAGATTGTTCTTCCAGGTCATGATAAAGATTCCGTCATTCAATTCCATTTCATGTGTTTTATCAGAATTGAAAAAAAGTCTAAATGAATCACACGTCACAATAAAATTCAATGGTAACTGCTTTTTCTCAAATCTTCCACGCTCCTTTAATTACTTCTTATAAATCAATTCAGGTTATTATATGAAAATACATGTGACACTTTAGTAGAAATCATAGAGAAAAGCAAATTTGTCTTCAGACTTGGTAGCTTCAAGACCTATAAGAAGATCCTGGACGTTGAGAAACTCTTTTCATAAATCATCGATAAATATTACAGCATATTGATGTATTTTCACTGTCCTACGGAGCCGCTGCAGCGATGAATGGTGAAAAAATCTTTTCCTACGAGCGTGTTGAAAAGTTACTTTTCCGCACGATTTTTCGTTTTGAAAGTTGTACTTTTCCGCACTAGTGCGGTAAAGTTACTTTTCCGCACGATTTTTGTATTGTTAAAAATGAGTCCATACAAAAATAAACATGTTCAGGACTAATTAAGTGATTTATGTTATATTCTACCTTATGTGGCATTTTGAGGTATTATTAGAAAATCTTTGCGTATCAAAAACATCTTTTTTTTATAAATAAGATGAACAAAACCACTCGTAGGAAAAATATTGTACCTAACTCTTGCGGAAAATGTCTTTTCCGCCCTTAACGGCTTGCCCGAACTCCGCTCCGCGTCGTTCGTGCAACTGCCGTCGCGTGCGGAAAAGTACCACTTTCCGCACTTGTTAGGTAAATAACTATTTCCTACGAGCGTGCGGAAAAGTTACTTTTCCGCACGATGTTTGTATTGTTAAAAATGAAGATATTTATGACTTACTAAATGATTTTTGTTACTTCAAATAAAATGGACAAAAACAATCGAATGTGAAAAAAAGCATACTTAACAATTTTTTAGAAATAATCGCCAGAACAGGTAAACTGAGAAATGGATCGAAGTTTCAAAATTACGTACTTCTTTGATAACTGATGCAGGATCAAAGAATTCAAATTTTATCAAATTTTCAATTTTTTTTTCATTTTTTTTCCGCACGATTTTTGTATGTCAGGAATGAACATGTTTAGGACTAATTAAATGATTTATGTTACTATTCTACCTCATGTGGCATTTTTAGGTATTATTAAAAAAGATCTTTGCGTATCAAAAACTTCTTTTTTTTTATAAATAAGATGGTCAAAACCACTCGTAGGAAAAACATTGTACCTAACTCTTGCGGAAAATGTCTTTTCCACTCTTGTTTGGTAAATAACTATTTCCTACGAGCCATCGTGAAATCGTGCGGAAAAGTAACTTCTCCGGACGATTTTTCGTTTTGAAAGTTGTACTTTTCCGTACTAGTGCGGAAAAGTAAGATTTTTGTATTGTTAAGAATGAAGATATTTATGACTTATTGAATGATTTTTGTTACTTCAAATAAGATGGACAAAAATAATCGAATGTGAAAAAAATCACTTTTTTAGAAACATCGCCAGAACAGGTAAACTGAGGAATGGATCGAAGTTTTAAAATGCAGCATTACCTCGAGCATTACCTACTTCTTTGATAACTGATGCAGGATCCAAGAATCCAATTTTTCTGATGAATATATCATGATGAAAAAATTTGGTTTAATTATTTTTCCGTGCATACAAAAATGAACATGTTTAGGACTAATGGACTAATCAAATGATTTGTGTTACTATTCTACCTCATGTGGCATTTTGAGGTATTATTAGAAAATCTTTGCCTATCAAAAACTTTTTTTTATAAACAAGATGGACAAAACCACTCGTAGGAAAAACATTGTACCTAACTCTTGCGAAAAATGTCTTTTCCACCCATAACGGCTTGCCCGAACTCCGTTCTTTCCGCACTTCTTAGGTAAATAACTATTGCATGTCCATTCCAAATTTATGAAATATTTATATCAAATGATCTAGAATGCAGAGAACACCTACCCATGCGACAATTTCTGATTTTTGGATTTTGCTGTATCCAATCTCTCATCGATTCCAAAGCTGAATCTCGAGATTTTTCATCTTCTCGCAGTTCTTGGAATGCTATTTCTTGTGTCTCTTTTGATAATTTACACACATATGTGTCTCGTTCCGTGACCCACTTTCTTTCACACTCCATCGCTTTTTCCTTGAATCGTTATTGTAAAACCTGAAAGAAGAGGTTTTTATTAACTTGGTGTTTTTTTCAAAGTAGGTATAGGTACCTACAGTGTGAAAGGTAGAGAGGAGAAAGGTGTATTTTGATTGTGCTGTTGATGTCTGAAAGTCACGTGGCACCTGATGTTTGTGAAAGTGAAATATGTGTGGATGGTTATAGGATTGTACAGTGCCTATCAGGCAATAGGTGGAGTGATGGCTTTTATTCGGGATGGACTCAAATATAAGCACAAAATAAGGGAGTGCACAGGTGATTTTGACTGGTTGTTGTCAGTGGAGATATCCATGGGAGCTTCAAAGATTTTGTGCAGTGTGCTGTATCTTCCACCAAACAAAAATAATGCGGGTTTCATAGACTATTTTACTTTATGGATAGAGTGAGTTATTTCGACGGACTTAATGTTATCGTGGGAGATTTTAATTTTGATTTATCCAAACCTTTGTTTTATGGCAATAAGATTGTGAAAAAAATTTACTTACAAGGATTTGTGCAGCTGATTACTGAGCCTACTAGGATAACAGATTGAAGTAGTACACTGATTGATAACTTGATTTCGAATAATAAGAACATTCATCACAAAGTCCCTATGTCGCCAAAAATAAGTGACCATAATACAGGGTGTTTCCTAACCTCTGTGACAAAATGAAAGGGGTGATTCTTCTCTTAATTTCAAGACGAAAATGTGGTATAACTTTTTTTCGAATTTCGCTTTGTTTCCAAAATACAGGGTGTTTAATTTTTTTTTTATTAGTTTTTTATTTTTAACTTTTTTTTATTTATTTAGTGTTTTTGAATTGTCCATTGAAATGATTATAATAATTGATTGCTGTATTTGTTAGAAAATTCAACATCAGCGATAAAATTACTTTTTGCGTCAAAACTCACTCAACTAGATTTAATTTTTTATCTCAAAAATTAGGCAAGATACGATAAAAATTCAAGAGATCAAAAAGTTGCGTTTTTAGTTCAATAACCTGAGAAAAAAATGTAAATGACACAAAAAGTCAGTGGCGTACATTTTTTTCCCAATAATATTGGTTGAAGTGCCGCTCGGGACGCCACTGTATTCGATAATTTTTATTTGTTCATGGCAAAATGAGCCCGTTATCACTATGAATACCGTTACCAAACTTCAACAAAATCGAGTGAAAGATAAATTAATTAAAAATAAAAAACTAATCAAAAAAAAAAAATTAAACACCCTGTATTTTGGAAACAAAGCGAAATTCGAAAAAAAGTTATATCACATTTTCGTCTTAAAATTAAGCGAAGAATCACCCCTTTCATTTTGTCACAGAGGTTAGGAAACACCCTGTATATTGACCGTCGATATTGATATTAAATTGTTAACGTGTCATTCTGTAAATGTATGTAGAAGAAATAAAAGAGGATATGACGTTGATTCGTTTCAAAGTCAAATTTTGGACACTTATTGGGATAACGGTATAACTGATGTGAACATGTTGGCTGATACATTTGTTCGTGAGATTGGAGGTATCTATAATCATCTTTGCCCCAAAATATCAATTGTAGTGAGACAGCAATATATGGACAAAAAGTGGATTTCTGAAGACATCATACACCTCATGCATCAAAGAGACCGGTCGTATGTCAGAGCATGCCAAGAAAAAAATGCAGTGGTCTGGAGTGAGTATAAAATCGTTCAAAATAGAGTGGTACAGCAGATAAAAATTGCCAATGACCAGTACTTTAGAGAGAATATCGACGATAATAAGAAAAATCCTCAAGAACTATGGAAACATCTCAAAAAACTTCTTCCTTGTAAAAATCCAAGTCTTCCAGACAGCATCAAGTTTCTATATGAAGTTGTTAGAGAAGAGTTGCTCATAGCAAACAAATCCAACAACTATTTCATTGAAAGTATAGAAGAGATAATCTCAAATATTCCAAATTTTGCTGACACAAGAAATGGGCCTGTGAATGTTGTTCTATACCTTATGCCTTATTTGCATCATCTAGATCAGTCATTATGAGAGAGATGAAGATGTTTGTATCCAACATGAAAAAAGTGGGAGGAGGAGATGATGGTATCTCGACGGAGGTTTTTAGAGATGCTTTTGCAGTGGCTGGAATTAGAATATTGGATATCGTGAACACATCACTGAATTATGGAGTATTCCCGGATAACTGGAAATGTTCAACGATTCCGCCAAAAATATCAAATACTTGTGTATGTAGTGAATTCAGGACCATAAATACAGTCCCGGTCCCTGAAAAAGTATTGGAGTTAACGGTTAAGGAACAGCTGCTGGAATTCTGCAAGAAAAATAGCATCCTAGTGTCTAACCAATCCGGCTTTCGGCAATACCATTCCTGTGAAACAGTAATTGTGAGCATTTGTGATGAGTTTGTGAGGGGGCTAGACAATGGCAATCTAGTGTTAGCATGGTGTTTGCATTGAACGGTAAATATTTGGATTATGATCATGTCAGGTTAGGCGTCATGTTCGCTTTTATTGTTGAGTACCTATTTTATAAAAATGTTAACATTTTTATAACCCGGTATCGTTAACAGTGGGCAGTTGCAAAAATTCGTTTTTTTTTTTTTAATATACAGTAACAGTATGTCGCAGATAAGATGAATGAATCACTGTTTTTTCCTTATTTGAAGAAGTGGTGGTTCGAAATTTTGTAGTCATGCAGAGCATGCGTGATGAGCTCTACTATTTAAATCCAATTGAAATTTAAGGAGAAAAAGAAGGCCAATTCCAGATATTTTACGGCGTGAGGGTTGATAGTGAATATGTATAAAGTTAAAGTAATGAACAAAAAAAAACACCGTATAAATGAATATCCAGTAGATGGATGAATTAGTGTCCAAATAAAATTCAACGAAAGGTTTCTACATCCCCTACTACAAACAACAAAGAGGTCACTTCCTCTTGGGTTTATTGGCACATCGAGACCTGATGTGCTGATTTCCAAGGGGCCCCTCCAGTCCGCGTATTTCGGAAGCCGTCCTCGATTCGTCCCCTGCATGGTACCAAAATAAGGACGCATTTATCAACACAAAATGTACTTGAAAAACGTACCCAAATCGTCAACTCATGGAGACGTATTGGGGGCGCTTTTCTAGTTAAATTTGCAATAAATCCGTTAGTAAATCCGTATCGATTTCTCCTATTCTATTTTTCTACTAGAAGGGTCAAAACCTATTGCTTGTTGTTCTAAGGCTTAGGTATTATTTGATTATCTACGAGTGTAGCTTTACGTACCTAACCAAACATCAAACATATATTCAAATTTTGTATTGTTTAAAATGATAATGGATAAAGAACAATGTGAAACCTTTATAACTTCCATAGTGTCCGGTTTTTGTGTCTTGCAATATGGAGGAGAGAGCAGTGAGCAATTTAAAGTGACATTACAGTGTAAATTAGAGCGTGGTGAAAGTTTTGATGAAAAATGCGAAATATTCATGAAAGACTTTTCTGACACAACAAAAACTGACTGGATTAGGAAAAAACTTGTTTCCAATAGTGTTCGATTTGAATCTTCTAAACGATTTGTTAGTCAACATTCTGCTCGAAATAAAACAATGAATAAACGTAAAGGTGCTCTACGCAAGTATCTTAATTTGTTATTTTTTCAGGAGAATTACAGACTATATCTTCAGTAATTTTTTTATGCACAGTAGTTTTAAAATCACTGTGAAAAAATTTCAATTCAAAGACAGTAGCCACAAATTTTGTTGTTTATATTAAATAATTATTACTATCTATAAGACAAGCGTACAAAATGCTTGATGTGAGATATGATATGGTGATCTGTGATAAAACGTCCAAACTATTCTGATTTTTATTTATTTTAGGCACAATCTTGTTTTCTTTGATAATTAATGAATAACACATAAAACAAAATCACATATACCTGGATAAGATAAATTCATAATAATCAATACCTAATAATTAAAATAATACATTTCATAATAATATGATCCTATAGTTTACTTTAGCAAAGGAATAACAGTTTGTTCTGCCCAAACAGGTACGGATTTGCTTGCGCATTTACTGCAAATCTCACATGAAAAGCGTTCTCAATTCGTCTCCTTTTGTGGACGATCTTGTTACGGTTTTCGTGCACAATTTGAGTCGATAAATACGTCCCTATTTTGGCACCATTTAGGGGACGAATTGAGTAGGTCTTTCGAAATACGCCTCCAGTCCACTGGATGACCTCGGCGGGATGGAGGCGTTTTCGTTTAATGAAAATTTAAGACCAAGGTCAACCAAGAACAGGATCGAAGCTTTCGTTTTAAAACCATGACGTCACGCATAGAACCTGGTCCTGAATAATTAGGACCAGCGGGAGAAGCTGGTCCGAGCGACTGGTCTTGATTGTAAACAGAAAAAACTAACCCAAAAATCAAAACAACAGTTGAATATTATGGGTTCATTACACCATAATATACCTATAAATAAAATATGCCGCGGCCAGCTTGTCGATTCTCCCGCGAGGATGTTGAAACAGACATATACACGGTACGTGCATTCTACCCATGCCCATAAGTCTGTCCTGTCTGTCGTTGGTGAGGATGATCGAGATCCTACCCAAGGATGGACTTATGGGATTCTTCTGCATTGATAAAAGCCAGTGATCGATGTTCTTCAGTTCAAATTATATTTTGACTCACTTCCTAACGGAGAATTCCTCTCATTGCCTTATGAGACGCACGCGGTATATTCTAATTTATAAGTATATGCATTATACTGTTTGGTGTAGATTGCAAAAAAATGGATACTGTGAAATCTTTCTTCAAAAATAGAGAAATAGGAATACAGGGCGATGTAGAAACTTCTGTATTATCACTGACAGGAACGTTTTTAATTCTAAAAGAATTGTTTGAAGTTCATTCAATCGAGTTCGGAGAAAGTATCTTGACTTTCAATGGTTTTTATCATTCTATTTGCTCAAAAATCATATCAGTTATTATTTATTTCAGATGACGAATACACCTTAGAATCATACACTAGATTGATACTGTGAAATAAATTGATAAGTTTGGGATTATCCATATTATACACAACAGAGATCACATTAGTATAATATCAAATAATTGATCTTGGGAAAAAGGAAAAAGTTATCATTATTTGTTTACCAAACTCAAAAAGTGTGGTAAGTATTGATTCTTTTTCCTATGGGTTAGAATCAGGAAAATTGTTTTCGTTTTATAAAAACAAAATACGTCATTATTTTAGGACCAGTCGAGACTCCTGTCAAAAAATATGTCATTTATATGTCAACCTGGACCAGAACCGATTCTAAATCGAAAACGCCTGCGACAGCACGTCAAGGGTGCGCTGGTAACGTCTCGATGAGGTTCTCAACGGGATGACTCCAATGATGTTATGTTTATGTTAAGTATGTAGATGTAGATATGGGGTGGTTGACGTCTCCGTCATCCAGACATATAGGTGGCGGAAGTAGGCGGATAGCAGAGCCGCAGAACGGTTAAAAAAAAACCCTTTTAGTAAGTCTGGGTTATTTAGAGAGCAACGACGGTGGTTATCGAAGGCGGTTCGATAGGGGTAAACGGAGAATTTTGGGTTTGCCGGGTAGCTTCCAACCTCGCTCACAATCCAATACTGATTCAGTGTACTTGTGTGGTGATTAATCCTTTAAACAAGAAGGAAAACGAAAACCTCGTATTTCCATGTACCACGTGTATTTCACTTCCAGACGCCTTCCCGCCCGAAGCCGATCCACTTTTTGGTTTTTATACTATCAACGCTCAGTACTCGTCGCCCACTAACTGCAACTAGCCGGTACCCAAAATCCGGTAAACTTCGTTGCAGGAATTCCCCGAGTGCCAATAAACCCAATTGTAGTTGATAAAATGTTTGAAGGACTAGAATTTTTTTACACATGTAACAGGATTCATGCTCACTGTTCATTGAATCAACGTACAGTCGTCGTTACATCGCGAACAGAAAAATCTAAGTACGAACGTACATTGTATCAATGACACCCGTAGTCGGCGCAAAAACAATGTCCTCATTCATTTATTTGATGTACATTTTGATTGATATCACGAACTTTTTTCGTTCAGTGTTATGACCACGAAACAAGTACTTTTATTACTTTCAACTGGATTGAAGGTTTTCGAGTTGAAGAGGGAATTGGACAAGCGTATGTCTTTGCGAGACCACAAGACTAGTCGGTCTTGTCTTGGTCTTGGTGACAAGACCGATACCAAGTCCAAGACCAAGACTTGACGTTCAAGACCAAGACCAGGACCAAGACTCTACCACAAGAGTCTCGTCTTGGTCTTGGTCTTGAAAAGAAAAATCGACACAATATTTAATCTGCAAAAATGTTTCTATCTATACTTTTAATAAGTCTTTGAAGTAAATCAATTCTTCAAACAACGTATCATTGTGATTTTCCAATTCACAATAGGTATAGACCAGTGATGACAAATCATTGAAACGAATATCCCTAAATTCATCAAGGAATGTACTAACCTACCTGGAAAATAAATAATGAGTAATGAGTTACTGAATATTGAACCAACGCTATGATGAATATACAAGTACAAAGGACATTTTTGGGAGGAATTGTACTTATTCCCTAAATGGATAGACTGTGCTAAAATCGGTTGATCGGAAGGCATGATAGCGCCGTCAAGTTACACAAACCCCGCATCTCACACAAACAAATCAAAATCTACTCACTGTGAATAGGCGCATAAAATGCAAAATGAGCTATCGGACGCTTTTTGGAAACCTTTGTTTGACATGGATGCCCAGATAAGTTTGTTCTTATGGTTGATATAAAGTAGATCTCGTATAATTTGTCCAATAGGCAATGGAATATGCAAAACATTCACAATGGAGAAAAACGCTTTTAAAATGCGAAAGACTTCGTACCGCCATTCCAGGTAATGATAAAATGTCTTACGCATTTTTAAGACCTTTTTTTTTCATTGACAATGGTTTTACATATTTTATTGCCTATTAGGCCAAACTATACGGGCTGTACAATCAAAAATTCATTCTTTTCTTCGGTTCAGAATTGTGATTTAAAAAAAAAATCCACTGATTGACGTTTTATGGAAAAGATCTATTCTAGGATTGTTATGCTATACAGTGCGGCTCTAAAAGGTCCCTCCTCCTTCTAACTTTTGAACCGTTTGATATATGCGGATTGAACACACCATATATGTGAGGACGTTCTGCATTTTTTGACATAGTGACAGCTCAAAATAACAGCTGGGCGCCATTTCAAATAAAAAAATCAAATGGAAAGGTGAGTCGAGTGATACCCTATTTTGTAGGCACTTTGACCCTGATTACAACTGCCGCGTTTCAAGCTACCTGTTGATATATGAGCTATTACTCAATCTTTCTGACGAGGATTTTTTCACCCCAATTCTTTTTTTTGTGAAATTCATCCTTATCAAAATGATTGAGTAATAGCTCATTTTGAAGATCTTCTGTACCTCACATATCCTCTTAGTTCGGAGAATTCAACCCTTGCGGGTGATTATCAATAAAGTAACAAAAAAAATTCTGACACGATGTCATATCAACAGAAATAATAACAGAGGCTTGAGACTTGGCAGTTGTATTCAGGGTCAAAAGGCCTTAAAAATAAGGTATCACTCGACTTTCCATTCCATTTGATTTTTTGTGCAAAAGGGCGCCCAGCTGTCATTTCAACATTCTCAGCTCTCACATTTATGTCAAAAAATGCAGAACGTCCTCACATATGGTGTGTCCAAATTTCGCTAGCATATATAAAACGGTTCAAAAGTTTTTGAGCCGCACTGTATATTGTTATGTGTGTTTTAAAAATTTGGTATATATTTTTTTTCAAGACCATCAAGACCAAGACCAAGACTGTCAAGACCAAGACCAAGACTGACCCAGTCTTGTCTTGATCTTGATATATCGAGACCAATACCAAGACCAAGACGGGGCCATAGCATTTGTCCGAACGTATATTTATACGACCGTTCATTTGTCTGGCAGATTTATAGTTCTGTTGCCAAATTGTGCATTCAGTTTGTCTAAGGAATCTTGAACAGGACTGACAAGAGCATGGACTGGAACCTCCTTTATCGACCACAGGCATGTATGCCATCACTGTTGCCAAGTGTATGCACTTTTCTAGAGTATTACACTTCAAATCACAACATATTATTAATATATTTCAACATTTGGATTACGTTGGCTAGGTAATAAATTATACTTATTTGATATTCATAGTATTGGTGGAAAAAAGAGAAGTGTGCTTACTGTTGGACCATTTTGTATAAGGTTTCGTATGGGTCTATTTTTCGGAATAAATGTGTTATTTATCTATAGGATAAGGTATTAGCAGAGTAGGTACAACAAGTTAGTTTTGGTATCGGTGCTTCAATAAAGAAACCGATGAGAAGAAAATTCAAGAATCTTTTTAGCTTGAATATTAATTATCGAAATAAAATATATGGTAGGTATATTTGCACAATTACTTGTCAAAAAATAAAGCAATTTCAAGTCGTTATGAGATCAATACGACTATCAACAACTGTTCGAGATAATTGGATTTGGTAGGTATCCCAGCGAAGCTACTTACAGAATCTCTGTGGCATTTAATAAAATTGATAATATGTACATGGTATATTGTAACAGTGGGTAGAGGTACGACTGCGAGGGTTTATTCGCAGCTCTTGAAAGCATCTTTTTCAGTTTGAGTTGTACTTTTCCAGAACCTAGCGAGCGACAAAAAAAATTATCATATATTTCCAAATTGATTAGTGACCCAGGTTTTAAAGGTTTAATGTTTGAAGCTGAGTGAGGGCGGGTCAAATAATTATTCAACTAGGATGCTATAACCTTACATCTGCTGACGTTTTGCCGGCCTATATAAGACTATCCTCAGGGCACTTCAATAAAATAACATAATTTTATTGAATATATCAATAGGTTATTGTCGCAAGTAAGTTGAAAAACTATACTATAGTAAGTGTACACCTTACACCCTATTATCATTTATCGGAACATGTATATAAAAACACAATAAAAAACTATTTGCTGGTCGAACAAATTTATTGAGAATCATCAAGAATTAACTACCCCTTTGAGGGGGTCAAACTCAACCATCTTTTGGCGGCGAGCTCTTATGCCTATAGTGATTCAATAATCCAATATCGAGTTTCATTCGCCTTTGTTGAAACAACGCTGGTCGCAAGAATTGTTTCTTGGTCAGCAAATTACACACCACTGAAATTCCAAACTCTTTCCTTGCATGAACTTGAGAGTGGAGGATTCCATATCTCAGCCATAAAAACGGGAGAAGATTGAATAAGGAACAAATCAATCGAGAATTTCACAGCAAACATAAAATCCTTTTCAATCACCTGCTAATTCAACTAATTCCCTATCCCTATCAACTGAAAAAAAAAGACACACTGCCGACAAGCCGACAAGTTATAATATAGACCAATTTCATTATCAAGTTGCATCGGAAACTAATTGTATGAAAAACTGATCCTCACCGGATTTGGAATAGAAGTTGGAAAACTTGAACTTACCACACACCTATTCGGGTTTGCTGAAAAACTGAGTACCTACTGGACGACCTGCACAGCTCCTGGTAGCCAGAATACTTGAAGACCTAACGCACGGATTACAAATTAATTAAACAATCATCAGAACTTTATGTAAGAAACAATGAATGATCTTGATTGAAAACACATATGATTGAAGACCATAAGTTACAAAGGGTCTAAGTGCCAAAAAACGAATTCCTAGAAAATTGATAAAAACTGCGTTTCATGAAAAAAAAAATTGACTATTGGCAACAAAATAATTTATTTTTCCGTTCTTGGCACATAGACCTTTCAATACAGCATCGGGGTCTACACGTAGGCCTTTCTTATGCTATAGATTCAAAATCGTTGAAAATGGAACTTAGACCGTTTGTAACTTATATGGTCTTCAATTCACTAACTATTCACAAAATATCAGATCAATCGTAGTCGTACATCTTCATGCGTCCAAATCATGAATCTGACTGACTCAAACCAATTCGTCATCCCATTAAGTTTTTGTAGTGCTTATCATAAACCCATCAGGTAAACAGTATTCACCAGTTCAAAGATCCTTTGTGACGCGTTCGCCGTAACGAAATCATATTGTTCTTACATTTATTGCACGCATAATCATTCAAATCTTTCTCAAGCAATATGGGACATTCAAAACAAGGATTGGAACTGAATTATCCCGAACAATGCAACAAAGAGCAGGCGTCCCCCAAGCGTCGTCAGTTATAATTCTTGTCCCCATACTATATGAATTGTATGGATCCGAAACAACCTCACAGCTTATTTTTCTGTGCTCACACTACCAACCTCCTTAATATTTTGTGCTTTTTCAGAAATATCAATGTATGCCGACGACATCCTCCTTTATTCAACGACAAAAAACCCAATTGCAGCTCGAAACCGTTTATATGCTAACATACTATTTAACTATTATGACAAATGGAAAATCATGATAAAGCCAGCAAAAACACAGGCAATATAATTATTATCACACGTAAATGATCCAACACAATAACCACAATAACAATTGATAATCAAGAAATTGATTGGAAAAACGAAGCTTTCCATTTTATAAATAAAAACATTTGTTTTGAAAAATATCATACAAGTAATTAACTAGATAATAATCAGATTAAAATCAAATCAAATCGTGGCGGCCGCCTTCCATATTTTATTCTTCGTCGCTTCAAAGAATACAATTCTTTGGTCACGTATCTCTTCCAAAATCAGAAAAACCCATTTGAAAAATCTAATTCACGATTTGGCAACCTAACTTCGTGATGTAACTCAGTCAGGCAATTGCTTACAAGCGCGGCGGCGGAATAATAGAAATAATGCGAAAAACCGGCAACATCTGGCGTACAGAGGAACGGTCGTACAAAAATACGTTCGGACAAACGCCGGGTCCCCACCAAGACCAAATTTATTTTTCGAGACCAAGACCAAGACTAGCCAGTCTTGGTCTTGGTCTTGGTCTTGCGAAGCCCTAGACAAGCCTGATTTGAGTACGGGTGGAAAGAAGGCTGATCTACAACAGAGACTTCGTGAGGCTTTATTGGAAGATGGCATCGATCCCGATATGTTCCAATTAAAAATTCCTGATCCAAGCGCAGATAGGAGATTATTGGAAGAATCTTCTAGAGCCATCGAAGAGAACTCCAAGGAGTTGGAAGAGAAGTTTAAAGAGCCTTCCAGAGCTACGGAAGAGAAACTGGAAGAATCTTCGAGAACTATGAAGGAAATCGAAGAACAACTACAACTGTTTGAAGACTCATGTAGCTGAAGAAATTGGAGATCAGGAGAAACAACTTGGTGAGACGGCAAAGGCTCTGGAAGACAAAATCAAGAAAGTGAGAAGGCAAGTCGCCGCAATCATGAAACAACCGGAGATAGCAAACGGGTACCAAGGAACAAGTGCTAAAATGGAAGCTGATACCGTTCGTTTCCACATAAAAGTCTCTCAGTTTGATGAGAAGCTGAGATGGAGCAATTACCATCGACAGTTCGAGGCGGCAGCAAGGACAAATGGATGGACTGGAACCGAAAAAGCTGTGGCCTTAACTGTGGCACTTCTTGGGAATCACGTTTACGACTCTCAACTAAAGAACCGCTCTCAGAAAACCAACGGGAGCCTGCAGGAGTTTCAAGCTGATGTAGCTCACCTTGCACGACTGGCTTACCCAACCACGCCAGAGAATGCGATGGAGAGGCTTGCTGTACAAACCTCTTTGTATGGAGTTCGATACCGGGAGATAAGACGGTCGTTGATAATATCGTCCTGGTCGAAGCACTAGCCAAGGCCCTGGAATTTGAAGCGTCGAAGCAGTCTGTCAAAGTTCCTGCACGAGTGCGAAAGATGGAGAAACAGGATCTTCCGGAGGAGGACAACCTCGAAGCAACTGTGAGGAGAGTCGACAAGGAGATGGAGGCATCCTTGCAAAGGGAGCTGCGGTGCTGGAATTTTGGCGAGCTTATGACCAAGCTCGTAGCTGGTGTTGTGCAAGAAGAAAAAACGGGCACGTTCTTCGACGTCGGAAAAGTAGAGAGCGTCGATGCGAAAGGGAAATCGTCGACCTGTAACCAGTATGCCCCGAAGAAAACCAACATAGTTGCCTCTTAAGAACCCAAACAGAACGATCGATAAAGAAAATCGCACCATGCCTGGATACAGGTGCGACGAAGACGATCCTCAAGACCAATGTTGTCTCAACACCGACAATGATCAAACCAACCAAGTGGCGACTACGAACAGCAATAGAAGACCTGGCAAGGATACACGGTGAAGTGGAGGCAGCAGTGACTCTGAGAAGCACCAGCTTCGAACATTTAATGCTGGTTGCTGAAATCGGAAAATAAATCAACATCGAAATAGACATCATAGATTCCCGAGGCTTCAAAGCAAATTTCAAGAATGGAACATTGAGAGTCCAACAACGAAGAGGTGATTCTACATGGGAAGGACCAGGAGATAGTGCGTGCATTGCTGGCTGCATGGAGATGCTTCGATTCCAGAAAGGATCGAGTTCATTCTTTGAGCTCGCCTGGAAGAAAAAGTGAAGGAATGTAATGTTTGAGCCAAAATTGCACGAACACAAAATAAGACGGAGAATTGCTTGTAGAAAGAGCTAGGTACAAGTTAGAAGAACTGTACCAGTCGTAGTGATCAACGTCAACGATCCCTCAGTGAGCCTTCCGAAAGAAAGTGTTTTGAGGCTCTGCTCGTCAATTTTCTCTGCGGTGCGACAAGTGTGCCAGACTAAGGCGACCAATACCAAGTTTACGGAAGAGATGGAGAAGTTAGTTGCCACCTCTTCGAAGGACCAGGATAAGAGTAAAAACCGACGATTGAGAGGCTTGTTAAGATAATTCCGCAACACCTTTGACAACGTAACGGGGAAAAAGGGCCGGACAAGCGTGGTGCAGCACAAAATCATCACCGAACATGCACGACCGATCCGTCAAACTGCTTGGAGACTACCTTTGGCGAAGGAAGGAGGAAGCGGACCAGATAATTCAGGACATGGAGAAAGGCGGTGCCGTCTATAGCCTTCAAGTAGTAAGTGATTATCGCCAGTGGTGCTCGTTAAGTACAAGGACGGCTGGACTATCGACACTCGTCAGCAGAACAACGTGACGAAGAAAAACAGCTACCCGCTACCACGTATCGACGACACTTTAAACACCTTGGCCGGATAAAAGATTTTCTCAACCCTTGAACTGAAAGACAGAGATGGTTCAGGAAGACCGGAAAAACTGTAATGCTAATGGAGACGGTGCTCAAGGGGTTATCGTGGTCAAAATGCCTGGTGTACCTCGACGACATAATCGTGGTTCGAAGACCACCTAAAGAATTTGGAGAAGGTATTCCAGAGGCTCAGAAGTTGAGTCCTAAGAAATGCCAACTATTCCGTAGTGAAGTTTAATACCTGGATCATATCTTGTCGGCGGAGAGAGAAGCTGTCGACCAGCAAAAGGTAAAGGCAATTGAGGTGTGGCCAGTACCAAAAAATCTTCACTTACTACGGAGTCTTCTGGGTTTGTGCACCTACTAGCGGCGATATGTTCAAGGATTTGCCAACTTCGCTCGACCTCTCCATAGGCTCACAAAGGCACAGAGACGTTTCCACTGGAATGAAGATTGTCAGAAAGCCTTCAATCGTTGAAAAGAGCACCATCCTAGGCTACTCACTGCCTGGAGGAAACTTTATCCTGGAAACGGATGCAAGCGGAAATGCTGCGTCACGAGAGGAGAGCTGCTGGCAGTACTTAAAGGAGGAGAGTACTTCACGGAAGGAAGTTTCTGCTATGAACCGATCACGCTGCATTCAAGTGGCTTCTACAGTTCAAGAATCAGGAATGTCAAGTAGATCGTTGGATTGAGAGACTCCAGGATTTCGATTTCAACACTGTACGTCAAGCTGGATGAAGCCACATGTCTTGTCCTGGAGAGGCTGGTGAAGAATCTGGATGACACCGAAGATCGGAGACAGATAGTGGTTTCCCGAAGCACACACGCCGGAGTGATGAGAGACGTCCATGATCACGTCATGGGTGGACATCTGGGAACAACCAAGACGCTGGAAAATCTGCGAGAAAAGTATTGTGTCAACTACCAGACCCATGTCCGTTAGTGATTCAGAAAATGCGCCGTATGTACTGCAAGTAACGGACCTCAGAAACGTTCAAAAGTTTCTATGCGCCAACACAATGTTGGAAGCCCGTTCAAGAGGATCTCTATATGTGTCTATATATTATATTAAAAACTAGCAAGATAAGTTTTTTTGTTTTATAGAATTCTTTGCTTTTATATCTATGTAGTTTTTTGCTGAATGAACTGCCCTACAATACATATTTTATGAAATTCAATCAATAAAGACAAAAATAAAAAATATAAACATCGAAATATCACATACAGGGTGAGTTTTTTTATGTTTAGTACAGGCACAGCTTAATTTAAGATGTGGTACAGGGATCTCGGAAACTGTAGCAGGCAAGAGAAAGTTCAAATGCTCAAAGCTTTGCAGTTTTGTAAGCTCTACACAAAACCATTTTGAGTGTTACAAAATTTGATTGATGATGAAGATATTTTCTGATTTTTGGCGACTTTTTTGAATGCCACTCTCAGCGAATAGTATTTGTAGGTGTGAATATTCAATACAAAAGAAAATTCAACTACTACTAAATAAAATGACATTAAAACATTTTTTGTCACACCCATTATTTTTGACATACAGAGTGACCCATTTGAAAGCGGGCCACCCACATAACATTTCTATTTATAGAGCGATTTTGACGTTTTTTTTTTTAAATGTGGAAAGTGGAAAGGTTTGTTTTGAGGCTAGACGGCGTCAAGTTTTTCCAAAATTCAAGGCCTTCTAAATCATATTTATAGGCTGAAAAAAACATAATCCATATTAGTGACTTTTTTAGAAAAAATCTGCTCACGCCACTGGATACATCACACCCTAAAATGGATCTGTACCAAATTTCATGAAAGAATATTCAAAATTGACGATTGATTTTATCATGCACCAAGAAGCATTTCACCTCGTAACTCCTGCGATAGCAAATCCATCACAACAAATTTATCAAATAACAACATCTAATATATATTCTTTTGTCAAAATACCATAGAAACAAACAATCAGATCCATTCAGGGGATGGAAAATCCAGTGGCGTAGGCAGATTTTCTTTAAAAAAATCGCTAATATGTTTTCTGTATTTTTCAGCCTCTGAATATGCTCTGGTAGGCCTTGGTTTTGAAAAAAACTGGGCGACGTAGGCCTCAAAATACACCTTTCCCTTCTCTACATTTCAAAAAAAAAATCGTCAAAATCAATTCATAATTAAAAATGTTATGATGGTGGCCCGCTTTCAAATGGGTCACTCTGTATGACATAAACTTATGTTTTTTTTTTTTAAATGGAAACCATATTAAATCTAATATATTTTTTATACACGTTTTAACTTTACGTAGTTTATCCGTTACCTATGGAAAAAGATTAATAAATGAAGGATTGATGGTACGGTTACCATAGCATCTTTATTTAGTTTTTACAAAATATTTTTGAAAATTCCACCGTTATTAGGTATCAATGCAAACGTTGCATCGTTTCAAAACTGAATCAGTTCCCTTTCTTAGAGATTGATGAAGCTTTAATTACAGCAGCTCGTAGTTCATCTATAGAATAGGTTTTTTGTGAACTTTGTTTTTTAGGGCGTCCCACAAAAAAAAGCTAAATCAAAAGATCGGGGGATCGTGGTGTCCATGAAACAAGAGCGTTTCTCCCTATACAAGAATCAGGCAATATTTCATCTAGATCATTTCGAACTAATAGAAAATTATGGGGTGGAGCGCCATGATGTTGATGCCACTGTGTAGATTCATTCGAATGAATCAGAAACATTTATCTTTGCAGCTTCATTTGTTCTGAAATTATTTTCATTTCTTGATTGGTAAAACTACCATAGATTCCCAAGTTAACATATTGCCTTTTAAAAGTTGTTAATGATGACTGACGATGGTCAAAAATGTCTGTCAAAGAAGTTTTAATTGTATTTCATGTAGCACTCTACAATATCGCGTTTTTCTTTAATTTGAAAAGTCCATTTTAGCATAAAACTTATTGAACCAAGTAAATTTTCAAAATAATAAAATATTGTTATGTGTCACTATATGGTGATCATACTATTAATAAGTTTTTATTTCATCTAATAGTATTTTTCCATAGATAACTGGATTAACTACGTTGAGGTAAAACATGAATCAGAAAAAAAAACAATAAACACCCATAAAAACTTCATTTTTAAAAATTACCCTATCATATGCTATATCATTAGGATCGTAGTAAAATCCTCTTTTTGGAAAGGATAAAATTCAATATGGTTCCCTTTAAAAAAACACGTGAGGTAATGTCATAATATGTCAAAAATGAAGGGGTGTGACAAAAAATGTTTCAATGTCATTTTATTCAAAGTAGAATTTTCTAAAGCTTTTGTATTTAATATTTTCTCCTTTAATCAATATTCGCGGCGCTACGGGCGTTTCAAGAAATCTCCTAGAATCAGTTTTTTTTAAATATTTTTTGACAGCTGTCAAATTTTGTAATACTCAAAATGGTTTTGAGTAGAGCTTACAAACGGCAAATCCTTGCCCATTTAAACTTTTTTCAAGACAAAAGGTCAATAAAACACAAGCCGTTGTGGACTGTGGACCCATGTTAATATGAACTTTTTATCTTGAAATTAAAGATTAACCCTTTAAATTGTTTCCAAGTACTTCATTTATATTGCCTTTTTCATTTGTTTTTTGTCCAATGAGTTAACCGCAAGAGTTAATTGAAATCTTCAAATTAAGGGGATATGATCAGAGTCAGAGGATCTTGAACTTGACCTTTCACTTGATCTTTTTGATAAAGATTATGCAAAAAAACTGAAATTTTTTGGTGATTTACATCTTCGCGAATAGATTCTGGTGATAGCTCATTTTGAAGATCTTTTGTCCCTCATCATCATATAAGAATCTTACTCTTGCGGTAAATGTGTTGAATGAACAAAAAAGTGAAAAAAAACACATTTTTACTAGCTGTCATATTAACAGGAGACCCGGTAGTTGTAATCAAAGTCAATAAACCTCCAAAATCAGATCACTCGATCCCCTTTTCATTTAACATTTTCTAGTTGAATCTTACCATCACTCAGAGGGTGAAGTTGTGAATTCGAAGATAGTCGCAATTGTGTCTCCTTCAAAACAAAAACTGACAGGTCCAAGCATTTTTTATTTTTTCTCTTTTGGATCCATTATTTCGGGTGAATACTTTTACTCGGGACACCCTGTATACATAATAAGTCCCAAAAGAGCACTCTTTTCAATGAAAACATATGAAATGTTTCTTCATTTTTGTTGAATGTCGATATTATCCTTGAAAGAGTTTTTGAAATACAAGAATTTACCCAGTAGTTATCAAAATTATAACAGTTCTGATATCTCTTTAAATTATTGGAAGGATGATAATGTATTTTAAAAGAGAAAAGAAAGAAAGAGCATGGTTACAAATCTTGGTTTGTGTATATCTTTACATATATTTTTTTCCAATATGTAGTAGTAATGTAATCGTGATCGTGAAACTTCAATGCTCAACATGTTTATCTATTCTAAACTTCGGTACCTACAACAGTACCGACCTAGGTCATCAAAATAATTCATGGAAAAATGGATATTCACACGAACTTTTCCTCCCGACAAAAAAATGAAAAATGAAAATTGTGAATAATAACTTGTGTTTTCTCAAACGGTACCTGCTACATATAAGGTTATCAAAATATGAAATATCCTAACGTCTTCATGAGACTCGACCGTATTGAACCACATCGGAAATAATGAAGAACATCAGTTCACATTATGATTGATTGTGAGTTTCTTTGTATTAACACACCGACAACAAAGGAATCAACAAATTATCACTGATATGTAGGTGAAGAGAACAAACTGTGAAAGTTGGTCGCAGAGGTAAAACGTAATATGTTATATAATACCTTAAGTGGGTCAGTTGGTTGTAACATTTGGTTTATAAACCGACTTTCGATGGATATTCGTTGATGCCTTCATATTTCATTTGTTACGTTTCAGATTAGATAATGTTATGCTGACTGCGATGTGGGTCAGCCCCATTTTCATAGATTTACCCAGGTCTCTGAGTTGGTTTGTTATATGTATGGAAGCTCATGAAGTAGGTACAAAATTCAAGTTGGGGAATTCTTTTAAAAGGTCATACCCGAATTTTGAGTATTCCAATGATATTATGATATTACATTTTCGGAAGCGTTATAAAATCAAAAACTCCAAATTTTCATAAGATATGCTTTAATCAATCACATCATCACTTCTGGACAGACATTTGAAATTTTATAGCATCTGAGTTAGAAGATTTTATCGATAAAGTTGTCAGGAGTTCAAAATATCACCTCAAAGCGATTTCTTGAATGTATATATGTTCATATTTTTCATATTATACCCCATTTCATTCCTTGTGACATTATGCTTTGATGTTTCCGCAACATCCTTTGTCATGATATTTTGGAAAAAAATGATTTTGCACTCTTATACTCCACTCTTATCTCAACATCCATTCTTTCCTGCATGCGTTGAGCATATCATAATTCTAAAAATAGATTCTGGAGAGTTGATTTGGAGAACAATCCAACATTTTCTCGACCATAATATTGTTTTCTCAAGTTCAAAAACTTTTATTGTGACATTAATTAGATATAGCTTTCCTTCAATTAGATAATCGACAAACTTCATTTGTTTCGTGGATATACAGGGCGTTTTATAAGTCATGATCCAAACTCGGAGAGGTGATAGAGGAGCGGGTAATTTCTGATTAAAAAGTTCCTATACCATATATTTCGATCACGTACAGTCTTCTGGTGATTTTAATTCTGTCGTTTTTGCAAAAGAGACTTGTCTTATCAGCTACAAAAAAATAGCTTATGGATATTTAGGTCTTAGTTAAAAAAAAAAAAACTTCTTAGTTTAAAGTAGGTAGTAGCTAGGATAATCCAATGTATCTTTCCAATCCAATGTATCTTTCTTTCAATATGTGATTACATCAATTGCCTGAATACATAGTTCCGATGCATGGAGTTCAGGGCAAAACCGGTAAAGAATTGGCGTTACATAGGAACTTTTTGATCAGAAATGACCTCTCCTCTATCACCTATTTGGACCACGACTTATGAGACACCCTGTTTATTTTGATATGAACAACTTCTTCTTCACCCCTTCGTAAAATCGTTAAAACTCATGGTCCTTGTCAGGTATGCCAAATATGAATTTGATTTATCCATGCATCCGGTGCCGGTGGCTTGATCGCCAATAGACTTGCACAGGTAGACAGACAAACGGATTTGTGTGAATTATTTTTTTCTGGACGCCTCAAAACATGTTAAAAATCAATAATCCCGAACCATTTATATAGCAATATCCTAGTCTTGAGCGTCATAACTTGATTGATCATATTGTCTCAATGGTCTCTAATCCTGAATAGATACAATAAATATTTTCATGAAGTTGAGGTATCGTAGTGATTCAATAAAATGTTTCAATCGCTCATAAAATATTGAAATACATGCACAGTACAGAGTAAAAATATCCTCGACATTTCCAGACGGCAATTATGTTGAGGATTGATTTTTTTAGCCTAAATATATTTTTCTCTATTCTCTGAAGATGCTATGAATGCACTTTGATTTTGTATGACTAAATTTTCTGCAAGTTTAATTAATTGTTAATTCTAAGAATCTAAGAAATATCTATATAATTTCTATGAACTTCATAGTACAAATTTATTTTGTCTTCATTACCGCATACAGAATAAATAGTATATTTTTTACTGAGAAGTCGCATTAAATGGGAGTTAGTTCCGGTTTTTTGGAATTTTGACACTTCACGTTTTTGAAGTTGGCAAAATGATTTGAAATACATTTTTACTGCTACTTTTGTTTTAATATTTTTGGTTCACAGGTACTCACCTAGATACAATTGTAACTGATTTTGTTATTTGACACAATAGTCCGCTTATATAACTAAATAAAGAATCCAAGAATGATAGACACCTTTGTATCAAGCTGATTCCGTCATAGCCTGAAGAATGGTCAATACTAAACTAATTCATCATTTCTGGAGATAAGACTTTAAAGCCGGCACCTGTGTAATTGTAATGTAACCTATTCCCCTCCAAAATTTTATAGCGTGTATCAATGCATTCGTCCCATTTCAGGTGGCGCAGATCTTTTCTTCTGATGAATACTTTCACTTCTTTCTGCTTCTCGATTCATTCGTCAGGGACTTGTTAGGTATTATTGATACTTAAACAAAATTTGTTTATCCAACCGTTTTAAAGTTGTTTGAGTTGAGGTTGAGTGGTTCAATTTGATTGCTCTGTGGATAAGGCAATGTAGGTAGGTAAAGGGTCTTCCCGTATAATTTTGCACCCCACCTAGAAACTGATTGTTTTTGACTCGTTGCTATGGTCTTTATTATGGCTAAATATTGTGACACTCATTTGCTTATAATTCGAAAACTGATGCGTGAAATTCCTCAAATATATGCAGGGTGTGAATTAAGTACTTGTACAAACTTTAAATGGTGAATATTTGACTGATATAGTCATCGGCAGCAGTTTCAACGAAGTTGGATTTATTTTCACACATTTCCATGGATAAAATGAAGACATCAACAACTTCAAAAATTGTTTCATGCACCAGTTGGTTATAAGTCTTTTAAAATGATTCGAGTTTTCTGTTTATCTGAAAATTCGACTTATTCCATCAAATTAATTAAAATTAGTGAGGTTTTTTTGAAAAAAATGAATGAAGGAAGACAGATTTGTCCAGTGGTCCAAGAGCCGAGTATAGGTAACCGTCAAGTCAAGAACAGTCTTGATCAGCCCCCCATGGAATGTTTTTGTGGCTCAATCGACACAACTGTTATAATTGCCTTGATACGTAATGCATTCTTTCTAGTAGAGGCCTGACAGATAAATAATTAATAGAAACCATCAAGATTGCTATGGCTCCCCATTCAATTGTTTATCTTTATAATAAAACATCTTATCTGACTAAAAATATTTCACCACAATATCTTTATTATATATTTTGCAGATATCGGCTTATTCCTTGTTTGAGAACACACAATAAGGCATTTTAATTTCCCTTTTTTTTTCTAGAATAATTCTGAATGTATCTCTATCAAAATGATAAAGAAATTGTGCTGAAATATTTTTAGTCAGATAAGTTGGGAATCATTTTTTTACTATAAAGAAAAACAATTGAATACGTACCCCATAGCCAATAATGAAATAGGTACCATAGCCAATATTGATGGTTTCTAATTCTATTATCTATTTATCTCCAGGTCTCTACGTATCAAGGCAGTAACAGGTGTGTCTATTGAGACACGAAAACATTCCATGGATGGCTGATCAAGACCATAGGTGAAATCAAGACTGTTCTTGCCTTGACTACAGCTAAAATAATACCTTGACCAATGATTTACCTTGACGGTCACCTACACGGCTCTTGGGCCACTGGGCAAGTCTGCTTTCCTTCATCATTTTTTTTTCTACAATAACACACTGGATTTAATTAATTAATATTCCAGTTAGTACAGCAAAACTATGGAATAAGTCGTATTTTCCGATTTTAAAATTCTTATAACTAACAGGGGCATAAAACAATTGAATATTTTTGAACGCTGACTGAAACTTGGTAAGAGAAGCAAGTTTCACAGAAACTGACAAATTTGTACATTTTTTAGAGCTTGTTCACAACCATTCAGAAAAAATAGAAAATATCACAATTTTGAGTTTAAAAGCTTCTTAAAATGGATATAACCTGATTTTTTAAGTGGTTTTTGTTATTGTTCGAAGGGACATTTTGTCGTCTTTCAGAATACAAAAACCAAATCTCAACTGAGTTTGGTTCATTCAAAATTATAATGTAAATGTTTCAAATCAATAATTATTGAAAAATCTCTGAAGGTGTATATGTTGGAGTCATATGGCGAATTCGGCCTGTGGCCGAAATATTTAGACATATCGCCAAATGTCCCACACTAGACGTGCCAGATGCCAAAATTCGGCATCTGCCTAACCCAGTTTAGTCATGTCGCGAAGTGCACAACTCTATATTAGACCGTTGCGAATCTAGCAATGGTCGCCGAAATTGCATGGAATGACGTGACGTGCGCCGTGAATTTTATGACTTTTCACGGTCATTTTTTCTCTTTTTGCTTTAATCCTTCACAATAAGGATGTCGCTAAATCAACATCCACCTTTTACCAAACACAAAGTAACCCAACCTTCCCCAAACTCACAACTAGGCTTTGCTCAATTTCAACGCACGTCATTTCGGAGACGATTAGTAGAGTACGATTCAATCAAGAACTATACACTGACGAAGTCTCCTTCTCTCTCTCGAGCTGCGGGGGGGGGGGGGGCTAACTTCAAATAAACTCCGCTACAGACACAACGTCCAATGTACTCCTGAGCTCCCGCATGCACAAAAGTCAAGAGCTTCAAAAGTAAATTTCACATTTCACGATAAGGATGTCGTTGAGACGACATCAATTTTTTACCAAACACAAACTAACCCAAAGTAGCCCAAAGTTACAACTTACTTTCTCTAATTTCAACTTTAAACACAAATAATACATAATTTGAATGATGCATGCATTCCCAACACTATCGGCAGCCGATAGATTATCGACTTTTGCGTACGCGGAAGTGGAGCACGATGAAGTCTAGCTTCTTTTTTGAAACTACTCTTGTGGAGTGCTCAGGTGCAGTCTAGTTGAAAGTGTTTTTTGTACAGAGAATACAAAATTTGTAAGTGAACAACCATTGTAACTATGGACCTTGTTCAAAATTTAGTTGACAAACATAGGTATGTTTGGGTCAGTTTGGGTACTGAGATCATCAGATGTACCCTATCATATTATGCTCAGTGTTCAGTTCGGCATCGGCTTTTTGGCATTTCGAGATGTGTCCAAATCATGTTATCGAGATGCCGAATTGTATATGTATTCGATAATTAAATAAACAAAAATAAATTTCGGCAATGCCAGATGCCTTGTACAGATATTTCGCGATATGTCGAACTATATTTCGGCCACTGGCCGAATTTGCCATCTGACGCCAACATATACAGTATGTCCGCGGATGCGGTTTATAGGAGGTGAAATGTACCAAAAATTGAAAGATAAAGATCTAGCTCTTCCTCTGAATTGACGGGAGTAGAGTAAACTCGACTTTTTATTGTTCCTCAAAGGTATAAATCTAGTGGTGTCAGATCTGGAGATCTTGGTAGCCAATTCCACGGACCTAGGCGCCTGATCCATCTGTCTTTGAACATGTCGTTTAACTGCTGATCTATCACAATTCCACAATGTGGTGGAGCACCATCCAATTGAAACCTACAATATCTTCTATTCATTAAAGGCATTTCATCCAGAAAGTCAATCACAACAGTTTGTAAGATGGACTGATACCTCTGGACATTTAACACTCCCTCATAGATGTGTTACCTACCTCACTTGGTTCTGCCGTTGTTTAAGTAACCTTTACTCAAACAACGGTTCTGCTTTATCAAATCGAATTCATTCAAGCTGAATCTATTTTGAAAATTTCTGTCACGAATTACATGAGGATTCTCAGTGTTACAAAAGTTAAAATTATGTCTGTTAAAAATACCTTCTCTAGAGAATTTGGATTCGTCAGTTCAAATGATTTTTCTTGAAAATTCTGGATCCTCCTGTGTTCTTATCAACATCATTTCACAGAACTCTTCACGTTGCGCTGCGTCTCCCGGGTGAAGAGCTTGAAGAAGGTTGAATTTATGAGGGCGCATGCCATGTTCTTTTAAAATTCTTTGAAAAGAGGTTCGTGAAACTCCTAAATCGGATTCTGCTGCTCGAGTTGATGGAAGTATGGAAATAGGCCGGCACATTGATGATGTTATTTTCATTCGATGTTACTGGCCTTGGTAGAACTTTTTCTGCATTGATTTTTCCATATCTGAGATGGTTTTTCATACATTTTCGAAATTTTGTTCTGGTAATTGGTGTTAAGTTCGGATATCTTTCGTTGAAAACTCTGCTTGGCCGACTTACAATTCTCTGGCACTAACCATGAATAAATAATAGATTCAAAATGTCAGTATGACTATATCCATGATTTTCCATGTTTTTTACAATATTTGTTAAAGATAAACTTGAATTGAAAGCAGCTCGCAAAGCAAATCGCAACTTGACACATCGCCATAGAAATAAAGAATTAATCGGTCGCTATGGCCAACTGACAGTCCTGTATTGACATTTTCGGAAAAGGAAAATGTTAAATTGCCAATATTTCGAAAACTACAAACTTTGGGAATATAAAACCTGTAACAAAGATACATCTATTTTTAATGCTTGATAAGATAAAATTATGAAAAAAGTGGCATTTAACGATTTTTCCAAATTCGTTTTTGATGTTGGTTTTTGGTAACCCTGTAGGTATGTATTTATTATCAAAATAATAATGTAATCTTTTAACCCCCCTCTACAAGAAAAACACCCAGTATCAAATATCGAAGGCTACTGTAATGATGAAAATGATATATTTTTTTTTTGATCTGTAAACGTGATTTCCGACCTGAAATTTGAAATATTTCAAAAACGGCTTCACTTAAGAATTCGATAATATGCATAAAATGTACCTAAAATTTCGCATAGAATTCAAAAATGAAATAATATATAGGGTATCTCATTTGAAATAAGCGAGTTGACACCTACTTCCGGTATAATCGGAAGTCGTGCAACGTTGCTTTTATTTAATTTGAGAAGAACATCTATGAATAATCCACCATACAAATTTTCAGGCTCTCAATTGCTTTATTTCCTGAGATACTCTAATGGACGGTCACCGTGAGACACCCTGTATATCGACACACACCCCTTTTTTTATTTGACGTTTCTGAAAAAAGCGTCTCGAATAAAAATTTGATGATCAAAAGTGAATTTTTCAAAAAACTCTATTTCGCATATAGAGGGTGCCTCAGAAAGTCTGGGCGTGGTTCAACTTTCTTATTTGAAATGAGAATCCTACTTTTTCATTCGATTTTTATATTCTTCTAGACAATCTAAATATTTTCTATTATCATACCCTATACTCAAAATTGACGTATAAAAAGATATTGAGCTCGAAAAAGTGCTTGGTTACCGTGATTGTTTTGATGTCTGATAGATTTTTTGGCAGCGTCGTTAAAAATTCCTCACACAGATGAGAAAAAAATGTGATTTTCTACGAATATACTATCAAAATAACAAAAATGCATACAGGTTGATGCCAGTATGTTTACCTGTGTTGAGAATTCAGTAAGCTGGGTTCAACTGGTGAGATTAGGACTACAACCCCGGATGGCGAACGGCAACCCTGGTTGGTTGCTAAGCGGTATTGTTGTCATGGGGAAGTTTTTTAGTATCCAGTTAGTTACAAATTGTCAAAAAATAAGCGAGACATCAAGCCGACTTGTCTGTAAAAACATTGTAAAATAACGGAATAAATTGCTGATTTCGAACCGTCGACGTTTCCTTCAACGGGTAGTTGTTTTGGACTCGACATAAAATAGTCTCGACCGTGACAGGACCTCAGTCGTTTATTCCGTGGGTGCTTTGACTTTGACAGTTTCGCGATTTGTGGGATACCGCTGTGGATTTTTTCTCAGAAACAGACTTTTACCGCGTTTTGCAGTTTTCAAATCGTTCAGGTGGTTTTGAACCGAGTTTGTCATGGCTGACCAAGTGGAGAACAAGAAGAAACACCGCAAGGTATTACGTAGTGCATTCACAAGAATAGCTAACGAACTTGAGGCCATGTTAAGTGATAAGACTTCGAACATTGCGGCTGTTCAAGTGAACCGGGAGCTGTTAACTTCAAAATGTACTCATTTGCAAGACTTGGATAAGAATATTTTTGATATGTTGGTGGCTGACAGTAGTGAGGCAGGGCTTGAAAATGAAATTGATACATGTGATGGTTACCAGAGAAAGTTTGCCCTTCTTCGCCAGAAATACCGCTCTCTCGACAAGATGGTGAAAGATAAGGCAGTGAGAGGGAAGAATTCCAATGTAGCAGGCTCTGTGGCTGTGATAGATCAAGGTAGGCGCAAATTTCGATTACCAACTATCGAATATAAAAAGTTTGATGGAAATATCAAAGATTGGTTGGGAGTCTGGGCGCAATTTCAAAAAATACACACTGATGACACCATTGATAAACATGATAAAATTGAGTATTTAATTCAGGCTCCATGGTAGTAGATCAAGGCAGGTTATAGAGAGCTTTCCGTCGATGGGGAAAAATTATGATCAGATTATTGACTGTCTGAAAAGCAGATTTAGGAAAGAAGATTTACAAATAGAGGTGTACGTCAGGAAACTTCTCAAGTTGATTATCTCCAACACCACATCTCGTAATGTTGATATGTCTTACTTATATGATAAGATAGAAACTCAACTAAGAGCTCTTGAAACATTCGGGATCGCCACAGATAAATGCTCCGCTATGGTATATCCTCTTATAAAATATTGTATACTACATGACATGCTAATAGTAGGAGAGCCAGTGACATTTTTCAGTGATGATTTAGACAAGGCCTATTTTTTGAGAGAATGTTGTACGGACCGTAATCGAGTGTCATCCGAGAGGGTTTGCCCGGATCGCGGTTCCAAGGGGGTGGCGGAACATGTAAAAAAAATTGCATCTTTTTTACATTTAGTTAAGGCTGAATTTTAAAACAGTGGTTCTCTGGTAGTCCACAATCATCCAGAAAAATTGGCAGATCGATTGGCCGGTTCCTTAAGGGTGGCGGATCACCCTCAACATCTCGTGAAACCGATGAACTTTTTATGATTCAGCAATGGCTAAAATTTTGACCAGCTGTTCTTCGATAGCCCACAATCATCCAGAAAAATTGGCGGATCGATTGGCTGGTTCCTTAAGGGTGGCGGATCAACCCCACTCTGTCACGAAAATATTGAACTTTTCATAATATGATTCAGTGAAGGCTGAATTTTTCACCAGTTGTTCTTTGGTAACCTACAATCATCCAAAAAAATTGGCGGATCGATTGGCCAGTTCCTTAAAAGTGGCGGATCACCCCCAACATGTCACGGAAAGATTGAACTTTTCATAATATGATTTGGTCAAGGGTAGATTTTTCACCAGTTTTTCTTTGGTAGCCTACAATCATCCAAGTAAATTGGCGGATCGATTAACCAGTTCCTGAAGGGTGGCAGATGAACCCCAACATATCACGGAAATATTGAACTTTTCATTATATGATTTAGTCAAGGCTAAATTTTTTACCAGTTCTTCTTTTGTACCCTACAATCATCCAGAAAAATTGGCGGATCGATTGGTCAGTTCCTTAAGGGTGGCGGATTACTCCCAACATGTCATGGAAATATTGAACTTTTCATAATATGATTCAGTCAAGGTTGAATTTTTCACCAGTTTTTTTTGGAAGCCTACAATCCTCCAGAAAAATTGGCGCCAATTCCTTAAGGGTGGCGGATCAACCCCAACATGTCGTGGGACCAATGAACATTTCATAATATGATCCAGTCAAGGCTGAATTTTTCAACAGTTGTTCTTTGGTAACCTACAATCAACCAAACAAATTGGCGGATCGATTAGCAAGTTCCTTAAGGGTGGCGGATCAAGTCGTTCCGCCAGGTGTCTACTTAGAACCGCTATATTGTCCGTCAATTGTCATATACACTTGAAGTGGTTGCCACAATAACATACTAGAATATTCAGCCTTTTACTGAATCATATTATTAAAAGTTTATTGTTCCGTCGACATGTAAGGGGTGATCCGCTACCCTGTAGGAACTGTCCTATCGATCCGCCAAATTTTTTGGATGCTTGTAGGCTACCAAATAACAACTAGTGAAAAATTAAGCATTGACCAAATCATATTATGAAAAGTTCAATATTTCCGTGACATGTTGGGGTTGATCCGCCAGCCTTATGGAACTGGTTAATTGATTCGCCAATTTTTCTGGATGATTGTGGGCTACCAAAGAATAACTGGTGAAACATTCAGCCTTAACTGAATCATATTATGAAAAGTTCAATGTTCCCGCGACATATTTGGGGTGATCCGCCACCCTCAAGGAACCAGCCAATCAATCCGCCAAATTTTCTGGATGATTGTAGGCTACCAAAGAACAACTGGTGGAAAATTTAGCCTTGACTGAATCATATTATGAAAAGTTCAATGTTTTCGTGACATGTTGGGGGTGATCCGCCACCCTTAAGGAACCGGCCAATCTATACGCCAATTTTTCTGAATGATTGTGGACTAACAAAGAACAACTGGTAAAAAATTCAGCCTTAACTAAATGATAAAAAGATGCATTTTTTTTTACATGGCGTTCCGCCACCCCCTTTGAACCGCGATCAGGGCAAACCCTCTTGGATGACACCCGATTAGGGTCGGAACAACATTCTCTCAAAAAATAGACCATAACTAAATCATCAATGAAAAATGTCACTGGCTCTTAGACTATAAGGGCGTGGCAACGTTCCTATACTTTCAAGAACACAGAAGAAAATGCTGGTTCTTCACTGGAGATCAGGCTGCAAAACTTGATCATTTATGAAAAGTGAGGTGGAAAATGAGCAACGTGTCCTGCTGGCAGTGGAAGGTTTTGATTTATCTACCAATCTGAACATTAGTTCCACCAAGAGCCAGTGTTCAAGAAGTGTAGAAAACAAATTTGGTAAAAGAGTTCCAACTGCTGTTGGGCTGTTGAATCAACAAGCAGAAACCAGATGTATATTTTGTGATGGTGTTCATGACAGCTCCACTTGTTTCAAAGCTCAAGATCTAACTTGGGAAAAGAGAAAATCCATTGTAACAGGAAAAAATGCAGGTTACAGATGTCTGAGGGTTGGTCATATGTCAAGAAAATGTGGAGGGTGCTTGAAATGTATTGTATGTAGTGTAATGTTCCAGGTGGTAAGGAGTTCGCCTAAGTGCCAAAGAAATCAAACACGACCGTTCAGTTAAGGGGTTTATTATTAACTACTCTATCGAAATCTGTACAGCCTCGAGCTAGACTAGCTTATTGTTATTAATCATGACATACTTGATTATTACAGGGTTAAACTACAACATATCGTGGGTCTAATAATAACAAGCGCCGTCTTGGAATTTGGTACTGTGCTGATATGCAACCTCCATAATGTAGGTGACATAATTACCCAATTGTTTAATATTACAACATGACTCAAGTTCCACTACACCTCCCACGGAGAAAAAAATGAAAATAAAATGAATGTACATTTTGTTTTTATTCCCTCCTTTTTACAAAAAAAAAAAAAAGGACAGGTATGAAATACTACATAGGTAACAGTATAATGCCTCAAAAATAGAATGTCCACATTGTCCACTATTCACTTTGTATTCACTATTACTAATTACCACTTTTACAATTCAAACGTACGAACACCTGCCGATCCGACAATAACATAAACAACGTACTGCTAACCTACCATAACTATATTACATAAATGAATATCTACTTGCTATTTGGCCTGATATTAATTATTACATTTGGCTGAAATATAACTTAACTAGATTTTTATGGAATTCCTTATATTTGTTATTTACACATAAAACCAAATTACATCCCTCTACTTCAATAACTTCATAAGGACCTTTATACAAAGGGTCAAGTTTAGTTCCTAAATTCTTGTTTTGGATAAGAACCTTATCACCTACTTTGTATTCATATTCCCCACTTTTCTTATCAAACATTTCCTTTTGCTTCATTTTTGAATCTACCAAATTAGTTTTTGCATCCGCCCATGCACTTTGCAACCGAAATTTCAGCTCTAATGGGTAGTCATCAAAATTGTAGATAGGGTCAATATTACTCGTCACTTTTGAAGGTACCCGACTTGGTTTCCCGAAAACAAGTTCGTATGGCGTGTAGCGCGTTACTGTATTTACAGTGCTATTATACGCAAAACACCAGTATTGAACCCAATCGCTCCAATTGTTTTCAATACTTTTGGAAAAATACATACGAAGATATGCACCCAAGTGTTTATGTGAGTTTTCGAGTCCACCCAAAGTTTCATGATGATATGCTGTCGATTTTAAGTGCCGAATGCCAAGTAACTTGCACGATTCTTTGGAAATGCTTGCCATAAACTCCGTTCCTTGATCCGTGAGGACCTCACAAGGTATGCCGTATCGCAACACAAAATTTTCAACAAAAATGCTTTCGCAACCGTATGCGCTTCCTTATCTGGTAATGGATACCCTTCGACAAATTTCGTAAGATCACATTGTATAGTTAAGATGTACCTATTATTTTGGATGTCCACAGGAAGAGGGCCTACCAAATCTAACGATATTTTTTGAAACGATGATTTAGCTGTTGTCGTGACAGTCATTGGATTTGTTTTTGGTTTTGAATGTTTATGCCTTTGACAGTCATCGCATTTTCTGATAAACACTTCAACATCTTTCCGCAGACCTGGCCAACAATATTGTCGCTGAATATTCTTGTACATGCGTTGTACACCCGCATGTCCCCCTGTCTGTAACGTATGAAAGTCATTCAAGATTAACCATTTCATCTTCCTATCTTCTATTCGCTCCACGCCTTTCACTACACTCAGTTTTATTGACATATCCTTTAACTTTGACTTGTATTTACTTATTTCCTTCAAAAATTCAGTAGTTGTTTCGTCCCGCAGCACGAATAGAGTTGTAAAATAATTTCTTGCGCATAACTTTCCCAGATCCCTCAACGATGTACCTAAGTCATACGCCGATCGGTCATTCTGGTTAAAATAAATTATTTGTGAATTCACATCATACATAAAATTATTAAAATACTGATAGGAACCTAGGTTTTTGTTTTTGAAATTTAAATAGTCTTTCTCTGGTATGATTCTCAATTCAACTGCATCAGCAGGTTGCCTTAAATCTTCGACGACAACAGGGTGATCAAGCCTATTATCGCACGATGCATATTTTTCTTCCACCTCAGCTATTTGATTCTTACACTGCGCTCGCGTCATCACATTCATGCTTTCAGTCAATCTTTCGCCTAGGCTTTTAAGGTATCTAGTTCTATTGATACTCGTGAAAGGGCGTCCGCTGTTACATTTTCTGAACCTTTGACGTAATGTACCGAGAAATCATATTCCTCTAATACAAGTCTAAATTTTGTAAGCCTACTCGAAGGATTAGTCATGTTGAATAGTTAAATTAATGGACGATGGTCTGTTAACACCTTAAATTTCCTAGCAAACAAATATGGCCTGAAATGTTTAACAGCCCACACTATGGCCAGTAGCTCTTTCTCTATAGTACAATAATTCCTCTCAGCCTTATTTAAACTTCTAGATGCGAAAGCCACTGGTTTGTCGTTTCTATTTGAAAGCACGACTCCTAAAGCGTAACCACTTGCGTCGGTTCTAAGCAAAAATTCGTTATCCGGTGAGAAATCCGGATATTGCAGTACTGGTGGTTTTGTAAGTGCTTGCTTAAGTATTTCAAATGAATTTTGACATTGCTCTGCCCACTCAAAAACTTTGCCTTTCCGGGATAAATTATTTAAGGGATTTGCAATTTCAGCAAAATGTTTGATGAACTTTCTATAATAATTAGCGAAAGCTACGAAGCGCTTTACCTCGTCAGTACTATTTGGGACTGGATACCGAGACATGACAAAAATTTTTTCGGGGTCTGGTAAAATACCTTAGGATGATATAACGTGTCCTAAATACAGAAGTTCCTTTTTCAAAAATTCACATTTCCTAGGGTTAAGTTTTAAGTTGACTTTTCTAAGACGTTGGAACACTTTCAAAAGGTTTCTGTTGTGATTTTGCAGAGAATTTCCAAAGACTATTAAATCATCAAGGTAAATGAAACATGCCTCATAGTTTAAACCTGTCATCGCTATTGTCATGAGTCTTGAGAACGCACTTGTGCAGGGTCGAGTTTCAGGATGTAACTCTACCTGATAATATCCTTGCGCCAAGTCTAAATGAGTGAAATATATCGCCCCTGACAATGAATCTACAATTTCAGAAATATTGGGCAGCGGAAACTTTTCGTCGTCTATTAACTGTCTGTTCAACAACCTATAATCTATAACTACTCTTACTGCCTTAACACCATTTTTGTCAGCTTTTTTCGGCACTATTAATACAGGAGATGACCATTCGGATTTCGCCTCCTCTATTATACCCTCACTCAACATCTTATCAACCTGTTTGTGTATATCATTTTTCTGCGCATGCGGCAGGCTTAACATAGACCGGTGTTGCGTTGTCCCTTACTCGAATTCGTTGGCGATATACATTTGTTGTAGTAAGAGGTTCCCCGTCTAGATGAAAAATGTCAGCATATTTCGCACAAATGTTATAAATCGAATTTTTCTCTTCCTCATTATTGTACGTTGACGTATTATTGAATCAAGAGCTTTTTCTACTCGCTCAACAAATTCGCCATTTCTGTTAAATTCGCACAACTCATAGTCATCCAATTTTTTTAACATGTGGTTGGAAGTTACGCAGTGTCACTTCTTTTTCAGTGACATTCATTATCCTTACGGGAATTCGGTTATTCTCAGGTTTTGCTATAGTACTTGCCACAATCACTCCTTCGCAAACTTCGTCATTCACTACCACGCAATCATTGGTTTCATTCGTATAAAAGTATTTGACAATCTCACAACGGGGGGGTATTTTCGCATAATAATCACACTTAGAATGCAATGGAACTACTAATTCTCTGTCTCTACTTTGAAAGGAAATGACAAAAAGTTCATAATTGAGTACAGCTTTGTATCTCGTTAAGAAATCCGCCCCCAACACGCCATGTATATGGGAATCAAATTTATCCATTATTACAAATTAATAAGAAAACAATTCATCGCTCACGCCAAATGATATGCAAGCGCATCCTAACGAGGTTGTTGAGCCTGCGATTCCATTGATTTCCAACTTTTTGTTTCGGTTTATAATTTCGTTTTTAGCTACATAATCCGAGAAAATACATGAAATACTCGCGCCTGAGTCTATCAAAAATAATAATTCCTTGTTATTATAATTTACAATAATAAAATTCAATGCATTCATATTAAACATGAATACCTCATGGCTTGTTTTACTTTTCATAGACTCAGTGTTTCTCGAAAAAATTGCTGACTTATGTTTTGGTGTTCATTACCCTCTGCTTCATTCGCAACATACACTCGACCTTCATGACGCGTTGTTTGTCCTCGATTATTCTGATAGTTGTTACCTCGACCGCGCCCTTGGCCTCGATGACCCGGTGGCCTAGGGTTGTTTTGCCTATTATTGAAATTTCCCCTAAACCCAAAACTATTATTATAACCCCGGTTATTGAAAAATAAAGAATTTGCCCCCCTTGATCTACCCCTAAACCCCGCAGCAAAAGACCGATTATTATTAAAAGCATTAGCTCGATCTCCCATGTGAAAAACATTTGTACTGCTGGTTTGAGTATTTGTCAACTTTACCGATTCTTCCTCTCTGGCGCCTGACACCGCATCTTTTAAACTTTGATAGTTCCTTGCCTTAACAATGGTTCGCAACTCAGCATTCCTTAACCCATTAGAAAATGCATTCACTGCGATTTTTTCATTGACATTGCGAAAAATTGGCAACAGAGCACTATCACCATCTGCTTGGGCAGTCGTTAGTTCAAGTAACAGAGTTTCAATGACTTTAGCATAATCATCAATGGTTTTGGACTCCTGTTTCACATAATTCATTTGGGCAGAAAGCACCGCGACCGATTTCTTACTAATTAGATAACTATTCATATCTTTCACCAAATTAGCGACACTATCATACGAACTTTGTAGTCTTGGCTTCGCATTTTGCGTCAACCTAGTCTTTAATACGTATTTAATTAGTAATGACTTCCCATTATCATTGATGAAATCACTATACAATTCGATAGCGTCTATCAACTGCTTAGTAACTTCCTCGGTGCCATCCATAGCAGGCAACAAGGAAGCTGCAGTCTTCAAATCGAAATTATCAGGCATATTGCCGGATGTTAAAACTGACTTTTCTGAACTTTGTGCTGAACTTTCTGAGTTCTCTTCAGACACTAGAACTTGTAACCTTTCATTTAAAATTGTCTTCGCTTTTATCAAGTAAGTATCGCTTGCGTTAATATAATCTACAACAGTTTTCTTAGCTCCTAAATCAGTGATAGCTTCAAGCTGAATCTCCTTTTTCAATTTATAATTTTGTCCTTCTAGTTTCCCTAATTCCAATATTAACCTATTTACTCTACCTAAATCTGTGCGACGCACTGCCGGTTCTCTCTTCAAATTTTCATAAGATTTTACAATCGACTCATAAATATCTTAAAAATTTTGCAAAACCATAACTATCCTAGTATCTAACCACTTACATTTCTACGTTATTCTGCTGGTTGATTGTTCTTATTGGGTCGATGCACTATCCGGTTGGTGTTGACATTGTTCTGGATTATGCTGAGCTGCTACCAAATTTGTCCATCGATGCACTCTAGCGGCTCGTGCCAACAATTGTTCCCTCGAAGCCAGCGTTGGTGAACACCAGTTGACGTTTCCAACGAATCCGAACACAGTAAAACTCGTATCAGAGGTCTTGACAACCGGAGGGTCGCAAAACTATGCTTCAGGACAAATCTTTTTTTAGATTTCTCCTATATGCCTTTTTCAATTTGATAACAACTAGGATCCACACTCCTAATGCAAGGACATAAAAAACAACGCGGATATCATGGGGCACAGCAACTGCTTCTTCTTCCACTATGAAATTGGAATTCACAACTCCCGTATCCGTAACTTCGGAATGCTTTGAATTTGATTTCCCCATCGTATAACTTCACTTATCACTGAACTACTCACTATCCGCGACTTGAATCGCTCTTTCCTTTTTTCATTGACACGCAACTGGCAGGATCGCCATGTAATGTTCCAGGTGGTAAGGAGTTCGCCTACGTGCCAAAGGAATCAAACACGACCGTTCAGTTAAGGGGTTTATTATTAACTACTCTATCAAAATCTGTACAGCCTCGAGCAAAACTAGCTTATTGTTATTAATCATGACATACTTTAATTATTACAGGGTTAAACTACAACATATCGTGGGTCTAATAAAAACAAGCGCCGTCTTGGAATTTGGTACTGTGCTGATATGCAACCTCCATAATGTAGGTGAAATAATTACCCAATTGTTTAATATTACAACATGACTCAAATTCCACTACAGTAGCAAATCTCATGTAAGTCTGATGTGCCCAAACGTGATTGTTGCTAGAGAGGTCAAGAAGACGTTTGAAAAGCCAGATGAAAAGCAGGATCAGCATTGTTCTGATTTGCTGTCTTTTACAAATGGAACTAATTCTTTTGTATTTTTGCAGACGTTGAGAATTCATATTGTAGGGAAAAATGGATCTAGACGTGTTAGTGCCCTCATTGACACTGGATCGCAAAATACCTACATCTTGAAGAATAAGGCTGAGCTTCTGGGATATGTGTCAAAACGTCAAAGTTAGATCTCCCATTGTCTGTTTGGTGGAGCCTTTTTGGAGCAAACTCATGAATGCTATGACATAGAGCCCTCCAATGGTGATTTCAAGTGTATGATGGAGGCCCTTTCTCAACCTGTCATATGTGCTTATGTCTCTTCTGTGTTCAATGGACCTTTGATGGAGGAACTGGAGTAAGCTCAATGTGAAGCTTTCAGACTTTGATGATCCTGCCCCAATTAAAATATTGATTGGATCTGATGTGATTGGAAAGCTGTATACGGGTAAGAGATATATTTTGAAATGTGGTCTTGTTGCTGTAGAGAAACTACTTGGCTGGAGTTTGATGGGTAGAATTCTCTTGGACAAACCTATCAGTAGTGTACTATAACTGCCATTTCATTATATGAAGACCCTGGTGCAAGAAGGGGATAAGTAACAATATGTAAATTTTTCAGGAAAAGCAAAAAAAGTTTTTTTTTTTAATTTAAAATTTATGTTGTTCATGAGGTATGGCCAAACTAGTACAACAGCTATAAATGATTTTAACAGCATTCTACAGCCAAATAACAATGCTATTAGGCAAAAAAAAATTGTGGTGCAATAATGGGATAAGTTTAAGACTATTTTATAATGTAATTTACAGCAGGTGCAAAAAGGAGATAAGTTACAATAAAACCATTTTAAGCAGAAAAACTTTATTAATAAATGTGAACCAACGATAAAAATGAATATAAACTAAAGAAATGTCAATTTTAACAAAAAGTCAGATAATGTTCTTATAAAAATAGGTAGGTATATAACAAAGTATCAAAATTCGCTAAAATACATGTTTTAAAGAAATAAAAATAGCGATTAATCAGACTCAAAATCCTCAGAGCTTTTCGGGTCTGTCACATCTGAATCAACTTCTACCTCTGCTAATGTAATTTTATCAGATTTAAGAGATTGATAAAAATAAATTTCGTTTTTTCCGACATATTCCTGGGCTAGCAACATAACATTTTGATATTTAGCATGCTTAATAGGTAAGGCATTTTCGTAACATTTTGGCATTAAATTTAAATTTGGTTTCGAGTTATTTTTAAGCATGCTATAATGTGTAAAAAAGGGGCTACTAGCAGACTCACTACATTCAACACCATTTAAATTTTTTGTGTATTTAAATACACGATATTTAGAAATAGTAAACTTTTCTTTAGAGGCAGCTTTTGGGACTGGAAGAAAAAATTCTTTTAAGCCTTCGACATAGTTATACATTATGTCCTGCGTCACAGGAATAACAAAAAAATTTTTTGATGATGATTTAACTAGATTCATATACTCATGTGGTAAGAAAACCCTATCAATACATTTCTTCTTTTTTTCAATTATTCCAAAGTTTCGGTCGCAGGGAAGGAAACTATGCCCTGGCTCAGGGAAACGATGAATTATGGTATCAAATTTTCCCTCCTGACACAATGCAACTAAAAACCTAACTAAAGTATTATTTTTATTTTGCGCACAACAGTTGTCGCTAAATAAATATAAGATTTTGACATTAGGATTTAAAACGGTTTTAAAATAGTAATGTAGAAAACTTAACACGTCATTTGATCCTTTTTTAGCTATAGATTCATCATACATAAAGAAATGTCCAGCCTTATTTTTTGCAGAATGTATGCAGAAATTATGTACCCATAACTGTCGTAAATAAAATGCATCTCCGGAAGGCACTTTAGGAAGGGGCATGTTTTGTTGGAAATCGAAGCACAAAACTTCAATTTCATCATTTTCTTGCGCTTCTTTGGACCTTTCCTTTAACTCTGTATAGAACCATTCAGACTTCTGAAGATGGATTTTTTTTTGTATCTCAAATGCCGTCTTTTCTTCTTCTGAATCAGCGCTTTGTATCTTATTATTTAATATATCACACTTTTTGCAAGTGTCCTTGCGTGCCGTACCAAAGCTAATATTAAAGTTCTCACGAAAATATCTTGCGTAAAAATCATACGATATTTTTGGTTTGTATTTAAGACACTCTTGTTTTAATTTATGCATATCAGGTTCATACTTTTTTAAATATAAATCATACATAATGGCAATATTTAAATCACTGGATAAATAATATTTGTCGTTTTTTTTACGAGTATAATGGGAAATCCGTTTTGGAAAGCTGTTAATGTGCTGGTGTACTTGCCATTTTAAATCTTCAGGAATTGAATTGGGCCTACAGGAATGACGACCTCGTTTATCCTGAACAGGTGTGATGTTTGTAGACAGGTGGGTTGCGATGCGCTCCAGACGTTTTTTTCCTATACCATGAAGAAGACACATTGCCATTTTGCAAACTTTTAACTCAAAGGCACCTTTTTGTAACTGAAATAAAAATAAACATTTTTTACTTACAAAATTTCAAAAATATCTACCACAAAAACGTCAGAGCATTTTTAAACACAATAAAAATAAAGATACCTATTAAAAATATTAGTTACCTTATACTTATAGGTGTAATTCCTTATTAATTTTGGATTTCCTTCAGTTTGGCGCCGTCGAGTAATACGCGAAACTTGTATCAAACGTGACAAATAAGAGTCTTGTTTTTCTTGACTTGCAAGATCATTAAAAGCCGATATTATTTCTTGCTTCTCGGCTTCTGAAAGTTTTTCTATGCATTTGCTGCTACATTTGCAATCATCACCTTGTTTTCTTTCTGGTACCAGCCTTCCCGATGACGTAGATTTATAAGCTTCACCTTTGGCTCTTTTCATTTTCTGCACATTTCTTTTCCAGCTCTCCGGTTTTCTTGTTTTCTTTCGTCCACGTTTGTTATCAGCGGGCTCGTTATCAGCTGGCTCCTGCTCTTCATCCAAATCATTGTCAGATGCACTAGAATTTGAAGGCAGGAACTCACTGCCTGAACTTTGAAATGGTTCCTCCTCCTCCTCACTCATGATAATGTCATATGTTCTTTTAAATAATACAAATACCACAATATTTTACTACGCCGCACGTACCACGCTAGCTTACTTTTATACGAACACAACTCTCCAAGGGTTTTTCGGTGACTACGTGACTCGAATCGCGTGTACACATACCCTTGCCGCGCAAATAGACCGTTGCAATAGTGGGACGGATTTAACAACATAAAAAAAAAATACAACATTCGGTGCAAGAACGGGATAAGTTACACGAATCTTATACCGTTATTGCACCACACCATACCAGGGGATATGTGGTTTGCTATCATAATTCAGAATCTATTAGCCGTACGTATCCCATACTTGCACCAGTCAAAAAGAGCACATTTTTAAACCTAAATATGCAGCTATCTCACTTTTGCAAAATTATGCACTTATCCCCTTCTTGCACCAGGGTCTTCATATGTCAATAATGATGCATCCTTGACCCAGTTATGGCAACTTGATACTTTGGGAATCACAGATCCATCTGAAAGAAAGTTACAGGAACAGTTAGCAATGAAGACGAGGGATTTTTTTTCTTGAAACCACAATGGTTGATAAGGACGGCAGGTATGAAGTTCGGTTACCATGGATAGATGGGCATCCCCCTCTACCAACCAACTACTCAATTGCTAAGAAACGACTCACATCTGTGCAAGCTGAGGAGGGACAATCTTTTTGTGACATATGATGGTGTTTTCAAGTCATTGGGAATCATTGAACGAGTGCCTGAACAAGCTATTGACGGACACTACCTACCTCATCGCCCAGTTTTGAAGAAAAATTCCACAACTGCTGTTCAACCTGTATTTGATGCTTTAGCAAGAGACAGAAATAATCAATCTTTGAATATGTGTCTTGAGAAAGGAGTAAACCTGTTAATCATCATTAACGTTGTTATTTAAAAAAAAAAACCAATCGGTAAAAAAAAATCAGTTGAATATTTAACTCCGCTTAGGTGAGGGCGAGGGCTGCGTGATGTTTCACCAAACAGCACGTGGCCTGGAAGCCGCCATCTAGCTGGTCCCAAGCCCAGAAAAGGAGGAGGAAATACACGCATGTCTTAAGGGACCCGTGGATCAACCCGTCCTCTCACGGCCGATGAGGCGGAACCCCAGCGGGGCCGATCCGGGAAGTAGCGGCGTAACAACTAGGGTCTTATGGCAATTTCCCAGGTTGCCGTGTTAGTACAGGGACCGACCCTTGTCGAGCCTACGTAAGGGGCTGCCCCATCAACTGGTGCAAAATCCTGACAGTAGTGCCAGCTGGCGCCTCGATCAGGACCCTGCTACACGGAACGTTGGTGGCGATACAACCGCGGCTGCCGGGCTTCGTCGCTGGGACCACATATTCTACCATGAGGCCGTGGGTAGGGCGGGCGGATGAAGCGGGCTCAATCCAGACATCAAAGACAACGACACTCGACAACACACACACACGCAGACTTATACATGCCCACGAATATTTGTGGCAAACCAACCCACACACCAAATTGTGGCACATTCATTGCCGACGGCTGTGCGCATGGCATTAAAAATTATGAATCTAATGCGATAGGTGGCGCCCATTTACTTACCGTATTTTCGAAGATAACATCACAAGCTTCAAGCAAGTATGTGGCATCTGTTGTCACAGCAAATGGGGGTGTTCAGAAATGTGCTTACGGTGCCAAAGCTTGTCTGTTGTACTTTATCCAAATTGATTAAAAGTGCATGCATATACCAGAAAAATGTTACTTTTTTAAGCTCATTTTTTTTTGTCTGGTCAAGAAATTTGATTTACAAAGTTAATGAGTAGGTATCGTACATAAACAAGTCTATTTGATTTTTTATAAAAACTAGGTATATACAGTGTGTTTCATTTTGATTGGGGACAATTTTTTATTAAATTTATCAAAAACAAAAATATATTTTTTTCTAGTTTATATTGCCCACAAAGCTCTTTTTTTATAATAAAAAACGACATAATATGTAATTTCCATGGCTTTCTATGACTAATGGAAGGGCCTCAAAAAAGTGAAAAGAACTTATTGGGCAATTTTGAAATGGAAGGCTCTCCGTCTCTGGATTTGGCATATTCAAAAACCCTTATAACGATAATTTTGTATTAAAATGTTATACAGGAATTTCTAAAAGTACGATCAATTTTGAAAATTTCCAATTGTCTAACCACATTGTGTATAAATTATAGCAAAGATTTTGCAAAAACATTTTCTCTTTGCTATAGTTATCACCCAATTTGTGTAGTCGATAAGTTCAACAAGCTTATATCGAGCGTTCAAAACTTGAGCTCAAAAATAATAAAATATGGATGTTGTTTTACTCGAAATGCTAATATTGAGCTGATTAGAGCCAAAAAATCTACATTGTATACATTATGCTGAAATTTGCTTTCAAGTACGGGTACACATACGAAAATTATTATCAACCAAGCTATACGAAGAAAGAAAGCAAAAATCTTTGCTTGGTATTTTCTTTGAACATACCCTGTATATGCTAGAGTAACAAAACCATACAAATCTGTACTCGTCCTTCGAAGACTACTTTCAAATAATTTATTCATCAATATTTTACTCTAATCATATTGATGTAAGTTACAATTCAAAATACCGTTATTTTTTTTATAATGTTCGATCTTAGTCCAAACTATAGTGTAACAAAACTCATCAAGTGTATACTTCGTGTCCTATCTGAAGAGATTGAATATTTGCTGGAATTTATGAAGGGTGATTAGAAAAACTGATTTTTCCAATATTTGAATTGACTTTTTGAACATCCAGCATAACATTACATTATAGGGTTTTTGGATATGCCGAATTCAGTAACGCTATCCATTTCTTTATTCAAAAAATGCCTTATAACTTTTTCTATTGATCATAGTTAGCCATGGAAATGACGTCATTTTTTTTCTCATGAAGAGCTAAAGATCTTCGTTAAAAAATTAAATCGGTCCATTTTCAATTAAATACCGAATTGTCGCTTATCAAAAAAAGACACACTGTAAGGAGTATCCTGGTCTGATTTTGCTTTTTTGACAAGTATACAGGGTGTAACATTATTTCTTCAAATTAATTCAAGAAAAATCAAAAGAGGATTTTGAAAAAAATAGATCAAGAATTCTCGAAGTATATTCTGTCTATAGGTAAAGAATATACAGGGTGAGTTCTTTTTTTAGTCTAGCGTAGAGATCTCGAAAACTATAGCAGATACGAGAATGTTTAAATGGGCAAAGATTTGCAGTTTTGTAAGCTGTACTCAAAACCATTCTAAGTTTCAAAAAATTTGACAGCGGTCAAAAGATATTTTGAAAAACTGATTTTCAGCGATTCTCTTGAACGCCCCTAGCTCCGCGAATATTGATTGTACGAGAAAATGTTCAATACAAACGTATTAGTATATTATTAAAATGACATTGAAACATTTGTCGTTACATCCGTCATTTCTGACATATGAAATAAACTTATGTTTTTTAACGGAAACCATATTTAATTATATCCTTAATCAAGAGAGAATTTTATCACGACTCTGACGATATATCATAATAATATGATAGGGTTGTTTTTAAAAATAAAGGTTTTATGGGCATTTTTTGTTTTTTGTCTCTGATTCACATTATGTTTTATACCTCGACGTACTTAATCTAGTTATCTATGAAAAAAAACCATTAAATGAAATAAAGAATCAATAATAGTATGATTACCGATAGTGACATGAGAATGTATTATTTTTGAAATTTACTTGGTTCAAAAAGTTTTTTGTCGAAATGGAATTTTCCGTTAAGAAAAACACGATATTGTGGAATGCTAAATAAAATGCGATCCGCTGATGATTACAAGAGTTTATGGCCATCACGATCCCACGATTCCCCGATCTTTCGGTTTTAGATTTTCTTTTTGTAAGAAACAAAGTTTACAAAGAACTTATTCTACAATAGATGAACTTCGAGCTGCTGTTATCAAAGCTTTTTAATAATATTAATGGGCAATCTATAAGAAAGGCAACTGATTCAGTTTGGAAAAGATTTAAACTTTGCATCAACACCTAATAACGGTGGAATTTTCGAAAATATTTTGTACAAACTAAATGAAGAACCATGTGAAATATTGATACATGGAATAGATCATTGATGGTACGCTGGTACGCATCAATGCTTAATTTCATTTATCAATCTTTCACCTTAGGTAACTGGACTTACTACGTTAAGTTGAAACGCGAATAAAAAAAAATATAAAACGCCCATACAAACCTCATTTTTAATAATAACTTTATCATCTGATATATCGTTAGAATCGTGATGAAATTCTCTATTAAATAAAGATAAAATTAAATATGGTTTCTCACTCAGTAATTTTTTCAAAAATCGTACGATTGGTTTTCACGAGGGTTTTCACGTTTGGATTAAGCCTATACGAATAAAAAAGTCTTTTTTGGCATGCTTCTTTCCAATTTTAACTTTTTTCTCGAACCCGTCAATTTTATTTTATCAAGTACCTACCTAACTGATTTTATTTTGTCAATATTTGATTTTTTGCATTTATCAACCAAAAACACCTCTTTTACCTTTTAGATGAAAAACCCTGCATATTTCCGTATCCATATTCCATGTTATATCTTGTTTCACATTTATCCTGCTGTCTCATCTTGTCCCTTATTCAAGTCTGGTCTGGCTTGCCAAAAGAACCAAAGTATCAAAAAATCACAGAATCAAAGAACCAAAGAACGAAACAACAAAAAAAAACAAGAAATCAAAGAATTGGAACAAAAACAAAGAATCAAAGAGTCAATCAAAAAATCAAATATTAAAAAATCCAAAGAACCAAAAAACCAAAGAATCAAAGAACTAAAGAACCAAAAAACCAGAGAACCAAACAATCAAGGAACTAAAAAAATCAAAGAACCTCAATAGGGTGAATGTGCCGGTTCCTCGACCGGTACCGGTTCTCGACCACTTAGGGCTAATTTTGCATGAAATAGATAAACACTATCTATTTTGCCAAATCTGGTGTATCCTTCCTTTTCTGTATAATTTGCTCCGCCACTCTCATGTAGCCGGTTAGAAATACTTATGCGCACACTCGACCAGTGCAATTCAAACTTCAGCCGTTTATGTGCTCTGTCAAAAGAGCGCCATTTTGTACAAAAGTGCTAGTTCGCGGCGCTTTAGAAAATAGCAAGTAAGTAGCGACTTTGCTAATATACTTTATTGATCTTATGTTTAACACTTGAATCACACATTTTTATACTTGAGAAAAATTATTTGATTGATCTTTTCTATTATTTTTGCTAAAAAAGTGAGTGGTCGAGATCTGGACCAGAAAAAAAACCGCAAATCCCTTTCTCGACCGAACGGTCGAGAACTGGGCAAATGACAGCTAATCTTTTTTTCTTTGTCATTGAAATTTGAAACAGTATGGGTTTGTCTCTCACTTCCTTATTATTTGGGATTTATTGGCTCAATTATAGTGTCCAGTTCTCGACCGGGAGTTACTATCTTGGTTTCCATACAAAATTGTCTTGAATGTAGCTCAAATCTGGGGGTCGAGAAACAGACCTAATATTCGACCATTCATTTTATTGATATTTTATATGAAATTTTACTGTATTTCTGTAAATCTGAAACCTATCCAATCTTAAAAAAATCTCATTTAAAAAATATATCAATAATAAAATTTCAAACATAAGTATACCCACCTATAGAAATATAGGTAGGTATTTATTTTACGTTATGTATGTAACATCTCCAAAGTTTTTATTTTTCATAGGCAAACAATGGCCCTAATAAAGAAAAAAAAAACAATAAAATAAAACAAAGACTGTCTTTGAAAATGGGAATAATAAAAAGACTGAAAGTGCCAAACTTGAAAATAAAGATCAAGACATTCAACCGAGCACCCAACAATCACAGCATAAAAAACAAGAATGAGCAAATATCACAATAAAAGAAGCAGATCAAGATAAACAAGAAAATTATGTACCCAGCGCCCCTACAAAAAGCTGCAAAAAACAAAAAGAAAAAATGTCCATGGCACTGGACATTTTTTCTTTTTCTTTTCCTCAGGTCAATGGATACACTATTACAAAAAAAAAATGAAGACAAAAAAAAAATTGGCAGCAATTGAAAAGAAAAGACAGGAAAGGAAGACAGTCAAAGAAAATACGGATGCGGAAAAATCCCAAAAAGAAAAACGAGAAATTTTAAAAGAAAAACCAAAAACAATGTAGACAACGACAACAGGAACAGGAACAACCAAGACAACCATTATCGCCAAAAAGATATGACAATCTGTAATGTGATGTTTGTGATGAAGAACTCATCAGTGATGTCGGAGAAGACGATGAGAAAAAATTGGCTGCGATAACTGTCCAGGGTGGTTTCACATGAGATGTACTGAAATTTTATGGAATGTCCTATGCAGAAGCATCGGCAGAAGATTACCTTTGTTACAAGTGTACCTGAAACTGTTCCTCTAGTTTTAAGTTGGATATTTTTTTTATTAGTTCACAACGTCATTCAAAAGTTTTTGTCTACCAAAGAATAAGTATGTTTTTCTTTTGGTTTTTAGCGGGGTTTTTAGTGTCTAAGGTTTCGTTTACAAAAGAATTTGTTCCTTCGATTATCAGGTTTTAAGCACACCGCTCGTCACACCGTTTAGCGATTCATTTAGTTCGTCCCAGGTTTCCTAGCATATTTATCAAATAAATCTGAGGAATATTTTTGATGCAAAGGTACAGGGTTATTCATTATATTTTGACACCCATCTACAGCTCTTATTGCGAGTGATAGAAAAAAACTTTAAATACAAAAGTTTTGGTTTTTTTCACGTAGTATCTTCTGGTGATAGCGGAATCAACAAATCGAAATCATAACATAGAAAAAATTCATTAAGTCATATTTTTTTAAATGGAACACCCTATATATTATTGACTAAAATGAAAGATCTCTTCAATCTGATTTCAAATATATTTTGTAGGCATTTGGTTCAGTCACTTTGAAACTATTTGAATTCAAAAAATATATTTTTTTAAACTACAACAAATATTTACAACACTAACTTAATCATATAAACTATCAACATTCCATTAAAAACGAAGCTACATGTTTTCTACATAGCCCCCATAACCAAAACTTTTGTATTTAAAGTTTTTTTCTATCACTCGCAATAAGAGCTGTAGATGGGTGTCAAAATATAATGAATAACCCTGTACATACCTGAGTATATATTTTTTTTTTATAAATTAATAAACCTTGTTAGACCGTATACAACACCCACTTCTCACATAACTTAGTCGATAGTCGAGCGATAGGCTATTTTTCGACCACCCGGACGAAAACCGGGCCATGTCTGATCGAGGCTAGGCCATGACTGGTCGAGATCTAGGCAAAATGACATTTTCCAATGTTTTACTTTATTGCAAATTCAAGAAATACACCATTATAAAATGAATAAAAATTTTCAATTTTTAAATATTAGCTGATCAGGTAGGAGCCCATCAGATTTGGAACAAATGATCTTGAGAAGCTGCAATGTTACTATTCAGTCATAATATCCGCTAATTGGTCGAGAACTGGCACATTCACCCTAAACGACAATATTTGTTGTCCAAAAAAGCTCATCGAAAAACTACCCATCCTGTCCTCACAAATAAACCAAAAACTACGTTGCAATACAATTTATTCCCTGTGAAAGTTTTAATAACAACCCATAAACAAACAACTCCGGATGTCGTAGCAACAATGAATTTTCATAACGCTAGCTCGTATGTCGCGACCTTGAAATTCCACTCCCAACACGCGGACAAAAAACCAAAGATTCAAACAACTTAAATAGACCCAAATTCTTTTCCAAAAAGGCACAACGAAAAACCACCTATCCTCTGACACCAATAAACCAAAAACAACCTCGCAATCATATTCATTTTCTTTAAAAACCATGACGAATTTTCATAATGCTACCTTGGTGTCGCGTCTTTGACATTTTCCTCCCACCTTGCGTAAAGAAGTTTCACTTCAAAATGCCAAAACAACCTGCTTAAACGACTACGACTGTGGCTTTCTTGAACACCTAACTGATTTGTCATCATATGAGATCTGATCAGAAAAACATTAAAATAATGTTAAGTGTGTGTGACCAGAGGGCGCCACTTCATTAGATAGCTAATGTATTCACAATTTGGTTCAGCGTATGCAAAATATAAGCCTAGTTTACACCGACAACTTGGTCCGCGGACTAAGTACTAAATTCGAACTATATCAGAACCAAATATTTGGTACGAATGGTGTAAACAGTTGCGAACTAAGCTGGTCCGCTCTTGGTTCGGTACTTGCCAGCAGGTGTACCGAACTAAATTTGGTTCGATCTGGATCAAAATTATGGGGTTATGTTGATTGTTATTGTTGTGAATTGTGTTGGTTCTGAGTTTCTCAAGGCAATCTGAGCGTACTCACTTATGTTTTTTTGATTACGAATTGTGTTGATAAATAATTTCGACTTGTTTTTGACGTTTGACGAATTGCGCGCGTACTCATTTAGTTCACGCGTAGCAAGACGGTGTAAACGGACGAGAAGCAAGCATTGGTCCCACCGTACTATCCCCACCCACTTGGTCCTATCGGACCGAACTAAACGAGTTATCGGTGTAAACTAGGCTATAGCCGCAATAGTGACGTACTACACAGTGATGACATTTTCGGCTTTTAGACTGTTGACTGTTGACTCGCGTCTACAGCCTGCACTTTCTGTTAGCGCTCGGGCCACGTCGGAGAGTATCGGTTCCTCTTCCTCTACTAGCGCATTGGTTTTCTAATTCTTTGTATTATGAGGTGTATATTCTATGAATAGAAAATAATATTATCTAGATTAGGTGGTATTTCAATATGATATGATGGATTATTTGTTATACCAAAGGGTTCTCCTGATTGGTTTTCTTATTTGTCTATAAGGTGAGTCTGAAAAAGTGCTTATTTCGACATGGTGAATAGAGTACCTACCTATATGGTAGGTACTTTATTTTTTTATGAATAAACATGTTTCCACAAACGTCTTGTTGAAAAAATAGAGTGTTGAAAGCTGAGGAAAATTTCGATTTTTTGACTGTAGATTCGAAACGCCTCAAGCGATTTTGTTCAAACTTTCAAGAAGTGTATCCGCTTGAGAAATTCATTTGAGTTTAGCTTTTCCAGGACTGGACCTAGAGCGACTCATATTTCGTTCATTGAAGGAAAAAGTGGTACGACTTTTAATTTTCACAATATAATAAATATTTTCAATTATCATTCACCTATTATTGTTATTTTCAATACTTTGTTAAAATGGCAATATTTTTGAACACTTTTGCAGATATTGATTCAGTTTTTACATGTATTTTTTTCAATTTCCATGTCATTTCTGGATTTAATTTAATTTCATCAAATGTATCGTTATTGGATGTTATTTCGATTTTGGTTCGGTCAATTAGTTTTGTTTAGTTGTGCAGATTTTCTCAGAAGAATAACGTGTCGGATAAAGATGGATTTATGAACCAAACTAAGTGTTAGGAAGACAAGGGTTGCCTTACTAATTTTCTCTGGTATTATTTTTTAGATGAGTATTTTTTTTGACGGTTGCGATACCTCAATTCAAAAGATAACTAAAAATAAAATAAAAATCCAGATCCGCATTTAAAAAAATGGACTCGATGATGGCCGCTCAAAGACGAATCGTCAGATTTCTAATTTGATACCGCCATATTCTAGAAGAGAAAAAGTGGCAACGAGAAAGTGCAATTCATTTTTAAATATCTTCTCTAGCTGGAATATCTTTTCCAAAGATTTATCCACACAATCTTTGCCTATACATAGGTATAAATTAAACTGCATGGTTTAAAATTAAAAGTAAAAGTAGTTTCGATGATTGTTTTTCATATTATTGCTTTGCAAATTAAATTAAAATATTATATTTGAACACAGAACAGAATCTTTAATGAAATTTTCCTTAGAATCTTTAATATGTTATGAAAATGGGTGGAACTTTAGATCACCGTACACCTAGATTCGTATAAAAATGTTGAATAAACTCGAATAAAATTTAGCACATTTTCTGCACAACGAATGTGCAAAGTATTATCAAGAAACGGAAAAAAAACTGAGCTAGAACCTCTAATTGTTCTTCATGGAAATTCTTGACATGTCTTCTCAAATCAGTCTTTCTAGTAAACATTTTCTTGCATGCTAGACAAATAACTTTCTTTATTTGTTGTTCCATCGCGTCAAAACCACAAATACTTTTCATAACCTGACTTTTACTTTCGTTTTCCCAGTAATCCCAGTTGTCGAATGACGTATTGCCCAAGCGTTAACAGAAAGTGCAGGCTGTAAACTGTAAACGCGAGTAGACTGTTGTCCCAGAAAAGAGGAGATGATAGAAACCGGAATGCACCGATCTTATATACGCATGCGTCAGGTTAGCGACGTTTGTCGTGATTCAAATTTTAAACGCTTTTACGCGGGTAATTGAAACGATGTTCTGTGTCATTTAGGATAAAATATCTAGTTTCAAAATATAGGTATCAGAATAAGTGATTGGAACTGAATGCAACGCGTTTTTTTGCGTATTATTAACCTATATCTTGTAATAAATCTAGTATTTACTAGTTGTTGATAAGTTGGAATTGTATATTTGAACGAAAATTATTATTATTTAGAGTCGAATCCTAGCCGACTATTATTATCAGGTAAAAGAGCATTTTGTTATATAAATATAACTTCAAATGCTTGATGACACTCTACATTTACTGATAGAATTCAACAATCTAGTACTACATAGAAGCTGAAACTTTCAACGATTAATTTTTATAATGTGGTGGATAGAGAATGAGTTGTCCAATTATGGCATACATAATTATTATTCATACAGAGTCGCTAAGAGCTTATATTCCAGATTTCAGAAATACACTATCATTCATAATACCTACATACAGGGTGTTTAAAAATCATTGGGCAAAAATGATATGATGGCTGAGAGGTCATTCCAAGAAAAAAAATCTCAATAAACATAGGTCCTAAAACGCAACGTTTCTATGATACAGAGTGAAAAAAGTTTTTTTCAATTCATTTTTTTTTTAATAATTCAGTTGAATTTTGACCGACTTGTTTAAAATTTGGCAGCGTTGTTATGTTATGTAAGTTATAAGAGGGGCTAGTTTTGACCCTATAATAGATAAAAATATTGTGTCCAGTGGAGTTGAGGGCGGGAAGATAACATCAATTTTTGAAAGAAAAAATACGATGCTTTTTCGGACCTATGTTTTTTGGAACTTTTTTTCTAAGAATGTTTTCAGGAATTACTCCTTTCATTTTTGCCCAATGTTTTTTAAACACCAAAACCCTGTATATTCTGATCAGCTGTTCAGGAAATACTTAGCTTTGATAATGCACATAGAAATTGATATTTTGATACATTTAAAAGTGTTGTATAGTGCATGGTTGTTTTTTTCAAGGCAGTGTATAGAAAATAATAGTATATATTATATTTAATGCATTTTGTATCTACTTTTGAAATCTCAGTATAATAGGAACTTCGATCCTAAAGGGCTCATCGGAAATAAATACTTCAAACCGTATATTTTTTAAATTAGAAAAATAAGCTTTTTCTTGATATTAAATAATACAGGGAGTCGCGGATATGGATGGAAACGGTCGAATGGGTGAAATTTGAGAGGTACCAACAAAGTTTAATACAACAGCTTTGAGGTTTTTATACATGCCTATAAGTTATAGTGAAAATGCAACGATACATGCAGGGTAGGTCATTTAGTCGTGGAACATCAAAGTTGCACTTTTTTGAATGCAACCCCCAGTATATTAATGTATATTTCGATTATTTCTTCAATTTTGTGATACGCATAATGATCCTGAATTGAATGAGTCATCCAAGAACATACAATTAATTCTTGCAAAACATTTCAAAATGCGTCGGAAAAAGTTGAATGTACTTACCTTCTAATCAAAAGACAGAGACAGAATATAGCTCTGGAAAAGTAAGATGAGAAAGTACGATGTGAAAGTAACGTTGTTGTGTTGGTAAATCCTCAACAAACTCGGAATTAAATCTAAAAGAATCGCCACATTCTTCTTTCATACGAATATTAAAGTTTGTGCTGCATTGCTGGTCCTTGTTGATATTTTGCCAATTTCGTTTTAGAGAACTTTTGAATTTGAATAACTTTCCACAAATCACACACCTCATTCTGGTACGAAAATAGACAGTTATCAAACTCAAATCAAGTGAACCCGTGGATTATAAATAAAACAATGAGAAATCTTTTCCCGCCAAAATATTTAGGTGGAGGACTGTAACAACAATATACATTTATATCCAGGAGAATACATCTTCATTCATATCCAAAAGAAAACGTCTCTCTATTCCCGTCAGTTTCCATGCACAAGCGCAGTAGTAACGGTTCATTCCGATTTCTATCATCTCCTTCAAAAATACAGAAAACTGTAGTATGTAGTACCTAGATGTCCGTATTGACAGCTGTCAGCGTCATCCGCGTAGGAGCATCATGTAAGGTTCACATGAATTTCATTTCGAAGTGGAACTGTCAAATTTCCGCTTGGCAAACGGGAATCATATGCTAACATTCATATTTTATTTGTGTTCAAAGTCAAGCTTACGCTCAATTCAATGTAGATGGTACCATATGATTCCCGTTTGCCAAGCGGAAATTTGACAGTTCCATTTCGAAATTAAATTCAATGTAAACCAGGAAGCATCAGCAATATCAGCATCAGCCATTTGTATTTTCGGTGTTATGGTGTTTGATGGTTTTATGTTTTTGATTGGTATTAGTGAGTTTTCGAGTGGATCAAATGTAACTTGGAACTTTAATCTTGAACAGGGCAAAATCGGCTGAACCAAATATCAACATATATTATATATTTTGAATCAGAAAAAAAAGTATCTTCCATTTAAAAAAACATTACTTAATCATTTTTTTCTACTTATAACGTCAATTTTTCGTTTCCGCTATCATGCACTAAAAGATACTACGTGAAAAAACCTAAAACTTTAGTATTTAAAGTTTTTTCAACACTCAGAATAAGAGCTGTGGGAGGGGGTCAAAATATAATAGATAACCCTGTACCTATGTTGCTATCAAATGTTGGGATTAGAGCAAGCAAAATATGTATGCAGTTATAGCATAATTTTAGAAACATATTTGGAATCTTCAGTTTCTAAACCTGAAAATAAAATCGGAGTTATACAAATTGCTTCAAAAATCGGTCCTCGCTTAGAAAACAGAATAAAGGGAGTCCGGCACTTGTCCTAACCGGCAAATGTACTAACGAGCAAATGTTCTACTCATGTTGCCGGTTGTTTGCATTTTTCTCTTGCGTTCCGAAATCCGGTATGTGCCAATTGCGCGTGGTTGCATTTGTACGAAAATGCATCTGTGCTATTTGTGCAAAACATATCCTACATCATCGCGTTACTCGCGTTCTGTTGTCAAATTGTGCATTGGTTTTTCTCAGGCATTGGCGCGATCAACGACTTCGACGTCGTTGGGCGCGATTCATGTTGCCATGCACTTTCCAGATAACCATTTGACACATTCATTTCACACCAGCAGGTTCTTAGGTTTTTTTTTCTTTTATTTATGTTTTGTGATTCCTTGGATTGGATAGATGGCTGTTTTCTGTTTGTAGGGATCTAATATATTTAAAAGTTGATGTCATTCTCGATGTCTTATACGTCTCCACAGCAAGTCACAGCATATGTATGATTCCATCATTGAATTAGCATAACTAATGTTAATGAAATGTTCATTTTTATATTCATAATGTTTGTAGAAGAGAAAAGAGTGTGAATCTGTGAAAGATTGGACTGTTGGACTTTGGACTACTCGTTTTGGTTTTATATCAAGACCGGCCGGCATGGTTTTAGGCATACCTACCTAGATGTTTTAGGAATATCAAACTGGTGGATTGAAAGAAGTATGTAATTATAAACTTGTAGATAGTAGCACCTTGAATTTATTTTTGAAATCAAAAATATGCATTAACTTTTCAACAATGCTTATTCTTGTTGCCTTCCACTTATTTTTTTCATCAGTTTAAGCAGGGGTGTGTGTTACTTGATGTGCCGTAATTCCCACCAAATTTAGGTAAAAAAGGTTTTATAACTAACGTGTCCTAGATATACTACCTACACCTTTTTCAGAAATAAAGATCACATATATTTTTAAAGCCGAGCAGGCCATATTGCTACATTCATTTTATTATGCTATAAAAGACAATAAATTAGTTAATTATTCTTAAATGATAATATAATAAAGAATAAAGGCTCACCAAATACAAATTGATTGCGATATGTCAACAAAGTTGAAAATGAATGAAAAATTTCATAGGTAGGTAGGGGAGGGTAGTACTTCTTCTTCTTCTTCGTCAGCCTTCTCTCACCCACTCCTGGGTATAGGCCTCTCCATATATCTTCCAGGTTTGACGATCCTGGGCTTTGTGGTACCAGTCTCGGCCAACGGCTGACCTAACATATCGTCCAGCCATCTTCTCTGTGGTCGTCCTCTGCTCCTGTTAGTTTCTCTTGGCCGCCAGTGAGTAACTTTGGTTGTCCATCTGTCACTGCCCTGTCTTGTGACATGTCCTACCCAGCTCCATTTAAGTCGTGCCACTCGTTCTGCCACGTCTGTAATCTTGGTTCTTTCCCGAATCTCCTTGTTCCTTATTTTGTCTCTTAACGAAATTCCGAGCATCGTGCGTTCCATGGCTCTTAATCTTTTTACACTCTTTTTTGTTAGGCTTATGGTTTCTAGGCCATATGTAGCCACTGGGCCACTGGTAAGATGCATGAGTCGTAAACTTTTTTCTTTAGGTTTATAGGTATGTTGTTGTTCCCAAAGATGTATCGCAGCTTACCAAACGCTGCCCATGTGAGTCCTATACGTCTAGTAACTTCTGCTGTTTGATTTGGTTTTCCTAGCATGGTCGTATGGCCAAGGTATGTATATTGGTCCAGCGCTATATAAGGGTCTGTTTTACTCATTATCTTCGTTTTTCCAATATTCATTCTAAGTCCGACTTCTTTGGCTGCTTGGTTGAGTTGTTGCATCATTTCCATCAGCTCCATATTGGGTCGCTCGAAATTAGGACGATATCGTCGGCGAACCGCAGGTGATTGAGATACACCCCGTCAATCTTTATACCTTCCGATTCCCATTCAAGTTTTTTGAAAACGTCCTCCAAAACTGCAGTAAATAGTTTTGGAGAGATAGTGTCACCCTGGCGTACTCCCCTGTACATTTTTATTTTCTTGGTGATTATTTCTTCGTTGATCCTGACGTGGAATGTCGCATTCTTGTAGATGTTTTTGAGTTAGGTGGAGTATCTTGAGTCTATTCTTGCATTTCCTAGAGCTTCAAATATTGACCAGGATTCAATCGTTTCGAAGGCTTTGTGGAAGTCGATAAACGCCAGATGGATGGGGACATTATACTCGGTTATCTTTTCGATTAAGATTCGCAGTGTTTGTAGGTGATCGATGGTACTGTATCCGCTTCGGAATCCGGCTTGTTCTGCTGGCTGGTAAAGTTCAAGTTTTCCTGTTAGGCGGTTGCATATGATTTTGGGTTAGTTAGGGTAGTACTAAGTTGGACAAAAAATATGTTTTCACTAATAAAAAACTCAGTTATTGAAATATCGAGCTATTTTTTTTTCAGTATATTAAATATATTGTTGTAAGCTCACATTGATAAATATTTCATGTAAAAGTTTTTAAATGGCTATGGAAATTGTACTGTATCACTTAGTACTGGGTGTCTCAGTTATCACCAAAAAAAGTACGAGGTGAAACAGGGTAGGGTGTAAAGTGATACATACACAGATGTGTAAAAACACATGTAAGTTTCTATTCAAATCTTCAATGAATAAACGTACAATCAGGGAACTAGAATTAATCCCGAAATTATACATGGTTAATAGCCTTTTTTGTACTTCCAGGTACTGGATTGGGTAAAATAGCGGAAATGTCTGTCAGGTCAATTCAACTTTCATCTGGAACTTGTTTGAAAACAAATGAGTTGTTCCCTTTTTGACTCTTTCTGAAGATATAAGGAGCAGCAAACACATTTTCTTATTTCTAAATAACCTTTTTGCTACATAGAAAATTCTTTTTTGAAATTTAATTGACAAACATTTTCATTCCAAAACGATTTCAAAAAGATGGGCATCTGATTATCTTCTAGCGAGTCCAATTTTCTGTTTCCGATAGCTCCTCATATTCAGGACACTCATATCCTCTTGACTGCTATCGCTTCAAAATTGTTTTTTCTAATGTTCGCTTTTCAGCTTTCAATTTACTCCGATTATCCTTTTCTTTATGTTGTGAAGTTTCAATATTATTATTCATCTCATTTTATGATATTTTTAACATTGCCTTTTCAACTAGTTTGTATTTTTCAGGGGTGAATTTCATCGTTATAAATAAAGTTTTACCATAAAGCAACATACGGTACTAAGTGAGGAACTGTCTCACCTTGTACCGTGCAACATGTCTTACTTAGTACTTCAACACACAAATATAAAAATTTATCGAAACAAAAAACTAAAATGTTATTTTCGCTACAGATGCACGCCAAAAGTTGGATTATATTCCAAACTTCAAGATTAAGTTGATAAATCAAAGAAATATGCACTAACTGGAGCATCACAAAAGTGCCTAATGATTGTGTATACTCACTTGAATTTGATGAAGTCCATTTTTTTGAAATAACTTTTATGGTTGTGGACCTTTATCGCTATAAATTCACACGTGGGTAGCAAACAACTAGTGGTAAACAAGGCATGCGCGTCGGCAAAAGGGAGAGCGTAATTCACAAAATATTCCGGTTGTCTCAACTAGTAGGTACACTGTCTCAGTTAGTACCACCCTTCCCTACATTTCAAATGACTTGAAAATGTATATACGTTTTTTCCCCAATATTTAAAGGTCGATCAGCAAAAAAAAAAATGAAAATAAAAAAGAGAACCCGAATTTTGCCACATAATCGAAGAAGGAATAAGGGTGTTAAAGCAATCCTCTCTCACTCGCCAGATAGACAGAGATTTTGAAACTTGGCATACTTCAATTAGTTCAATTGCTGTCGAAATAGGTACTACTTTTTGATGTCACTGACGTACTTTTAGTATTCAAGATGGCGGCTGGGCGCCATTTTGAAACATTTTTTTAAATGGAAAGGGGGGTCGTGTGACACATCATTGGATAGGTCTTATCGAGTAGATTATTGTGTGAAAATTTCATAGGATTAAACGCATCCGTGCGGATATAAGAGCCTGCCTAACTTTTAGTTTTTAAAAATGTTTTTTTTTTATGTCGATATTTCCGAAAAAGTCCGTCAGGAGTTCTCAGACAGATTATTCCATTGTTTGGGGGTCAACGGAGGACATTTTCAACATTTTTCACAATAAAAATTGAAGTATGCTTTCTTTGTTCTTATTTCACGAATGTCTTTATCTTGTTAGTTTGACAGTCTTTCATCCGCACGGATGCGTTTAATCTTATGAAATTTTCACACAATAATCTACTCGATAAGAAAATCCCGGCAATGACATTTTTGCATCTCAAAAGCTATCCAATGACATTAAATAAAATTCTTGTCAAAAAATGTGAAAATGTGTCGGAAAAAATTGACAGTTGACAGTACCTTCTATTAAAATGACAGAATAGCTCTTGAAAAGTTGAGATAAGAAAGTGCAGACCATTTTTCTCTATCTTATACCGTTTGAGTTTTATAGCATGTCAAAGATGTGAAAATGTCATTTAAAACGCGATAACTCGAAAACGGCTGAATTTAGGAACATTATGTTTATAACAAATTTTGCTCAAAAATATAAGGAGAATTGAAATATCTATCAATATACAGGGGGTTTTCCATTTAAAAAAATGCAACTTTGGTCTACCACAACTTTATGCGTGACGCCGTATATTCCAATTTATCACTGATATGTAGACTTTTAAAAGCCCTACAACTTTTGTGTCAGACACTTTTTGCTAGCCCCTGTACATTTTGAGATAATCGACCGTTCTGGTACTCTATCCTTACCCTGAATAGTATTTGCACCAATGTCGATCTTTTGATAAAAATTGGTGTTGGGAGGTTTCTTGTCATGCAAAACTTGAATTTGATCTTAGTATGGCTCTAACTTGTATACACTTATTTTTCCTATTATTAACAGCCGTAACTTTTTTGGACGTGCCTGTATTATATTTTTAAGTAAAAAATCAGATTTCTTCATCATTTTTACGCAGAAAAAGTATATTTGTTAAAAGTCGCTAAGTGTAACCATTCTCGAGATATTTGGATTTGAAATAAAAAATAAACGTGATTTTGGGATTATCGTCAAGCAAGGTCTTGCATTTTTTTGAGAAAAAAATCAGGATGAGTCTCCCTTGTTGAAAATAAGAAGAAAACTTTCCATAAACATGTGTCCGGATATGCTCCGTTACGCTACAGGTTGTTGATTTTTTTTTATTTTCTCCATTTTTTTATAATATTTTAATAAAAATTGTTGTTTACATCACTCATCTGTTGAATTTTCTCTTTTTACTAAAGATATGTAGCATTCATACGAAATAATTTATAACTTTACCTCCGCCATTATTTCAAAATCAGATATGTATTTATTATTTTAAATCCGAATATCTCGAGAATGGTTGCCTGTAGCGACTCATAACAAGTTTACTTTTTCTGCGTAGAAAATACAAATAGATCTGTTTTGTCAAAAAAGTTATGGCTGTTAATAATTGGAAAAATAATTGTAGGTAGCGCCCTCTACAAGTTAGAGCCAAAAAATCCCTAAACACCAATTTTTATCAAAATATCGACATTGCTTCAAATATTATTAAGGAAAAACAATAATAAAACTTCAACACTCTGTGATGAAGCATTTCCGGATACGTGTTAATAGGAAGTTTTCTTCTTGTTTTTAGACTGGGAAAGTCATACTGATTTTTTTCGTAATATTAATAAAACACCCTGTATATTGGTGGTTGGTTTGAGTTAGTCCTAATATAAATTAGGGTGAAGATAAAGCTCGAGAAATACAGTTTCTGGAAATATATTTTTTTTTACTTTCACAACAGATTTTTCAAAACCAAACCGACATGTTCAGTCTGAATAATTTATTTGTGTTCGTATCATTCTAGATGAGTAGTATTTTCATGATACTTGAAAAAAGTTAAATTAATTTTCTATGCTCACCCATATCATTTTCAATACGTCAGAGTTAAAACATTTCAATAATTTTTTGACGAGATGCATATACAGGGTGTAACAGAGTAAGTGTTACAACGTGAAATTGTAGATTCGTTATTAATAGAGAAAAAGATTTTTACTCAACGGAAATTTTCCGCGGGCTTTCGTTTTGGATATAAAGGGTGTCAAAGTTATGAAAAAAAAAAGTTTGTACTTTAATTACTTCTAAGGAATATTTTTATCAGATTTGGTACAGTGTCGAAGCTTACTAGTTAGTATCATTTTATTGAAAAATTGATTGAAAAAAAATAACCAGTGGCGTAAATATAAGACATTCTGTATCTCGAAAAAGAAAGCCCGCGGAAAATTTTCGTTTAGGAAAAATCTTTTTTTTTTTGATAACGAATCTACAGTTTTACGTTGTAACACTTACTCTGTTACACCCTGTATAATAATCACTATTAATAAATATAATGGAAGGTATAGGTAATTATTATTATTTCAATTTGATTGGCATTGATGAGATACTATTAGGTATGGAATATTAGATCTACATTCATTCAATGATACTGTTATTAATTTTTTATGTTGAATCAGGCTTTCCCAGTCCCAGTAGATTCAGACTCAGACCCAGTAGACTTTTCCTTTTACAGTCTATATTCTAGAAATAACCTATTTCAATATTTTGACGATTAATTAATAAAACTCAGGAATATATTTATTAGGTTTATTATTCAGTATTCGTCCTTGCCTTTTTCCGTCTTCCCAATGACGTAGATTGGAGAGGAATTCTAGCTTTCCTTCTTATTCTGACTTGTACCTATAAATTATCATATTTTATTCAATTTCATTGTAGAATAGAATATGCCCATTTGTATGGTTGTGACTTGTGGCGAACAGCGAGTTCACCTAATAAGTAAGTTTTTAAAAGCAGTTTTGACAAAAATGGTCTACTTATATTATATGAATCAAATTCTGATACCTAGGTCTGTCTCTATCTCTACCATAATCACCAGAAACCATGCAAATGGGCGTTAAACATACAACTTTCTCAGCAAGATTTACAATCCACTCACAAGCAAGATCTATACTGATTTGAAATTCAGGAAGCATCAATAAAATTATATATGTACAGGGTTATTCATTATATTTTGACCCCCACCAGCTCTTATTCTGAGTGGTATTGCTGAGATACGGTAGAATCCATCAGATCAATTAACGTGGTGTAATTTTCATTAGATTTTGAACTTGAATAGCGCAAAAACAGCTGGACCAAAACCAACATATATTAATATATTGGGATCAATTTAGAATCAGAAAAATATCAAACATTCTAGCCACAAATATACAGGATGTTCCATTTAAAAAAAATATAACTTCAATCGATGTTTTTAACTTTGTAAATTCGATTCTCTATTTCCGCTATTACCAAAAGATACTACGGGAAAAAAACTGAAGCATTTGTATTTAAAGTTTTTTCTACCACTCATAATAAGAGCTGTAGGTGGGGGTCAAAGTATAATGAATAACCCTGTACATGTACAAAAAAAAACAGATTCTTATTAGGGCTACGTCAACATGCATTTAAAATTCAATATGTAACATAAGTACGTTGTGTGGATCAACCACTCAAAATCAAAATCATTTTTCCTTGAAAATAAAAAATGAAACTAAGGGCCGATATTTCAATGTCACCTTAAAGTGACATTTTAGCTAAGGTATACTTAAAGTTGATGGAATTTTATAATTATTGGCCACCGAAAGTGCCGTTTTTCAATTGCGCCACTCCTTTCATTTAGCTAAGGATCTAATTTAAGTGTCGCAATCGAAACACACGGCAGACAAATACAAGGTCCAAAATAACCTTTAAAAGTACCTTAATCTCAAATGGACATTGAACTCTCGGCCCTAAGATTAAGGCACCTACACTTAAAAGTTATTTTGGACCTTGAATTTGTCTCCCGTGTTCATATTGCGATACTTAAATTAGATCCTTAGCTAAATGAAAGGAATGGCGCAATTAAACGGAACTTTGGATGGCTAATTTTAAAATTCACATCAACTTTAAGTATACTAAAATGTCACTTAAGTTGACATTGAAATATCGGCCCCAAGTCAAGTATAATATCAATGTGATCTATACTTCTACATATTTTTTTTCAAGTAACCTACGAAGCAATATTATATAGGTATTCCTTTTACAAAAAGTGGACAGTTCATAAAATATTTTTTTGGAATACAAGTACCTACCTACTTCTATAGTCACTGTAAATTTGATCAAAAGTTATAAAAGATAAAGGATAATGCCCATGGTTTTCGTAGTACGTGATTTGCATTCAGATCAGGTAGTTTTAAACAGGATGAAGTCCATCATTATTGACTATATACCTCAACCTCATTTTTTTTATGCGGAAAAACTGGCAGTATATTATTACATTTTTGATTGTTAACTTGATATCTAAAATACCTTAAACATAATGGAACTCAAGTGTCCTACCTACTTGCATCTACTTTAATCTATATGCTTTTGAGATATTTGTGCCCGCACTAACCGCCTCGTGAATATCAGAATTGGAAGGTGGAAGGAATACATTCAACCTCAACTACTGACATTATACCCATTCTATTGATATTTTTGACAATTTAACTACCTTGAAACATCCTCATATAGTACTATATTAGTCTATGCAACAAACTGAAAATCCTACTTTACTTTAAAGTGCCAACAATAAGTAGATAAACAATCAAATCAACAGCTGATCACAATCACATGTTGCATGCATCAAACTCTCAAGAGTGTCAAGTCAATCTGGAGTGGCTCCGCCTTTTTCGGACAAATGAAAAAGCTGCCTGAGAAAAGTAGAACATACAATTTGGCAACAAAACCCGCTGACGTAGGATATTTTTAGTACATTTGCCTGTTAGAACTTTTGCCTGGTAGGACAGTCGCTATGGACACAATCTGCGAATGCATTTTTTGAAATTATTGCATATCAAATTAAACCAGTATAATCGAATTAAAGAAAACATGAATTATTATGAGCTTTTCTTATGTACCTAAGCAACAAAGGGTTCATAAACATTGAATTAGTATAAACTAAAAATAATACGAAAAACTCCCCGCCAAGCTTAATTTAACGGCAACTTTTAAAGTAACGGTAAAAAATAACGTTTTAGCATTGCGAAGACTCCACCCCTAGTTCTGCGACCATTTTCGAGGGGGCGCAGAAACTTGTAACCATTTCTGTACATGGAGCTTCCTACTCTAAAGGTGGATTCTTTGTGACACTATCTGATATTTTATTCATTGAACTCGATACTACGTAACTGGAAGGGCCCCTGTCGTGTCGACAACTGAGGCAATTTTAGTCGTATTTTTTTGGCGCATAGGTATATTTTGGTTGGACTCAAAAGGTGTTGCTATCTTTGTCACACTCATTGCCCTTATGCGAAGTCGGAGGTTTTGAAATAGTTTGAAGATAAATTGAAAAAGCGGTTGATTTGCTTGGAAAAAATGACTACAATTCTGTGCATACTTACTAGTCTTAATTATCATGATATAATGGATCTATATTTCAAAAAACTATCTGGAAAAATGCTAAATAAGAAACAAATTGGTAAATAATGAAGTATACTTAGATGATCCGTAATTCGATTAAATAGTTAAGAAAATACAGGGTAGGTAGTAGGTGCAGGGTGATTTATATGTTTAACCTGTGTATTGATTAAAGTAAGGGTATAAAATTGGATAACGATTATAGCTTAAAATAAAAATACTTTTATTTTTGAGAATTCTTTGATAGGGTGTGGCGAAATACAAAAAAAAAACTTGGAAAGGAAAACATAGATGCGAGCATAGATTCGCCACCGAGCATAATATTCCTCTTTATACATACCTACACCTACGTACGATCCAGATACTTCCGAGGACCATTAACTTAAATTAAATCATATTTTTATTGCGGCAAAATCATAAACCAAAATAATGATGAAGTTTTTGTGGTACCTATATAGATTATTTGCATAGAAAAGATGATAGGAAACGGTTTTTGTAGCCACCGCGCGACGCGCCCTTCTCAAATGAATTATAATCTCGATTATAATGGTTTTATTTGACAAAATTGATGTGATATACTATAACCTTGGCTATACCTTACAGAAAACCACAAAAACCCACCCAATCTACAAGAGCCCGGGGTTTTGCCAAGCCTAAATTCTGCCATAATCGGAGGATGTTTCGATGAAAAAGGGCCCTTAAGCACCCTAATTGATTTCATTGTCATTTTCTTGAAAAATTACATTTCTTGGAGGTTTTACCCTCGTCAATTCCTAAAGGGCCCCACTCACACGCCTGCAGCAGGGGCAGGGCGATTGGGGCATTTTACTAGATCGCCTCATAAGCAGGGCGGTAGGGGCCCCTTCATACCTTTCTCTTTCTAGAATTATTTCAAGCAAGATATGAGAAAACAAACATTGGAAATGATGTTAGTAGTACCAACGAACTTGAACAGGATGTGAAATTGTCACATTTTCAAGACAAAACGTCTTTTACAAGGAAGTTTCTCCTGCGGCAGGCCTAGATTGCCCCAATCGCCATGCCTCCTAGATTGCCCTTGCTGCAGGCGTGTGAGTAGGGCCCTTAACTAGGACAATTACGTGTAGGTATAATTAAGGTGCTCTTGTCCTTAATAATTGGAGTTATATCATTTACCCATGAAATGAAATCTGCTTTTTTAGAGTGTATTCATTAGTTCATTACTACACCCAAATGCACTGCAGAAATTCACCATTTTGGCACCCACACAGTAGCAAACTCAAGGCTTTTTCTTGGGTTTCACTGCTCCATCTACTCACTAGCCCTCACTATCCTAATCACCCAAAATTACAGTATATTATACCCTCGAATTGACCCTCGATTATAGCGATTAAACACTCACGACTTAATCAAGACACCAAGGAATAAAATCTAAACTTATCAAAATCACAAAATCCAATAACGCTTTTTCCTTGAAAACGAGAAAATCTCAATGGAGAAAACATAAAAACACATTCAAAACAATGAAATTATTTTGTCAGCTACAAGCTACTTGATTGAAAGGTTAGGTTGACATATAATATTATAGTGTTTTCGATTGGGAAAACAAGGGTTGCACTGGGTTTGACCTCGGGCAAAACCAGTTATGATGAAAATTTGCTCTAGGGCAATCCCAATCGAACATACATTTTTCATTGTGTGCTATAATACTGCACGGTAAAATTCCGATTGAATTGAAATTGGAATCATTAAACTTCTAATATTATGTTGTCTCTGCGTAGCGGCTGAAGTGACTCTAAAACTAAACTAATTAGAAGTCCATTTCTAATTGCCAAATGACAAAATCTTGAGACCAATCAATAGTTTTGTATTATATAGATCATAGATACTAGGAAACATTTTTTTGAGAAATTGGGTATATGCACCAGATTTTAAATGAAATTAACTCAGTTTTGAGTAGGTACTACTTTTCCATAACTCGTCAACGCCAGTATTTCTTTTTTTCCGGCACTACTAGATTCCAACAATAATAACTAACTCGAAATCTGTTGTCGACTCACAGAATCACCTCACGCGACGTTTATATCAAACATTTTTCATGTTTTTTTTCAATTTTGCTAATGCACTGAAATTGCACTATACCAGCACGAGCTCAAAGACCTTGTGCCGAAAAATCTGCACTGAGTGCAAAACTCATTGACCCGGTTTCCCAATCGAACAAACCATATACTTATATTGTATTTATAAGTATATGGAACATACAAATCCGCTCGATTTCTACCAATCGAACATAAATATTGCCTGAGTGTTGCACCAGTGCTGCCCGATTTTACCAATCGAAAACGCTATTAGTAAAGAGAAAACGCCTTCATGTCATGATGAAGTAGTCAGATAGGTTCCTTTGAGAGACGGATTTAGTTTGGGTTAGTTAGGGTTAGTTTGTGTTGGTGATAGAAATTGATGAAAAATATGCAGCGGCTCGTTGGTTAGCACTAGTTTAATATTAAAATTATTATTATATATTATAATTGACGTGTTGTGTATTGGTTTTATGTGGATCAAGTTTTTTTTTTTTTTTTTTTTTTTAATAATAATAATAATAATCTTTATTTTTGCAATAGGCAAGATACAGTGTATATGTTGTGGAATAGTACTAGAGAGTGTAGTTTTCGCCTGCTTTCCATATTCAGCCATCTAGCATCCTTTAACTTATGAGACACTGGATCAAACTTTCTTATACCGTATATAAACCGCAAACAATGTTTTTGGTTTTTTTCTATTTTAAGCTTATCAATTCCGTTCAAACAAGGCCCATATAAAACATCGCGATAATTAAAATGGCTGAGTACGAGTGAGTCAGTTAATCTAATTTTTTGGTCCTGAGTTAATAGAGGTGTCTGTGAGGATAAAGCATTTTCAAAGAAAAATATGCGCGTTGCAGATAAGTAGCAATCTGCTCTCTAAAACGCAGATCCGCGTCCAATTTTACTACTACATTTTTTGCACTGTTTGCAAACTGCAATGACCTATTACCTATTTTGATATTGAGCTGCTTAACCAGATTAGATCTGTTTTTTTCCAAAAACTACTATAGACGACTTCTCGGGATTGATTTGCAAAGCATGTCGCTCCGAAAAATCTAATAATTTATTGAGATCATTATTAATTTTTGTTTCTGCTATGGGCCAAGAGTCAGGAGAGAAGGAGAATAATATTTGAGTGTCATCCGCATAAAAATAAGCTGAAGAATAATCTAGGCAAGAAGATATATTATTAGTGTAAATTGTAAATAATAGGGGACCCAGAATTGAACCCTGAGGTACACCACAGCCAAGTGGCTCCTTAGTTGATTGACCCTTATCCGTCTCAACATACTGCATGCACTCTATCCGTCCGTTCCGAACAAACAAAATTGCGGGCTCCGAAAAACCAATGTACTGAAGAATAGCAAACAATAAATCATGACTGATTGTGTCAAACGCTTTTGAGTAGTCTAGCAGTGCTAAAACAGTAGATCTGCCCAAGTCAGATGCACGTATAATATCGTCAGTTACGCCCAAAAGTGCTGTGACGCAGCTAAAGTCTTTTCTGAAACCAGATTGTGTTTGCGGCAAAATGTTATAAGTTTCTAAATAATTGCTAATTTGGCTATTCATTACTTTTTCAAGAATTTTTGAAAGACACGGCAATATGCTGATAGGCCTTAACTCATTAAAACTTGATATATTGTTATTTTTGGGCAATGGGGTGACACGGGCAATTTTCCAATCGTCCGGAAAAACTCCAGCCAAAATACAAGAATTAACTATATTCTTGAGAAAAGGAAGAATTCTTGGACACACATTAATAACATATCGATATTAAGCAAGTCCGACCCCGTCGTCAATGATTGAATGCTATAATAAATGTGTTTTTATTTCGTCCAAGCTAACCGTAATAAATTCAAATTTTTCAGGAATATTAGTCTTTAAGTTTTGATGATAAAATTGTAGCAAATTCGCATCAATCTGTTTTTTATTCCTAGAGAATTGTAAAAAATGTTCGTTAATGTCAGTAGGTTTATTTAAGATGTCTGGTATATTAATATTCACTTGTTTGTTTACGATATTCAAATTCTTAAGTTTTTTCCATAAGATTTTACTGTTGTATTCACTGGCAACACACTGTAGCAAAGTATTGTATATTAGTAAACTTTGACTGTAGGTAGTTCCTTTTTTCATTTTTTATAGCTATATTTGTTTGATTTCTCAGTTGTTTGTAAAGATCCCAATGACTTTGCTTCTGAGTTCGTTTAAATTTCTTAAAAGCTTTATCCCTAAATTTTATCATAGTTTGCACTACATCCGTTAGCCAAGGCGGCTTCTGCTTTTTCACAGTTATATTCCTCAATGGGGCGAGAACGTCAAAAATATTCAGTAATAATTCATTGAAGTATGTGACTTTTTCATTAATATTACAAATCTTTATTATGTTTTCAAAGGGAGCATCTGCTAAAAATGTTTTTAATAAATCACGATCAATTCGCTTAAGATTTCTCATAACAATGGATTTCGGAGTTTTCGTATTAGAAAGTTTAACATTTAGTGTGCAGAATGTCAACATATGATCAGAAATTTCAGGTACATTTTTTGTCGAAATATTATATTCATGTTCGGTTTCTGGCAAAATGATTAAGTCAATTAAACTACTTGATTTGGATGTTACTCTAGTTGGTGAATTGACTACTTGTTTTAGATTAAAAGTCTCAATAGTAGACAAACATTCTTGCACACTTTTATTACCAAGGTCCAAAAGATTTAAATTCAAGTCCCCCCCACAAATAATTTTGTCGCATTCCAATGAGTAAATAGATAAACAATCCTCAAATATATTTAGAAAATTTATAAAATGCGCTTTAGGCGGCCGATAAAGTGATCCAATAATAAATGATTTGTTATTAAATTTTAGTTTTAGCCATACATGTTCAAGGAATGCACTTTGGACAGAACGCAGTATATCAAATTGAAAATTATCCTTGAAATATATACCCACACCACCACCTCTAGTAAATCTATCAACCCTAGCAAAGCCATATCCAGCAATCTGTATTTGATTATCTAAAATATTTTGGCTTAACCAGGTTTCGGAAATACCCAAAATATCATAATTTTCTTGCAAAAGAAGATTTTGAACATCCGCAAAGTGTGACGCCAAAGAACGAACATTCAAAAAAGCTATTCGCAGCTGTCTCATCTCTGTGGTATTGAAGATGCCTTGTACAAACAACAAAAAAAAACAAAGAAAAAAAAAACGTACTATTAATATATAAAAAAGATAAATTAATTCAAAAAAGATAATTAGAATAAGAAGACAAAATTATTCATGCATTGTTCCGGTTATTCGTTACAATATTTTAGCAGGTCCTCTTCAGTTCTTATGATTGTTTTATAACCATTGATTTTAGCAAATATTTTCCCGTCCAGTGTCCAAGCGTTGTATCTTCCAAATTTTTCCTTCACCAATCCAAGTAATTCATAACGGTGACGGGTGAGTTCCTCGACGATAACTAACATACTTTTTTTCAGTTTATTCTTGTTGAAGAAAACATCATTCTTGTGTTGTGTCGATGTAAACTTTATAATAACTGGCCTCGGCTTAGATTTGGTACTCATCAGCTTCTTTCCAATATGATAACATTGTTGAATACCCAGATCGGAAAGACCAAGCTTGCTCTTCAGACAATCACAAACTTGACTTTTAAGATCACAATCCATCTCAGGAAGTCCATTCAAACGCAGCTGACTAAGTTTTGTTTGTTGTTCGATAAAGTCAATTCGGTTATGTAGTTTTACATTTTCAGTTTTCACTGTTTTTAATTGAGCCTCAACAAAACTGACTCTATTTTCCAATGCTCCAATCTGCTCCTGCAGATTTTGCGAAACCATATCTGCAACTTTTTTGGCTAGCGACTCCATAAATTGCTTATCGTTGATAATACCACTAACAACTGTTTGTGATACTTGGAATACAATGGAATGCAGCTCGGATTTTTGCCGTTCGGTGAACACCAATAACACCATTATTACAAATTAAATATTTTGAGTTTGGAATGTTCCAATAGGAAAAACAAAACTTGTAAACACTATCTCGTTGCACTACGAAAACTTATTTAACTTTTGCAAAAAAAATACTTGCACTGTAGCAGTGAATATTCAGCTTTATAACCGGAGCAAAAATATACGTGTTAGTACTGTTAGTCCGAGCGAACGCACATACCGTTTGGGTTAGTTTGTGTGTTGGTGATCGAGATTGATAAAAATATGCAGCGGCTTGTTGGTTAGCACTAGGTTAACATTACAATTATTATTATATATCATAATTGACGTGTTCTGTATAGGTATTATGTGTATCAAGTTTGGATTAGTTTGAGTTAGTTAAAATTATTACTGACTATTGCATACTGGCCATTTATTATTTCTCACTGTACATTTGTGGAATTATTACCAGCTAAGTCATACTGACATTTCATAAATTTTTACTGACCATTAGAATCACAATAGTGAACATAGAAATACAGGCCAAAATTGTACTTTTACTGCTCAAAAATTCCATTTTTAACAGAAATACTGAGTCTTCTACAATATTATACTGACTGCTTTGTGATATTATACTGTACATAATGAATTAAATACTGTTCAGTTTATCACAACCCTACAAAAAATACACTTCTGTTTGTTGCAAAATGTTTACAGGGATGTTTTGAGAGTGATTTATTGCTGTAATTTTCAAAAAATTGCTAATCTGACTACTGAGCTTCGAACATCGTCCACCACCACCGTCGTGTACCAAAACGCCACTAAATTGCATTGAAAGTTTTTAGGGTGGATTGCTCAATAACATTTCTTATAGTGTTTTCGATTGGGAAAACAAGGGTTGCACTGGGTTTGACCTCGGGCAAAACCAGTTATGATGAAAATTTGCTCTAGGGCAATCCCAATCGAACATACATTTTTCATCGTGTGCTATAATACTGCACGGTGAAATTCCGATTGAATTGAAATTGGAATCATTAAACTTTTTGAAAATCTAATATTATGTTGTCTCTGCGTAGCGGCTGAAGTGACTCTAAAGCTAAACTAATTAGAAGTCCATTTCTCATTGCCAAATGACAAAATCTTGAGACCAATCAATAGTTTTGTATTATATAGATCATAGATAGGTACTTGGAAACATTTTTTTGAGAAATTAGGTATATGCACCAGATTTTAAATGAAATTAATTCAGTTTTGAGTAGGTACTAGTTTTCCATAACTCGTCAACGCCAGTATTCCTTTTTTTCTGGCACTACTAGATTCCAACAATAATAACTAACTCGAAATCTGTTGTCCACTCACAGAATCACCTCACGCGACGTTTATATACACCATTTTTCATGTTTTTTTTTCAATTTTGCTAATGCACTGAAATTGCACTATACCAGCACGAGCTCAAAGACCTCGTGCCGAAAAATCTGCACTGAGTGCAAAACTCATTGACCCGGTTTCCCAATCGAACATACAAATCCGCTCGATTTCTACCAATCGAACATAAATATTGCCCGAGTGTTGCACCAGTGCTGCCCGATTTTACCAATCGAAAACGCTATTAGTCTATGGTTGACATACATAAATATATGTCAACAGATATGACAAAGATAGACACCCCTTTCTGTCTCTATCTCTTTCTACTCGAAAATTTGTCTTCAGTCAACTCGATGTAAACAGCACGGATGGGTCCCTTCCAGGTACGGTAGTATCGAGTTCAATGGTCTATGGTTGACATACATAAATATATGTCAACAGATATGACAAAGATAGACACCCCTTTCTGTCTCTATCTCTTTCTACTCGAAAATTTGTCTTCAGTCAACTCGACGTAAACAGCACGGATGGGACCCTTCCAGGTACGGTAGTATCGAGTTCAATGATTTTATTTTGTGTCAAAGTCAAAACGCGTCGTAAATGTTTCTTACATTTGTGTCGTGAATATATCGACACGTTGCTTTCTAAAAATTTTCGAAACAAACGGGCAGTTATTGTTTCTAGTAACCAGTGTCGAAAATGTTTCATATGTGTTTCGAAATGAATGTGTCACGACACAATTGCACTATTTGTATCGAAATTGTTTCGGAATGTTTCGCTGCAACGAAATTATGTGTCTACCTATTTTGTGTCTGAAAATGCTACTTGGGCGGTATCTAGCAAAGAGGGTTATCTTACACATTTTATCGGTAAAGCAAAAAGACATAGCATTAGACATTATAGCTTTATAAAAATACTTATTGTCAAGGATTAAAACTACGTACACTAATAAATAAATTGGAGATATAGAGAAGCGGTCAGAATTATAGCAACCGCCTAGAATTTGATGAAACTTTGATTCTGCATCAGTTATCAAAGAATGATGGTGCATTTAAAAACTTCAAATCGTTTGCCAGTTTACAGGACATGGCATTTTTTTTCAAAAAAAAATGTTAAGTGCTTTTTTTCACGTTCTGTGTAACTTTTGATAAAAAATGACTAGTGCCATTCGAAAAAGGGGCAAAAAGTATGTACTCTCTGGAAATTTCACAATAATTGAACAAAGGATCGATAGTGATAAGCTAAAAAAAATGAACTTGGCAAAACCGACCCATTCTTCATGATTTCTTCAAAAATGGGTCATCAATTTTTTGGAAAAAATCGCCAGGACCCGTAAACTGACAAATGGATTGAGGTTTTTAAATGCACCATCGATCGCTTCTTTGATAACGATGCAGGATCAAAGTTTCATCATATTTTGGGCGGTTGCTATAATTCTGACCGGTTCTGTACATCCAAATAAACAATGAAAGAAATACAAAAATATGCACGAAAACATGAAAAAAACAACACAGCCAAGCATCATTACAGGTTCATGGTGGTGAGGCGATAGGCAGCGATACCAATTTCAAGCTGATTTTTTTTTTATTATCACCATAAAATTTTGTTCTGGATTTTAAAAAAAAACGTAAAATACGCGGCAAAAATCAATTTAAAAAAATAGTTTCGGGATAATTGAATATCAATTTAATTATATCGATCCATGTTTTGAAACCCCAATATAAATTATTATTTTATCAAAATTACTTATTTTCGATCTTGGCATATACTATACTCCAATTTTACTTAATATAATTACATTTGACACATTTTCATTGTTTCGCCAAAAATGCAGCATCCTAAAATGACATGCAGTGTTTTGTCGCCTCTTTTCATCATTATCCATAACCTTTCAAGACGAATGATTAGTTAAAGAGGGTGTGTCCACAAAATGTTTTCTAAACTTATAACTTCTGATTCATTCACTTTCTTTCGTCTTGTTCATTTGGCATTGATTGTTTCGAACATTCTGCTTTAGTACCTAGCAGGAGTCCCTGTACTATTTTCAATAGGATTAATGTCGGCCAGAAAAGACAGGGATAAACAAACATAGAACGTATTTTACTAGAAACAATTAACATCGATAGGATAGATTCCGGGCGGATTTTGCATGAACCGGAAAATTATCGAAAAGTGGAGGGGGAATGCTTTGTGATGGAATGTTTGGAATGTCTAAGCTGCCTAACATGGTTGCCATAAAAGCATGTCTCTACACTAAAGTTCAGAGGAGAAATTTTGATCCGGTGACGTTTGGCTGACGCAGAGTGTCGCAAGACTCAAGAACCGCTGTCGCTGGACTGATTTTTATGATTTTTGATTAATGGTTTGGTCTCTTCCTCGAAAGGTAGAATAACTATTGAAGCATCGGAAAAATTTCATAACAAGACAAAATTATGGAAAAAATTCATTTAAAACGACATTATTGACTATGAGGCGGAATGAAATTCGCTGGGTCAGCTAGTTAATATTTAAGAATTTCTGAGTGCATGATTTATCTATTAACTTTATCCGACGAAGGTATTATTTAACAAACGGTTGGCCGTATGAAATTTACATCTGAAGTACAAACAATATTTTGTTGTATGACTGAAATTGATGACCAAGCATGTTTTGTACTATTTTTTTTTCTTCATTTTCAAGATTCTTTTGCTGATGTCACTGTCAAGCGGCTCAAGTCAAATGCATTTATTATTTTTATTCATAGTTGGAAACTACATATTTGCCATATATACCTACGTAATCTGTGATTGTCAATATCCAATTTATTTGTCTCAAATTCACCAATCATATGACGATTCCGACTGGCCCAAGTTCTTAACTCGCACACTCTGTGGTCGTACATTTGGTTCGCTCCAGAGTATAAAAATCACGCACTACCTAGGAGTCAGTGCAAAATTTTCAACGAGCAATAGCAAAGTAGTACTGCGCCGAAAGTGGATTGACTATTCTGTCAAATTCGACAGGTGGGCTATGAACTCAGTAGTTCTTTATAGCGTTTCTCCACTGTATCAGTTTCCTTTTTGTCAACAACGTCGAGTGCAATATAACTACATTATTTGTCAACCGTCTGATGAAACTTATTAACTCATTAGAAACTCTGATGAAGTCATCTATTCTTCCATGATACTAAAACACACAAGATAAACTCACTAGTCGAACGAGTTTCGAACTGAACTGCGCATCAAGCAATCCGGTGACCCAATGAACAATTCGCACATTTTTTTGAAATATGATAAATATAAGGAAAGGATTAGTAAGTACTAATGCCATTGATGTTTAAAAAATCAACCTACGACCTCTAATTATGTAGTAATCACCGATTAAAGAGAGGCAATCCAACATCCACTACGTCACAGAATACACTATCTATCTCCGTCTGACGTATTGACTGAGATGACTCTCTCTCTCTCTCTCTCTCTCTCTCGGGTGGATAATATAGCCCCACCCCTTTTGCGATCATGCATTGAAAATCGCGTCTTCTTTTTCATTTATTAAGTATATTTTTGGGTATTTCGGAAAATTTTTTCGCCGGTGACTTTCAAATAATGTCTAGAATACGTATATAAAATTTCAAGGTCGCGATACACTTGATGGTTTTGTGTGTTTTTTGTGATTCTATGTTGTTTTTTTTTGTGATCTTATGTGTTTCTTTGAGAATCTATGTGGTTCTTTGTGGTTTCTTGGTTCCATGGATGTATTTTTTTGATGGTTCTATGTGGTGTTTGTGGTACTATGTGGCTCTTTGTGGTTCCATGTGGGTTTTGTGGTTCTAAGAGGTGTTTTGCTATTCTATGTGGTTCTGAGAGATTTTCTGTTATTCTATGTAGTTCTTTTGTGGTTACTTGTGGTTCTATGTGGATTATGTGGTTCTATGTGTTTTTTGTGGTTTCATGTGGTCTTTCTGGTTCTGTGTTGTTCCTTGTATTTTTTTGTGGTTCTACATGGTTCCATGTGGTTCTTTGTTTTTCTACATGGTTCCATGTGGAAATTCGAGAAATAATAAGATATAATAGGCGAATTTTGGTGTTAACCAGGTTACGATGTGGTATCGAAATTCGCTTGTAGGCATAATTAATAGGAAATCAACTGAAAAACTCTTTTTGAGATAAAATACATTTTTTATTTCATAAATGATAACATACAAACATAACAAAACATAAAACGAATACCCAAGTGAACCCACTAGTCCGTTTAGTTCCTGGGTAAGTAGTGGGTAGTGGGTACATCAAATCAACATAACAGCATATCTATAGACTATAGAACACATTGAATAACACCGACAACGCCTAATCGCCCTAATCACATCAAACAAACCCAGTTTCACTAGTCCCGCAATCGCAACAAGCTACGAAGCAACAAGAAGGTATAGTTCCTATGATGGCGTTCGTCCAGTGGATTTGGATATCTAACAGTCTTCAAATATTACACCTCAAACCAACAGTCCCTACGTTACCTACTAGAAATCAACTACAATATTTTTCTACAATAAAATTCAATACAAGTCCTGTTCGAACGCCACTGAGAATGAGAGAAATTTGAGTAAGAGCGGGAGAGAGAGAAGGATTATTTCAAAAGAATATTATTACAGTACAAAATGTTTGTAACAAATACGTACCTATTCGGTTTATTCATTAACACCACTATCATCGGTTGGTGATTAAATTGATAATACTGTAATCAATGATCAATGGTTTGTTTGATATCAATCGTTATAATTTCTTACTAATTTCAATTTCAAAATGCAGAGTTATCTATACTTATGAAAGGGCTTGTCCTGACTGCATCATCAACGCCGAGCCAAAACTATTATAGATAGAGCCATGAAATTTTGAAGAGATGTTCTGCTAAATATTTCCAGGTGTGCTAAGAAAGGATTTTGCGAAATTTTATCCCTAAGGGAGTGAAAAGGGTGGGGGTAGGAAAAATCATATATTGATGAAAAATTATGTATTTTTGGTCACATCAACTTGAAACTCCATATAAATAATCTTGAATGAAATTGATTATACACATGTTTCGTTATTTTTTGAAATTCAACCCCTAAGGAGGTCAAAGGAGATGAGGTGAGAGAAATCATTAATTGATAAAAGATTATGTATTTTTGGTAACATCATCTTGAAACGTCGTATAAATAATCTATGTATTTTTGGTAACATCATCTTGAAACGTCGTATAAATAATCTCAAATGAAATTAATTAGATATTTGTTAGGTTATTTTGCGAAATTCAGCCCCTAAGGGGGTCAAATGCCGACTAAAAGGAGTGGGTGGAAAAAGTCGTTAATTGATGAAAGATTATATATTATTGTTAACATCATGTTGAAACTTCATATTAGCAATCTTGAATGAAATTGATTGAACACATGCATCGTTGTTTTTTAAAATTCAACCCCTAGGGGGGACAAAGTCGGGCTCAAAGGAGATGGGGTGGAAAACAACATTTGTTATTGACCTCGTATTTCAGAACAAATTCGAGGGCAAGGTAAAATAACGTATTTTTGGTCACATCCTTATTGGGGTGGGTGAAAGAGGTGTGGAAAATCATACATCGATAAAAAAATGTATTTTTGGTCACATCGACTTCAAACTTCATATTAATAATCTTGGATGATATCAATGAAACACGTGTTTCGTCCTCTTTCAAAATTCAACCCTCAAGGGGGTAAACGGGGTGAGGGTGTGAAAAATCATAAATCAATGGAAAAAAATGTATTTTTGGTCACATCGACCTGAAACTTTATTATGTTGATCTTGGATAAAATTAATAAAACAGGTGTTTCGTCTTTCGTCGTTTTCCAAGTTTATGAGTATGTAGCTTTCAACGTTATTCGATAACATTCAAAGAATTGAGGGCGAAGCCGTGGAGAGTACTGCTAGTAGTGTATAAATGTGCTAGAAAGTATATAATAGTATATAATAAGTGTGATAACTCGCGTAGGTATAACCACACGGAACTGAAATTTGTCATCGCTGGAGTGCGGTAATAACCTAAATACCATACACGAATCATATACAGTATTTCATCTACAATCGTGCGGTGACAAAATATCCAAAAGAAGTTTACAATAAATAAAAATAGGTCTCTGACATTTTGCCGTCCTCGACAGAATTAACGAGTGAACGTTGATATAGTAACATAATAAAATTATAGCACGTTGCTAACAGCAACATGCGCTAATACAATTTTTACAGGACGACGAGCGGTAATATGCATAGATAAAAAATTTAATATGGTACAACACGCAGAATCGTGCGCTATATATCAGTTATCGCACGGTTGTAGATAGAAGCTGTTTTCAAAACGTCATGAAAGTATTAAAATAATGAAAAGTGATAAGTTTTTTTAGTTTTTTTGGAGCTCATATCATGTCAAACAGAAAAATAACTTCGTAAAATGAACAAAATGAATGTTCTTATGAAATTTGGTATCCATATAGTAGGGGTGCGAACATAAGTATAGCGAATCCACTCTGGATACTTTTGTTTCGCAACAATGTATCACATCATAAAGGCAGCGCGTGATTTCTGTCTAGATTTCCAATATGCTACGTTGGTGCGCAATAAAAAAAATCGTGAACACCGATACACACGGTTTTTGTTTGTTGCCTACATGTTTCGAGAGAAACGAGACGTACCTATTTGTTTTGCTGTACCGATGATGTTGTGGTGCAACAAGAACAAATTGAAAATGAAGACGTGGTCAGGAGATGAATCTTTCAAATTATCAGCTGGCTGAGTATACGAAGTGAGACCTACATATTATAGGTCTGTTCGTAGAACAATCACAAACCAGTCAGAGCAAATCAGCATTCAGCATTTGCAGTTTGCAAACTATTTCTGATTATTTTTACCAATCGATGAAGCGCTGACCGATTTGTGATTGTTCTACGAACAGACCTATCGTGAGATGAAAAAAGTTCAAAGAGTGTGCACGCTGAGCGCTCTAATCGAGACTAGAGTAAATTTCAAACCGGCGAGAAAAAAGAGGAAGAGTGGAGTTGACTTGATTGTTGGTTTTATTTTCATGGATAGAAATAGGTTGGTGCAATCGGCCATAGGGAACCTAGAAGAAAAATGACAACAGGTAGCCTATATAGTTTATCCCGACAACTTGGTCCGTGGACCAAGTACCAAATTCGGCCTATATCCGAACCAAATATGTGGTTCGAATGGTGTAAACAATTGCGGACTAAGCTGGTCCGCTCTTGGTTCGGTACTCGCCAGCAAGTGTACCGAACTAAATTTGGTTCGATCTGGATCAAAATTATGAGGTTATGTTGATTGTTATTATTGTGAATTGTGTTGGTTCTGAGTTTCTAAGGCAATCTGAGCGTACTTACCCATGTTTTTTTTGGTTACGAATTGTGTTGATGAATAATTTCGACTTGTTTTTGACATTTGACGAATTGCGGGCGTACACATCTAGTTCACGCGTTGCAAGACGGTGTAAACGGGCAGGAAGCAAGCATTGGTCCTACCGTACTATCCCCACCAGCTTGGTCCTATCGGACCGAACTAAACGAGTTATCGATGTAAACTAGGGTGTCGATATGTCATGTAGAATCCAATTGACTCAATCGTCCTCGTGTCCAGTACGGTCATGCGTAACATATTCTCACACTTTTATGTCACTCTTCTTAATAGAAAACAATAGGCTTGTAATAAACTGAACAGTATTTTATTCATTATGTACAGTATAATATCACAAGCAGTCAGTATAATATTGTAAAAGACTCAGTATTTCTGTTAAAAATGATGTAAAAATGGACTTTTTGAGCAGTAAAAGTACCATTTGGCCTGTATTTCTATGTTCACTATTGTGATTCTAATGGTCAGTAAAAATTTATGAAATGTCAGTATGACTTAGAATGGTCAGTAATAATTTTAACTAACCCAAACTTGATCCACATAAAACCAATAGGTACACAACACGTCAATTATAATATACAATAATAATTGTAATGTTAACCAAGTGCTAACCAACGAGCCGCTGCATATTTTTCATCAATTTCTATTACTAACCAAACTAACCGTAACTAACCCAAACTAAATCCGCTTCTCAAATGAACCTATCTGACTACTTCATCATGACATAAAGGCAGAGTGTTTCCTCTTTACTAAGTTGTGTTTCGTTCCGTTGTAATTTTTTTTCTATTTATACGAAATAAAATATATGACCAACCATTCATTATTTTACTGTCGCTTTATTAATTTTATGGACTGTCCATTAGTTTCACCAGGCATTTACTAATTTATCTGATCGTTTTTTTATGATACTGACTCTTGATTATTTATATCTACCATTTATTATTTTTACTGACCACTTCTTCATGTTACTGACCCTTCATTATTTTTACTGACCATTTCTTTATATTACTAACCGTTAATTATTTCAACCGACCATTTATTATTATACTGACCATTTATTATTTTTACTGACCACTTCTTTATGTTACTTACCCTTCACTATTTCAACCGACCATTTATTATCATACTGACCAAGGGAAATAAAATAATGGCAAAGAGTACTGTCCATAAAATTGAAATACTGACCATTTAATTTGTTGCCAAAACAATAGAGAAGATAAACAATGGTCAAGTTGATTAAGTCGTAGTATCATGTTGTGGTATCATGATTAACAGCTATATGCACCGTACGTGAGCTTAGCCAATCTCGATTAATTTTCAAAGTTAGATTAAGCGTTGTTTTGTATGCAACAAAGAATTCGCTGCAAGGATCGTTAATCCCAGGTGAAACTTTTGACAACGTCACAAAATAACCTAGAAAAACATTTCAATAACAATTTTGGAATTTATGTTGAGTGATTTTTGTTTTGAGTTTTGCTATTTGCTTGCACGTTCTAATGAAAAATGAGCAACTAGGTATATGGATCAGTAACATCCGCAAGCCTGATATGACGTTCAGCAAACATTAGCCAAGGGGTTTTTCTTGTAAATTCAATAATATTTGGTATAGGTATCAACTTTTATTCTTGAATCATTCCTATATTTTCTTTTCCTCTTTTCTTGGGCTTAGATTTCATGATAGTGAGTGGTTATAATATACTGTATACCTAGTCTAATAGGTACAGCAAGAATAACAATCCCATCCACCTGATGATAAATAAAAACATCACTTTTTACAACACAAGAACATATGTTTTAGTAGAAACAAGTGGTTAATTAAATGATTCTGTAAGGCGTAAGGAATGCCTCAAGGAATGCCCATTGATAAATTGACAATATTGTATAATTCTCAAACTCATTATGTACTTTGAAATTATTACAAATATGTACAACTCGATGTACAAACTTTGGAAAACGCATCGTTTGATAACTCAAGGAAACAGGAAAAACAAATATAATTAAAATAATTTCTTATATAGTAGATAAAAAAAACACAAACCTTCTTCTATTGGGATATCTGTTATAAATTGGGACTTGGAAGTCAAGAAAATTGAATGAAAAAAATCTCATTTGGGAAAATAAATAAAAAGTGATGAGACCATCAGTTTGAAAGGTTTTCATTTTAGTTTATCTTGTAGAGATGATTAGTATCTAAAGCTTAAAAAAAAGTAAATCAACAAGTCTATTTGTCTGGGTTTACCCATAAACTTAAAATTTTGAATTGAATTAGAATAAGACAAAACTTTGAAATTGGTAGCCATTCGATACCTCTACAGGATATAGATAGGTGGTTTCCTACTTTCAACACCAATCCAAATTGAGTCGATCGATTGAACGATCAAAAATCATGGGTAAAATATGCTGTAGATATCCGAGTGTGATAGCTACACTGTTTTTTTTTGTACCTACCCACAAAAATAGGTACCTATTCAATTCAATTTTCTCTTGAGCAATTCGCATTATTATGAGTGTATTGTGGAGCAATTTAATATTGCTTGATATTGAGATCTATTTGGAAAGTACTCATTGACTACCTATTGGAATTAGAAAAGAATCCGTCTCCAATCGATGATTTCTTAAAAATCTAAATAATCTCCCGTTGATATTTCACTCTCATAGTTTTATCTTTAGTCGCAAAACCTGAAAATCTGTAGGAATAACATAAACAAATGAAAGACTAGGTTAGAATTCGTTGAAATTCTTCGATTAAGCCTAGAAAATGGGGCGATCAGAGTTAAGCGACCGATTCAGGCTTAAGCGCTGCGGTGCATCCAAAAATTGGAATATAATCGCGATAAAGACTTCATCCAGATTAGATTTCTACGGTGCATATAGGTGTAAGTTAATCTAGCTAGTTAACAAGTTACCTATGATGGTAAAAGATTTAATACATGATACCATTGATACCTACATGAAATAAAGCATTGATGGTGGGTACGGTTGCCATGGTTATTTTATTTAGTTTTTACAAAATATTTTCGAAAATTCTACCCACATTCTATCGTTATTAGGTGTTCATGCAAACGTTGCATCTTTTCAAAACTGAATTAGGTAGGTGGTTGCTTTTCTTAGAGATTGCCCATTGATTCATCTGATTCTATTGTAGAATAAGTTTTTTTTTGTTCATAGACGAGGTCGATGCCCGCAAATGTTGCAATAATTGAATGAGGTGCAGACATTCTATATTATGCATTTTGTCCTTTGTCGAAAATACAAACAGTTTGTTTATCAGTGTTTTTAAATATTCAAGGACAAGATCAATATTGGAATTTTTGCATGTAGGTAAAACATGCATGTTTTTTCACCCATTTTTTCTGAACATAACAATTTTTTGGTTAATCTTTGTCAATCTTTGTTAATCTTTGGCTGTTTTTCTTTATTTGTCAGCAAAATCCAAAAATGGACATAATGCATTTAGAAATTCTGCTCCTCAAGTAGTATATTATTTAATTTTCAAAATCGATTCTAATTCCAACAAAGTACATTTCCTCGATATTGTGTGATATAGCAATATTATTCAGTTCCAACGAACGTTGTTGCAAAATTTGCGTGCTGAGGAAGAATACAATATTGAAGTTGGTGCTGGGGCTTAACCCCTGCCAAAAGCGAAATAAAGCATAGGTAAACGAAGCCTTCTCTCACTAGGACCTCACTCCGATAGGACCAATAAGTGAGTGGGGATAGTACGGTAGGACCAATGCTTGCTTCTCGTCCGTTTACTCCGTCTTGCAACGCATGAACTAAATGAGTACGCGCGCAATTCGTCAAACGCCAAAACAAATCGAAATTATTCATCAACACAATCCGTGACCAAATAAAAGTACGCTCAGAGTGCCTTAGAAACTCAGAACCAACACAATTCACAATAATAACAATCAACATAACCTCATAATTTTGATCCAGATCGAACCAAATTTAGTTCGGTACACCTGCTGGCAAGTACCGAACCAAGAGCGGACCAGCTTAGTTCGCAACTGTTTACACCATTCGAACCAAATATTTGGTTCTGATATAGTACGAATTTAGTACTTGGTCCGCGGACCAAGTTGTCGGTGTAAACTAGGCTAATGTCCCCTTGTGAAAAATCAAGAAGTGCAAGCGTAGAATGTATTGAAGTTATTGGTTAATGCACTTAATAAAAGTAAACTAATAATGTATGACCTAGTGTTACTCTTTTATGGAAAACGGAAACGTATAGAAAGCAAGTAGTAATACCCCTTGGAGCGCTCTTATAGCGTGCTTTTGACCTTGTTATTTGATAGTGATCGACCGATACCGATACTGATATATCGGCTATATCGACCGATGTCGATTTATCGGTATCGGCCATATCGGCCAAACAACGAAAATAAATGACAAAAAATGTTTTAAACAAGCTTTAAAACATTTTTATTCAAACAGACTAATCATTTAGGACAAAAACAGTTTAAATTAAGAATAATTTCATTGAATCCCCACAATACTAAAAATTACCGTGTATTACAGCGGTGCCTAGAGAAAGAAATTCCGTTTTTTTCTCGGTTCTTTTCCTTTCGACAAAATACGGTTTTTCCCACTGACAAAAAAACGAGTTTTTTCCTTCATCAAATACAACAACATATACAAGAACTTGAAAAAAATCAAACTCAAATATTATTTCAGAAACTAAGACCTTATATATTCAACCATTTTTAAACAAAGAATCAATAAAAATTACGTAAATGAGTTGTTAATGGATAACTAACAATACAGCAAACAAAAATTAAAAATTATTTTTTCCAAATTGACCCGTTTTTTTTTCAAACACTAACGGTGTCAAAGTTCGATTTTAAGGTTTTCATCTTGCGTTGCCCGACAAATGATTTGAGTTTACAAATTTGAAATATTTAAATTAAAGACATAAAACATATTTTGCCCACAATAAATATTAATAATATTAATTAGTGCTATAATAATGACCAAGAGGCCGATATGCTGATATATATCGGTATCGGCCAGGGCACTATCGGTATCGGTATCGGTCGATCACTATTATTTAAGCCTTAATTGTATGCGCGCTAATTTAAACAATTTTAGGATAAATATCACCGTAAATTAGTAACACTCTAGATTATTTTTAAATTTTAAGTGAAGAGTAAAGATGCAGGGGTCATCTTAAGACAGTTAATTATTATGGTAGAACGCGAATAATGAGTGAAATGAATGTTCAAGTTGGAAGGAATTGCTATTATATTGATGGGATAGAAATAAATGATGTTATAAAAAGCTACTAATTACCTCGAGGAATAAAATGAAATGAGAAAGTTGATAAAAAATCACCAGTAGGAGGGGGACAGAGGGCATACCTCTTGTTAGAAGGCGATAACAAAATCCTACTCTATTTTTTCATTGGAATATAAAGTGAAAGACAAAGAAAAAAAATAGATATTAAATACCACTTGCAACATTTGAATAAGGAAAGGCTGTTATTAAATTTTACTTTTAAGCCAGATTCAGTATTTTTTTTCAAGAAGCACAACAACTGGCAGATGAAAAATAAATAAAATACAATGATCAATTCAAAAAATAAATAAAATTAAATCAAATATATATAAAAATGATACCCATATATTAAGCAAGATATAAGAGCATATACTAACACTTTTTTTTATGTTACCATGTCACAAGAGACGCCATAATGTTAAGCCAACCTGAACACAAAATATCAATGGTATCAACGCCAGAAGCCACAACACCGCAGCTGCTAGTCACACGCATTATCCAATACCTGTATACCACCAGTACCTTCCGTCGTACATCAAACCACACCGATCCAACTTCATGGCAATCCTACCAGTAACATCCTCCTTCTCCGAGGATATGTCAGTCGATCCAGGGTCCACTTCATCATCGAAGATCACTGGAGGGGTTGATTCATACAAAGTTAATCACACCCCTAGCCTCGCTTCATTAGGAGTGAACGTAATTAAATTATGGTCACATGTAAACTGCTGACACTGCATTTTTCCCAGTGAACAATAGGATTCCTATGGTTTCTTCGTTCTGTTTTGACTTGGTTGGAAGTTCAAATCAAATGACTACAGCCTACAACAGCGAAGGTGTCTAGAGCCTAGACCTACGTATCGACGGTCGTTACTCATACACGCACGACCGTCGCCAATTCGATACCGATTCAGCTGAACCGGAGGGTAAGCAGATTCTGATTGGACTGATATGCTGCGGAAAGGACGGTGACCAGATTGGGTGCTTGATACCAAATAACCAGACAACTAGAAAACGCACTACCATGTCAACCCACAGGAAGCCAGTTTTGTGATCAGAGACAAGGTTGTGAAAGACTTTATTTTCAAGTAATAATTGTGGACGTCAGTGATGATGAGATGTATATGTATATAGGTAATGATAGGTATTATATTATCGATGTTTTGTTAAGTTTTTTTGCTAGTTTTTTTTACTGTTTTAGAGCAGATCGGTATCTTCTTCTTTCTTGTATAAACTTTAAAGCTGGGGTCCAGCTTTCCGACGCCAGGGGGATATGTCAAACATAAAATGATCCTAAAAATCTATATTGAATATTTCAACTCAATTCATTTTGAATAATTTCACAATGTTCCGGAAACCATATTTCAAATTAACTTTGGTTCATTGTATGAATCAACCCCTCGATGCTCGCAAATGTTGCAATAATTAAATATATTATTAATTTTCGAAATCGATAAAATTCCAACAAAGTACATTTCCTCGATATTGTGAAATTACCTGGATAGCAATATTATTTCGTTCCAACGAACGGAATAAAGTGCTGACAAGGAAGAATTGAAGTCAATGTAGAAAATCATAATCTCGGGAGTCAGTTGAGAACCCGGGTGTCGGAAGGTCGCCCTAAAACTGTGGGCATTCGAGTGTAAGAAAATGTGCCAATTGATGGTTATGTAAATACAATAATTATTTATATTCTCCAGGAAACCGCAATTGATTGTTTAGGCCCAAATCAATGTTTTGATCATTTTTTATATTGTCATTCATTCAATGTTCTTTGATTTTTGCTTCATGATATCAATAGAAAGTCAACGTTAACAAGTATTTCTTTTATCACCTCGATCCTAAATCGCACTTCCCCCGGTGTGACAATATCTAAACAGGCTGAATATGCATGCTGACAAGGCACTGCCCTCACACGGGTCAAGAACCATACAGAATATTATTGACACCGATACCTATAACATCATCTAGAGATGGGAAGTATAAAGTATATCGTCGTCCCTTGGCTATCGTACTGTGGTCAATATACGATATTTCGGCTTGATGGCTTTCCTTTCTAATCAACCCAGGCTTAATCGAAGATCTGTAAGCCTCATCCAATTTCATACATTACAATGGTTTTGTTCAATAGATAACTAGATCAACTACGTTGAGATAAAACATAAATCAGAAAAAAATGCCCATGAAAACTTTGTTTTTAAAAATAACCCTATTATACGATATATCGTTAGAATCGTCATAAAATTCTCTATTAAATAAGGATAAAATTGGCATCCATTTTTTCTGATTTTCTTCAGTTTGCAGTAAAAAAATCGATTTAATTTTTCATGCAAGTTCCCCATTGTCTATGAACCTTCTTTAAATTTATAAAAGAAAAAAATTTTCCTGGAAATGTATTGGCTTGGAAGTGTTTATCGAAAACTGAAATAAGTCGAGAATTTCGAGGTTTTTAGGACACCAGATAAGTGCATAGTGTCCCAAGAACCTCGAAATTCTTCGACATCGGCGACACGCTCACACTGTGGAATTATTACCAATTCGGTTTGAACGTGCCGTTCGGCAGTATTTTCGCTGATCCTTAATGAGTTGGATCATGACAGTAAATCACTTGATTGGGTAACACTGCCAACTGCGCTGTTACGAAAAATTTCGTTAAGTCTTCTTTTCCGTCGGTGCAGTGTCCTCAGATCGACTGTTTGGTCTGGACTGCAACAATGTGGATGTCATGCCTACCCGAATGTGCCGACCGGACTGTTTCCGCATAATGTAGATACACCTTGAAGGCTTTTGATGCAGGGTTTACAAAAAAAAACTTACTGCCTTCCGTACACTATTTATTTTCTTTTCTTTATTTATTCAAGTGTTTTTAATTCCAACAAAAACAATTCGTATATACCTAATTATTATCAACGTAACAAGGTGGCAGCTACAATAACTTATATAACTAGGTACTCATCACAAAAAATGATTATATTAATATGATGAAACTTTTCATTAAGTAAGAACCAAGCAGTAGGCAGAGCCGGGCAGTATTTGTATGTTTAAATACTTTTCAATATTTAAATACAAAAAAGTATTTAAATACTTTTTATTTAAATACTTTTTCGGAGAAGTATTTGTATTTGTAATTATAAAACCTTTCGAAGTATTTATTATTCAAATACTTTCGAGAAGTAATTGAAATACTTTTGAAGTATTTAAATACATTTAAAGTATTTAAATACTTTATAAAATAATATTTAAATACTTTTAGTTCCGCAAATAATCTTTTCAATTTTACCTCTGGCCATAGAAATAACACTACTAGAAGGCTAGTAGAGAGAGAAGTCTCTCACGGAGAAAGGGAGAAAGGTGTTGGGTTTGGTTGACACTGCGCTTGCCCCAGTATGTATAATGTATATAAGTGTCGTCAGGCAATCTGTTATATGCTCATTATATGCTAGAGAATAGTCAACATTGTTGCCAATAATAACAAAACATCTCATTCTCTATGAATCCTGAATTACCAAAAGAGAGAAATATGGACCAAAAAAATTGTTTTTCGTCAATGCGATCAATACTAAAAATCATTCTCAAATATTTTTCAAGTATTTTGTAGAAACATTCATTATTAACATCTTTTGTGATAGAAGTCATACTTCTCTAGAACTTCTTCTTTCTTTTACTTGGCAACACTGCGAGTGCTAGGAGTATCAACAGCTGTGTCGACGTCTTTTTACACTTGCGACTAGACGTAGCTCTCGTTTTATAGTTTAGTTTTATTTTTGAATACATTTTATTTTATGTTAATTCTTAAGAGAATCTTCTTTTGTTATGTTTTCATAATATATCAACGATTTATTAAATCACATGATTCCCAAAGTGTTTTGATAACCACAAAGTAGGTATTTGAATAAAGTAGTTGCATTTCAAAAGTATTTAAATACTTTTTGTATTTAGTAATTATTATTTAAATACTTTATTTTTGAGTCAAAAAGTATTGGGTATTTAAATACTTTTAGTTTGTAAGAAGTATTTAGTATTTAGTATTTAAATACTTTTGAAAAGTATTTTGCCCAGCTCTGGCAGTAGGGAGCATATTCTGGATAAATGTCAGACCCAACCAGGAATTCTACACGTTTGAACATTCAGGAGAGGGGACAGGGTAGGTATTGCAATAGGTAATTGCTCACACTATTATTATTCATAATTTTATAGACAGATTATTCCTACCCTTATTTAATTCATGATACACCCAAGTATATACATATATACTACATCAGAACTATCTAATTATGCTGATGACATTTAAATTTATACATACTTCAGCCCGCGAAATTTCGATCATTTGCTTAGGACTTCACAATTATCAAAACCTTTTGAGTACTTCAATAGGTGACAAATAAAAATTAATATAAGCAAAACGGAGGCTATTTTAGTTACAGACAAAATCAGACTGAAACACCTCCCTAACTTGAAATTAACAATTCGAAACCAAAATATTGAGGTGTCATTACTTATATCATAGATTACCCTGTAGACTCAACGAAGGAATTTGGGATATAGATAAGTTTGCCTAGATCGCCTCATTTTGGGTTGAGGAATTTGTGGTTAATGTTGTACAGACATTTTAGGGACACCCTGTACAGAAAAAACAAAAATAGAACTTCAACACCCTGTAGCTTGTTTGTAATAAAGCATTTTCAGACATAGGTATGTTTATAGTAAGTTTTCTCTTTTTTTTAAGCAGGATCACAGTGTAAAAATAGAATCTCCAAGATTGGTTTTAAAAGTCTTAAATTCTAATAATGAAAAATTGGTTCATAATAATTTTATGGGTAATAGAATTATTGTAGGTACCTTGAGGCTTTGAGGCTTGTTGTAAAAGCGTTTTTGCCATTTGCAGTTCAGCATATGTCATTGTGTCTTCCAGCAAGTTATATTTTATATGGATACAACCTTCCATAAAACTGAAAAATCAATTTGTGAGGGTATATCCCATGGTATATTCTTTGAATCCTAATTATTGTGTAGTGTTCCACCTACTTTTTCAGTTTTCTTATGATTTGTCTGACACGTACCCTTTATGCTGTAAATTTCACTACCAATTTTATTTATTCGAGTATTTATTAAATCAATGAAGGCACTAGAGTTCAATACCTACGTCTGTAATCGCTGTTGTTGCTACATAAAGTATTTTTCATGTAATCACTCGTTTTTCTGCTTCTACATATTGCTATTGCATAATCACACTCAATGTTTAAATTATTTTTCCACAATAATTCATACTATTGCAGGGGGAGAACCCACACGAAAACCGAATGCCAAATTTATCGAACGGAAAAACACAGATCTACAAAACTCGAATGGATAAACATCGGGCAGAATTTTAAAGGAAAGGTTTTGTGTCGAACAAAAATATTTCGATCGGAAAATTGTCGAAAAGCTGGAATGTCGAAAATGTTGTTTAGTGTTCAACGCGCAGGCTCGCAGCCAGAAATGTAGGCAGTGTTGCCATGACGTCTGTAGGATCAAATCTGCTTTATACCTGGGTTTAGATTCAATTCAATTTCGAAGTGGAACTGTCAAATTTTTGCTTGCCAAATGGGAATCACATGGTACCATCTACAATGTATTTGGCGTAAGCGTTACTTTGAACATAATTTCGTAGAATGTACCATACGATTCTCATTTGGCAAGTGAAAATTTGACAGTTCCACTTCGAAATTAATTTGAATGTAAACATTGTTAACCTTACTTATTATTATTTACAAATAATATCATTTTTATGCAACGTAGCAAGGTTTACATTCAATAATTTCAATATTCAATCTGTTGAACTCATGAATTGACTGAAACTCATATAAAGCTCTATAAACTCGCAATTAATGTTGAACTACTCTAACTTTTTAATTTCCAGGTAGTAGGGGTACCTGCAATAGTATGAATTATTGTGGAAAAATAATTTAAACATTGAGTGTGATTATGCAATAGCAATATGTAGAAGCAGAAAAACGAGTGATTACATGAAAAATACTTTATGTAGCAACAACAGCGATTACAGACGTAGGTATTGAACTCTAGTGCCTTCATTAATTTAATAAATAAAATTGGTAGTGAAATTTACAGCATAAAGGGTACGTGTCAGACAAATCATAAGAAAACTGAAAAAGTAGGTGGAACACTACATAATAATTAGGATTCAAAGAATATACCATGGAATATACCCTCACAAATTGATTTGCCAGTTTTATGGAAGGTTGTATCCATATAAATTATAACTTGCTGGAAGACACAATGAGATAATATGCTGAACTGCAAATGGCAAAAACGCTTTTACAACAAGCCTCAAAGCCTCAAGGTACCTACAATAATTCTATTACCCATAAAATTATGTTTGGGCAGAAGAACCAATTTTTCATTATTAGAATTTAAGACTTTTAAAACCAATCTTGGAGATTCTATTTTTACACTGTGATCCTGCTTAAAAATAAGAAGAAAATTTCCTATAAACATACCTATGTCTGAAAATGCTTTATTACAAACGAGCTACAGGGTGTTGAAGTTTTATTTTTGTTTTTTCTAGACAGGGTGTCCCTAAAATGTCTGTACAACATTAACCACAAATTCCTCAACCCAAAATGAGGCGATCTAGGCAAACTTATCTATATCCCAAATTCCTTCGTTGAGTACAGGGTAATCTATGATAAGTAATGACACCTCAATATTTTGGTTTCGAATTGTTAATTTCAAGTTAGGGAGGTGTGTCAGTCTAATTTTGTCTGTAACTAAAATAGCCTCAGTCTTGCTTATATTAATTTTTATTTGTCACCTATTGAAGTACTCAAAAGGTTTTGATAATTGTGAAGTCTTAAGCAAATGATCGAAATTTCGCGGGCTGAAGTATGTATAAATTTAAGTGTCATCAGCATAATTAGATAGTTCTGATGTAGTATATATGTACTTGGGTGTATCATGAATTGAATAAGGGAAGGAGTAATCTGTCTATAAAATTATGAATAATAATAGTGTGAGCAATTACTTATTGCAATACCTACCCTGTCCCCTTTCCTGAATGTTCAAACGTGTAGAATTCCTGGTTGGGTCTGAAATTTATCCAGAATATGCTCCCTACTGTTTGGTTCTTACTTAATAAAAAGTTTCATTATATTAATATAATCATTTTTTGTGATGAGTACCTAGTTATATAAGTTATTGTAGCTGCCACCTTGTTACGTTGATAATAATTAGGTATATACGAATTGTTTTTGTTGGAATTAAAAACACTTGAATAAATAAAGAAAATAAAATAAATAGTTTACGGAAGGCAGTAAGTTTTTTTTTGTAACCCCTGCATCAAAAGCCTTCAAGGTGTATCTACATTATGCGGAAACAGTCGGGTCGACACATTCGGGTAGGCATGACATCCACATTGTTGCAGCCCAGACCAAACAGTCGAACTGAGGACACTGCAGACCGACGGAAAAGAAGACTTCCCGAAATTTTTCGGAACAGCGCAGTTGACAGTGTTACCCAATCAAGTGATCTACTGTCATAATCCAACTCATTAAGGATCAGCGAAAATACTGCCGAACGGCACGTTCAAACCGAATTGGTAATAATTCCACAGTGTGAGCGTGTCGCCGAAGTCGAAGAATTTCGAGGTTCTTGGGACACTATGCACTTATCTGGTGTCTCAAAAACCTCGACATTCTCGACTTATTTCAGTTTTCGATAAACACTTCCAAGCCAATACATTTCCAGGAAAATTTTTTTCTTTTATAAATTTAAAGAAGGTTCATAGACAATGGGGAACTTGCATGAAAAATTAAATCGATTTTTTTACTGCAAACTGAAGAAAATCAGAAAAAATGGATGCCAATTTTATCCTTATTTAATAGAGAATTTTATGACGATTCTAACGATAAATCGTATAATAGGGTTATTTTTAAAAACAAAGTTTTCATGGGCATTTTTTTCTGATTTATGTTTTATCTCAACGTAGTTGATCTAGTTATCTATGGAACAAAACCATTGTAATGTATGAAGTTGGATGAGGCTTACTGATCCACGATTAAGCCTGGGTTGATTAGAAAGGAAAGCCATCAAGCCGAAATATCGTATATTGAACACAGTACGATAGCCAAGGGACGACGAATACGACGATATACTTTATACTTCCCATCTCTAGATGATGTTATAGGTATCGGTGTCAATAATATTCTGTATGGTTCTTGACCCGTGCCTTGTCAGCATGCATATTCAGCTTGTTTAGATATTGTCACACCGGGGGAAGTGCGATTTGGGATCGAGGTGATAAAAGAAATACTTGTTAACGTTGACTTTCTATTGATATGATGATATATGATATGATATCATGAAGCAAAAATCAAAGAACATTAAATGAATGACAATATAAAAAATGATCAAAACATTGTTGGGCCAAACAATCAATTGCGGTTTCCTGGAGAATATAAATAATTATTGTATTTACATAACTATCTTCAATTGGCACATTTTCTTACACTCGAATGCCCACAGTTTTAGGGCGACCTTCCGACACCCGGGTTCTCAACTGACTCCCGAGATTATGATTTTCTACATTGACTTCAATTCTTCCTTGTCAGCACTTTATTCCGTTCGATGGAACTAAATAATATTGCTATATCACACAATATCGAGGAAATGTACTTTGTTGGAATTAGAATCGATTTCGAAAATTAAATAATATACTACTTGAGGAGCAGAATTTCTAAATGCATTATGTCGATTTTTGGATTTTGCTGACAAATAAAGAAAAACAGCCAAAGATTAACCAAAAAATTGTTATGTTCAGAAAAAATGGATGAAAAAACATGGATGTTTTACCTACATGCAAAAATTCCAGTATTGATCTTGTCCTTGAATATTTAAAAACACTGTTAAACAAACTGTTTGTATTTTCGACAAAGGACGAAATGCATAATATAGAATGTCTGCACCTCATTTAATTATTGCAACATTTGCGGGCATCGACCTCGTCTATGAACAAAAAAAAACTTATTCTACAATAGAATCAGATGAATCAATGGGCAATCTCTAAGAAAAGCAACCACCTACCTAATTCAGTTTTGAAAAGATGCAACGTTTGCATGAACACCTAATAACGATAGAATGTGGGTAGAATTTTCGAAAATATTTTGTAAAAACTAAATAAAATAACCATGGCAACCGTACCCACCATCAATGCTTTATTTCATGTAGGTATCATGTATTAAATCTTTTACCATCATAGGTAACTGGGTAACTAGCTAGATTAACTTAATCAACTTGACCATTGTTTATTTATTGTTTATCTTCTCTATTGTTTTCTATTAAGAAGAGTGACATAAAAGTGTGAGGTTATGTTACGCATGACTGGCATTGTGGCATTGAACTCGATACTACGTAACTGGAAGGGCCCCTGTCGTGTCGACAACTGAGGCAATTTTAGTCGTATTTTTTTGGCGCATAGGTATATTTTGGTTGGACTCAAAAGGTGTTGCTATCTTTGTCACACTCATTGCCCTTATGCGAAGTCGGAGGTTTTGAAATAGTTTGAAGATAAATTGAAAAAGCGGTTGATTTTCTTGGAAAAAATGACTACAATTCTGTGCATACTTACTAGTCTTAAATATCATGATATAATGGATCTATATTTCAAAAAACTATCTGGAAAAATGCTAAATAAGAAACAAATTGGTAAATAATGAAGTATACTTAGATGATCCGTAATTCGATTAAATAGTTAAGAAAATACAGGGTAGGTAGTAGGTGCAGGGTGATTTATATGTTTAACCTGTGTATTGATTAAAGTAAGGGTATAAAATTGGATAACGATTATAGCTTAAAATAAAAATACTTTTATTTTTGAGAATTCTTTGATAGGGTGTGGCGAAATACAAAAAAAAAACTTGGAAAGGAAAACATAGATGCGAGCATAGATTCGCCACCGAGCATAATATTCCTCTTTATACATACCTACACCTACGTACGATCCAGATACTTCCGAGGACCAGAAACTTAAATTAAATCATATTTTTATTGCGGCAAAATCATAAACCAAAATAATGATGAAGTTTTTGTGGTACCTATATAGATTATTTGCATAGAAAAGATGATAGGAAACGGTTTTTGTGGCCACCGCGCGACGCGCCCTTCTCAAATGAATTATAATCTCGATTATAATGGTTTTATTTGACAAAATTGATGTGATATACTGTAACCTTGGCTATACCTTACAGAAAACCACAAAAACCCACCCAATCTACAAGAGCCCGGGGTTTTGCCAAGCCTAAATTCTGCCATAATCGGAGGATGTTTCGATGAAAAAGGGCCCTTAAGCACCCTAATTGATTTCATTGTCATTTTCTTGAAAAATTACATTTCTTGGAGGTTTGACCCTCGTCAATTCCTAAAGGGCCCCACTCACACGCCTGCAGCAGGGGCAGGGCGATTGGGGCATTTTACTAGATCGCCTCATAAGCAGGGCGGTAGGGGCCCCTTCATACCTTTCTCTTTCTAGAATTATTTCAAGCAAGATATGAGAAAACAAACATTGGAAATGATGTTAGTAGTACCAACGAACTTGAACAGGATGTGAAATTGTCACATTTTCAAGACAAAACGTCCTTTACAAGGAAGTTTCTCTTGCGGCAGGCCTAGATTGCCCCAATCGCCATGCCTCCTAGATTGCCCTTGCTGCAGGCGTGTGAGTAGGGCCCTTAACTAGGACAATTACGTGTAGGTATAATTAAGGTGCTTGTGTCCTTAATAATTGGAGTTATATCATTTACCCATGAAATGAAATCTGCTTTTTTAGAGTGTATTCATTACTACACCCAAATGCACTGCAGAAATTCACCATTTTGGCACCCACACAGTAGCAAACTCAAGGCTTTTTCTTGGGTTTCACTGCTCCATCTACTCACTAGCCCTCACTATCCTAATCACCCAAAATTACAGTATATTATACCCTCGAATTGACCCTCGATTATAGCGATTAAACACTCACGACTTAATCAAGACACCAAGGAATAAAATCTAAACTTATCAAAATCACAAAATCCAATAACGCTTTTTCCTTGAAAACGAGAAAATCGCAATGGAGAAAACATAAAAACACATTCAAAACAATGAAATTATTTTGTCAGCTACAAGCTACTTGATTGAAAGGTTAGGTTGACATATAATATTAGTCTATGGTTGACATACATAAATATATGTCAACAGATATGACAAAGATAGACACCCCTTTCTGTCTCTATCTCTTTCTACTCGAAAATTTGTCTTCAGTCAACTCGATGTAAACAGCACGGATGGGTCCCTTCCAGGTACGGTAGTATCGAGTTCAATGGTCTATGGTTGACATACATAAATATATGTCAACAGATATGACAAAGATAGACACCCCTTTCTGTCTCTATCTCTTTCTACTCGAAAATTTGTCTTCAGTCAACTCGATGTAAACAGCACGGATGGGTCCCTTCCAGGTACGGTAGTATCGAGTTCAATGATGACTGGACTACTGGACACGAGGACAATTGAGTCAATTGGATTCTACATGACATATCGACACTGTTGTCATTTTTCTTCTAGGATCCCTATGGCCGATTGCACCAACCTATTTCTATCCATGAAAATAAAACCAACAATCAAGTCAACTCCACTCTTCCTCTTTTTTCTCGCCGGTTTGAAATTTACTCTAGTCTCGATTAGAGCGCTCAGCGTGCACACTCTTTGAACTTTTTTCATCTCACGATATAAGTAGGTCTCACTTCGTATACTCAGCCAGCTGATAATTTTAAAGATTCATCCCCTGACCACGTCTTCATTTTCAATTTGTTCTTGTTGCACCACAACATCATCGGTACAGCAAAACAAATAGGTACGTTTCGTTTCTCTCGAAACATGTAGGCAACAAACAAAAACCGTGTGTATCGGTGTTCACGATTTTTTTTATTGCGCACCAACGTAGCATATTGGAAATCTAGACAGAAATCACGCGCTGCCTTTATGATGTGATACATTGTTGCGAAACAAAAGTATCCAGAGTGGATTCGCTACTTATGTTCGCACCCCTACTATATGGACACCAAATTTCATAAGAACATTCATTTTGTTCATTTTACGAAGCTATTTTTCTGTTTGTCATGATATGAGCTCCAAAAAAAGTAAAAAAACTTATCACTTTTCATTATTTCAATACTTTCATGACGTTTTGAAAACAGCTTCTATCTACAACCGTGCGATAACTAATATATAGCGCACGATTCTGCGTGTTGTACCATATTACATTTTTTATCTATGCATATAACCGCTCGTCGTGCTGTAAAAATTGTATTAGCGCATGTTGCTGTTAGCAGCGTGCTATAATTTTATTATGTTACTATACCAACGTTCACTCGTTAATTCTGTCGAGGACGGCAAAATGTCAGAGACCTATTTTTATTTATTGTAAACTTCTTTTTCCTACAGCCGTGCGGAAAATTCAATTTTCCGCACCGATATCCGTGTGGAAAATCAGATTTCCCGCACCAATGCGGAAAATTGACAATATCATAAGCAAACAGCAACCAGGTTTCCAGGTAACTATGGTCGCTTGGTTACACATTTCGACATTCATTATCATTTATTTGTCATTAGTTGCATCAGAAACTTTTAAATTACGAATTATATCCTTATTTCCGCACGTCTGTGGAAAAACTATTGTACCTAACACTTGCGGGAAATGGTTTTCCGCCCTCGGCTGCTTCACCGAACTCCGCTACGCGTCGGTCGGTGAACGGCAGACTCGTGCGGAAAAACTATTTTTCCGCACTTGTTAGGTAAAAATACTGTATATGATTCGTGTATGGTATTTAGGTTATTACCGCACTCCAGCGATGACAAATTTCACTTCCGTGTGGTTATACCTACGCGAGCTATCACACTTATTATATACTTTCTAGCACATTTATACACTACTATCAGTACTCTCCACGGCTTCGCCCGCAATTCTTTGAATGTTATCGAATAACGTTGAAAGCTACACTCATAAACTTGGAAAACGACGAAAGACGAAACACGTGTTTTATTAATTTTATCCAAGATCATCATATTAAAGTTTCAGGTCGATGTGACCAAAAATACATTTTTTTTTTATGATTTTTCACACCCTCACCCCGTTTACCCCCTTGAGGGTTGAATTTTGAAAAATGACGAAACACGTGTTTCATTGATTTCATGCAAGATTATTAATATGAAGTTTGAAGTCGATGTGACCAAAAATACATTTTTTTATTGATGTATGATTTTCCACACCTCTTTCACCCACCCCAATGAGGATGTGACCAAAGATACGTTATTTTACCTTGCCCTCGTATTTGTTCTGAAATACGAGGTCAAGAACAAATGTTGTTTTCCACCCCATCTCCTTTGAGCCCGACTTTGTCCCCCCTAGTGGTTGAATTTTAAAAAACAACGATACATGTGTTCAATCAATTTCATTCAAGATTGCTAATATGAAGTTTCAACATGATGTTAACAATAATACATAATCTTTCATCAATTAACGCCACGCACATCAAACTTTTGCATTTCGATTTTGACGTCCGCTTCAAAATAAAGGTAAGTTATATTTTTTTATAAAAAGAAGAAGAAAAAGAGTTTCTTTATTTAAAAGAAAAACAGACTCAAGAGCAGGGTCATTTACACATCAATAGTTGAATAATCTTCATTCTAAATACAAAAAGAAAAAAATGATGTGCAGCATCGTACTCGTGGCAGAAGTGAAACTTCTTCCTCCACTATTAAATATTCTTTCAATTTTTTTGATCAAATTCCAAATAGAACCTACATACCTAATTTGGACAAGATCCTTTGACAAATATAAAACTGTGCAAACATAACCTAACTACCTATGTATTTTTTTAAATTCCTTAATCAGATCTCAAATAGAACCTACATACCTAATTCCTAATTTGATTAAAATTCTCTGGAAAATAACAAAACTATGTAAACATGACCTCATCAAGTTATTTTCTTTTTAATTTTTTGATCAAATCCCAAATAGAGCCTACATACCTGATTTGGACAAAATCCTTTGACAAATATAAAACTATGCAAACATAACTTAACTACCTATGTATTTTTTTTAAATTCCTTAATCAGATCTCAAATAGAACCTACATACCTAATTTGATCAAAATCCTTTGGAAAATAACAAGACTATGCAAAAATAACCTGACTATGTAATTTTTGTAGACATTTTTTGATCAAATCCCAAATAGAACCTACATACCCAATATAAACAAAATCCTTTGGAAAATAGCAAAACCATGTAAACATAACCTCACAAAGTTATTTTTGTTAAATTTCTTGATCAAATTCGAAACTAGAACCTACATACCTAATTTGAACAAAATCCTCTGAAAAATAACAAACTATGAAAGCGTTACCGTTACATCGTTACATTTGCGTTTCATATTTTGCAGTTCACTCCCCATTGCCGACAAAATATCAGAACGCCCCAATAGAAGTTTCGCTTCAAAAATAGATGCAAAGACAAAATAAAACGAAAAAAAAAGTTCGCATAAACAAATTGAATTAATTTTCTTTTTATTCAATTATTGTATTTTCACAATCTGGCACGATACAATAATGAAAAACCATTATAAAACTCGACTCAAAATCAAACACAAACCACAAAACACATACCAATAATAATAACCAGTTTCCAAGAAAAACATAATGCACAAAAACTGTACAAGGAAAAATCCGGCCCTGGACGACCCACCAGACGTCAGCAATCCGCTGATGAAATAACCTCCCACTCTAACCCGGAACGCAACTTAGACCGATTGCGTCACTCGCCGTTTTCGCGGGTATTTTGCTAGTTTGAACTTAAGTTATTTATTGCGACGTTAATATTTTTCGTATGCAAAAAAAGAATTGTAAGAATACTTTTCAAGTCCAATTGATCATTTAGATGCAATGAAAAAAATACGTGCACGGGGCCTATTTGCATACATTTTCAAATGACTTGAAATTTTATATACGTATTATTTGAAAGTCACCGGCAAAAAAATTTTCCGAAATACCCAAAAATATACTTAATAAATGAAAAAGAAGACGCGATTTTCAATGCATGATCGCAAAAGGGGTGGGGCTATATTATCCACCCGAGAGAGAGAGAGAGAGAGAGAGAGAGAGAGAGTCATCTCAGTCAATACGTCAGACGGAGATAGATAGTGTATTCTGTGACGTAGTGGATGTTGATTGGCGCTCTTTAATCGGTGATTACTACATAATTAGAGGTCGTAGGTTGATTTTTAAACATCAATGGCATCAGTACTTACTAATCCTTTCCTTATATTTATCATATTTCAAAAAAATGTGCAAATTGTTCATTGGGTCACCGGATTGCTTGATGCCTGATGCGCAGTTCAGTTCGGAACTCGTTCAACTAGTGAGTTTATCTTTTGTGTTTTAGTATCATGGAAGAATAGGTGACTTTATCAGAGTTTCTAATGAGTTAATAAGTTTCATCAGACGGTTGACAAATAATAGCCTAGTTTATACCGACAACTTGGTCCGCGAACCAAGTACCAAATTCGGACTATATCCGAACCAAATCTTTGGTTCGAATGGTGTAAACATTTGCGGACTAAGCTGGTCCGCTCTTGGTTCGGTACTCGCCAGAAAGTGTACCGAACTAAATTTGGTTCGGTCTGGATCAAAATTTTGAGGTTATATTGTTTGTTATTGTGAAATGTGTTGGTTCTGAGTTTCTAAGGCAATCTGAGCGTACTTACTCATGTTTTTTTTGGTTACAAATTGTGTTGATGAATAATTTCGACTTGTTTTTGACATTTGACGAATTGCGGGCGTACACATTTAGTTCACGCGTTGCAAGACGGTGTAAACGGGCAGGAAGCAAGCATTGGTCTTACCGTACTATCCCCACCAGCTTGGTCCTATCGGACCGAACTAAACGAGTTATCGATGTAAACTAGGCTAATGAAGTTATATTGCACTCAACGTTGTTGACAAAAAGGAAACTGATACAGTGGAGAAAAGCTATAAAGAACTACTGAGTTCATAGCCCACCTGTCGAATTTGACAAAAAAGTCAATCCACTTTCGGCGCAGTACTACTTTGCCATTGCTCGTTGAAAATTTTGCACTGACTCCTAGGTAGTGCGTGATTTTTATACTCTGGAGCGAACCAAATGTACGACCACAGAGTGTGCGAGTTAAGAACTTGGGCCAGTCGGAATCGTCATATGATTGGTGAATTTGAGACAAATAAATTGGATATTGACCAATAATCACAGGTATATGGCAAATATGTAGTTTCCAACTATGAATAACAATAACAAAAAAATAATAAATACATTTGACTAGAGCCGCTTGACAGTAGCCTAGTTTACATCGATGACTCGTTTAGTTCGGTCCGATAGGACCAAGCTGGTGGGGATAGTACGGTAGGACCAATGCTTGCTTCCTGCCCGTTTAAACAGTCTTTCAACGCGTGAACTAAATGTGTACGCCCGCAATTCGTCAAATGTCAAAAACAAGTCGAAATTATTCATCAACACAATTCGTAACCAAAAAAAACATGAGTAAGTACGCTCAGATTGCCTTAGAAACTCAGAACCAACACAATTCACAATAATAACAATCAACATAACCTCATAATTTTGATCCAGATCGAACCAAATTTAGTTCGGTACACTTGCTAGCGAGTACCGAACCAAGAGCGGACCAGCTTAGTCCGCAACTGTTTACACCATTCGAACCAAATATTTGGTTCGGATATAGTCCGAATTTGGTACTTGGTCCGCGGACCAAGTTGTCGGTATAAACTAGGCTAGTGACATCAGCAAAAGAATCTTGAAAATGAAGAAACAAAAATAGTACAAAAAATGCTTGGTCATCAATTTCAGTCATACAACAAAATATTGTTTGTACTTCAGATGTAAATTTCATACGGCCAACCGTTTGTTAAATAATACCTTCGTCGGATAAAGTTAATATATTAATCATGCACTCAGAAATTCTTAAATATTAACTAGCTGACCCAGCGAATTTCATTCCGCCTTATAGTCAATAATGTCGTTTTAAATGAATTTTCCCATAATTTTGTCTTGTTATGAAATTTTTCCGATGCTTCAATAGTTATTCTACCTTTCGAGGAAGAGACTAATCCATTATTCAAAAATCATAAAAATCAGTCCAGCGACAGCGGTTCTTGAGTCTTGCGACACTCTGCGTCAGCCAAACGTCGCCGGATCAAGATTTCTCCTCTGAACTTTAGTGTAGAGACATGCTTTTATGGCAACCATGTTTTAGACATTCCAAACATTCCATCACAAAACATTCCCCTCCACTTTTCGATAATTTTCCGGTTCGTGCAAAATCCGCCCGGAATTTATCCTATCGATGTTAATTGTTTCTAGTAAAATACGTTCTAAGTTTGTTTATACCTGTCTTTTCTGTTCGACATTAATCCTTTCGAAAATAGTGGGTGGACTCATTGCAGGTACCCCTACTACCTGGAAATTAGAAAGTTAGATTAGTTCAACATTAATCGCGAGTTTATAGAACTTTATATGAGTTTCAGTCAATTCATGAGCTCAACAGATTGAATATTGAAATTATTGAATTGCTACGTTGCTACGTTGCATAAAAATGATATTATTTGTAAATAATAATAAGTAAGGTTAACAATGTTTACATTCAAATTAATTTCGAAGTGGAACTGTCAAATTTTTGCTTGCCAAATGGGAATCGTATGTTACCATCTACAAAATTATGTTCAAAGTAACGCTTACGCCAAATACATTGTAGATGGTTCCATGTGACTCCCATTTGGCAAGCAAAAATTTGACAGTTCCACTTCGAAATTAAATTGAATCTAAACCCAGGTATAAAGCAGATTTGATCCTACAGACGTGATGGCAACACTGCCTACATTTCTGGCTGCGAGCCTGCGCGTTGAACACTAAACAACATTTTCGAAATTCCAGCTTTTCGATAATTTTCCGATCGAAATATTTTCGTTCGCCACAAAACCTTTCCTTTAAAATTCTGCCCGATGTTCATCGCATTCGGGGTTTGTAGATCTGTGTTTGTCCGTTTGATAAATGTGGCATTCGGTTTTCGTCTGGTTGCCCCAATATTTTGAAAGAAGATCTATACGGCGTAGGATTTAGATTCGTCTTTTAAACTTGGCAAATTAATAGAATAAGTAAAATAATATCCTAGAATGCAAGAAACTGAATTTCGATAAAATTAAAATCTCTCTTTATTTTTCAAATTGTATAGAAAATACGTTGAGAGCAATTTTTGATCGGCCTTCTATCTATGATACTCGAAATAATTTGAAAACTTATAATCTACGTCTTATATCTAAGTCAAATCAAAAATTCAAACATCTTTTCCATTGTTTAAAAAAATAGCAAACATCGTTCAAGTGAAGCCCAAAACTTTTCCACCAACCCTTATAGGTTTTCATCATTAATTCTATGTTATCATCAGACATACCCTCGTATACGGCAGCGCAAGCGTAATAGCTGCCAAACCCTAAGGTTTCTGTCTTACACATGGATCTGCCATCTCTCTTTCTCCGTGAGCAACTCCGCTTATGTTCTCTCATATACTAGCCTTCTAGTAGTATTATTTCTATGGTTCAAGGCTTCAATAGTAAACGCCATTTTTCGGTAAAACGACATCAAAGAACACAATGTTCACTCTTTGCTGGCAAATACGGGCCACTCGAGGCAATGGTGAACGTGGACCAATCGGGTTTTGCCAACGATGACATTGACAGACAAAACAGTTTGCTATCGCAGAATCGCCGATATAAATTAGTAATTGTTAGAGAAGTGAGGGGACATTGGATAGTCAAAAGTAACGACGAAAAATTTGAATTGTTCAGATAATTCTCATATATTTATCGTTTTGCAGTTAATCTCAGATTAATTTAAAGGTAGGTTAGTTGATATCCACATTATATTTGCCCACGGTATTTAGACTAGCAGACTAGCTGATTTAAGAATTTTGTTTCATATTGCTCAAGTATTCAGCAATATGCAGTTTCAAAATATTACACCCAATTCATATCGAATTACTAGTCTGGCTCCAAAATTTTTAAACATTGTGGAATATACAAATGAAAAAATTGACTCTCTATACCAAATTATTGTAGCTTCATTCATTCTGAACATTTCAAGGAAAATAGGATAAACTTTGTGGGATTGATTAGAGCATGCCAACATTGACGCTACTGAAAGATAAAAATGCTGCGTTTTCTATGTCACTCAGAATAATTCGAAAAAATGTAAAGGTTATTTGAAAACTGATGTTTAAAAATTTATTTGTCTGTAGGTATACACCTTCAGTTTTTATCTCGGTTTTTATATTTTTATTTTGAAATTTTAGTTTTTCTTATTTTAACTAAACGAGTCATTGATAGGGGTAAGCTAAATTGCGCCTAGACCGTTAAAGATATCCAGATGAACAAAATGGATTTGAATAAGGGTGCAGTTTGTGAAAATGTTTTTTAATATCATTTCTGCTGAGCAGGCTTCAACATAGTTTTTTTTAAATAGCAACCCCTGTATAAATTTCTTTAGATATTTGAATTCGCACCTTTTCTGGCATCTCAAATCTATTTTGTTGTTGCAATTCCCTTTGACCCTTCAAACATTATCCAACTTTTTCTAATAATTGATGCGTTCGCAAGCATTGATCAAAGATATACCACAGAGCACTTGTGTTTTGAGATATCAAGTTGAGACTATGCCAGTGTTTAAGCAACTGTCTGGAGTATTTTTTAGTGGCAATGCCGCCGATCGGTATTATGGTACCACTTTGCGACACTTCAATATTGTTGAACTTCTAAGCAACAAAGCATGATTTTTTAAATAGCATCCCCTGTATTCTGTTACTTAGTCGCGTTCAGCTTGTCATTTTACGTATTTCTCACCCCACAATTTTGAAAGTTGATCGTTTGGTAGATAGTTTTGTTTTTCTAAAAAATTCATAATTCCATCGATAATGAACGGAACGTGCCCTGTAAATTACTCAATGAACAATTTGCACATTTTTCGGAAATATGAAAAATATAAGGTTTAGTAAGTACTGATGCCATTGATGTTTAAAAATCAAGTTAAAAATCCACCTACGACCTCTATTAATGTAGTAATCACCGATTAAAGAGAGCCAATAATCAACATCCACGACGTCACAGAATACATTATTTATCTCTGTCTGGCGCTTCGAACATTTTACGACTAGAAGCATAAACAAACAAGGGCAAAAAGTGAAAAGCAAGCTCCTGGTTTGCCATATTTGCTTCCTTGAGATTCCTTTCACCAAATTTTCTGTCACCAATTTACAATAACAATGACTTGAAGTTCACTATCATCGCATGAATGTATTTCTCTCCAATATTCAAGGAGAGTGTTACTTTTTCTTCATCGCTACTACTACTTCTCGTCGAATACTCGAACGGTTTTTCCTGCTCTTTTACACTAAGAAGTTGATAAAAGGAATTTTTGTCACAACAACGTCGGATGCATGAATCGAACTATTTAGCGTTGCCACCGAAGTTGACGATAGATTCCCTATGCGGTCTTTGAAATTTCCCCAGATTGACGCAATATTTCCTAGATTTTTCAAATGCACATTTGACATTTGTGTACAGTCTGTTCATGGGTTTCCTGCGGTCACGTCACAGTATTTGACGTTTGGCAGTATGTCGTAGATTGATTGCTCCACATGTGACATTTGTCAAATTGATCTGAAACACCCTCGTCCAGACGTACGTGATTTTTTTTTCAATGTGTAAGAGAGAGACGGAAAAGTATGACGTAACCGCAAGAAAGCCATGAACAAACTGGACCTATTTATTCACTGTATTTTTTCAATTAGCTGTAAACTCATTGAGTTGAATGCTAATTTTGAAAAATGATATTTTATTTATTATAAAGATAAAACACATTATTACGATTCCTCTACCTACAAAACATGTATTATATATTAGGGGAATAACCTTTCACATAGATAATAATAGTTGAACCCAAAATACAACGTCACAGCTGACTTTTTAGTCCGATTCATCAGAACTAGTCCCTTTTTCATCAAATGTTTTTGTTTTCATTTTGGCAAAAAACAAGTCATCAATCTCATAGTTGCAACAATATATTTTTTTAGAAAACAATCTTTTGGTATGTTATACTTCCAAACTTACGCTAGGGAATCCCCCAAATATGGGAGGAAGATTTAAAGCGTTGGTCATGCTGACACTGTCAATTTTTCTGTTTTAGTTGAGTTAGTGTAAATGGCGATAGAAAACCTATTCTAAATATCGGTACAAATTATTTTAATGGTTCGAATTATGCTGAAGTAACAAAAAATTTGTTTTTCGTAACTTCTGTAATTTCCCTATAACTCACGTCGTTTTCCCTAGTTCCCCAGAAGTAGTAAAATTTCCCTTAAATTGGGAAATTTCCCTAGAGATGGCAACGCTGTATTTGAAATGCCATGGCGTTTACAGTTGCGTCACAGTGATAGTGTCATTTTCCCGACCATTCTCCAGTTGAGAATGATTTTATTTATCGTCGTGCTGTAGATCTTCTATTGAAATTATGCTAAAAAAGTGCTGTGTTTTTGAAGCTTTTTCAAAAACTGTTGGATTGTATAGATCTTATCAGAAATAAGTTGAAATAACATCAACGCGGCTACCGCAAGGAACCATCGTTGTCAGTCTTGAAACGATTTCGTTGACAATGGTATTTTCTTTGTAGAAAAAATTTAAATTCATGTTTGCAATGAATGAATTTTTACTAATTTCAACACAGTTTTCTCTAGAAGTCAAACTAGATTCGTTTAGCATTTGTTGAAATTGTTGAGACCTGTGTGATCTCTATTTTATATTGTTTCAAACGACGTAAACGTCGCAACATCGCTTGTCAAAATCAAAACAAACACAAAATGTGATTGACTCAAACAAATCGCCTACGTTCGGGGTATTATGCTGATTCAAGTCGTTCAATTTTCGAAGGTCTGGCGTATATAACTCTATGACCAAAGAGTAGAAATGACTCTGTCTCTTTCGAGAGGTTGTTTTAGCTCCGCCCCGTTTTCGATCATACAGTGAAATTTGCGTTTTGCTTTTTTTATTCATCTTCTTTCTTATACAGGGTGTCCGGTAAGTATATGGCATAATTTCGGGAGCGTATAGGGGAGGTCAAAATAACCCCAGTTTGTCATGAAACTTTTGTTTCTAAAGTGTCTCCTAACGGAGATTGTTAAACAATCGATTTAATGTTTTAGCTCAAACTTGAATCGGCTTGTATAATTTGATAAAATTTCAGTATGTTCTGTAGGCCATAAGGACTCATAAAACCATCGTGAAGTCAATACTTGAAATTATAGGGGGAACCAGGAACGGACTGGCCACCTTTTGGGCCCAATTTTAGACAGGAGTCATTTTACAGAGCTGAAAACTTTTTCAAATGCTCTGATCTTTTTTATCAAAAAAGGTGCTCTTCTTTTGTTCCGATAAAACTAACCGTTTTCGAAAAATATACATTTTTGTTTTACAGGTTACTGCAATAATACACTAAAATACTACCGCGAGACACAAGTTGTAAGTATTTTTGTTATTGAATAATTTGTCGACAGTCTCAGATTGATTGCCTATACTAGAATAAGTTAAAAATTGGAATAAAAACAAAAAAAAAAAAAATTTTTCAAAAAAATTCAAGGAAATATATTATTTTTTCTTTTTTTATTTTTGAATTTGACACATTCTAGTACAGTCAATCACTCTGAGAGTGTCGAACAAAAATTCCATACCAACAATAACAGCAACCGGTGTTTCGCCGTAGTATTTTAGTGTATTATCGCAATAACCCGAGCAATAACCTGTAAAACAAGAACCCATTTTTCACGAAAATGGTCAGTTTTATCGGAGCAAAAGAAGAGCACCTTTTTTGATCAGAAAAGGTCAGGGTATTTGAAAAAGTAGTTTTCAGCTCTGTAAATGACACCTTCCAAAAACTGGATCCAAAAGGTTTGGTGGCCAGTCCGTTTCTGGTTTCCCCCACAATTTCAAATATTGACTTTACTATGGGTTTATGAGTCTTCATGGCCTACACAACGTACTAAAATTTCTTCAAATTATACAAGACTGTGACGTGCCCCGAGATTTTCCGGGTTTAATTCCCGACGGGGATGAGGGAATTCGTTGATGTTAAATAAAATGCTCGAGCGCCACCGAATTTATGTGGTAGAGGGCTCACAGTGCCTATCGGGTAGCTTTTAGACAGTGAAAAAAGTCCAGGCGTTCGTTATTTCCAAAACTTCCGCAAATTTCCGCTCTGAAATGGATAACTGAACTTTCTTAATAAAAAAAAACACGATGTAAATGAAAATAAATCAAACAGTCTATTTATCCCAATTTTACAATTGGACTGGTTCCCAACCAGTCAATAAAATAATAACCAAAATCATCAAAGAAAAGTCTGATCTTTGATCAGCAAGAATTAACCAAAAATATCACAAAAGAAATAATACTTGTACATTGGTCTAATTTCGCCCGGTGGAGAATCAAAACTACAGTCAAATGAAACAGGAATTTTGCAGACTAAAACCGGCAAAATAAAACGTGAAAAGAGGTGTGTAACGCAGATAATTCAACAACGACGGGTCGGGTTTTCACGGCGAAATAATAAGCAGAAAAGCGGTTTTGAAGAATACGGTCTTTCCGACGACGTAGAGAAAAAAAAAACAGAAGAGCGGGAAAATTGACGCGAACGGGTTATTTTCACGAGAATAAAAACGGGTCTAAACACGAAGAACAAAAATGCTGAACACGTTCGCGCGACAACTCCAGGAGTCTCTCCGTAGATTGACTGTGATATTCCCTTTGGCAAAATTACCTCTCCTGAACGCAATTATTTTAGTAATTGGAAAGAAACACAAAAATAAAAAAAAAAAAAACATGAGTTCTTCTCAGAAATAAGACCCGCTTCACAAGCCAACAGGTCGAATGAAGCTAAGGCCCCTTCTCAATAAAACTCCCCTGAAATCCCACCCGGCAAAATTCACTCCCCTGAAATCCCATTACTTAAGCAAATAAGAATATTATGAATTTTCTTCGGAAACAGACCCGCTTCACAAGCCAACAGGAGGAATGAAGCTACAGCCTATTCCTCTGAAAATTCCCCTGAAATCCCACCCGGCAAAACATTCCCCTGAACTCACATCACAGAAAGTCTCACCTCGTGGTAATAGGAACAGAAGAAATTCAAAAATAGCCAAGAATCATAAATTTCGTCGTACTTCGCAACGGGCCGGGTCGGGTACTTGAAGCGGGCTCCCACGTGGTTCTACTGCTCTCGATTAACTCTCGATACCTTTCGTACCAGTACTGGCTCTCCGTTCTCCGTCTCCTCCCGAAGCGGTGTTCTGCCTTCAGCCCAAAAGTGGGGAATTGCTGTTTGAATCTTGCGCGAAATGTCGATATCGGTTGGCGTTGTGGATTGAACAATTAATTGTCTTAAAGCGCGAAGAACTAAGAAGGAGTATATCGTTCTGAATTTGACTAATAGATTATTAATAAGTTCACGGTCAACATTATTTTAGAAAAAATACGGGATCTTTTGATAGATAAATAAAAGAGTTTTGTAGAAATATGAATTAAACAATAAGAGACGGGAAATGACTTTGAAAATTTGTAAATTACGGTAGAAAAATCCGGAAATTTTGTAACTTTGTTACAAGACGGTTCGAAAGTTACAGCAGATACACTAAATCGATGAGTACCCCTTTACGGCTCTGTATCTTCTTTAGGAGGCGCTTTAGAGAAAAAAGTTTTATGACAAACTGGGGTTGTTTTGACCTTCCCTATACGCTCCCGAAATTATGCCATATACTTACCGGACACCCTGTATACAGTGTGTCCAAGATAAGGATGTCTATCATGGGGATCTTGGAAAGCGTAAGAGATACGAAGATGGTTAAATCAGAGAAAAGCTGCGCATTTTCAGGCCTAACGATATATCGTTTATAAAGTTCTAAAATTCCGTGTAGTTTCGGAGATATGCCTAAAAAAACGAAATTTGCCGATTTCGCTTTTATTCTGTTCTGACGTTATTTAGAGAGATATGGAAAAACCTCGGGAAAAACAAAAGACACTTTCTCAAGGCCACTTTTTAAGCTCTACAAAAAAGCGTTGACAGATTTTCCGTACGACGTTTCGTTTCGGATAAACCATCATCAAATTAATTTTTTTATATGGCGCGTAAAAAAAGTATACCCTGTATTAAATAGCATATTTTACCAGGAATACAACGATGTATTAGACCATATGATTCTGCAATATTTAAATTGGAAAAAATTGGTTTATATTAAATTCTGAATGTTTTGGTGTAGTAGGCGGTAAAATGATGGCGCTGAGAGAAAAAATAATCTTATTGTCATATTGACACATACTTAGTATTTTTTAACTTTGTTTTTGCGTCTTGTTGTCACAGTTTTTTTTGTGTACTTGAGGAAAAGTTTGATATGTTGAAATGTTATATCCTATGCCATAGCAACGTACAAAAATGTTCGGACGATTGGCTTCGAATCTTGAGCAGTATGCTTAAGTTAGAAAGTGTTATCTGTGGTTGGAGAATAACGGTAATTTGTTCGAACATTCTCTATAATCTAAATTAATTTTTTGGGTTTCTAGTGAGTAGTTCTTAACTAATTTGTTTAATTAATTGACATATGAAGTGACCTACCTACGTATTTGAATAAAGTTTTTAAATCGTCAATAACGTGATTTTAATTTAGTATTTCGAAACATGAGTGATAATAGCCTACTACACCAATAATAGCCATGATTTCACCGCCTACTACACCAAAACATTCGGAATTTGATAGAAACCCATTTTTTCCAATTTAAATATTGCAGAATCATATTGTGATATACATCGTTGTATTCGTAGTAAAATATGCTATTTAATATAGGGTATACTTTTTTTACGCGCCATATAAAAAAATAAAGTTGATGATGGTTTCTCCGAAACGAAACGTCGTACGGAAAATCTCTCAACGCTATTTTGTAGAGCTTGAAAAGGGGCCATGATAAAGTGTCCTTTGTTTTTCCATATCTCTCTAAATAACGTCAGACAAAAATAAAAACGAGATCGGCAAATTTCGTTTATTTAGACAAATCTCCGAAACCACTTGGAATTTTAAAACTTTCCATACGACATATTATTAGGCTTGAAAGTGCCCAACTTTTCAATGATTTAACCATCTTCGTATCGGTTTCCATGATCCCCATGATAGACATCCTTATCTTGGACACACTGTATAGATGAAAAAGTCTGTGTGTTTCTAACGCTAAGGCTTTTGAACCGTAGCACAGAATTATCTGAAAATTTACACAGTTATTAGCTTCTAACCAAAGATGGTTCAGGATAAATAATAAAAAAAAGCCTCTGTTGGTAATATGTAGGTTCTATGGGGTATACGATTAGCGGAAGGAGAAAAAAAAATAAATTAAAAAAAAATACATAGATTGAGAAAAATAAAAAAACATGTATTGTTATTATGTAGATTCTATGGGGTATACGGCGAGCGGGAGCAAAAAAAAATATAGAAAAAATGAATTAAAAAAAAGTGTTATCATTATCTTATACTTATTTAAAATGTGAAAGTCGGTGTGTTTCTAACGCTAAGGCTTTTGAACCGTAGCACAGAATTATCTGAAAATTTGCACAGTTATTGGCCTCTACCCAAAGATGGTTTAGGAAAAAAATATTAAAAAATAAATAAAAAAAAATATAAAGAAGTCTTTGTTGGTAATATGTAGGTTCCATGGAGTATACGATCAGCGGGAGGAAAAAAAATAAAAAATGGAAAAAATCAAAAAAAAATTGTTGTTATTATACGGCCAGCGGGAGCAAAAAAAAATGTTAACATAAAAAAATGAATTGAAAAAAAAAATCTGTGTTATTATTATCTTATTTATGAACTAGCCAAAAACCGACGCGGGCGGCGCCTAGTTTGGTATATTTTTGGGTATTTTGGAAAAATGTTTTCGCTGATGATTTTGAAATATTATGTAGAATACGTATATAAAATATTTTAAGTGATTTGAAAATGTATGCAAATTGTCCATTCTGACATATGTACTTACCCCATGTCAAAGTCGTTATCATTTTTTATAGTTTTTGTGATTTGATTTGCAGTTGAATATTCTCGATATTTATTTGTTATACCTCAATATTAATAACTGTTTAGTCCCTTGCTCCGTCAATTCAAGTTCATTTGATTTCTATTAGTTTTGAGAGGCATACAATAAATGACATTTTGACGTTGATATGTCAAAAAATCGATTTTCATGGCACGCCAATAAAAGATACCGCAGAAAGCTGCTTAAACACTGGCAAAGTCTCAACTTGATATCTTGAACTCCAAGTGCCCTGTGGCAAAGTTTACTATATTAGTAAACTTTGCCTGTGGTATCTTTAATCAATTCTTGCAAACGCATAAATTTTTAGAAAAAGAAGGATAATTTTTGAAGGGTCAAAGCGAATTGCAAAAAGAAAATGGATGCAAGATATCAGAAAAAGTGGGAATTCAAGATCAAGATATACAGGAGTTCTATTTAGAAAAACTATGTTGAAGCCTGCTCTGCAGAAATGTTACACCCTGTATATTGAAAAACATTTTCACAAATTGCACTGGGGCATCACTTATTCAAATCCATTCCGTCCATTTCGATATCTTTAACTCACAAGACAAGTCAGTTTCAATGATCATTTTTACTGATTCAGTGATAATGAACGAATGGACAATTTGCACATTTTTTGAAAATATGAAAAAATATAGGGATAAGTGAGTACTGATGCCATTAATTTTTAAAAAATCAATCTTCGACCTCTGTTTATGCTGTAATCACCGCGCATCAACATCCACGAAGTCACAGAATACATTATTTATCTCCATCCGCGTATTGACTGTAATGACTCTCTCTCTCTCCCTCGAGAGAGAGAGAGAGAGAGAGAGAGAGAGGGTAGTTTAGCTCCGCCCCGTTTTCGATCATACAGTGAAATTTGCATTTTCTTTTGATGTACTTAGTATATTTTTGGGTATTTTCGAAAAAAAAATCGCTGATGACTTTCAACCATTGTCTTGAATACGTATATAAAATTTCAAGTCATTTGAAAATGTATGCAAATTGTCCATTATGAATGGGAGAACATCTTTGTATCAAAAATGATCGCTTTCAGTGAAAGTGAAAACCAGTTCTACTTTTCGTTTATTTTGACTGATCATTATCGAAATGAATACAGTCTTGAGTGTGAGAACAAGCTTGTTCAGTGTTACTGAATCAGTGTTTTGTTTAGTTTTGCTAGTTTTGAGGTATTTGAAGATTTGAGTAAAGATCATTGATCAAAATGGTTCAAACCGTCAAACCGATCAATGTTTGTACAATCACAACAATCATTGATAGAAGCTGTTGTATTCAGTCAATCATAATAATTACTGAAACGTGTGAACAAGCACCGTTCATTCTACCATTCTTTATTAATGAATCAGTAGAAATGATTCATTCAAAATGACTAGTGAGAACCTCCTTTTACCAATATCAATGACTAACCCTGTATAAATACGACTGGTAAAATCAAATCTATGAACTTGATCTACATTTCGCAAAAAATGTTTTCAATTATTATTTTTCCGGTGTAATTCTCGTCAGTCATTTTTTTAAGCGTTATTATGCACGTCTTAAACATCATGTATAGGTATCTTTTTTTCAGATAGACATTCCGAAAATGGATTTACAAACCATGGTCATGTTCTTCATTGCCAGTATCTTCTCTGTTCATGCTCTAAAGGAAGGAGATTGTGAAGGTGAGTTAGATTTAGGACAATCATAAATACCAACACAACTAAGAATCTTGTTATGATATAAGGTATTCATTGACATCACTTGATTACCTTTTCAGTGTGCATAAAGGTGTTGGACACCTTTAGGAAATCATTGACAGAAGATGTGGTTAAAGATCACAAGAAAATCGAACAGGAATTCAAGAAGTTCTGTAAAGAATCAAAGAACAAGGAAAACCGTTTTGTAAGTATATTTACAATTATTAATATTAGTATTATTCTCATTATGTTTTTTTTTATTATTGAAAAAAACTAATAATTACAATGTGAATACACATAACAATATAAATATGTAGCTATATAATGTATATCACTAAAATTAGGATCACATTATAAATTCGATTAATTACAGGACAGCTATCATTTCACCCCTAATCAGCAGGCTGGTATCGGGGCACAATCAGTTCTTTTTTAACAAAAATTAACATTTTATCACAATTATTTCAGAAGGTTCACTGTATAATCAGCATAAATAATCTTTGGTTCTTAGGTACTGAATCAAACATTTAAAAAAAGTAGTTTACAATGGGATATTCTTAATATTCTTTGGTATCGAGTTATACAATTGAGTTAATTGAACGTAATCTTTTCTACATGAATATCAGTTCTGTTGCGAGTTAAATAACTATGAACATCTTCATTGACTTGAAAAGAAGTATTCCACTTGAGTTTACCGTTCAGGATTTTATACTTTTTTTTACACTGTTCCAACTCCAAATAAAATCATAAATATGTAATTAATCATAATATGTTAACATCATTGTAGTTTTCATTATCGATCTCACGCGCAAAGTGTATTTTGCTCTTCATATTATTTTCGTATTCAAAATAAGTATTGTGTTAAATGGTTTAATAGTTTTATTGCTTTTTTTTTGTGGCACATCGTTTCAGTTATAATATATCATCTCATCTCCTAAACAACATGCACTCGTCTCAATGGTCCAAATCAAATTATTCAATTTCTCTGATCCCAATCAAAGAACGTGGCTCCAGCAAAACAGAGAAATCTCACATACTTGCAACACGTCTGCCTGTGGAAAAAGTGGTCAGCTAATCTTTCTTCTTGATTAGTACTACCGACGACTGCTGAGGGCGCTGCATGACTCGAACTCCTTTTTCCATATCTCTGGTTTTTTCCAGCGTTATTTTGACGACTGAAAATGTTCCACTTTTGTTTCCTCCTTTTCATTATTTATGTATTCATTAAATTAACGGGTACAAACAGTACCTCCAAAAGTACAATTTTTTTCTATTTCTTCTGAAATAATTTACGTTAAAAACATTTGTCATATATCAGTAAATGATAGATAGTACTCTCAGTTTTCTTTCCCAGTGCTATTACCTTGGAGGATTAGAAGATTCAGCTACTGGTATCCTAGGTGAGATGTCCAAGCCAATATCCTGGTCTCTACCATCAATCAAAATATGTGAAAAACTTAAGAAAAAAGACGCTCAAATTTGTGAATTGCGATATGATGTTCAAATAGATTTAAACACTGTAGACCTCAAGAAGTTGAAAGTGCGGGACCTTAAGAAAATTCTCAATGATTGGGGTGAAGATTGTGAGGGTTGTATCGAGAAAAGTGAATACCTCAAGAGAATAGAAGAATTGAAACCAAAGCATACTGAACTTTGAAGCTAGTTGATTATGTATCGATCTTTTTTTTGTATTGGTACACAGAGTGAATGTGGTATGTTTGTATCATTGTACAATATTATAAATTATTCAAATTATGTTTGGATTTTTTTCACTCAGATTTATTATGAACATTTCGAAACATGATACTATAAGCAGTACTACTGTTTGGTTATGTTCTTATCCGTTGTTGAAATTTCGAAGTTAAGTATTACGCAGGTGGTCTGTTAAAAGTATTTCAAGAATGGTTCTCCCAAATGTTTTGAATTTTGGTATGAGTAGATATGAGCATCCAATGCAACTTTTATGTAAGGTCCACATTCAATTTCATTTCGAAGTGGAAATAACAGATTTTCGCTAGGCAAACGGGCATCATATATGGTCAAAGTCACGCTTACGCCCAATTCAATGTGGATGGTAGCATATGATTTCCGCTTGGCAAGAGGAGGGCAATTATGGTCCGTATTCCCGGATTTCTTTACAGTTTACAGCCGTAATAGTTGAAACGGATCGTGAGTGTGCTAAAGCAGCACGAGCACCATAGACTCGGTACGACACGGCACAGAACGTCGGCATCGGCGGTTTATAAAATGCATGAATCAAATGAGGAACCGCCCACTGCTATCAATCGAATCGAATCTAGTGGGCGCGCTACTTCAAAAGATTGTAGCTTTGCCGAATATACAAGTTTTTCCTTGCAACTTTTTTACTTCAAATAGAACACTCTGTATATTATTTGATTCTTGAATTCTGAAATTCTGAATACATTTTATGAAAGATGTCATACTTCTAATGATGACAGTTTCTCAAATATTTGACATTTTATATAAAAAATGACTGATGTCATCCATGTTTTTAATAAGATTTCGCAAGAACATTGAGGAACTAAGTCATGAAATTTTGATCACAGTCATACTTCCAAATGTTTAAAAATTCTACTGGGTTAGCAAGAAAAACTATCAAATTATCGCAAGTGGAATAAACTGAAACTTTTTTGTTTTCAATAGAACATCCTGTATTTTGTACTGGCACTGATCCAAGTCTTCAATTTTGATTAAAAAATGTCAACATTATTCTATACTTGTCTCTGGTGTCTAGCCGTATTCGAAATATTGAGAATTTGAATTTCTCATCAAACGTGCATTAATGATACAATAAAACAAAAATCCAGAAGCCTATGGAAACGCAACGCTATTTGAAGTAAATGCGAATGATGAATTCATTTTTCAGAAGGATCGCTAAATCACGCAATTGATAGAAACTATAGACTCGAAATAAGTTTTTTTTTAATCATGGACAACTGATGTGTTCATTACATAATTAATGAGGGTAACTTGAATGAACGTAAATACAAAAAAAAATGCGAATAGTAGTGTCGGAATTTATAGATAAATCAATTGCCGTTGAATTGAGCTGATCAATAATTGGATGGCGCCCCGGCAGCAGTGATGAATTCAATGAAATGTTTGAAGATCGATGGAGTGGTAGTCGAAGTCCATAGTTCATAAAAGTTGCTACCTATACAATATCATTAATCTGTTGGACTTCTTTTAATGGGGCCATATAAAAAATATGTTTCCTGATGGTGCAACAATAAAGAATCGTGAAGATGTAATTGATCGAGTCAACAATAATTTTAAAATTTCTCAATCAAAATTGAAGGCCAAGTTCATGTTGCAAACATAAAATACAGGGTGTTTCATTTCGAAGTATCCTAACGTACTTTCAACATTGACATTTGAAGTGACTGGTGTCAAATCTCTACAGGCGCTTTCGGAAACAGTAGCCTAGTTTACACCAATAACTCGTTTAGTTCGGTCCGAAAGGACCAAGTGAGTGGGGATAGTACAGTAGGACCAATGCTTGCTTCTCGCCCGTTTACACCGTCTTGCAACGCGTGAACTAAATGAGTACGCGCGCAATTCGTCAAACGTCAAAAACAAGTCGAAATTATTTATCAACACAATTCGTGATAAAAAAAAACATAAGTGAGTACACTCAGATTGCCTTGAGAAACTCAGAACCAACACAATTCACAATAATAACAATCAACATAACCCCATAATTTTGATCCAGATCGAACCAAATCTAGTTCGGTACACCTGCTGGCGAGTACCGAACCAAGAGCGGACCAGCTTAGTTCGCAACTGTTCACACCATTCGAACCAAATATTTATTGGTTCTGATATAAGGTACGTTCTTTTTAATTGAGATTGGAAACTCACTTCAGTTATACGTCAAATTCAATGTGCATGGTATCATATGATTCCCCTTTGCCAAGTGGAAATTTGACAGTTCCACTTCGAAATGAAATTGAGATTTACTGAGATCTCAGTAAATCTCATATAAAAAGAACGCAGCTATAGTTCGAATTTAGTACTTGGTCCGCGGACCAAGTTGTCGGTGTAAATTAGGCTAATGATCCGATTAACCCGCTCATTCGCTGTGTGTTTTGTCAGCTGATTATTGAAGTGACACTTCTTTTGCGCCGTTGTGATAGTTTCTCGACAATGGGGAGTGAATTAGAAAAAATGGGACGTAAATGAGACGTTTTAAGATTCCGTTACAGAAAGAGAAAAAAGATATTACGTAGTGAGAATGACAATAAAGAGAGCTATATACCGAAAAACATTTGGAACTCGATTTTTACTTACTTCAAATGCCCAGATTGATTCGAAACTTTGCACACTTGTCGAGAACCGATGACAATGCAATTCGAATTAATCGAATTTCTTATACCACAAAACCCCCGTAAACCAATTTTCAAAGCAATATGTAAAACAGTTTCCCCTGTATATTCTAAGAGATGTCTATAAAAGGTTCTTACAAAATCTTACCACATATTCCTGAGGTCAAAATAAACCGAATTAAAGCAACTTACCTTATTCCGAAATTGTTCCGTCTCCGAGATAATGGGTGGTCAAGTTGAAGAATAAAAATCGAATTTTTCCAATTGTGTGAACATTTTTTTGTGACGATTTCGTGGGGATACAGTCAAAAGGAAAAAAACTAGTTTGGTTTAGCTGGTGGATCTCATTTGAGAAGCTATTTTTCAAAATGCTACAAGTCCAATTTTCACGAATTTCAGGTAAAGGTGGCGCTGCATTCTTAGGTCTTTACTATACTAAACAGTTAACATCTTAGCTTTCAAAATAAAACAAGTCTCTTCAAAATAGGTACACTTTTTGGCATTGATTTTACAAAATGCAACAAGTCCGGTAAGTTGTATTTTTCAAAGCGCAATATGTCCACATTTTGTTTCAAGTGTAACCGGTCCGAATAAATATTTCAGTTTTTGAACGTTTAACATTGTTTTTGAGATGGGGAAGGACTGGAAAGTATACGACCTGAAAAAAATAATCCAGGCGAGCAAGACAACTGAGATTGTACCCAGGAAGAACCTGAAGCAAAAATCTAATATTCTAAGCTTAATTTAAATCGGTCTTCAAGTGTAACTTGAAAATTGATACTGTTCATTAAAATGAAAAATGAATTTACTTCTCAAAATGTATTTTGTCCTATTACTTTGAAAATTGGTACCTACCAGGAGGTTTTTTGAGATGCGAAATCTGAATATGGATACCTTTTCATTGTGACCGTTAGAGTGCGCTGCACACTGAACTTCTGATGGTTTGAAATGGCCATAACTTTTTTTTTTTTTGGTAAATGAAATGATCTAGACATTTTTAAGCAAAAAAGGAACTCTTTTTATAGTTTGCTAGAGTGAATAGTTTTCGAGATATTTTTATTTTTAGTATTCGAGGCCGCACAACAATGTTCCAATTACTTAACTTTAGGATAAAATTTGGTCAGTGAATTAGTAGTTCCAAATACTACTCTCTTGTAGGTTGCCATAGCTTCATGGGCCAGAAAAAGCATGCCAACCTCTAAAATTCAATCACCACTTATTCACTGACCAGATTTCAGCTTTAAAGGTAACACGAAGTTTCAAAGGTAACAGAAGTTTCACTTCTGCCACGTGTACGATGCTGCACATGATCTTTGGGTTAATCGGATCAGTGTTTCCGAAAGCGCCTTATGTCAGTTCATTACTGAGTAATCTTATTAAAGAATATGGATGACATTCGTAATTTTTAAATAGAATGTCGAATATTCAAGAAACAGATTGATCAAATAATATATGTACATCAGGCTGTCCTATTTGAAATAATAAATTTAGTGGGAAAAACTAGTAGATCCAGCGGAGCTGCAATCACCAAAATATCTTTGAAAGTTGCATTGTATGCTCATATTAGCTTTGTTCCAACACGCTATACGTACGCAATCTTGTTTTTTGGCCCGTTCTTCTTTGAGTTTATGTATAAGCGTTTGTTATGTCAAACGGGGTAACCGAGGACTGAATCATATTCCTTTTTGGTTTTGAAAGGGGTTCAAATGGTGTAAATATACCATCAATAATCTCGTTACATATTTTATGAGTTTTTCACATTAGTTCTGATATTCAATCAATTTCTCGCCTTTTGACAAAATTTTTCATTGGTTCCATGTTACTGCTTTGCACACAAAAGTGATATGTAAGGTTTCGCAATATGAAAAAGCAGTAACATAATATATAACGTATATTGAAGAAATCAATTACTTACATAACTAATTAGACCGACCACATATATGTGTGTCAATGTACGAGATGAAAAGATACATTGATTTGTAAAATATTATTCTATACCCTTTTCATTTCAACACCTGTGAACAAAAAATCGAAAATATTCTCCATTCACTGTCTCCAGCTAGCGATAAATTCAAAGAAGTATGGGCCAGGAGCATGACACAAAATAATATTGCCTACCTGCACCTGCTTCGATTTGCAGGTACTCAATATTTTCGGTCTTTGTTTAGTATGACACACCTGGCCCATACTTTTTTGAATTTATCTCTACTCCAGCATTCAAGTGACAATAAACTTATTCAACACAGATCTCTTTGAGCCGAGTTTCAAAGAAACCAGAATCGACCTTCCACTTACATATATGGATGAGTGCTTTATGATTTAATTACATTGTTATAATAGAGGAGGGCTAGATCGGAGCATAACAAAAACAATGAGTGATGATCACAATGACAAGCGTCTAATAAAAAACAAAGATTATCATATGATTAATGTTATTAGATATAGTATAATCCTGCACCATATCTTGAAAAAATCATGGCGAATAATTTATTTTTACTGAAAACTCCAATAATCTTAGCCTTTTTATTTAACTTTAGAATAAACCAAGCTTCATTTTCTAGCATGAACACTGGTCGGGTGGGTTGGATGTAACTGGATGCATCAACCGACCGGGATCTATTGGGCCGGGGTAATCTACAGGTGGAGCTTCAATTTGTTGGGCAAGGGCTTTTTTGGCGATAGCTAGGAAAGCTTGTTCGACGCGTAGTCCCTCTGAAATTCCAACATACCAATAATAACAGAGAATAATACATAAGAAATATGTCATGATTTTTCAGTATAGTGATGTTAACAATGGAACGTTCTAATTTTGCTCTAGCGAATGTTCGTCCATGAAAAAGTCGTTCGTGCATCGTGCTCCCTTATTCTACACACTCAACATAGACGAATCATTTTTAGTACCGTCTCAGCCAAATAATCGGTCGACGCGAGTCCGCGGACAAATAGAATATTCGCGTGAGCATTCGACGATGTTTTTCAAGTGGTCCCAGAAGGTAGAGAAAATTTAAAGTTTTATATAGATGATAAAAAGACAGAAAGGTACTTGTTTTGATCCTTGACACTTTAAGACGTATTACTAGATTGTCATCAGTGACAGTCAAATCGAACCAATAAGGATTATTTAACTTTTTGTTTCTTCCATGCAATCGTGCTTTAAAGAGTTGCTCTCCGCAATATGTCTCAATTCCCCCTGTTCTCTGCCATCCTGAATGTGCAGGCTAGACTTTTGATATTGATCATAAAATAATCGAAGACGAATTAAGTATGGATGCAGAGTAGGATGTTGGACTGTAGGTTATTGGGTATTTTTCAAAGGAGTTTGAGATTTTTCAGCGTTATCGAAAAGAAATTTAGAAAACTATCAGAGTATTCAGAACTTTCGATAGATATGTGCGAAATTTGAGACAAATTAGGATTCATTGAAATAACTGTACTATCTTGTTGGATTTTATACAAAAGCTTTAATTACCGAGTCCTGCGCATTAAAAAAAATGTTGCTTCATTGTCACAAAACTGAAATTCATTGACAAAGCATAAATAATACTGATAAATACTGAAGATTAAAAAAAAGTTCTGCATGCAATTAAATCAAAGTGATCATGAATCATGTGCAATTTTCGTTCCTTTATAGATTTAAATACCATCGGATCAAACCTTTCTTGAACTTCTCCGCGCTTTTAAATAAGGTACCTGTCAACGCAATACATTTTTCTTGAGCGTTCTGTCAGGGAGTGTAAAAAAAAAATCAGCTGACAAGCTGATTTTTTCAGGTTTAATGAGGGAAGGTCCGTTGAGTATAAGTTCGAAGAGATCACATTTGCCACCATTGCGAGTTTTTGCAATAGAGATGGTTTCTTATTTATTTGAATATTTTTCCCCATCTTGGAGATAACAGTATCTGCAACAACTTTGCTTCAACCTTTTTTTTTAACTTTGATATTTCGCGATGCATGGGATAAGAGCCATGCATCGCGAAATATCAAAGTTAAAAAAAAAGGTTGAAGCAAATAAATAAAAAAAAACACTGTTTATTATGCTTCAATGAAGAGGCGAACAAGATACCGACGAACTGATATTTGCAGGACTGGTCGAACAATACCGGATTCCCCAACGCCCAGACCTTTTTGCATGTTTGCTTCAAAAATATACTTCAAGGCCCAACTGACAGCTCCAGCCACATTGCAATATCAGCTGTTGATTCATTCTCATAACAATTGTTGATGACGTGAATAATTTTCGGCTATGATGAACCAAATTTTAGGTAATTTCTTACACATTCACATGGTCAGCTGACAACTTTCGCTTCTTATCCTATGTAGCTGACAAATTTTTTGTAATTATACCTTATAGCGGAACTTCTTCAAAGCTCCACCGAAATGACCGAAAAAAAATTGTTTGCAAGTAACATAGCTTTCTATACTCAAAACACCCCATAGCCCAAACTTTGAAAAAGATTTGAAATGACAAGGAAAAATGTGACGATACAGGATTATAGTAGAAAATATCGTTGTCTAAAAGCTGAAAAAAAACACACCTAGCAATTATCCAAAAACCAACTCGCAATCCAATTTAATATCTGAAAAAAAACTAGATAACGATACCACAAAAAGAAAACCCCGATTCAAAGACAAATTTTCGTTCCCGTTTGTCGCGTCCTTGAAAACTCACTTCCAGCACAAATAAAGTGCGTTTTGAGGCTCTTAAAAAAATCCTAGCTTGGACTTTCTGAGATAATGCGACTCCGGCGGAGTAGTCCCAAACATTGGTTAGACTGCCAACAAAATAAGCAACCTCGTTCTGATCTTTCTACATTGGTAGTCGTCTTCCGTAATTTTAATTTGGAAAACAAATCTTGGTCGAAGTTGTCTATCAAACTAACTGATCTCGCATTGACTATACATAACTGTTAAAAACAGAAAAATCACCTTTGGCAGAGGTTTCAAAATAAGGAATCGCATTCTTGCTTTGACACCATTGCTCTACCCTTTTGCTGCTGATAGCGCGTTCTTCTAGATCAACTTTGTTTCCGAGCAACACAAACGGAAAGTTATCTGGTTCTCTGGGTGCTGCTTGTATCAAAAATTCGTCTCTCCAACTATCCAGTGAGTTGAATGAAGTCGGAGAGGTCACATCATAGACTACAAAAGAACAAATTAAGATTTACCAAAACAAAAAAGCAAAAAATATTGTTGAATACACATATGCCTGAACAAATTGCAAATGTACGTGAATTAGTATGTTCGTTTTTCTGTACATTTGATCAAAAAAAAAAAGAAATAGAAAAGCAAGTCGTACAAAGAAAAACGTTGATTATCTCCAATATTTCAAATATTTTTTGCATATCCAATACTTTGACTTTAAGCTCCAAGAACTCAATAGTCTCACAGTATTTGGAGATGAATGATTGTTTTCAAAAATTTGACATGTACATCAAACTACTACATCAATCCATATTAATATACGATAGATATGTAGTGAAAGCTTAAGACACAAATAATAAAATTACCCAAAACGCAACAATCTGCTCCTCTATAAAAAGCGACACCAAGTGACTGAAATCTTTCTTGTCCTGCAGTGTCCCATATTTGCATTGTGACGGTCCTGCAATAAAAAACAATGAGTTTGATTTAAAGAAGAATATTTTGCAGCTGAGACTTTTTTTCATGTCCTTTATTCAAACAATGTTTACAATTCTCCTAGGTACTGAAGAATAAACATTTCCCGATTAACATTACTTAAATAAAATTATTCCAAAACAGCCAAAAAGCTGGTCTCGGAATAGCTGTTGATACATACAGTTCTTGATTTCTAATAATTACGCCTTTCTACCTACCATAGACTTGATATGGATACTCTTCTAACATTGCAGCATTTAGATAATTAAAACCGATGATATCTTATTTTACGTTTGGAAGAATATAGAGTGGCTATTATCAATGACTTCATTCGGGAGAGTACTGTATGTCAGCATACATTTATAGAAAGGATTACGCAAGCCTATATTTGTTCATACTATTAAGTTATTAGCACAAAAACTTAAAGAGCTTTAAAAACTAATTGAGACAATGGGGTAGTATAATATGTGCAAATTTCAAAAAAATTACTGGTACAGGGTAGAGAGTGGGCCACTAAGAATGCGAGGATTGCGAGGTACTGTATCTCAGAAACTATTCATCGTAGAGAAAAACCTATAATATTTTCAAGTTCCTATAATGGCCGCTAGGGGGCGCAACTGCAATCTTGAATCTAAAAAAGTAATGTTACTGCGAATTCCTCTGCATTACCTTAAACAAAAATTCCTGATGTTAAAAGTCGAGGTCGAGGATGATCCAAACTTTTTTTGTTTGAAACTTTTTGCTGTCGTAAAAATGTTTTTTAGAGTTTCTTATTTGATGAAACATTTTTTGCAAATTCCTGGGCAAATTCGATAAATGGATCTAGTTGGGAGAACCCTCCCCATGTGATTTTTTTTGAATAAGTTTGAAAGTGAAAAAGTGTTGAAATGTTTGGAAAAATTACATGAGTTCTCATGAAAATATTCAAAGTAACGCCATGGACAAATTATAAACTTGCGATCTTGGAATTGATATCCTATATTATACCTTATGTATTGATGTATTTTATGCTAGAAAATGGAATAACCTGAATTTCGAAGAAATAAATTGTTTTACCTGAAAACAGTCAACCTCCCTAAAATAACTTGTCAGAAACTATACTTTGCCATTTGAATAAGAAAAACTGCGGATTTTCTCAAACTTATAATATTGTTGTAGAAGTTTCAAATTCGTGAATTGTATACTGGTCAAAAATTACTCTCTAACCATTTGAGATGTTTTCAAAATTTGTTTGGTTTTTACTTTTTTGACAGATTCATATCCATTTTAAATGCCGGTTCCTCAAAATTGGGGTTTTCAAAAAACTAAGAAGTAATATTTATCGATTTTTGATTGTAAACGCAAAAGTGTGGATAAGTGATAAGTGTAATGTGTGAAATGTCAAATTTCAAAGAACAATCCAACTGTCAAGCCACCAACCAATCAGAAACCGTAATTCACGAGGTTCTGTAAATGTAGGGGAACACAAAATATTATGATTTGATGCAACTTACCTATAAACCAAGTTGCACCCCTAAGAACTCATACGCCTTGCAAGTGAGGTTTTAAATTACGACAGAATTCAACCTCTCAGTTACTTATACCTTAACTAAGAATCATCAAATTACACTTGTTGGTGAACCAAGAGTAATTGGAGTTTAATCGAGGCGTTCTAAGGGGTTGGTAAGGTATGATGTACCCTGAAAATCCGACAGAACTTTTTAACCCATTCGCGGACTTCAATCATTTTTTGTTTTGTTTTATAAGGAATTTAGTTCTACAACTTTTCTTGCTTCAATTATTTTTCAGAAAACTCTCCTCGTTTTTATCATAAACTAATATCGGAAGATAAGTATTGTAGCTCTCATATCAAAAATCGCCGAAAATTAGCCAACGTTGGCTATGAACATTGACGTAAGACTCTACAATAAGGTAAATAAGTTAAAATTATAATTCTTTAATAGAAAAACTAACAGTTTGAACAATAGAAATAACATACACTTTGCACTGAGAAGTTACAGAAATTGTCCAAAATGATCACCAAAATGCTGGTTGTTTCTAATGAGTGAGCATCACACCCAATCCTATTCCACAACTCGGCTCGAGACGCAACTGACACTGACAAGGAATACAAAAATTCTTTTGATGGTCCCTGAAAAAAGAAGTCTTATTTGAGGTCTGAAGGCCGAAGTGTGAACAATTATTTCCTTTTCCAATCCATTATTTAGTCTGAATAATGATGGTTTCAAACGTCTCTAAAGCATCGCGCATAAGCTGATGTTCCAGTCTAAGTTGTGGTAGATCCCGAAAATGTTTTGCAGAGACTCCAAATGAATCGAGCAATCAAATACTGATCAATAACACCGCACCAATTCATTATTATGACCTCGCGTTGGAAATATCGAGTAGGTAAACGTCCCGACCATTTGGACAATGCAAAGCAAAAATTACTTATTAAATGACTCACTTCTCGGATGGTCAAGTCTGACGTTTGAATTCAAAGCCAACGTTGATATTTTCGACGACTTTTATCATGACAGTTACGTGTCTTCAGATATTTGAGTTCTTGATGAAAACGACAAACTTTGAAAAATAACAAGAGCAAAAAAAGATCTAGAACTAAACTCCTCATAAAATGATAAAAACATTTTTCGAGGACCCCAACAAGTTACTACAAAGTTCTGTGCATTTGAAGGATTCATCATAGCTTATTAACCTTTTAGATCGTCTTGATCGATTAATGCTCTTGATACATTTATAACATGTACCAAATTTGGTGTTTCTAAGTCAAGATATAACTGAGATATTGATTTTTTTCAAAATTTAAATCCTCACTTTCAAGGCGTATAACTTCTTAGTACATAAGTCAGTTTTAAATCATAATATTTCCGGTTCTCCCAATTGCTCCTGCTCCGTGTCGGTTCTTATGCGGGACACCCTGTAGTATAATCTATAGTTCTATCCCTTTTTCGAATACAAACCTTATTTTTTTAACACTTCCATTTTAACGTGTCACTAGATACGTATCTAGAATCCAGGGGGTGGGGTCCAGTGTGTGTGTTTGTACGTCAAGGCAAATCGCATTTTAAAAAAGAAAAAAGTGAAAAGCCAAAGAGACACCGTTATGAAACAAATCTACTCATTTGTTTTATACGACATAAAATTCATAATTTTAGAGGATAGAGAGAGTTTTAGCGGAATTATATGATTATGAATACGCGTTCAAGGAGGATCGGGCCCCTTAGGAGCCCCCTCTAAGTACGTACCTGCGTGAAACATAACGTACTCATACGTTAAAATCGAAATGGGGCATACCACTAATAACGCAAGACATTATCACTCAATCAGTCAGCTGATTGTCATACGTTAAGTTGACATAACGTTTATACGTCAAATATAACTTATGGGATATAGCATACCTATCTAAGCCCCATTATCAATTAATTTGAAATTCAATTATCAGAATCGTTTCGAATAATATCGTCCAAATGCCTAGCTGTTCCTGTTTTCGAAATGAACGCCCTTTCTTCATAAAAATCTACTTTTCACAGTAGGTATTTGAACAAATTTTAAACGTTACTAAATCACGAAAAAACTTGACAAATAATCATAGGTCTCCTCGTAGAACAATCACAAACCAGGCAGAGTCAATCAGCATTTGTTATAACGGTTAACAAACTATTTCTGACTGACATTGGACCAATCGATGAAACGCTGACTGATAAGTGATTGTTCTACGAGCAGACCTCATAATAATTATAATGATCACGTGATTTAGTTACGTTCAAATGATATATCATGACAACCCACTGTAAAAATAAGATTTTTATAAAAAAGGCGTTTATTTCGACAACGGGAACATAGGTACAGGGTGTTCACAGATAAATGGACCCCCCCATTAACTTTTTAATTTGATGTTTGGGAAAAAAATGTTTCAAATGAAAGTTTAATGGTTCAAAATGAATTTTGTGAAAACAAGGTTTTCACAGATACTGGGTGTTCCAGAACTTCTAGGCGTGGTCCAACTTTCTTATTTCAAATCACAGCCCTATTTTTTTGTTTGATTTCTGCATTCTCCGGAAAATTCTAAACATTTTTCATACAGCATACCCCATACCCAAATGCAACCAATAAGAAGATATTAACGTCAGAAGTTTGCTATTTTTTCGAGCATGTTTTAAAATGTATGATATTATTTCGAATACTTGGAGACGAAGTGGTTGTTAATAGATGTCAACTTGTCAAGAAAGATTTGAACATGTAATATTGCGAAGAGGAAAAAGTTGAAATATTCTCTTTATACATACATCCAGTTTTATCCTACAATATTTCAAATTAAGATTTTACCCCGGATTCTGCTAAGTAATTAAAATGAACAATTTTTATTCTATGAAAACCTTTGAAATATTTAGTTTCTTTTTAGAAGCTTTTTCAAAAATGAATATAACTCCTATTGTTTGACTGGATTTTGTCATGGATCGAGGAGCTATTTCGTCGTCTTTCAGAATAAATGTCCATAGAATAAAGATTGTTCATTTTAATTAGTAGAATCTAAATTTTAAATATTGTCGGATAAAATTGGGTCACCCTGTACGTTGTTCAAATCTTTTCTGAGAACTTGACTTCCATTAACAAATACCTTGTTTCCAAGGTTTCCAAATGATATCATAAATTTCAAAACATGCTCGAAAAACTTGCAAAGTTCTGACGTTAATATCTTCTTATTGGTTGAATTTGGGTATAGGGTATGCTATATGAAAAATGTTTAGAATTTTCCGGAGAATGCAAAAATCAAACAAAAAAAAGGGGTTGTAATTTGAAATAAGAAAGTTGGACCACAACCAGAAGTTCTGAAACACCCTGTATATGGAAAGACCTTGTTTTCACAAATTTCATTTTTAACCATTAAACTTTCATTCGAAACATTTTTTTCCCAAACATCAAATAAAAAATTAATGGGGGGATCCATTTATCTGTGAACACTCTGTACATGGACACAAAATATCATTTCATTTTGAAAAATGCACTTTCAATTTTTTTATATCTTGAGAAAAACAGTGTGACCCATTTGTTTTCGTTTATTAATTGACCGATTTGGATCGTTGTAACACTGTGATCTTCTGGCTTTAACCACTATGCCTTTTTTGGAATCTATTTGTCAGATCAGAAAAAAATAATATAAGTACTGTTTGGAATGTGAGTTTTAAGTTCAAATTAAATTTTATTTTGGTTTCTTGAGTTCAAATTATCACTGTGAGAAGTGTAGTTCACAAGGCTGAAGTACACGGGATGGTCGTCAACATGAGTTCAAAACGAAAGCAAACGACTTCAACCTTAAAAGAGAAGTTTGATATATTCAACAGACTAGAGCGGGGTGGGAGCGGCCCAAAAATACCTATTTATTATGGAGTGGGGACTTCTACAATATGGGACATCAAAAATAATACAGCAAATCTCAACGGATACACTGGAATGAAATAGAATTTTTCGCCTTCGCTAATGCCTTTAGCATGGTTCTTATTTTTTATTGATCCGGATTATGAAGGTTGTATTGTATTCACAAAAGAAATGATAGAAGAATTTAAGAAAATGGTGACTTGGTGGAAATAACCAGAATTTAGTGGTTTATTCAGGACCAACTGTGAAGTTTTGAAAGCAAATAAATATTTTATCAATTTTTTTCACGAAATAGTTACTACTTGATACTTTCTGGTAACAATTGGTATAGACCTGAATAGATTTTTTCTTAAAAATCGCTTATGTGGTTTGTCAAAATTTTGCTTTTGAGATGTGGCAAGGTAGTTCTTGATCTTCTTGGTTAGAAGATACAGTCAAAAAAAAACTCGAGCCAAATCGATCAATTAATTTTTTTTTTCAGGGTGACCCGAAAACAAATGGGTAACACTGTAGATAGATAGTGATAAAAATGAAAGTGGAGCTATATTTTAGGGAGAAAAAAAGATTAATTCCTCGAAAACCGCTACAGAATGGTAAGTATAGGATATTATTCATGAATCCAGGATGTTCTGGAGTATCTAAAAAAGCAATATTTTACAGAGTGTCTCATTTAAAATATCAAAGTTGCTGCTACTTTCTAATAGCAACGTCGTATCCCTAAAAGTCTTTCAGATCGATAGAGCATCACTGACTCCGTGAATGACCAAAACGATCCTAGGACCAGTTTTTCGTAAATGTCTAGGGCATCATCCTCGTGGGACACCCTGTATTTATCCTTTGGATTCAGTTCATTTAATAAAGTTACTTATATCACAGAAAATAAACAGAAAGGTCCAACACTCCAAGAAATATTTTGATTCAATTGATTGCCTAACGCGTTTCGGGTTTATACCCATTATCAAAGGCAAGGAAATTTCATATCTATAATAGCCAAAACCCATTTTGTTAACACACAATGAGAACAAATTTTTGATTCAAAAACATAATTTATATCAAAAAAGGAAAATCTTGAAACTGTTTCCTCAGTCTGACCATGACCAATCCATATACGTTTCGTCCTACTAGGATTCATGAGTATGGCTATGGGTCTAAGTGTCTAAGTCAGACTGAATACTGAATAGAACTAGAACAGTGTCAAGTGAGTTCACGTCGAGCTGACAAGCAAATGAAATGTGAAAAGTTGTAGTACATAACGCCATCTATCAGCAGAATTTGTCAATCTTAGGATGGAAATTCCCATCAATCTAATGAAAGACATCTACCATTTGGTCGCCATAGTGTCTACAACGGGTTCAAGATTTTCCTTTTTTGCTTTCCAGGGAGGTTTACCCATTAACCCGTTGTAGACACTATGGCGTCCAAATGGTAGATGTCTTTCATTGGATTGATGGGAATTTCCATCCTAAGATTGAAAAATTCTGCTGATAGATGGCGTTATGAACTACAACTTTTCTCATAATTTATATCACAACCGATAATATACATTGATTTAAATAGTTATTTAAATCAATGATAATATGTAGTAATCATTTGGAATCTGAGTTACCTGCAGGACCAACTAGATCACAGGGAACTTGTTCAATTAGTGACGGCGCAGCGTCCTAATTCTTGATTTTATTATTACAATAATTGTCTATGTGTACATTCATATTTTGATAGTTCAAAGTTGCAAAAGCTGTGTTTGTTATCATTTTCGTAAGCTTTGTCGATGGAATTTTATTCTCTGACATTTAAGTATTTTTGAATTGAATTGAAAAAAATACATGTGAATTGGAATCAACATAACAAACGGATTTATTCAATTAAATGATAAATCAACAATTTCATTAGTTTTCCTAATGGCCAATTGCACCAACCTATTTTGAGGATACTTAACGCCAAGGGACCCTTAACTTGACAATTTCGCATGCAATACTGTCAAGTTAAGGGTTCCTTAACGTTAAGTATCCTCAAAATTGGTTGGTGCAATCGGCCATTATAGTTTAGAAGTGAGAACTTTGTTGTGACTTGTGACAGACTTGAAAATGCATCTGATCAACTGCGATTTATAATGTCAAGAAAAACTCGTCTCGAGAACACGATTCACAATCGAAGTTTCTGAAGATATAGAAAATTAATAAAACGGTAAATTCATGAATCGTGAGGCACCTTCGGATAAGTGCGTAGGTGAGTGCCTACCAAATCGGAAATGTATTCAAAAACTTTGATTGTGAAAACACGTATTCTGCCAGCACTGAATACTCGACTAAATATTACCGATTTATTAAATTGAACATAAAAATAACCGACAAATCAATAAAAAGAATAAAAAAACTTATTTTCTGTAGTACCTAAAAACTGCTATCAAAGTTGCAACTTTGATGGTCTTGTGTTAAAAGGAAATTATGTGAAACTCACCTATCATCAATATTTATCTCCTTGGTCAAAAAATCAGCACCTATGGTTGCTTTATACTGATTGGAAAATTTCCTGTTGACATACTGATTCATTAATGACGTCTTTCCTACACTAGAGTCCCCAAGGATGATAACTTTGAGTAGAATCTTCTTATTCGAAGCCATTGATCTGATCTACTGATCTAGAAAACAATACATTCATTATAAACTTCACTGTAGTTAAAGGGTATACCTAGGTATATAATAATATGCATGAGGTAGCTATGATATGAAATGTAAATGAAGAACAAACCTAATAACTTTTCGTCAAGGTAGAATATTATTCTAGCTGTCTAAAAGTACTGGGCGGAAAACTGATAACAAAGAACAGCTAATAAGTTCTAGGTACCTAGTACCACAATGAATCATCGACGTCACCAAAGAAAATGTCTATCAAGTTATATCACAGATTATACTCTATTCTATACGATCTCAATAAAAAAATATACTTACCCTTAACAGACCAGAAAATAATTTCTTTCGTTTGAAAAGTTATGCTGAAAGTGATATACTGAGAATTTCTATACTGCGTAGTAAAAGTAAAAGTAAAATATTATTATATTGACAATATGACAACTGACATTGACAATGTGTGAATGTGACAAATGCGAACTGACAACTGAAACTTGACCGATCTAGGGCTGCATTCTTATCGATATTTTAAAAACATCGACACATCGTTCTATCAAATAAACACAACGAGAACAGGAACTCCACGATGAAAACGATGATGATCCAAAAATCATAATATTCGTTTGCCTATTTTTTTTTTTTTTTGTAAGAAAGAAGTGGGACCCAACGCCAGGGGATTTCCACAAAGTAAAATAGTATATTGTGCAACAAGCAGGAAATGGTCATTCCATGCGAGTTTTACACTATACTTTTTCCACGATTGTTAATTAATATCACTATTGTGTAATTAATAGCGATTCCTACGTTTTGTTTTGGTGGAGGTGTCACTTCATGCTCATTTCCATTTCATTTCGCACTCGTTGCCTAGCAAATAGTGGGAAATATTTTTTTTTTCAGAGAGCGAGAGGTAGGAGAACAAAGTTGACATATGCGCGAACTCGGAAAAACGTGGACAATTAAAAGCAGTCATTTTCTAGTCACCTATACGAGGGCCGATCAAAACATTCTATTTTGACTACGAGCGTACGTAAAAAGTACACAAAAGCCTAGTTTACACCAACAACTTGGTGCGCGGACCAAGTACTAAATTCGAACTATATCAGAATTAAATATTTGGTTCGAATGGTGTTAACAGTTGCGGACTAAGCTGGTCCGCTCTTGGTTCGGTATTCGCCAGCAAGTGTACCGACCTAAATTTGGTTCGATCTGGATCAAAATTATGAGGTTATGTTGATTGTTATTATTGTGAATTGTGTTGGTTCTGAGTTTCTAAGGCAATCTAAGCGTACTTACTTATGTTTTTTTTGGTTACGAATTGTGTTGATGAATAATTTCGACTTGTTTTTGACATTTGACGAATTGCGCGCGTACTCATTTAGTTCACGCGTTGCAAGACGGTGTAAACGGGCGAGAAGCAAGCATTGGTCCTACCGTACTATCCCCACCAGCTTGGTCCTATCGGACCGAACTAAACGAGTTATCGGTGTAAACTAGGCTAAAGATGTGATTTTGGAGATACGTGGTCGGTTAAATTGTAGAGAATTTGTCCACTTTGGGAGGCGAACACGCCACTTACTTCTGGAAATATTCGAAAAAACAACTTAAAAATCACACAAAAGATGTTAAAAATTGGTAGAAAGCAAGAAACCACCAAATATTTTCCAATGGGATTTCCCAGAAAAGTGAGTACCTACCTATTCTTGATACCCACCTAGTTGTTGTTGATATAGGCACAACCATTTAGGAATAGATGAATACTTGATATTGTGACGAAACCTTTGTTCAGCACATGGTGAAGGCGCTGAACGTTTAAGTGTAGAATCGTTTGGAATCGATTGGCTTCTGGTACATTCTAGCAAAACTAGATGGCGTCGAACATTCTACGCTGTTCTACGAATCACTGGAATGTTCTTTCAATCCTGGCGAGGGTATGAGATCCGTCATTTTAGTTAGTGCAGTTCAGATTTTGATCGCGAAACATAAATAAACTCTGATTGTGAACATACATATTTGTGGTGTTGTGATTGTGCCTTAGTGACTTTAAATAAATAAATAAAAACTGGACAAGTGTTTTCTATAGCAAAACTTGCAACAGTGCTTTAAGAAGTGGGATTTATTGTGTGCTATAGAACGGACATAAATATTCGCTGCAATGGCCACGAAACTAGTGCTTTTAAGTGGATTAAAGGTATCTGAGTTGAAAATGGAGTTGGACGAGCGTGATTTGGATACGAGTGGGAAGAAGGCTGATCTACAACAAAGACTTCGTGAGGCTTCATTGGAGGATGGCATTGGTCCCGATACGTTTCAATTCGAAATTCCTGATCCCAATGCAGTGACAAGATTATTGGAAGTTGGAAGAGACATTCGAAGAATCTTTCAGAGCCATGGAAGAGAACTCGAGGAAATTGGAGAACTTGGATGAATCTTCTAGAGCTTTGGAAGAAAAGTTCAAAGAATCTTATAGAGCTATGGAAGAGAAGTTGGTAGAGAAGCTCGAAGAATCTTCTAGAGCTATGGAGGAGAAAATCAGGGAACAGCTGGCGGACAACTACAACTATTTGAAGGATCAGGTTGCCGAAGAGATCGGGAAACAGCTAGGAGATACAGTGAAGACTCTGGAGGAAAAATGGAAGGCAAGTGGTTGTGATCATGAAACAACCAGAAGTGACATTCGTGAGCCAAGATTCCAGTGCTAAGATCGAGGCTGATACCGTCAGAGTCCACATGAAAGCCTCTCAGTTTGAGGGCAAGCTTTCATGGAACAACTACCATCGACAATTTGAGGCTGCAGCAAGGGCAAATGGATGAACCGCAACCGAGAAAGCTCTGGCACTAACTCTGGCGCTTCGTGGGAAGGCAACGGAAATCCTGCAGACGCTGAAGACCCAGGAACAAGAGGACTACGATGTGCTCGTCAAGCATCTGGAGCTGCGGTATGGTCAAACTCATTTGGAGCATGTCTACCATTCCCAGTTGAAGAACCGCGTCCAAAAGTCCAACGAAACCATGCAGGAGTTTCAAGCGGATGTTGCTCGCCTGGCAAGACTGGCTTATTCAACCACGTCAGAAAATGTGTTGGAGAGGCTGGCAGTGCAGGCCTTTTTGGATGGTCTTCGGGATCAGGAGATAAAGGCAGTCCCTGATACTTCATCGACCCGACAGACTAGTCGACGCTCTGGCCAAGGCCTTGGAATTTGAAGCGGCAAAGCAGTGGTACTCGTCAAGAAGAAGGACGGATCAACTCGGTTCTGTGTGGACTATCGTTAGCTGGACAACGTGACGAAGGCTATCCGCTACCAAGGATCGACGACACTTTGGACACCTTGGCTGGATATCTTCTCAACTCTGGACCTGAAGAGTGGATATTGGCAGGTAGAGATGGGTCCAGAAGACCGGGAGAAAACTGATTTTGGCGTTGGAACTGGGCTGTGGCAGTTTACTGTAATGCCATTTGGATTATGCAACGCACCTGCTACGTTCGAAAGGCTCATGGAGACGGTGCTCAAGGGGTTATCGTGGTCAACGGCATCCTGAAGAGGCTGGTGAATAATCTGGATGGCACGGAAGATCGGAGGCAGTTTGTAGTTCCTGGAAACAGACAGGTATAGGTGATGAAGGAGGTCCATGATGGCATCACGGGTGGACATCTGGGTGTAACCAAGACGCTGGGAAAGCTGCGAGAACGGTTTTGCTGGGTCAATTGCCAGGCTGACGTGCGGTAGTGGTGCAGGAAATGCGCCGTTTGTGCTGCAAGCAATGGACCACAGAAACGCCATAGCTCCTATGCGCCAGTACAATGTTGAGAGCCCATTTGAGAGGCTGGATAGATGTTGCTGGACCATTTCCTGAGTCAAACGGAGGAAATAAATACATCCTGGTCGCGATAGATTACTTCAGTAAGTGGGCCGAAGCGTATGCCTTGCCAAACCAAGAGGCGGCAACGGTAGCTGATGTACTGGTCAAGGAATGGATCTGCCGTTTTGGTGTCCCATTGGAGCTGCATTCGGACCAGGGCAGAAATTTTGAATCGGCATTGTTCCAGAATGTTTGTGACGTCTTGAATATCAAGAAGACAAGAACGACTGCGCTGCACCCTCCATCGGATGGCATGGTGTGGAGCGAATGAACAGGACCATCAATCGACACTTGGCCAAAGTTGTCTCTGACCACCAAAGAGACTGGGACGAACACCTTCACTTGTTCCTCTTGGCATACCGGTCTGCGGTTGATGAATCACACAGCAAGGATCATCATGGGTCGTGAACTCCGGCTGCCCTGCGACCTGAAGTTTGGCTGTCCACCTGATGAAGATGTCGCTGGGGAAGACTACGCGAGCAATCTTCGAAGAAAGATGGACGACATTCATCAACGAGTCCGTTTGAACATCCAGAGTGCCAGCAACCGGATGAAGGAGGCGTACGACGTGAAGGCCGAAGAAGGAGGGTTCCAGGTTGGGGATTTGGTTTAGCTTCACAACCCACTGAGGCGACATGGCTTCTCCCCAAAACTGCAAAGTTCTTGGGAGGGCAAGTATGAGATTCTGGAGCGAATCAATGACGTCGTCTACCGGATGAAGAAACCCCCACGAGGGAAGCCGAGGGTTGTTCATTGCAACCGTTTAGCTCGGTATGCTGGGAACCATGACGATCAGGACGCTGAAGTGAGGCAGATCAGGTCACCCGAGGAAGACATGTCACTGAAAACTTTCATGTCTCTATACTCCATTTTCAAGAAAGTCCAAAATGGCGTTGTCCAAGAAAGGCAGCTGGATTTGTTCGAAGCACCGGCTGAATACTCGTTGGCTCACTGGGTCACTGACGACCTCAGTATGAGGAGTGGACTTGCTGCAGCTTTTAAACGAAAATTCGGACGATTGGACCATCTGCGACGACAAAAGCCAGAGGTGGGGAAGCCGCTCCAAATCACGGATGGGACACGACACCTGTTATACCCTGTGACGAAGAAGCTTCAGCAACAGCTGACCACCTACAGTGATGTCTGGAAAGCCCTCAGTCATCTTCGAAACCTGATGCAGTCACAGGACCTGACTCTGGCAATTCCGAAGATGACCAATGACCGAGTGGACTGGCGAGTGGTGAGAAGCATGCTGGAAGTGATCTTCAAGGGGAGTGGCGTTGACATCCTGGTGTGCTGCTATTTCTTGCGGAAGACGAACCAGAGGACAGTGGACTGTTATTTCCACCAAACATCACACTGCCGGTTTGGGGACAGTTGCCGATACCGACATAAGGGCAATTCGGGACGAATTGCCTTGAGAAGAGGGTAATGTGACGGAATATTTGTTTAGCACGTGGTGAAGGCGCCGAACGTTTAATTGTAGAATCGTTTGGAATCTGGTACATTCTAGCGAAACTAGATGGTGTCGAACATTCTACGCTGTTCTACGAATCACTGGAATGTTCTTCCAATCCTGGCGAGGGTATATAATGAGATCCGTCATTTTAGTTAGTGCAGTTCAGATTTTGATCGCGAAACATAAATAAGCTCCGATTGTGAACATGAATATTTGTGGTGTTGTGATTGTGCTTTGGTGACTTTAAATAAATAAATTAAAACTGGACAAGTGTTTTCTATAGCGAAACTCGCAACAATATCATAACATAAAGATATAAATTTTCACCTCCTGAGATCATGAAACCTTTTCCTTCAAATAGGTTGATGCAATTGGCCATCAATTACTTATAACTCAAGGCCAGTATTCTCCGTTCGTACTTAAACTCGTTTAAGATTTGACGCCGTTTAAATACAAGATTTCGTATGCACCGGCGAAATTAGACAAGCTCAAGGCGGTTTAACGCATTCAAAGTTAAACGCCCGGTTTGGAGCGTTTGAGGATTTAAACGGCTTCAATTGTGGCGGAAGATGCGTGCGTCTTGAAAAAATATATCATGACATAATATGAACCAATACCACCGAACATATTATTTATTATATAATGGATATTCGGTGCTGATACCTAATTGTTTTTCTTATCATCTCACTGTGAGTGTGTTTATTTTATTTTTTAGTAAGAAGTTTGAAGACGAATTATACTTCTTGAAGCCGATATTTTCGACATAATCATTATAGTTCCCGCATGGATCTACATGAAAATTAAAAATCTATATTCATAAAAGAGCTTGTCCTGACTGCGTCATCAACGCCGAGTCAAAACTATTATAGATAGAGCCATGCAATTTTGAAGAGATGTTCTGCTAAATATTTCTAGGTGTGCTAAGAAAGGATTTTGCGAAATTTTATCCCTAAGGGGGTGAAAAGGGTTGGGGTAGAAAGATGAAAAATTATGTATTTTTGGTCACATCAACTTGAAAGACTTGATTGAACACATGTCTCGTTATTTTTTGAAATTCAACCCCTAAGGGGGTCAAAGTCGGCCTCAAAGGAGATGAGGTGAGAAAAATCATTGATTGATAAAAGATTATGTATTTTTGGTAAAATCATCCTGAAACATATCGTATAAATAATCTCAAATTAAATTAATTAGATACTTGTTACGTTATTTTGCGAAATTACGTCCCTAAGGGGGTCAAATTCGGACTCAAAGGAGTGGGTGGAAAAAATCATTGATTGATCAAAGATTATGTATTTTTGGTAAAATCATCCTGAAACATATCGTATAAATAATCTCAAATTAAATTAATTAGATACTTGTTTCGTTATTTTGCAAAATTGAGCCCGGGGTCAAATTTGGACTCAAAGGGTGGAAAAAAGAATCGTTAATTGATGAAAGATTATGTATTATTGTTAACATCATGTTGAAATTGAACATATGTATCGTTGTTTTTTAAAATTCAACCCTTAGGGGGGACAAAGTCGGGCTCAAATAATCTTGTTTGAAATTAATGAAGCACGTGTTTCGGTTTTTTTTTTTTAAATTCAAATCTTATCTAAGGGGGCGAAAGCAGTGGGTGGCAAAAATCCGAGCAAAAATCATAAAATAAATGAAAAGTTGTGTATTATATTTTTGATCACATCAACTTTAAATTAATAATCTCAGTCGATGTGACAAAAAATATATAATTTTTCATCAATATATGATTATTCACACCCCCAACCCCACCCTCAAAGTAGGCGGAGAGTTTTGAAATTTTGAATTCTCACTCAATTTCTCATTAAGACCATCTTTCTTCAATAAATTTTTGTCGTAACTCTTTTAGTCGTGAGAAAAATAGCGTTTGAGTTTATTTTCAGGACACTTGATTTTTTGGGACAAAAATTATTACACATATTGGTTTCCATCCAGGCAGGGCAGGGCTGAACCCCGCGACAAGAGCAAATGCGAAAGGCTTTAACCACATATAGAAAGAAAAATCTTGTAGTACATCATGCAGCTGCAGCTGAGTACCAGCAAAGCCATCTTGAGGATTATAGATCAAATGAAACACGGGTTTCATTGATTTCATGCAAGATTATTGATATGAAGTTTGAAGTCGATGTGATCAAAAATACAATTTTTTATTGATTTAATTAAAATTGCTGTCGAAGCGGGCGAAGCCGTGGCGGGTACAGCTAGTAATATTATAAGCGGGCAGACCATTTTAATAATTCAATGAAGGTTAATTCTTTCATTTTTTCGGGAGATTTTGTGTTTTTCGTGTTATCTATACAAAGTAAGCAATGCCATAGCAGATGTGTGTTCAAGAGAGTTGAATCAAAATGTCATTTACAATAATTGATGAAAGACCTAAATCGTTTTTGTTACTGCTTAAATCATTGTCGTTGGTGTGCAGGAGAAATTTGCAAATAGCGAAGAAAATTTTATTCGAATGGTCAAGAATCAAAATTGCCTGTCAGCTGTTGTAAACAACCATATGAAAATTATCAAAAAGTTCACTCCAAAGGGTAAGAGATAGCCAAATATTGTGATGGAAGTGTCACCAGAGATCTTCAAAAATCTGATTTCAAATAGAAAAATCTATATAGAATGGGAGAGTTTTCCGGTATTTGAGTTTGTGGGTGTGTTGCGTTGTTATAAATGTTGGAAATATGGACACAAAGCCATACACTGTCAGCAAAAAAACAATGTTTGCCCTCTTTGCAATGGAAATCATAAAAGTGAGGACTGTACATCGACCAACAAAGAATGTGCAAATTGTAAGCATGCATCAGAGGTACTTAAAATTCCCAACGTGAATTATAGGCACACTGTCTTTGATAAGGAATGTGTATGCTACCAGAGAGCACTTGAAAGAACTAGATCCAGAACTCAGTACATATAGCAATTAAAAAATTCAGCGGTAGCAGGTCCATTGCAAAGGGACGGTTTGTATATTATTCACATTAACGTCCAAGGATTCACATCACACATCAGTGAAGTTAGAAAATTGCTACAGGATAGAAAACCATCCATTGTATGCTTGAGTGAGACCCACATTACTCCTGAAATAGAGGACAAAGAAATAAATATACCTGGGTATAACGCATTGATATGTTACTCAAACAGTAGACACACTGGGGGGGCCATAATGTACATAAAAGACACCCTACGATATGTAGAAACTTGTAATGAGGCCGTAGATTACAACTATTGGGCAATTTGGTCAATGATATATTCTGGTAAGAGCACTGCTATGGTAGGAGCCATTTACAGATCTCCAAACGCAAATTGTAGATTATTCCTAGATTACCTCGAAGGAAAGTTGAATGTTGACACTATCCATCAGCAAAAAACAGTTATCATGGGAGATCTCAACATAAACTGGCTGGGAAATGGAGGGGATACAACACATTTCAGGAAAATTATACACGCAGCAGGACTCAAACAAATCGTTGAAAAAGAAACAAGAATAACGGATGTGTCTTCCACCTTAATTGACCACATAGTCACAAACGATTTTAATGCCAAAGAGGTTGCAAGAGATTTTCCTATTTTGAGTGACCACGAAATTATTGGTACTCATTTAATGTTTGAAATATCCTCAGAGAATATACGGGATGTTTATTTTAGAAGTCTAAATCCAGGGGTAATATCGAGATTGACCGAAGAATTGGTAGGAGCACACTGGAACTACACATCTACAGACGTAAACACTTTATATGTAGACTTCATGAATATAATTCAATCTGCATTGGACAAAATGTCGCCTATGACAAAATATAAGTCAAAAAAATATCCGTGGATCACAAGGGTTGTTGAAGATGCGCATAACAAAAGAAACAATGCCTATAAAAAATTTTCATTGACCAGGAAACCTGAGGACTGGAATGACTTTAAAAGACTTCGGAATAGAGCAATCTCCATATGGCGTACCGAAAAAATAAAATACTACGACCAGAATATAGACAAGTGCAAGGGAAATAGCAAAAAAATGTGGAGAACATTGAAAGATCTGTTGGGCAATGGAAAACAACTGGTGGACTTGGAAGATATTGACTTTGATGGATGTGACGAGAAAATAGAAGAAAAATTCAATAATTTCTATTCGAAGAGCATCGTGGATATCTCAGCAAGCATAGAAAAAAGACAGTGGGACTCTCAATTGACGGAAAACAACGATCACCAATTGCTTCGCTTCGAAACTATCAACATTTCGCAGCTTAAAAAAATTGTATACGGACTCAAGAATAAAAGTACCAGTGATGAATCGTTGAGCGTTAAGTTGGTGAAGGACCTTTTTTGTGTGATTGGTTATGCACTACTCCATATAATAAACACATCTCTTACATCTGGAAAAATGCCTAGTGAGTTGAAGACTAGTATTATAATTCCCATACCCAAAGTTTCCAAGCCAACTATGCCCTCCGAACTCAGACCGATTAATTTGCTTCCAGTTTTAGATAAAATTATTGAAACTTTAGTGTGTCAGCAGCTAAGAAACTACTTTGAATCTAATGAATTACTATATATTGGACAGTCTGGATTTAGAAATAACCATTCGTGCGAATCAGCCCTGCAGTATGTATGTGCAATGTGGAGAAGGGACATAAATGAAGATGGCGTCGTGCTTAGTGTGTTCGTAGACCTGCAACGGGCTTTCGAAACTATTGATCGGGATATCCTTATCAAAAAGTTGAAACTGTATGGTGTGAACAATATAGCGTTAGAGTGGATTAAGGATTATTTAAGCAATAGATTTCAAAGAACTAAGGTAGGATGTAATATTTCTGGTAAAATTGAAAGTGTATTAGGAGTCCCGCAAGGAAGTGTTCTCGGCCCTCTCCTTTTTGTTATTTATGTCAACGATATTCACAAGGTTCTCAATAAATCCTTTGTTAATCTGTTTGCGGATGATACTCTGATTTCTGTATCGGGGAAAAATTTCAGAGAAATTACTGAGACATTGAACAATGAGCTTGTTTTGCTTTATGACTGGCTTTGCAAAAATAGATTAAAATTGAATACGGCAAAAACAAAATGTATGGTGATAGGGTCTAAGGCAAATTGTAGAAAATATGCGGCATCAGGTCTTAATGTAAACATTTGTGATTCGGTTATTACCTTTGTTTCGGAGATCAAATATTTGGGTATTGTGTTGGACCCTCAGTTGACGTTTTCTAATCAAATAGATTATCTATGTAAGAAATTAGGTAAAAAGATAGGTTTCTTTTATCGTGTTTCAAATTGCTTATCGCAATGGGCAAAAATGTTAATTTTCAATACTATTGTGTTACCTCATTTCAACTATTGCTGTTCTCTTCTTATATCCTGTACCCAAGAGGACATACAAAGACTCCAGGTACAACAAAATAAGGCCATGCGTATAATTCTTAATTGCGATAGATATTCATCTGTTACAGATATGTTGCGGACATTGAACTGGCTGCCAATTGTTCAGTGTATAAATAAGGCGAATCTGACTTTAATCTATAAAATAGAAAATAATAAACTGCCTGTTTACTTGAAGACCTTCCTAGTTAGGAGATCTCACTTGCACGAGTATAATGTTCGTTCTAGGCAAAACTTTCATATCCCTTGTGTTAAGACAACTGCATTACAAAAGACGTTATTTTTTGAAGGAGTTCGTCTTTTTAATGCCTTGCCTGAAAATATCAGAAATGCGCCAAGTATAGACATGTTTGTTCACTGTGTTTCCATATATCTGATGCAAATGTATGTAGCAAGTAACTGACATGGACTTGACATATATATGATTTATTTAGTGTATTTTTGTAATAACTAGCCAAGTGCTAAATAAACATGTTTATTATTTATTATTTATTGAATCATGATTCAAGTCTGAACACGGGCCGACGAGTCCAAGGAGAACAAGGGTGCCATGAATGACTGTCACTGGTGATTAGTATTGTTGTATGACTTTGAAATTGAAATAGAATTTTTTAAAAAGTTGCTCGAATAAAAATGTAAAACATTTTCCCGTACGAATCATATCATTTCCCTACCAAGGGTGGTCCTTCTCAGCAAACAAAACAACATAATTTTGGTCCCGTCGAACCGGATTAGATCAACAACGCCTGTGGAAAACTGGAAAAGAAGTGGTTGGAAATTAGAAGACATCAAAGGCGGCAGAGCACGTGATCTACGCATAAGAACTGGTGAGCTCGTTCTATTTCTTCCTTCATGCTATCCAAGTTTTATAACAATTCTTAACTATTTTCTCGTAGTGACAGTTCTCGAAAACAACAAGTATCTGTATTTCTCGTAATTTTTGACTCTCATATTTTCTCGCCTCATACATTTTGATTCTCGTATTACTCACACAGACTAATTATTATTTATCGTAATTATTTTATCAGCGTATATTTTGCCTCGTGTACATCTTTGACATTGATAGTTTCTCATTGAGTAGGTTCAGCGTTAACATTTCGATTATTTGAATTGATAGGGTGAAGTTTTGTAGTTTTAAACGTTGCTACATAAGTACTCGATCCTCTTTGTTGAATTTATCGAATTCACGTATCAAGTTGATCTGATTGTAGTTAAAAATGGGTGGCAAAAAGAAATCAAATGCAACAGGTTCTCATTCTGATCCTGAGTATGAAGAATATTCAGAGCTCGAACATTCACGTACAGTCATAGTCGAAAGGCTGGAAAGATTTAGACAATTTTTGGATCAAAGACGCGATGAGGTGTATCAAATTGAAATCAGATTGAAAAGTGTTCAAGAAGATTTTTCTGAATATGATCGAATTCAAACAAGACTGGAGTATTTATCATCAACGGAAAAAGGGTCTCGCTTGAACGTTGAATCGGATTTTTACTCATTGATTGCAACAGCCAAAGAAACTATCGAAAAAAGCAAAAATGCTCATATAAACGATTTACAAAGAAGTATAGCAACAGCGCCTTCAAACTCGAATACGATTGCCAAGCTCCCTGATTTAGGATTGCCTGAATTTCATGGACGATATGAAACGTGGTATAGCTTTATAGATATTTTTGATTCCGTTGTTAATCACAGAAATGATTTGAACGATATTGACAAATTCTTATATTTGAAAATATGTTGTAAGGGTGATGCATTGAAATTGATCCAATCCTTGGAAGTTACTGCATCAAATTATTCAATCGCTCTGGAGTTGCTAAAAAAAAGGTATGAAAACAAACGAGCCACAATCAATCTTCACATTAACAATTTATTGTTCAATTTGCCACAAGTTTCAAAAGAATCAGCTAGCCATCTCAGACTTTTGTTAGATAAATTATTTCAACATAAATCAGCTTTGGAAAAGTTAAGATTGCCAGTCGAGCACTGGGACTTAATTCTCATCCCAATCATATTACAAAAATTAGACGATAGAACACGGCGTGAATGGGAAAATAAGCAAGACGATGCAAATTTACCAACTTTGAATGAATTTGTGCAATTCTTGACAAAAAAGTGTTTAACCCTGGAAGCATTAAGCAGTGATTTCTCAAAATCGAATTCACAACAAAAACCATTTTCTCGAATTGAATACGAAAAATCTACAAATAGATGTCTTTTCACAAAAGAAAAAACAAATATCAAGTGCCCATATTGTGGTGAATCTCATTTCCTGTTCAGTTGTCCATCATTTGCTAATCTTCCCACAAAAGAAAAATATAACGTCATACGAGAAAACAAACTTTGTAGCAATTATCTCAGAACAGGTCATTTCAAAAATGAATGTTACTCAAGCAGATGCAAGAAATGTAATTCCAAGCATAATACTTTATTGCATGAAAATCAAAGACCTGAGCATCATGATTCGGAACGTTTTGAAAACCGGATTACAACGAATACTCGATATTCTCTATCTCAATCCCCAGCTACGAAATCGGAGGAGGCTGTAAATCGGAACTTTCTGCCTGAACCATGTCGAAAAGTAGCCGAATCATTTGTTTCCCAGAACCGAACCGACAATTCAAAAGCTCCAGAAAAACATGTAACTCAACGAAATAAATCAAATGAACGTGCAGAACGAAGTTTTAACGCAATGTGCGCCACAAATGAAAAATTTCCAGAAATTTGTACAGAAAATGAAGAAAACGAGCAGTTAAACTTCGCTTTTTCCAATTTCTCAGAGGATCAAATTTTATTGTCGACTGCTACTGTTCTTATTGCTGATTATCAAGGAAGTTGGCATACATGTAATGCATTGTTGGACTCAGGTAGTCAATCCAATCTGATGACTGAATCCCTTTTTAAGAAACTGAAGCTCAATTGCCAAAATGTCAATATACCATTGTCAGGAGTCAATGAATCTGTAACAAAAATTTCAAAGAAAGCATTCACGACCATAAATTCACGCACTGAATCGTTTAAAGTGGATTTATCATTTCTGATTTTACCAAAAATAACAGAAAAATTGCCATTATTTCAATTTAATAGACAAGACATAAAATACCCGTTTAACTTGAAATTAGCAGATGAAAAGTTCAATATTCCGAAGAAAATACATTTATTAATAGGCGTAGGAGTATTTTACGATTTGCTAAAAACCGGTAGGTTGAAACTAGGTAACAATATGCCAGTTTTACAAGAAACACGATTAGGATGGATTTTTGCCGGAAGAATCGCATTTCACGAAAATAATCAACAACAAACTTCAATTTGTAATTTATCCACAAAAATCACAAATAAAGATCTCAATAACAGTTTGAATAAATTTTGGGAGATTGAAGAACTACAACAAGAAGCATTTTTCTCAGAGGAAGAAAAAATATGTGAAAGTTATTTCGAGGAGACTACTTCGCGTCACAAAGACGGAAGATTCATAGTGAAATATCCATTCAAGAGAGATTGTGATGGAAAGTTAGGAAATTCAAAAACCATGGCCTTAAGAAGATTCAATAATTTAGAAAGACGTTTCAAGAAAAATGAAGATTTGAAAATTCAATATGTAGAATTCATGACCGAATATGAAAATTTGGAGCATATGCAATTTAAAAACAATTTGGAAAACGATGACTCAATGAACGAAAATTCATATTTCTTACCGCATACAGCAGTATTACGAGACTCAGTCACAACAAGGTGTAGAGTAGTATTTGACGCGAGTGCGAAAACGAGTACAGATGTTTCGTTCAATGATTTAATACTAGTAGGTCCAACTATACAATCCGATCTTTATTCAATTCTTTTACGATTACGATTGAGAAAGTACGTCCTTAGTGCTGATGTCAAAATGATGTATCGATGCATATTGATTGATCCCACCGAGCGATCCTATCAACAAATTTTATGGAGAAGTCATCCAGACGAACCCATAAAAGTTTATCAACTCAACACAGTTACCTACGGAACCGCAAGTGCGCCTTTTCAAGCAACGCGATGTTTAAAGCAACTTGCTATCGAAAATAGAGACAAATACCCTCGGACAGCGACAATTATTGAGAACTCATTCTATATGGACGACCTGTTACTAAGTGTTGATACCAAAAGCGAAGCATTAGAAATTTATCATGAACTAACAGAAATTCTTTCGCAAGCTAAATTTGATCTCAGAAAATGGTCCTCAAATGATACATCAATCCTAAATTACATTTCAGAAAAAAGTCATCTCAAAGATGACAAATTGATTTTAAATCACGACGAGAAAGAATTAAAAACACTTGGGATAATATGGAATCCACATCAAGACAATCTGAAATATTCAATTAGCGTCAAGCTTCATGAAAAAATAACCAAACGTTGCGTCCTGTCAGCAATTTCACAAATTTTCGATCCTCTAGGCTTAATTGGTCCTGCAATCATCACAGCAAAAATTCTTATGCAAGAGCTATGGCAACAACAAACCGAATGGGATGAAGATATTCCGTTAAATTTGAAAAAACGTTTTTTAGAATTCATGTCAGAAATTGAAGTTTTAAATGAACTAGAAATCAATCGACACGTTTTGATTCCCAACATGAAGAAATCTGAATTATATGGCTTTTGCGACAGTTCGGAAAAGGCATATGGAGCATGTTTATATTTATCATCAATTGATAAAAACGGAAGAAAGCAGATACGGCTTTTAACTGCTAAGTCAAAAGTTGCACCCCTCAAGAAACAAACTATACCTAGATTGGAATTGTTAGCAGCTCATTTATTAGCAGAATTGGTCTCAAGAGTAACAAAAATTCTTAATTATGACATATCAAAGACAGTTTATTTTACAGATTCAACAATACTTTTGTCTTGGTTGAAGGTGGAACCTTGCAAATTGAAAACATTTGTCGCGAATAGAATTGCTAAAATATCAGAATTATCGGATCTTAATAGATGGAAGCATGTCAAAAGTCACGATAATGCTGCTGATATTATATCTCGAGGCCTAGGACCACGAGCATTGATTGAAAACAAAACATGGTTTAATGGTCCCGAATTTTTATACAAGTTTGATCCGGATGATAATTATTGCAGTAGTGATATTTCTGAGTTGGACTCATTACCAGAAATAAAATCAAACGCAATAAGCTTGAATACAACAGACGTAACACATTGTAGTGGAAATACTCAGCTCACATTCAATGTTTTTGAAAAATATTCGACTTTCTGCAAATTGCGAAGAATTGTAGCATACATTATCAGATTTAAAAATCGTACTTTGAAGAAAATTCCCGTTACATCAAACAGTTTGTCAATTTCTGAACTAAACGAAGCTTCTTTCACTCTAATACGATTGGCTCAACGCGAATCATTCGAGAAAGAGATCTCGAGCCTTGAGAATTCAAAACCCTTAAGTCGTCACAGTACAATATTGAGTTTGAATCCTTTCTTGGATTCTGAAAAAATATTACGTGTGGGTGGAAGACTGCAAAATTCAAAACTGAATTATGATCAGAGACATCAAATCATTTTGCCACACAAACATAAGTTAACAAATTTGATTGTTTTGGATGCTCATCTTAGATATCTGCACGCAGGCAGTCAAAATTTACTTTCTATGATACGTCTAAAATTTTGGCCTATCAAAGGTAAAAATACAGTAAAAAGGGTTCTTAATGAGTGCATTATTTGTTATAGAGCAAATCCCAAACCTGTCAAATTTTTAATGGGTTCCTTGCCTGGAACACGTGTTATTCCTAGTCGTCCTTTCTTAAACTGTGGTGTGGATTACGCTGGTCCGATATATGTTAAAGAAGGAAGGTTGCGCAGAAGCAAAATTATAAAAACATATCTGTGCATATTTGTATGTTTCACCACTCATGCAATCCATATCGAATTAGTTCCAGATTTGACAACGGATAGTTTTTTGAATGCTTTAAAGAGATTTTGCTCCCGTCGGGGTAAACCTTCAAACATTTATTCCGACAACGGATTAAATTTTGTTGGGGCAAATAATTACTTTATTGAACTTCATAATTTGATAAATGACAAAAAGCATAATGAAATTGTTTCAACAATTTTAGCCAACGATCAGATCAACTGGCATTTTATACCTGCGCGATCAGCTCACATGGGCGGTTTATGGGAAGCTGCTGTTAAGAGTACGAAATTTCACCTTAAGCGGGTACTCGGAAATTCATCTCTTGATTTTTCAAATATGTACACCCTTTTGGTTCAAATTGAGGCATGTTTAAATTCCCGACCACTGACTCAACTTTCTAATGATGTTAATGACTATGATCCTTTGACCCCTTCACATTTCCTAATAGGCGAGTCTCTATTATGTTCTCCAGAAGCTAACTTCATGGAAGTCAAAATATCACGTTTGTCGTTATATCAAAGACTACAGCAATTACACCAACAATTTTGGGAACGCTGGTCAAGAGAGTACTTGTCAAGCCTTCAGGCACGGGGCAAGTGGAAGCAAAATATCCATGTCAATTTGAAGCTTGGATCCCTAGTCGTTCTGATCGAGGACAATCAACCTCCACTACGATGGCGAATGGCACGAGTCGTGGATCTTCATCCAGGAGCGGACAAGATAGTTATTTCAAGAAGATGGTTTATTTTTTTTAGTTAGTTTTAGAGTTATTTCCGTACGTCTTCCTAATGGCAACATAATCAGAAGATCAGTGGCTCGAGTGTGCGTGTTACCAATTGACACCTCAAAATAAAGAAAATGACACTGATATGTGATAGTGAAGTGTGTGATGGCAGTTCTTGGAGTCAGCCATATTTTTTATTTTTCGAAAAGTAAGACTTTTCAACGTGGCCGGCATGTTACTGCTTAAATCATGGTTCAAGTCTGAACACGGGCCGACGAGTCCAAGGAGAACAAGGGTGCCATGAATGACTGTCACTGGTGATTAGTATTGTTGTATGACTTTGAAATTGAAATAGAATTTTTTAAAAAGTTGCTCGAATAAAAATGTAAAACATTTTCCCGTACGAATCATATCATTTCCCTACCAAGGGTGGTCCTTCTCAGCAAACAAAACAACAGTTTTGTTTTATTGAAATAATATCACGTTTTCCGAGAGTTCTGGGATGTCCGTGAAATAATAATAATCCACCACGTTATTTTATTTTCATTCTTTAGCTTCCTGTGTCCTTTTCCCGTATTATCATTTTATCATGCAAAAGGACTGAAATGATTGGTTCTTTAGATGGTGCTGAGGCGACAAGAAAAATCAAGCCAAAATCGCCCATCATAAAAGAAAAATTGATAATTCTATTCCGAAACAGTAGCCTAGTTTACACCGACAACTTCGTCCGCGGACCAAGTACTAAATTCAAACTATATCAGAACCAAATATTTGGTTCGAATGGTGTAAACTAAGCTGGTCCGCTCTTGGTTCGGTACTTGCCAGCAGGTGTAACGAACTAAATTTGATTCGATCTGGATCAAAATTATTAGGTTATGTTGATTGTTATCATTGTGAATTGTGTTGGTTCTGAGTTTCTCAAGGCAATCTGAGCGTACTCACCTATGTTTTTTTTTATTACGAATTGTGTTGATAAATAATTTCGACTTGTTTTTGACGTTTGACGAATTGCGCGCGTATTCATTTAGTTCACGCGTTGCAAGGCGTTGTAAACGCCGGACAAGAAGCAAGCATTGGTCCTACCGTACTATCCCCACGCACTTGGTCCTATCGGACCGAACTAAACGAGCTTTCGGTGTAAACTAAAGGCTAGTGTAGACACATAGAAAAATCAACTTGGAAAAAACTATAGGTTTAAACTTTTTACGGCGGAAATGATTCATGATTTAATATAAATAATAATGAAATAATCTTCAACCACATATATGAATTATGAATGCCTTTGAGATTTTGTGTGGCTCACTTCCACTTCTGAATTAACAAATTATGGATATTCTGATTTTTGCAAAATCTCATTACTGGTGGTGGTGATTGATTTTTCGCTTCGTACCTTTCCACATTTGCATAACATAATAATAAATAGCATGTCTGAGGGTGTACATTGAATTTCACCCCCAAGTGGAAGCAACGGCGGTTCTGGAGCAAAATGTGGGGGGGGCAATACCATGCGAGATATCCCGGAATGCGCCGCTGGCAAAACATTTTTGAAAGCGCATTCGCCATTTTATCATAAATCGTAATTTTTGGCAACCAAAAATGGATAAATTAAGACTCTAAGGTTCAGCTTTAATAGTGTTTTGTTGATCTTGTTCCTAACATGGCTGGGAGGGCGGGGTGCGGGGTGTTTCAAATGTGTGGAAATAAGGTTATTGTGGGTCCAAGTATGTGGCGCGCAATGTATAGAATTTTAAAATGTGCATTTTTGAATGTGGAATTGCTTGAATTTGGCTTTGTATCATTTCGATGTTATCTTCCAATGCTATTCTTATGGACTTCCGGTCGTTTAGTCTAGTGGGCGGAACCAAGATTTGCTCGTATATTTGTGCAGGAAATTGTTATCACGTTCCAGCTGATAAGATGAAATTGCATTGTTGTCACTGTTTAGAGTTAGATTTATGGAAATATGGATTAAATAGCAAATGTATGTAGTAGTGAATTGTTGAAAGTCAATGAGGATAGTCAACGCCAACGCTGGTCGAGAGCTGGCGGTTTTTCGACTATACGTAGATATATTTCAACTATAATTGATATCAGAGCTAATAATTGTAGATTACATTATCCAAATTCTTAAATGAGAAGGTATTGGTACGATTTGATTGTCCTATCTAGTTTGCCATGCTAATTGCGAACACGGGGCTTAATTATATGGTTATCATCATTCTATTTCACAATATTATGTGTAGACTTGTGACGCAAATTCCCATAATAATAATTGTAGAGTACATTATTCAAATTCTTAAATGGAAAGATATTAGTTTGAAGTCACCTTCCCAATCATGAATAATAATTGTTGTTCATCCGTACAAATTATTATGTTACATATAAATGGGGAAAAACAGCTGGAAGATTCTGCAAGCGAAGAATTGGAAATGTTTCCTTTAAACTATTTACTGAAAAATCCAAGACCATATGAACTGTTAAATATTTGGGGAAAACTACCAATAAGATATAGGAATGAATATTCGCTTCAAATCAAACTCCCATGTTTCATACATTATAACCCACCTCATGAAGCAACGATGGTTTCGATGGACCTGCCAGATCACAAGAGAAATGCTATATTTGTAATAAAAACACTCAGTAGAATATTCCTAAGATTTTTATTAGAAAATATCACATGAGACCCAAAATCTCGTCCAAGATTACAAATTAATATTTTTGAATAGGAACAGAAAAGTAATCCCCACTACCTTCTCTTAGTATTCAAATGAATAAAAGCTACACAGTCTGATCAGTCTACTTGAATACTTGAAATAGAATTCATAAAATGGATCACTTATTTCCAATCAATCAGCTCAAAAAATCTTACACTTTAATTAACGAAACAGTGCACTATCTGAATAAATCCAAATCCAAGTGGCTCAGTGTCGGTTTATCTTTGAGTGAGAAATTCATCCCCATTGTGAAACTATGTGGAAACAAATACGACCAAAATGTGAATTTCAGTGAAAAAAATGGTTATCATTCTTGTTTCATCAAGATGTGATGCTGAACCTCCTTCATTCAACTGACTTTGGATGGCAACCTATTCAAGGAGATGGTTTCGAGATCCATTTTGTGTTTTTTGGTAAAACACGAGTTATCAAGATTTTCCAGTATAGTGGATGTGAGATTTTCTTGGCTAGAGATACTATTAATCAAGTGGTGAATATAGCTGAATTAGTCTTATATCGTTTAAATGTGTTGAAATCGCAAGAATTTTTATCATATTACAAAACTTTGTTGAAGGATATTCATATATTGAATGGTGATTTGATAACAAATGTATATAATATTATTTCCTCTTTAAAAAGCATAAATAATGTGAATATATACTGTGTACTTGAAATCCTTCATTTACACCCTGATCAAATTAGTACAGATGCAGGAGAATTCGCATGTGATGAATTGTTAAAAAAATTTACTAAGCAATAGAAAATATGTTTTGTACATATTGCTTTCTTTACTTCCCCCTCTCCTTAAGAGTTTGCTATTTAATCTCAAACTTTCCGTTTTTATTCATCAATCAAGTCAAGTTCCATCCAAGTATAACCATCATAAAAGTTGTATCTAATCAAGATGATACCATCATACGGCATGGTTGCTGCAATGGAGGAACTGGCTTAAGAATTTCGAGATCTTCAATATGACGCAGAACATGCGGCGGTTTATGGTATGGAGAAATTTTCACCGAAGAAGAGTGCAAAAATCTGGAAGAAAAATATAGGAAAGCTGCTGAAGCCTGCGATTTATTTCTGTATACATCAGATCTACGATCTTTCTTGAAGACTATGAAGGAAATGAATCTTGTAGGTTATTTGATTGATCTTGAAAAATTTATACCTGTCAATATTTATAAAGAAGTATTTGAATTGGAATAAAAAAGTTTGTTTAATAGATATGGTGTTTTATTTGTAAAAATGGTGGGCGTTGTGGTGTAGAGGTCTATGCATCGACTTCTCACAAAATTCACCCGGAAGGTGCGCAAGGTGAGTAAAAATTTTTTTCGATGAAAATTTTCATTGGAATAAAAAATAGTTTTTTGGTAAATGATATTTATTCAACCATTAAACAATTATTATACAAATTATAAACATAAGTAAGTGCACACATTGCAGGTGATGATAAATGAAACAAACAATGTGGTTTTTCTAACGATAAAGCTGGATTGTCATCAAGTTCGATTACGGGCTTCGATGAATATTTCCTAATGTATTGCGCCTTTTTTTTTCCTTTCACGTACACATGATCCACGTTTTTCGTTACATTTTTCACAATATTAGAGAACTTGTGTACTTGAGTAAATCCTTCAGTCCACGAAATACAATGGTGATTTTTTATCAACCAATTTGCTTGATTTCGCAGTTCTGGAGGCAAGTGTTCTACCACAAAAGGAGATCGAAATATATAATGACATATTTTTTCTCCATCAAACGCAGCTAATTCTTTGGAAATAAATTTTTTGTTCTCAATTATAAATCCTTGTACGTCCAAAACAAGCAGCTTCATATTTTCAATTGTGAGAATTTCACCAACATCTGCTTTTTGTCACTATAGTCTTGAATTTGTTTTTTTAATTCTTCCAATCTCTTTAATTGGTTAGATAAGCGAAGTTTCAATTCTGAAGACATACTGAACATCATTTAGATAAATAAATGGTTTATATAATTATTTGAGAACATGCGTATTACAATTGCTTGACTATTTTGGTTAAAGGACTATAGCTAAATAATTTATCATGTAAAATCAGACAATATACTGATGTATTCTTTTTTGTATTATCATTTGTCTCGAATTCAACTCTCAAAACAACAGTGCCTGTTTGAAGTGTTTCTTTCTGATGAGAACAATCAATATGTGTGATTGGACACTTATTTTTAAAGTTTTGAGGGTTGAAAATTGGTTCGTTTGGTATATCATAGTAGGAATTTTTGAAGTTTGCAAACATTTCATAGAGAGCTGAAAACTTGTTATCATTGAAATTCAAATACAAATCATGATATGGATATCTTTCAGAATTCAAAAATACTCTAGTATTTGTAAGATCAATATTATCGAATTGACTAGCATCTTTCATGATGTGTCCTTTTCGATTTTCTTGAAAACCAATTATTATATGACGAGGCGCTTCAAGTTTACTACTTGTTTTAACAGGCCAAGTATGACGGGACGCTTCAGGTAGCGAGGAATATTCCACAATTTCCCAACTACGAAATCCAATTAACAAATCTTTATTAGTCTCCAGAATTTGTGTTAAAGCTAGTTGTTGTGGTATATCAACTTGAATATGGGGTACTTTCCAATATATCTTGTCAAATGTAACTTTTGGATTTTCCGCTTCGGGTGTTGGATTTTGCGCATCTTCAACATATAAAACTGCATCAACATCATCGCTTGCTCGGATCAAAACCAGTTCTTGTTTCATATTCAAAATGATTTTCTTATAGTCTTCAAAAAATCCCATCAACATTTTCAAAGGTATAGATACATTAAATTTTCCTTTATCATCAACTGAAATGTTTTCCTTTTCATCTCTATTTGGAAACCATCCAGCATTTTGCAGCTTCAGACTTTCATTTGTATTATATGAAAGATAACCCTTCAGGGTTGAAGCTAAACCAACATTTCTTACGGAATCTATAGTAACTCCATTAAGTTCATAGCGAATTTCTCGAAACAAATAAGCTATTCCATTGTTGACAAATTGTAATTTCTTAGAATAAACACCCTTATTGTTGGTCAAGGAACCTTCAATGTAAAGATGACTCCCTGAAGGTAGAGTGTATATATCAAGTTCTTGAACGGGTATACGAATTTCATCATTGTATTCAAATTTTGAAGAGACAAACGGTTGATACGAATGAAGCTCAGAGCTTATTATTGAATTATCTACATATAATTTTTCATTAACGTTTAATATATCCATTATTTCAATACTTTTAATCCCAGAGATATAAGAAATTGGCGATTTTGTGATGTTAACTTGTTAGAGTTTCGTCTTGGACTGGTTTTTATAGACAGCTTTTCCTTTTTATATGGCGTTAGTTTGAAATAGCGATAGTTATATTTGATAACTATATTTTCTAATTTTTTAGATGTAATCGAACTGTTATGGTCTCGTTTCGGAAATTAATCAAATCACCGTCTTGATCTACTATTTTAACAGTGATGTTGTTGATTATCTTGACGCTGATGGGGAAATAAAGTATTGGTAATGGTGATTCCACTATTTTATACCCTGGAGGAACAGATCGAAAAAACTGATGAATTATATGAACAGGTAGACCATTACTATATGATCCTATGCAAATGTCGCAATCAACACAAATTGCATTTACTTTACATATATTAACAACTTCATCCGATTCAGATAATTCATTTGATGCGATTTTTCGTTTTTTAAAACCCAATATTTTCGCTATAGAGTCATTTGGTGTGAAATCTATTTCCTTTGTGCATTAAATTTTAATGTATTTGGATTTGCTTTCATCATAAACCCAACTTTTTCTCCAAAAATGTCTTCAATTACATAATTGATATATGTTTCAATATCTTTTAAATCATAAGATCCTTCTGGAATTGTGATAACTTTATCTGCTACATATATTTTATTGCTGCCTGGTTGTATGTTAGGTATACTCATAAACGATTCAAAATCAGCTAACCCTAGAAAATATTCTTTATTTTCATCCAAAAATATAGGTGGATTTAATTCTGCTTTTAACACAGAAGTATTTCCTGTTATTGTTATAGTGCTAGTCATGATGACACTCTCAACGTTACTGTTGGTTCTCAATCATGTCATATTATTATATAGAAATTCGATTGACAATAATTGTCCACAATTATTTGTATTGAATTTTTGTACTGTTTCATAAGAATACCAGATTTGGGTTTTGTCATGAGTTTTCAAATAAGTAACAAGTTCGATAGGTGGTTTCAAGTTTCCATAACTATCAAAGTAAATCGCTTTATTTTTATTTTTTATGTATGCAGTCCAATGAGTTCCTTGATTTTGTTCACTATCTAGATTCAAGATACCACATTCCTTCACTTTGCATTTTTTGGGTAGGTTGTCACGCATAAATACACCTCTAGAATGTGGGATCTTCAATACTTTCACATATTTCAATATACCTATATTTGAAAGGGGTCTCTGTGGACATTTTATTTGATTTTTTTTTTTAATGGTTTTTTTCTTGATAGTGCCTCCTTTGTAGGGTTTGATGTATAATCCCCCGCCCTGCTTGGAAAGATTTTCCATTTCTTTATTGTGTCGATGTAATTCCTCAAGTTGCTCCTTTGATACTTTTATATCATTAACGGCCTTAGCTATTCCAGCTGCACCACCGCCTAAAGCTCCTATAGTGCACCCAAAATTGGAAGTAATAATGGAAGAAATCCACCAATTTTTTTAAGAGGTTTGATAACTCGTTTTTTCTTCTTTCTTTCAGTTCTCTTCATCCCCATTCCAAGTTTCCGTTTACCTTTCATAATTCCAGTTACTGCTAGAGCAGCAATTCTTTCTCCTACCGAGGAATCTTTTGCTCTAACCCTTTGCCAAGCTTTATCTGCTAGAACTTTATCCGCCCGGTGTCGTTGAGGTAAATCAGTTGTTTGTGAGTAAGTGATATCGTGTTCTCGACACGCAGCATCCAACGGATTAATACCAGACTCCCCCCTATTCAATCTGTCTTCTAATTTTGTACTAGGACCACAAAATTGATAGCCAGGGATATGAAGCTCAACTGGTAGTTTATTAATTAGAGTGTTTATCAAACCTCGACCTTTCCTCTTGGAGTGTTTGGAGGAAGTATACTTTCGTAAAGCATATACAATCATTTTATACCTAAAGAGGTTTGTGGGTATTATTTAAATACTATTCTTCAGTTTAAAAATTTGCAAGAAGATTGTCTATCGATTTAATGCTATCTGTTCAATATGTCCATCTGATTAATGTATAAATACTTTCGCAAAAAACAATTCTGTTTATTGATATCTCGAATGCGGATAGAAAAACAATCGTTTTCCTTACCCATCACAAACCATGATCTGAAGAATTTTAGGAAATCAATCCAAAAGCATGGTGATTTATTTGGTGGGGAATCGAAAAGGTGTCTCATTGTTGGACCATCTGCTTCAGGTAAAACCAATGTGATGTTGGCTTTACTTGAGCATCCAAATGGAATAAGATTTGCAAACGTGTACCTTTATACCAAATCATAACAACAGCGAAAGTATGAATATTTAAGACAACTATTGGCACCCATGAAAGAGATTGGATATTGCGAGTATGGAAGCGATGAAAATATTATTCCTCCTCATGAAATAGCACCAAATTCAGTCATCATATTTGATGATGTACCATGTGGAAGTCAAACTATAATAAGAGACTATTTCACGCAAGGAAGACATAAAAATACAGACTGCTTTTTTATTTTTCAAGGTTATTCATCAATTCTGAAGAGACTTGAGTATACGTGAAAACACAAATTTGCTCATTTTATTTAAGCAGGACTCTATGAATTTAAATCATATATATAATGATCATTGTATGCTGGATATGTCATTTGAGCAATTAAAGGAACTCTGCGCACACTGTTGGAAAGAGCCTTATAGTTTTCTGGTTATTGATAAAGATTGTGAACTGAATTCTGGAAGATATAGGAAAAATTTTGATTCATTCATATATTTATAAAAAAAATAAAATGGATAAGAGGGTGGCTGAGGAATTGATAAAGTCAAGAAAAGCTGTCAAGGATAAATATAATAGCTATGACCACTACACAATCACAACTAGAGCAAGCTTACAAACCAATAACTCAACCACTACAGCAACTTATTTCTAAAATAAATGAACCTTTCAACATAAAGGAAGAATTTGAAGAAGTAAAAGAAGAACCTGAAACTTCTATGTATCACGCAACACCATTTAAAAAACCTAAACCAAGTTTAACTTCAAGATTATTTTATGAGACATCAACACCTACAAGACCTACGACATGAACTGGTAAAACCCCCATTCTACCGATGGAAATACCATCATTTTTTGATACAAGCCTTGCATCTGTTAGTCAATTACCATCTATACAAGAACCTAGTCAGTTACCTACCATTATACAAGAACGTAGTCAGCTACCAACTATACTAGAAACTAGTGTTATAGCTCAAATTTCCCCCGAAACCTCGGATAATTTAAATGTTTCAGATATATTGGAACAGTCAAGGCAATCGATTCAAGATTTAATCGACACTCGACCATATGAAATATGGTTACAAAGTTTTGATCCACTACCAACAGTTTATATCGATGCTAGTGTGAAGGATGTTGATCATAAATTTGATCATCATTATGGAATAGTACATGATATAGATACTGATAAATTGTATTTGGGAACCACACTTAAACATGTAGAAATTATTGGAAAAAATGTAAAAGTAGATGAAAAAATGTATGATGGTACAAAAGGATTGTACGAATTACTATTTAAAAAATATCCTAAAGACTATGAACCAGCAGATTTGGATAATTATATGGATATTTTGGCTAGAACCAATGCATATCGAAGAAATTTTGATCCAAAGGAACGAGTGCAAGGAAATGGACCTTCAAAATATATAACCATAATAGGACCATACCTACAAAAACATGGTATAACAAAAACACGACACATCAAGCCATTATATTCTCGTTTCAATAAACCAAAACCTCCAATAAGTAGTAGTAGTAGTAGTAGTAGTAGAGCTCGGACAGGAAAAGGAATGTGGAAGATTAATAAAAGAGATACAGACTATGTTTATTGGAATAATATCAACGAACTTGTCGATAGATTAAGACTAATAACAGCTTCTATGAGAGCTGGTCATACTGGCCATAATAATTAAATACTATCAATAGTCGAAGAACTGCGTGAAGCTAGTCATTGCATAAATACAATCTCAAATACGTAAAACGAATCAATCCGAAAATGTCACTCAACAAGTTCGGTTCTCATTTATTCAAGAGAGATGAAACAGAAAACAATATCAAGTTATTTAATCTTTCTGAGGTTAATTTATCTTATGTAATGGTTTTACCATTTATTGGTCGATATGTAGAAGGCGAGACAAATTTTGTTTTAATGCCGGATGGAAAACAATCATATAGATTTCCTTTCGAACAGGGAAACATTTTGTATGGACAATATTTAAAGAAAGATGTCTCATTGTTAATTAATGGTAAAGGGGGAAATTAGAAAACAGAAGTCTTAAAAAAAATGACTTGATAGCGTTTAGACGTGAAACTGGTAGTAGAATAACAGAATTTTATGGCGAATTACAAATAAAATGTCCTGTATTGATTGAAAACAAAACACTTCAATAATGAGTCTTATCAAAGAAGATGTTGTGAATGAGCTACATAAACCCGCAAGAAGATTTTTTAAAAGAAGATCAGTCATTGTGAAGGGAATCAATGATCTTTTTCAAGCAGATTTAGTTGAGATGCAACCATATTCAAAAGTGAATGGTGGTTATAGATATATTTTGGTCGTAATTAATGTGTTTTCAAAATTTGTTTGGGCAATTGCTGTCAAAACCAAATTTGCTAAGGATGTGACCACAGCAATGAAATTAATTTTAACCAGTTTAAAAATACCTACTAAAAATTTGCAAACAGATCATGGAAAGGAATTTTTTTATACAGAGTTCCAAGATTTGATGAAAAAACTCAATATCAATCACTACTCAACATTTTCCAACATGAAAGCTAGCATCGTCGAAAGGGTGAACAGAACATTGAAAAACAGAATGTGGAAAAAAATCAGTTTGCAGGGAAACTATAAATGGTTAAAAATATTACCTGAGATAGTATCAGAATACAATAATACCAAACATTATGTTATTGGAATGAAACCTATACAAGTATCTAAACAACATGAAAAGCAGCTACTATCAAAAGTTTATGGTCGTATAAAAACAGTGAATCCTTCAAAATTCAAAAAGGGGGATTATGTACGAATAAGCAAGTTCCGGGAAATGTTTTCAAATGGCTATACGCCAAATTGGTCAAATGAAATATTTGTGATTGAAAAGATTAAAATTTCTAATCCCACAACATACATTTTGCGAGATCATAGAGGTGAGGAGATACAAGGTGCATTCTATCAGGAAGAATTACAGAAAGTTAAACATCCTGACGTTTACTTGGTTGAGAAAATTCTAAGACGGAAGGGGAATAAGGTTTATGTTAAAGATAATTCTTTTATTTCTATACAAATATACTCCTAGAATGGGTAGCATGATACAAAAAATGAATGCAAAGATGGATATAATGGCTAATTCTATATGATTTTCACATTCAAACGAATCAATAAGTACATTCCAGTTTGTTGGTTCAAAATTTTCATCTACAAAATAAAGTCTTAACTTGTAAGCTAAATATGACACATTTCTAAAGGACTCATCAATTTTATAGCTAATCAATCCATTATTAACAATCAATTTTTCCCAGTTTGATGGCCAAGAGTCATTATGATTGGCTGATACGCAAATAAACGTTTCTTGTATATTTAAATCTACTTGTATATACAAGGTATTGTTAAAAAAAGCGCTCAGAAACAATACTCCTGCTGGAAGTCCTGTTGTCATCATCATTGTTATTTTTTTTATACTGAATAGATTATACTACTGTGACAATATTTATCTACTTCACTCCAAACCATCAGTTATCAAGCCTACTTCCCCAAATCTTACACAACAAATTTCTAGTCTAGACTGTAGTGACCCCATGGTCTGTACCACGTAGAATACCTATACCTGATTTGTTCAAGAATAGTGATTTTTGTATTTTATTTCATATTTTATTCTTATTTTTTTTGTAAAGTTCTTGATTAAGTAACCATTGAAGTTTATGATATTTCTAGATATATCTTCTTATTACAATAAAGCCAAGATTTTTTCTGTGACGAACTTCTTTTCAACAATCAAACCTCTCGCCTCCCGCTTTTTATTTTTGAAAATCTGACAGCCCTTATTATGACAACCCTTGTTCTAGCCCCGTTATCCATATGGGGAGTAAGATCACGAATGAGACCTTGTACTAACTCACAACCGTTATTAGTTTTGTCGTTCTTCATCTTCTACCCTGTTGTATGAAATGTAAAAACAATGGGTCCATATAATTTCTAATGAACATAATTTAACACGGCTAATCGTTCACAAAAACTACTCCAACTCTCAGTTCCCAGTACTCCCTCTGAAACTTGCTTCATACATTCAAATTTCAAATACATAAATAAATATAAATAGCCTCATGTTTTGCAAAAAAATAACAAACCCCAACAAAGATAAAGATATATTCGATAATGTGCATTAAAAAGAGACAGGGCTAAAAGAAACATCATAGCAAGACCCAAAATGGTCTTTCTATTTCTCTCTACCGAACGATGCGTTCGGACGACACTGCCGTTGCCGACGTTCCTACAGAATCGGGTAGTATCATAGAAAGAGTTTATAGAAAGAAATTTCTTCTCTATGACGTTTCAGAATACGCGCTCCAATCTTTGGCGAAAATTGTTAGGTTATGAAATGCTGCATTGGAAATCAGATTGCTTGCACCATATCGACCATCCGATTTATTAACCAGTTTCACAATACGATGTTTTCGAATGTTTTCCATTGTTTTACCAAATACAGCATTATTCATCAACTTGAAGAGATTTTTGCTGAAATCGTGAGTGGCTGTTGATCGAAGTTGAGTGTTTAGTTCGATGTATGACTTTAACCAAGGACATTGCTCGAATTTTAAAATTCTATGTATTTGTGTAATTTTGATACCATTGCTCACAGCTTGCTTTAAATTGCGGTAATGGATAACGTATTTTGTTTTGTTGTAAAGAGTTGTTAATAATTTTGGAAATTTGGAATTTGGAGGTGCCATATGTTCAGGACAGAATGGAAAATCACTATGCAGGTCATGAAGCGATTTGGGGTACTCCAAATCCACCCCCAAAATATAGCCCTCTGGAGCATCATCCTCGATTAAAGTAACATCAAAATATGGGAAATCAACAGGATCAACCCACTCGAATCCATCGTATGGTAGATGTTGAATCATGGCCCACCCATAAAGATTATTCACATCAAGGTAGAGCAGGAATTTTGATGGCTTGGATTCATCATATTCAGCCATGTATTTATTATTTGCTTCAGCATACCGATTTGAGCACATCGAAATTCCTCCTCTCAACCCTTTTTCAATATACATAATTTGGTCGATGTCTTTCAACAGCCTCAACTCACATTTCGTGAATTTCAGCATGCAATCCCAAGTGTAACCTGGTAAAGTGAAATACCACGCTGGATCCAAACCATAAATGTTATGTGAATTGATTCTGAAGTTTTCAAAGACTTCGCTCAACAACAACACATCTGTTTTCAAATACAGATCGCTGTATTGACCCAAATTCTAAATATTGAATTCATCCCATACTTTTTGGAAATGTGAATACTCCTCAACACTAATATTTCATCATATAATTTTGAACGGAACATTTCTTTGGGTGGTAAACTTGTTTCCTCCAATTTAGCCATGTTATCAACATGATCATAGCAAAAGACCCCCTCACGTGTTAATAATTCGAATTGGTTTGAATTACATGAAGCAAATTACCTCTTTAGATTTATCAAATCACCCAATTTCAATGTAGATGCTAATGAACTCAAAGATGAATTTAAAAATCGTAGTGAATCGATATATCTAAATTTTATACTAGTTTCAACATCAAACTGAGTGGAAGAAATGTATTTTTCTTTATTAATTGGAAGAATACTGAATTTTTTCACCCTTCCTATGGCTTTTAAGATGAAATGGGAATCGTAACCTGAGAGATTGTGAAATACAATGGGAACAATGAATTGTTTCTTGAAATTTAAATTACAGTTTGAGTGAGCAAATCCTCTGACATCACCTGTAAAATGATCATGATCAACAACAATCTGATCTGTGTCAATAAACGGTTTTTCGCAAATGTGACACTCTTTTGCTATACTCTTGTCCAACACTTCTGACATGGGAACAACTTTAGACAACTTATCTTCAACAAATTTCGCAATATTTTTAAGTTGATCCCCAAACCAATCTAAACAATCTTCGCCGCGGTAGCTTTTGTAAAAGGTTAGCGAGTTGTCATAGGAACACTTGAATAAAAATCCAATACTGAATGGAATATGCTCTTGAAAATTGACAGTTTTCAAATGTGTTAATTCATCGGGAATTTTTTGTAAAATTGATTCAAAATCCCCATATATGATGAATGGCGCTTTTTTTCATGGAGACGGTGCTCAAGGGGTTATCGTGGTCAACGGCATCCTGAAGAGGCTGGTGAATAATCTGGATGGCACGGAAGATCAGAGGCAGTTAGTCGTTCCTGGAAACAGACAGGTTGAGGTGATGAAGGAGGTCCATGATGGCATCACGGGTGGACATCTGGGTGTAACCAAGACGCTGGGAAAGCTGCGAAAACGGTTTTGCTGTGTCAATTGCCAGGCCGCCTGCGGTAGCGGTGCAGGAAATGCGCCGTTTGTGCTGCAAGCAATGGACCACAGAAACGCCCAAAAGTTCCTATGCGCCAGTACAATGTTGAAAGCCCGTTTGAGAGGATCGCCATAGATGTTGCTGGATCAGTTCCTGAGTCGAACGGAGGAAATAAATACATCCTGGTCGCGATAGATTACTTCAGTAAGTGGGCCGAAGCGTATGCCTTGCCAAACCAAGAAGCGGCAACGGTAGCTGATGTACTGGTCAAGGAATGGATCTGCCGTTTTGGTGTCCCATTGGAGCTGCATTCGGACCAGGGCAGAAATTTTGAATCGGCATTGTTCCAGAATGTTTGTGACGTCTTAAATATCAAGAAGACAAGAACGACTGCGCTGCACCCTCAATCGGATGGCATGGTGGAGCGAATGAACAGGACCATCAATCGACACTTGGCCAAAGTTGTCTCTGACCACCAAAGAGACTGGGACGAACACCTTCACTTGTTCCTCTTGGCATACCGGTCTGCGGTTGATGAATCGACTGGCAAAACCCCATCAGGGATCATCATGGGCGTGAACTCCGGCTGCCCTGCGACCTGAAGTTTGGCTGTCCACCTAGTGAAGATGTCGCTGGGGAAGATTACGCGAGCAATCTTTGAAGAAAGATGGACGATATTCATCAACGAGTCCGTTTGAACATCCAGAGTGCCAGCAACCGGATGAAGGAGGCGTACGACGTGAAGGCCGAAGAAGAAGGGTTCCAGGTTGGGGATTTGGTTTAGCTTCACAACCCACTGAGGCGACGTGGCTTCTCCCCAAAACTGCATGCAAAGTTCTTGGGAGGGCCCGTATGAGATTCTGGAGCAAATCCATGAAGTCGTCTACCGGATAAAGAAACCCCCACGAGAGAAGCCGAGGGTTGTTCATTTCAACCGTTTAGCTCGGTATGCTGGGAATCATGACGATCAGGACGCTGAAGTGAGGCAGATCAGGTCACTCGAGGAAGACATGTCACTAGAAACTTGCATGTCTCTACACTCCATTGGCAAGAAAGGCCAGAATGGTGTTGTCCAAGAAATGCAGCTGGATTTGTTCGAAGCACCGGCTGAATACTCGTTGGCTCACTGGGTCACTGACGACCTCAGTATGAGGAGTGGACTTGCTGCAGCTTTTAAACGAAAATTCGGACGATTGGACCATCTGCGACGACAAAAGCCAGAGGTGGGGAAGCCGCTCCAAATCACGGATGGGACACGACACCTGTGATATCTTGGGACGAAGAAGCTTCCACAACATTTGACCTCCTACAGTGATGTCTGGAAAGCCCTCAGTCATCTTCGAGACCTGATGCCGTCACAGAACCCGACTCATTTGGCAATTCCGAAGATCACCAATGACCGAGTGGAATGCTGGAAGTGATCTTCAAGGGGAGTGGCGTTGACATCCTGGTGTGCTGCTATTTCTTGCGGAAGACGAATCAGAGGACAGTGGACTGTTATTTCCACCAAACATTTTTTGGGGACAGTTGCCGATACCGACATAAGGGCAATTCGGGACGAATTGCCTTGAGAAGAGGGCAATGTGACGAAACATTTGTTCAGCACGTGGTGAAGGCGCCGAACGTTAAGTGCAGAATCGTTTGGAATCGATTGGCTTCTGGTACATTCTAGCGAAACTAGATGGCGTCGAACATTCTAAGCTGTTCTACGAATCACTGGAATGTTCTTTCAATCCTGGCGAGGGTATATAATGAGATCCGTCATTTTAGTTAGTGCAGTTCAGATTTTGATCGCGAAACATAGATAAGCTCCGATTGTGAACATTGTGCTTTGGTGACTTTAAATAAATAAATTAAGACTGGACAAGTGTTTTCTATAGCGAAACTCGCAACAGACACAATAACATAAAGATATAATTTTGCACCTCCTGAGATCATAAAACTTTTTCCTTTAAATAGGTGGATGCAATTGGCCATCAATTACTTATAACTCGAGGCCCGTATTCTCCGTTCGTACTTAAACTCGTTTGAGATTTGACGCCGTTTAAATACAAGATTTCGTATGCACCGGCGAAATTGGACAAGCTCAAGGCGGTTTAACGCATTCAAAGTTAAACGCCCGGTTTGGTGCGTTTGAGGATTTAATCGGCTTCAATTGTGGCGGAAGATGCGTGCGTCTTGAAAAAATATATCATGACTTAATATGAACCAATACCACCGAACATATTATTTATTATATAATGGATATTTGGTGCTGATACCTAATTGTTTTTCTTATCATCTCACTGTGAGTGTGTTTATTTTATTTTTTACTAAGAAGTCTGAAGACGAATTATACTTCTTGAAGCCGATATTTTCGACATAATCATAATAGTTCCTGGATGGATCTACATAAAAATTAAAAATAATATTATAAGCGGGCAGGCCATTTTAATAATTCAATGAAGGTTAATTATTTAATTTTTTCGAAAGATTTTGTCTTTTTCGTGTTATCTATACAAAGTCAGCAATGCCATAGCAGATGTGTGTTCAAGAGAGTTGAATAAAAATGTCATTTACAATAATTGATGAAATACCTAAATCGTTCCTTTTTGGAAATAATATCACGTTTTCCGAAAGTTCTGGGATGTCCGTGGAATAATAATAATCCACCACGTTATTTTATTTTCATTCTTTAGCTTCCAGTGTCCTCTTCCCCCCCCCCTTATCATTTTATCATGCAAAAGCACTGAAATGATTGGTTCTTTAGATGGTGCTGAGGCGACAAAAAAAATCAAGCCAACATCGCCTATCATAAAAGAAAAATTGATAATTCTATTCCTAAACAGTGTAGACACACACATTTTTGAAAGCGCATTCGCCATTTTATCATACATCGTAATTTTTGGAAACCAAAAATGAATAAATTAAGACTCTCAGGTTCAGCTTTAATAGTGTTTTGTTGATCTTGTTCCTAACATGGCTGTTCTGTTTTTTGTCTCAAAGAAATAGAGATAATGTACATTTTTTTTGTGTATGTACACTGCTCTTGGGGGGGGTGATGGGGGTAATCACCTCCCCCGTAGAACCGCCGGTGAGTGGAAGTGACCGTTATCCTCTTGCCAAATAGGAATCATAAGATACCATCTACATTGAATTTGTCATAAGCGTGACTTTGCACACAAATTCGATGTGGATGGTAACATATTATTCCCGTTTTCCAAGTAGGTATTTGACAGTTTCACTTCGAAGTAAAATTCAATTTAAACCCAAATATCATTCATCTCAACTGTCAACATCATGGATGCCAATCAACTTGAACTCCACCAAAATATTTCTTGAATTTTCGACGTTGCCGACTATTTTCAAGGTTTAACTAAACATTGCGAAAATTAGCACGGTGCATACCAAGGAAAAGTTGAGTCAAACGCCCGGTTTGGAGCGTTTAAGAATTTAAACGCCTTCAATTGTGGCGGAAGATGCGTGCGTCTTGAAAAAATATAGGTATCATGACATAATATAAACTAATACCACCGAACATATTAGGTATTTATTATATAATGGATATTCGGTGCTGATACCTAATTGTTTTCCTTATCATCTCACTGTGAGTGTGTTTATTTTATTTTTCAAGGAGTTTGAAGACGAATTACTTCTTGAAGCCGATATTTTCGACATAATGGATCGTATGATTGAACGTCTACGTTATCTTAACATGTCCATGGGTCCTATGATTGAACGTTTACGTTAACTTAATATGTCCGTTTCACCATGGTTACGCTGTTAGCAAATGGAAAATTTACATTAGTTAACAATCCTAACAGACACGTTAAGTTAAAGTAAACGTTCAATCATAGGGCCTCATATCACCATGGTAACGCTGTTATCAAATGGAACATTTGCATTAGTAAACAATAGGCGGATTTTGGCGTTAACCAGGTTACGAATTTCCTAACCTTACTTTTCTTCGCAGTAGGGGCAAATCTCTTGGGAGGTACATAATCAAGTAGTTACGTTATACCATAAATAATACTTTTAGTAACCAGAACGTTTTGGGGTTTGATCCCGAGCTGGTATCGATACAGTAACCAATTACTTACCACGACAAATCGTTACCTGGTTAACGCCAAAATCCGCCTAATCTTAACAGATACGTTAAGTTAACGTAGACGTTCAATCATAGCACCCAATAATAGTTCTTGCATGGATTTACAAAAAAATGAAAAATACTATATAATAATAATAGCAGATGTTTGTTGATACATCAAAATACCATTTGATATTATTGATGAATTAATTAATTAAAGTACAAAATAGTTTTAATCCAATAATACATATATCACGTTTCCCGATAGTTTTGGAGTTTTGGGATGTCCGTAAAATAACTCACGTGTAATTTTATTTTGATTCAGTAGCTTCAAAAAATTAATAATTCTATGCGTAAATGGAAATGGACGCATACACACTAAACTTGGAAAAAACTATGAAAAAAACTTTATATGACGAAAATAATTCAATATAATAATCCCTAAAATAGGTTGGTAAAATCGGCCATTATACGATCTCGTATCTTCAATTTTAAAGAAGTTAGCGATAGTGCAGACTTTAGTTTGATCAGCCTGTATAACTAATGATAACAACTGTTGAGCGAAGATCTATGTGCAGTTGTCAATTGGCAACACTGGAGAACAAAGCTATAGTTGACATAAATGACATCTGTCGTCAAGCGTGTGCTGCGCATGCAGCTGTTCGAAAAAGTTCATGATACTACGACAAACAAGATATGCTCACTAGCCGAACGAGTTTCGAACTGAACTGCGCATCAAGCTATCCGGTGACCCAATTGGATAAAATAGCATTGGAAAGCATGGCTTATATTGCGATTTTGTTGAATTCTGATGATTATAGTTGATTATTTACCCCAAAATGAATAATATGCATTTAGTTGGTTATCTATCTATCCAAAATTGATAATATAATCTACGCAAATCCCACCAGATTGGTTAAATAGTATTTAAAAACAGATCATATTTTCAATTTTGCCGTTACATTAAAAAAACATTTTTCTCAGTTGGTTTCCGACGTTAGAAAGGATGTTTGAGGTGAAACTTTTTTATGTGCGGTGGGAGTGGAATTTCAAGGTCACGACACACTTATTGGTTCTTTGTGGTTTTGTGTGGTTTTTTGTGATTCTATGTTTTTTTCTTCCTTCTTTTGTGGTTTTATGTGTTTCTTTGAGAATCTTTGTGGTTCTTTGTGATTTTATGTGGGTCCATGCATGTGGTTATTTTTTGGTCCAATTTGGTCCTTGTTGTACTATGTGGCTTCTTGTGGCTCTATGTGGTTCTATGTGATTCCATGTGGTTTTGTGGTTCTAAGAGGCTTTTTGCTATTCTATGTGGTTCTAAGAGGTTTTGGCATGTGGTTTCTATGGTTTTTTGTGTTTCTACATGGTTCCATGTAGTTTTTGTGGTTCCATGTGGTTCTATGTGTTTTTTTGTGTTTCAATGTGGTTCTTGTGGTTCTATGTGTTTATTAGTAGTTCTATGTGGTTTCTATGGTTCCATGTGGTTTTCAGTGGTTCTATATGTGTTTTCATGCGGTTTTTCTGGTTCCATGTGGTTCTTTGTGGTTTTGAGAGATTTTTTGTTATTCTATGTGGTTCCATGTAGATTTTCTGGTTCTTTGTGTTTCTATGTGGTTCTGTATGTTTTTTTTGTGGTTGCATGTGGTTTTTCTGGTTCCATTGCGGTTTTTCTGGTTCTATGTGGTTCCTTGTGGTTTTTTGTTTTCCTACATGATTCGATATGTGGTTTTTGTGGTTATGAGAGATTTTTTTGTTATTCTATGTGGTTCCATGTGGTTTTTGTGGTTGTATGTGTTTTTTCATTCTAATTTGATCTTACTATTCAAGGTTAGCGGGTTTCTCTTCAGATATACCGGATATGCGATGCGCATAAGTTTTTTTATAAGAGTACCTATAATTATTTCGGAAAAATAATTTTCTATAAATAATGCAGTCTTTGTCCTTTTGATAACACTTCTGTATCCATATCTTGCGAATATACTTGGATGTTGGAAACCGAAAGGTTTACACGGACAGTTTTCTTTATGTTTCGTATTGCTGCTTCTGCAGAACATCACGGCACAGTACACCATCATCAAATTATGCGAAATTCACGAAATAATAAGATATTATATCACACAAATATCAGAACAACAATATTTACATTGCAAACTGACAGAAGCTTGACAACATAACCTCACAAAGGTCACCCGACAAGATGCGCGTGAGCTTATCTGTTTGTCGTAGTATAATGGAAAAAGTTCTACGTTCTACCCAGAGATATAGAGGTACGACTGGTACGAGCATAAACTTATAAATACAATATTCCGCGGGCAGCTTGTTGGGTCTCCCGGGAGCGTATTGGCATTCCTTACTACGCTACAGAGCATACATGAGCTGTATCGCAGTAAAGTATGGCTGGACTGACCGCACAATTTGTTCAGCCATTGTTTACTACGGTACAGACCAAATGCGCTTCATGTAATGAATAGGTACATTTATGGTGGGAATGGATTTGTTCACTCAATTCATTAATTATTATCGTTTACTAGGTACGATATACAGGGCTTTTCACTTAAAACTCCCCACGTCAATATCTCGGAAACGAATAGGAATATTTCATTTCTGTAAAAAGTAGTCAATGTATGGGGTCGAGTAGTTATTTTTCACAGTTAAAAAAATTCGACGCCTACCAAGAGTAAAGCGTCGCGACGCATCGAAAATATTAATCGATTGCAGGGACTAAATTTTTCAAAATGGTTTTCATTTTTTTTTGACCACATTTGAAGAGATATTTCGAAATGAATGGAACTTCTTCATTGCCACTTTTTGCCCTTTACAAGATACCCTTATTAAATTGAAGAACTGACGTTTCGTCTATGAGCAGCCATCATCAACTTTGTTTTTTTAAATACGGTCCTGGATTTTTTATGACGGATTTTGAGGGCCTCTTATGTTCCTAAATCAACAATGTATCGCAATTATTCAAAAAAATTATGTTGATGGATTTTTCCATAAGAAATCATGTGTTAGAGAGAGACAAAAAATACATTTTTAATAGGATTAAAAACAACCACCTCTTTTATGATTAGTGCGATACCTCGTTGGTTTAGGAACATAAGAGGCTCTTAAAATCCGTAATAAAAAATCCAGGACCGTATTTAAAAAAACAAAGTTGATGATGGCTGCTCATAGACGAAACGTCAGTTCTTCAATTTAATAAGGGTATCTTGTAAAGGGCAAAAAGTGGCAATGAAGAAGTTCCATTCATTTCAAAATATCTCTTCAAATGTGGTCAAAAAAAAATGAAAACAATTTTGAAAAATTTAGGTTTTTTTCGGATAATTTCGGACTTAGTCGGAATTTCTTGGCTTTTAAAACGGCATTTTGTTAAGCATCAAAATACGCAACTTTGCCTCCATTTAACCGACCTTGTATCTCACGGTTTTCAAGATCCCCATGATAGACATCCTTATCTTGGACACACTGTATATCTCAAAACTGTGTAGAATAAATGAGTTCGACTGAATAACAAAAAAGTTTATAAATAACATGTACTTTAGCATGCGCGTAATTTCAAAGTCCCTGCAATCGATTAATATTTTCGATGCGTCGCGACGCTTTACTCTTGGTAGGCGTCGAATTTTTTTAACTGTGAATAATAACTACTCGACCCCATACATTGACTACTTTTTACAGAAATGAAATATTCCTATTCGTTTCCGAGATATTGACGTGGGGAGTTTTAAGTGAAAAGCCCTGTATAAAGAAAATTGATTACATACATATGTACATAAAAATTATCTATCATAAAGGTGAATCTTGAAAAATCCTAATATATCATATTATTGAGACGAGGTGTGCGATGGCTTCACGGAGCCATTTTTAATTTCGCAAATAAGAACTAAAAAATGTTCCAACAACAATAATCTTCGTCTACACAGGGTGTTACTCAATGAAAGGCCGTAATTCCAAAGACAACGCATTCCTGAACAAAATTCAAGTAGAAAAGCAGAAAAGGTCTTATAGGCTAACATACCGTCATTAATTGTGTCTTGAAAAAGAATATTCTGGTTTTCGAGATACAGGTTTAGAAAAAATCGGATTTATTATCAGTAAATCGAGTCAACTTCGCTCGTCGCTATATTTGTTGACATGCGGACATGATATTTTTGACTTTTCTTCACGCCCTATGATTTTTCATGTGGTCAAAAAGTAGACCTCCAACACACTGTATCTTGAAAACCAGACTATTTAGGACACATGATTATCTGAAATTGGTTCAAAAATGCGTCTCTCTAACTATGGCACATCATTGAATAAAACCCTGTATAGGCTTATTAGAAGCACACCATTCATGCGGATTTAATTTAATAGCGTGAAATTCAATGTTTAGGATTTAAATACCTACTTACATCATCATTATGCGTAAAAATAAAACTATGCTTTTCTCATCAGTACAATTCATTTTTACAGCGTACAGGGATAGTTTGAGTTGGTCTTATAAAGTCGACTCTATCTTCATTTCGTAAAATTCATGTGGCGGAAAAGTAACGTAGTTAGTACAGCTGAGAATTTCGGTACACAATAATAATCCGATGAAATTTTAACGTAAAAAAAAAACGGGAAAGCTGATTTTCTTCAGAATTTGTCAGTAACTGCCTTCTGAGTGTAAAATTAGCAAAATCGAAAATTTTCCTCCTGCGGATTTTGAGCAAAAAGGGTGAATATTTTGAAATGTGCTACAACAAGATAGCAATGGTTGGACGTATATTGTACAGGGTGTTCTCGTATATTTTGGCCAATTGCTACCTACGTTAATAATAACCCTGGAGAGTGGTTCAAATTAGCATAATTGTAGTAATTTTTCTGAATCATCAGAATTTGTTATCAGAAAAAACAATTGAGTATCAGAAGTCGAAAAAATTCAGACTTCTTCATTTTTGAGGACACCCTGTATTTTATCCCATAGCTCGATAGAGAATTAATTTTTTCTTGATTTCAAATGCAAGTGTTGGGGTCTTTATCTCTAACGGTTATGAAGATTTTGACGTTTTTCTATACAAGGAATAATGATAATATAGATTGGACAGAAGGATGCCTAATTGGAAGAGACCTTCAGCCAACTATTCTATGTATAGAAAAACGTTGATATCCTTATAACCGTTAAAGATAACACCCCCAACTCTTATATATTTGAAATCAGGAAATCTCTATCGGAGTAAGTTCCACCTATTTACGTTGCTGAATGAAAATTCATTTCAATTTTTCAACCAATAGAAACATCAACCAGTTTAAGAATGATTAAAATTATGGATTTAGAATGCCATTTTTTCGAAAACGGTTAGATATAGGTATGAGGTATATTGCATAACATATACTCAGAATTCACGCAGAATTCAAATATAAAATAAAAAAATACATGTTTCCATTTGAAACAAAGAAAGTAATGGTCGTTACTTATTTTTGGATGACCCTGTATACATGAAACTGTCATTAAATAAATCGCATCCACATATAAAAACAACATGTTTGAACGTTTTCCGAAAAATTAAAACCCTGCATTCAAAATAACTGTACTCCATATTGAGCCACAATAGACCTTCTAGTGATCGCGGTGGAATGGAGCCATGTGCGCTCACTCACAAATCGAAATCACGAAAAAATCACAAATCATATTTTAGCCGGTCACAGTATATGTAATTTTATCACGAACATCTTCAATTTGGCAAATCTACAGAACTAGACAACAATAACGAAATAACCCCAATTCCATGAACTGGGCTATCTTCAAAAATAATCAAGTGACAAAGTCCATGAGGAGAAGTTGCTTGTCCATTTATTATGAACCACTTTCATTATGGATCAATTGAGGGCAAACTAACTTTTTGAAATCACCCCAAATACGGCTCATGCAGCGGCCGCTAAGTCCGGAAATGATAAAATTAAAAAAAAAAACATGAGGTAAAGTTATGAAGAGTTTTCTCATGTACGATTTCAGTATCATCATTTTGTTGTAGCACAATTCAAAAGAACCACCCCTATTGCACAAAAACCGCACGGGAAAAAATTCCGATCTCCTAATTTTACACTCAGGAGACCGTCGTTGACAAACTTTGAAAAATACATGCCCATTTTTTTTTCAACTTGAAATGTTATTGGACTATATTGTTTACCGAAATTCAAAACTGTCCAATCTCACGTACCAACTACGTAACCTTTCCGTCACATGATCACACAATTTGACAAAATGAGGATATAGAGTCCACTTTTTAACACCCAAACTAACCCAAACTAACCCAAACTATGCCTGTAAATAAATTGTGTACTGTTGAGTATAGGATGGTATTATTTTCACTCATAATGATAATGTGAGTATTTCGATTCGAAACATTGAGTTCTACGCTATTAAATTCAATTCGCATGTTTTGGCGTGCTTCTAATGAGCCTATACAAAGTTTTACTCAATGATAGACCATAGTTTAAAAGACGCATGGTCTGGTTTGGTTTTCGAGATACAGTGTTGTTGGAGGGTTAGAAAAAAATCTACTTTTTGACCACATGAAAAATCATAGGCTGTCAGGAAAATTCAAAAACATTGTCCCCATAACAACAAATATAGCAACAAGCGAAAGTTACTCGATTCACTAATAATAAGTCCGATTTTTCTCTAAACCTGTATCTCGGAAAGCAAAATATTTATATTCAAGACACAATGACAATAGTTTTACCAATAAGACCTTTTCTACTTGAATTTAGTTCAGGAATGCGTCTTTAGAATTGCGGCCTATCATTGGGTAGCACCACAGAATGTGGCTCCGTGAAGCCATTATACACATCATCACATCAAAATTATATATAGATTCACCTTTATAATAGATAATTTTCATATACATATGTATGTAATTTATTTCCATTATATATAGTAGTGAACGATAATAATCAATGAATGGAGTGAACAAATCCATTTGTACCATATACTTTTCTTCCATACAGCGCATTTGATCTGTACCGTAGTAAACAATGGCTGAACAAATTGTGCGCCCAGTCCAGCCATACTTTACTGCGATACAGCTCATCTATGCTCTGTAGCGTAGTAAGGAATGCCAATACGCCTCCCGGGAGGATGTTGAAATGAAACAGACATATACTTGTACAAATAAGTCTGTCCTTGGTTAGGAGATCGAATTATACGCAGAATCGATTTGCGAGAATTGTGATTCGCCGGCTGAAACATGGCGGAAACAGTGTTGCATGCTTCATATCAACTGTTGTATCGAAGTATTTTTAAATTATTCGCGGGATTCCAAAAAAAATGACGTGAATTCACATGTGGGTGATAAATATGAGCATGAGTGGAAAATATGTACATGAATTAATCTTATAAGATCCAGGATTTTGTGTTTAGGTGTGAGATTGCATAAGATTTAACAATTTTTGTGCAATAAAATGTTATTTATTATTCTGGAGTGTTATTATTGATTCAAAAACGATTTGAATCAGTTTGGTGACTTGTTCTCGATTAAACATTGAAATAATAAAATATTATAGTAACTTAATAGTTTTTGAAGCAATATATCACCACAGATTGGTTAGGTTTCACTTTAAACTTTGAGTACCTAGTTATAATGTTTTTGTTATTATTATCGCTCATATTTATAACAGTTCAAGGTATTTGCATTAGATATCTTAAATCAAGTGAGATTAATTCAGAGGTAGGTGAATAGACGATAGAGAGTAGACCGCCGATATCGGCGTTCTTCTTGTTTGGTCAACAGAATTACAAATAATTGGAGCAATGCACGGAGATTTGGAAAATCCAACAACTCTTTCTTGGTTTCCACCATATTTGTATTCATAAGTTTATGTTTCCCACTAAAGAAATATGAGTAAAATCCATGAATCTAACTTTTAGAATATGCCATATAATATACATAAATACAACAAAAGCTCCCATAATTAAGCGGGCAGACACACGGTTCCAGCTTTTTTGTTCGCTTATGGGAGGTGCCCGCTTAAGAGATAATTTCATCAAATAATGTGCATATACTTATAAATAAAAGTATATACAAATGTGTTAAAACAAAGATTTAAAATTGATTCCAAGAAATTTGACATTTTAAGGGAGATAATCGCTTATTAGAGCTGCCCGTTAAGGGCGAGCTTTCACTTTATTATGAAATCAAAAGAAAATAGTAATTTTCTGTGCGGTAGTGCAGTCACACAGTTTATAGGTCTCACTAAACTTTTTAACTTTATACTTACTTCTAACACTTCGACAAACAGTTCCAGACCTTTCCAGTTTTCAAGTTTAAATTTAGTGAAATATCCATATACTTCGAGATAAACTTTATGGAAATATCTATAGGTACAATTTTGATGTATAACTGTATGGATAAACTTACACAAGAAATTTTAAGTTCGGTCACCCCTAGCCACTTCTACAAAGTATACCTTTTTCATTTGTAAATATGAAGGAAAAATCAATTTTTCAATTTTAATAAAATGTACGGGTGCGTACAAAAAAGTTATGACTATTTGAACGAGAGAAAAGGTGTGTAAGTGGCGCCCCCCAAAAGTAAGAGCAATTCCGTGCTCAGATTTGAATGTTGCATGTCAAACAACCCTCATATACCAAATTTCATCAATATAATTTGAAGTTATTCAAAGAAATCAAGAATTAAAATTCAAATTTGACACCCTGTATCTCTGTTAATATCAACTCTTGGTATAGACAAGTTCGGGGTGATCGCAGTATTTTTGTGTGAGGAATCTGCTGTGACCGTATGTCCCATTCTTACTGGGACACCCAGTAGATGGAAAATACTAAAATCATTTGAATTGAAATTTCACCTTTGGGAGTTCAGTCCTGCTTTAATGGAACCACATTTGTGTCAGAATTTTAATTTCGAGAAGTCAAGTGGGTATACTAGTCTTGGAAGTCAACCAAAAAACTATCTATGTTATAATAATAAGTATATCTTTGGGAGATGCGACAAAAAATGTTATTCAGAAGGAAAAATTTACGAAGACAAAATTTCAAAATAATTTACGGCTATCAACTTCTTTATTTCAAATGGAAACATGTATTTTTTATTTCATTTTTGAATTCTACGTGAAATTCTGTGAATATTTCATGCATATTTCATGCCCCAATGCCTCATAAATAATATCGTTTATTGAGAAAACCAGATATCCAACCGTTTTCGAGAAAATGACATCTCAAATCCACATAGAATTGAGGATTAAACGACTTACCTGTAAGGAAGTTCAATCCAAATTACACGAGATTGGTCATATCCGAATAGACACCCTGTAGTTATAGTTCTTATCGTCAGTCACACGCAATTTTTAGAGAATAATGAAAAACCGTTGACTCACCGCCCCCCGCCACCTGTAGACATCCATCCCGCCCGCGGTATACATTATTCAGTATACTTCTGGAGTACGGTTCTGATAGTGAGTCATAAAATCTCTTGGGACGGGGATCTTTATGGTATTCTGTGCTTAAACATAAAACTGGGTGGGCGTCTATTCGGATGTGACCAATCTCGTATAATTTGGATTGAACTTCCTTCATAGACTAATATTATATACCCAGACTTCCTTACAGGTAAGTCGTTTAATCCTCAGTTATACTTCAATTGGTCACATCCGAATAGACACCCTGTAGTTGTTCAGAGTATAGGATGATTTTATGATCAAATAATAGATAATTTTTTCTGTATCCATATATTTTACTCATGAAGCGCGTTATAAGTAACAATTCTTATAGTACTATATACAATAATAGTATTTAACCCACACCAAACCATAGAAAACCCTTTTTATCGTAGTGTTTACATTTTGAGTAATTACATATTTGAGCATTTCAAGTTTAACAATTAACCGAAACAGAACCAATGTGATAACATTGAACTATCATGTTTAATTAATTTCTCAGCTAAGACTAAATTAATAGGTATAAAGTATTCCTATATTTAACTCATTACTTATCTACTATTTCCTTTACGTAACTGGCAAATACAGTTTTAGAGCATATTTTTCTGTTATAGAATTTGTTGAACGTGTCAGATTTTTCTGACGAACCTGCTGCGTTTTTTTATTGTGTCTATAGTTACACCGACTCTTAACGCAGCTGAAGTAGATGAATGTCTTGTACTATGTGCTGAAAATTTTGAAACATCTACTCCAGCTGCGTTTAAGCCCTTTTTTATCCATCTGCTTGTGAAGCCGGCTTCTGTGGTTTTTTTTATAGTTAACAAGAGAATATCATTTTTTGTCTTAACATTTCGGTTCTGTGTACATAGTCTAGTAAAGTGGAAGCAGTACATAAATCCTTATTTTCGTTAAAATATGGAAATTTAAGATGAGGCTGTGGTTGTTTAGGTCCAGACGTTTTTAAAATATCCGAGAATTTTATTTCAATACCTTCATCAAGTGTTTCAATATTTGAGATTCTTATTTTTGAGAGAGTTTGTGTTCTTTGTGCTGAAGTGAGAGCCAGTAAAAGAGTCAGTTTGATCGTTAGTTTTTCAAGAGAAAGTTCTTCCGAAGGCGATAGGCTTTCCAGATACTTCAAAACTGGTTTTGGGTCCCAAGTATCATCATATTTAGGGAAGCTTGGCCGTAGTTTGAATATTCCTCTCATGAACCTGTTTACAATTTCAGATTTCCCTACGTCGGATATCAAGTTTAAGGCAGACCGATGAGTGTTAAGTGTTGAGTACTGTGCTCCTTTTTCGAATTCAGATTTCAGAAATGACAAAACTTGTTCAACCTTTGGCGAAAAAATAATGTTTACTTCCTTATTGCAATATTCCCACCACTTTGAAAATGTGGTGTTGTACTGTTTGATAGTACCTTTACTAAGAGAAGCAATCATGACGTCCATGTTGTCATCTGTAACACTCTTCCTCGTGTATATCTGCCTGATAAAATTGATGCCCCCAGGGTAAGCTGATTCCATCTGGGATGAGGGTCGCTGAAAGGTGATAGTAGTAAATTTTTATCTGGTTTCAATATGATTATTTCTGATGCGGCCATTGCTTTCAGTTTTGGGTACCATGCTTGCGACTTCCATAATGGGAACACTACCAAGCATGTGGCTTTATCAGAATTTATTTTGTTTAAATCTTTTGGTATGAGGCAAAAAGGTGGAAATGCGTATCCTCGTAAATTTGTCCAATTTAAGGTAAAGGCGTCCACTGTCATTGATTCTGGATCTGGGAACCAGGACACAAATTTAGCACATTTTTTATTTAGATACGTTGCAAACAGATCAATTTCCGGCGTACCTAGATTTTTTGTTATTGTATTGAAATCATCCATATCAAGAGAGTACTCGGGATCAATATTTTTAATTGTAAAATTTCTGTCTGCAATAACGTTCTCTAGTGTCTTTATGTAGCTGGCAAATATAAAAATGTGCCTTTGTTCGCACCAGTCCCACATTTGTTTTACGACTGCGTTTAGCCTATTATATTTGACGCTTCCCATCTTATCAATAACTGCTATTGCAGTTTTGTTGTCAATTTTTAACAATACATGACAGTTTTTAATGCTCTTAGCAAATGTTTGGAGTCCCAGAAATGCCGCTTTAAGTTCTAAAACGTTTATGTGTTCCTGACTTTTGCCAAAATCCCCTAGCTTCCTGGTCGTTACATGAAGCTCCCCACCCAGATTTTGATGCATCTGAGAAAATGGCGATCTTATATTCAGGAGATTTTATATTTTGAGAAGCATCGTCTAGATTATTCAACCACCACTTGAATTCTTCGTTTAAATTTGAGGTTATGGTCATATATTTATTATAATTGCCATGACCTTTCTTTAAGCCTAGGTATTTTGATTTCTCGAATAATTTTAGGTGGAACCAGCTGTATTCGGTTGCCGGGCAAATGGACACTAAATTTCCGATAAATTTTGAGAAGTCTCCTCGGAAGTCTCTTATTCTTATTTTGTTTTTGAACATTTGCTGTCAATTAACTTTTTAATTTTAAATACTTTTTCTTTAGTTATAGATATTGTCACATTAGTACTGGAGGCAAATATACTTGGTGTAAATCCACCCAATTTGCCACTGGTAGAATCGCTGAGCGAGCAGTTTTGTTGCTATAAATAGACACGTTCAGCGAGACGACGGGTAGTAGTTGGCCTACGCTAATTACTCGTTCCCTCCCCGTGAGTAGTGTAACCCCTCTCTTTCTATCCCTGTGAGTAGTGTAACCCCTCTCACCCCTCGTCGAACTTCAGCGTAATATAACTACTCCTACGATCAACGCAACAGAGAACATGCACATCCTAATCTTATGGTGGTAAGAGATTGTATTGATGCATGGTTGGCAACAATATATTGAAGCTACTATCACAAACTGAGTTTCCCTACTGATCAGCCCAGCTACGTTCCCTAGAGCACGACAGGTGTTGCGGGTCCAGTCGAACGCCGTACGTGACATTTGGTGGATGCGCCAACGATCACTCCCGCTGCCAAGACGAGTACCGGGGGACCTGAAAAGAAATTCCATTTGATGTCACGGTACAACCTTAGGTCCAAAAGTGATACGGATGAGTTGGACGAATTTAGACCAGACCAAGGAAGTTCCACAGCAGCGAGCATCTTCACTCCAGTAAAGGACACATCCAGGTTTCCGGCACTCTCTCCCATTCCGCATGCACAGAAGGTAGTAAAGGTGCAGTTTGCTAGCCAAGAAGACCCTATACCCCAGGTCGTTGAAGTTCAAAAACAAAGTACCGAGCAAGAAGCAGCTAATAACCTCTCAGACAGTGTACCCTCCGTTGACCAAGAAGACCAGCTAACTATCATAAAGGGCACCATGGCAAACACGACTATCGCCGACGTACTCAGCACAACTAGACAAGCAACGCTACCTCAATTCGTAAGCCCATCAATTTTCCATCCGGGAAAAACATCTCCAACAGAGTTCATAAAGGCTTACGACAGGTCGGCCGTGGCTAATGGATGGGACGACTGAAAATTGCCTATATCGAGACCTTTTTGAGCGGTGCAGCACATATTTGGTTTCAGGAATACAAAAAAGAAAAAGTAAATAGCGCCTGGACTGATATACTGGAAGACTTCAAAATGGAGTTTGAGGAAAATGATTATTTAGAGGAAAGAAGGAGACGGGTTGAGAAAAGGAAACAACAACAGGGAGAAACCGTGATGAGTTTCCTGTACGAGTTACAAGTACTATACCATGATTACAAATCCGAATTTGATATCGGGGATTTTCTGAAATTCGTCAGCAAAGGTCTATCAGAGAAAAGTTATCACCACTACTAATGGTTAACCAGCCCGCCGAACAAGCAACCAAGCTCGCTGGATCAGCCAAAAAAGATAGCGGTAACCATAGACAGGGCACCGACAAAAAAAGAAATAGAGGAGGTCAGAGTACCAATGGAACATCCAGCACCAAACCAGGTTCAGCAATACCATCGACCTGGAAATACCAACAGAGGGGGAGATTATTATCCTCAGCCTAGACAGCAGTACATCTTCAGAAGTAACTGGCAAAACTCCCAAGAGAACAACCGGGTTATGGAAACCAGAAAGCGCCAACCTCCAGCACAACCAAGATATAGAGGGTCCAGAAGTAGCAATAATAGTCCCAGATGTTACAACTGTGGCAGAGCAGGCCACTTCGCAGCATCATGCAGAACCCAGCATCCAAACGAAAGAGGATGGCAAAATTAGGGTTCCCAGCCATCCACTGTCAGAGGGACACATTCCGATCCAGCAGCCCATACATCACGGTTAAAATAAACAACCAATCACTCCAGGCGTTGGTTGACGCTGGGGCTCAAAATAATGTACTACAACGTGACTGGGCAAGAAACATCACACTCAAGAGGAGTTCCACGGTATTGGCCACAGCAGGGGGTCATAGGATATCAGTGCTAGGTGAAGCAAAAATACAATTGACAATAGAACAATTCAAGAGCGACATTGATGTGAAAATTATCGGGAGCTCACCCTTTCCCCTCATCATAGGAATAGACTTTCTAAACAAACATAGGGCAGTAATAGACCTCTCCAAAAAGCTGCTCATCTTGGATGGACACCACCAATTCAGGCTATTTCAAGGGAATGTTAAAACGCAACATCCAGTGTCATTCTCTGGGCTACTGTTTCGAAATAAAAACAGGATGGATACACCTCTTCGTTTAGAGGCTTTCTGGGCGAGTCACTCACTGGAACAGTGGTTCAGGGGAAATTCGAGAACATCCACAAGCTTCACAGATTGGTAATCCGGGGCTTTGCAGTAACACGTGACTATCAAACAAGGAATAACATTAAAGCTATCCACAGGGCATTCCCAGCGATATCTAGGAAACATAGCCGACCATTAGGAGCAGTGTCGATGTCAAGGCATGGAGGCAAAACAGCATTCTTTCTACACGTGAGGAATTCTAGCAAGGAGAAACCAGCGCTGGAGGACATTTTCAAGTGCCTTGCAACGATAAGACGTATAGCAAGAAAAGAAGGATACCAAGAAGTAGCTTTCGAAAGAAAGGGATGGCCCTTAAACTCCGAGGAATGGGAGATCCTGGAAAAAATGATGTATACATTGTTCAAGACAGAGGAGACTCGCATAATAATTTGTAAGAAAAGACGACCAATGTCGATACGAAAGGAAGCACTGATGACGATAGAAACAGACACCGTACCTAGTAGGGTTAAATTAACAGCTGGGGACGACTTCAGAATTAGCCCTGGAGAAACTCAAAACTGTGACAATCGGCCTCTCACCTAGCGCTGACATGATGGAGGAAACAGCCTATGCATGCTCATATAACTTGGACCAGTTGGTGAAAATGAAGACGCATATACAGTCACACATCTTCTCCAACGAAGACAAACTATTCATAGAACTAAGATCAACCTCCTCAGACACAGTTAGAATATTCAAAGGCACAACGATGGCTACGTTGGAAACAACAGAGGTAGAACCAAATGGGTCATGGAACTGTCACTTACAGGAAAACCGTGATGAAGACCAAGTTACACTAGCAGATCATAACCTACAAAACATTGAAAACCCGGACGCGTGATTTCTAAACATCATGGACTTGTGAATGGGGTTTACGCTATTGGCCCAAGAAGGGTCACGTGTGCAACGTGCTAACACTGTTTACTCGATCAGCTGTTAGGCTCTGGCGTTTATTCAATATTCATCTATGGTATTTTGATTATTTTGGATTTTGTATACGGACTTAACAACTTTACCTATCTAAACTGCTCAACAATTGAAATGATCCACTCTGAAAAATGCTATTGTAGAGGAATGGCATCAGCTGGATCAACATTTCATATCTAATATATATCTAACCTAATAAACAGCATGCCAAACAGGTGTCGGGAGGTTATTCGTAAACGAGGAGGACCTACCAAATATTGATTCGCTTTTAAGGTTGTTAATCAAAATTATTAATGAATTACGTTTGGTTCGTTTTTTCATTTTTTTTTTAATTACGTGAATAAACTTCTTTTATTTTGGGAATAAACACTGATGACTTTTTATTAAAAATATGTTGCCAACATTTATTTTTTCCCTGATGTTCATAAACTCCAAACAATTTTTAAACCATTTTTGCGGAGTGGATCATTTCAATTGTTGAGCAGTTTATTTGCGTTTTGAGTTGAATTCAGAAAATATCAAACCCTAATTTATTAATCTGTGTGATTTTATTTTGCAAGTTTCGCAGGAGATTATTTTGTGTTGTGTTATCTTTCAACTATACCTACCTATATGTTTTTTGTGATTTTTTGTTTATAGCTCTGTAAAGTTGTCGTCGGCTTATAGGGATCGGCAAAAAAAAAATCCAAACAGAATGATATTTTCAGGGATGCTTGTGGACTGCATCCTGAGCATCCAATCAAAAAATCTGACTCGAAGTCATGGTACGTTTTGCGCTGAACAGGTGGTTTTCTAAACATTTTTTTTAAGCAAAATGACATGAATAAAAGTTATAGAGGATCAAAACCTAAACATTTTTGACTTATAAATTTTTTGACAGCTGTAACATTTGATGAATTACAGCGCAACAAATGACAAAATTCCACTGGCAACAGAAATATGGTTCCAAAAACATTTTTCTAGGGATCATGAAAAAATGCTTCTCTGAAACTTGCATCCAGGATTTATTTGCAAAAAATCGTTTTTAAATCCACTCATCAGCTTTTTTTGTCATTTGATGCGCTCTAACTCGTTTGGTATAAGAGCTATCATAAAATGTTATAAGGCAAAGTTATTTAGTTCTTGGACCTCTATAACTTTTATTTTGGTCATTTTGCTCTGAAAAAATGTATAGGAAACCACCCCTTCAGCGCAAAACGTACCAGGAGTCGGATTTTTTGGTTGGATGCTCAGGAGGCAGTCCACAAGCATTCCTGAAAATATCATTCTGTTTGGGATTATTTTTTCAAAAATCTGACATCTTTACTGATGGGCTAAGAGTATTTGGATCATATTGAACATTGTATTGGTTTTTGTTATCGTGACAACAATGAATATTAGGAATGGCTTTATTGAAATGTTTCCAGTTTCAAATAACGCGGTTATTTTCCCAAGGTGGAGTCATGCCATGTTGCAGCCAATTAGCGGCCTCTCATCCACAAGTCCATGATGTTTAGAAATCACGCAGCCGGCTCTCGTCTCGGCCGTCTCCGTCTTGACAATTTGAAAATACCTAGTATTTCACGCATGGCTATTACATCGAAATTCTAACCAAGGATTGACTTATGGAATTCTTCTGTACTAATCTGTACTCTCCTTCTCACTTCCTCGCGGGAAATCCCTCTCATTGCCTTATGGGACGCACGCGGTATATTGTATTTATTTTATAAGTATATGGGTTCTACCAGAAATGACCAAAATAAATTGGTATTAACCATTTCAGTTTGGTATCTACCACAATGTTCAAGCGAGAGTCGTTATTACTTTTATTCTTAATTTGTGACGTCATGACTCAGCTATTCTCTGTCATACTTATCACCAATTCTCCTTGGTATTTACCTTACTTGAGACCTGTTTTTGATTTTTGGTTGACACAGTGAACTGTTATGTCATGATTTTGAAATAAATAAATAAGGAAGAAAAGCAGACCGAAAATGGAATGGTTTAGACTTAGCATGAACCATGTCTATATCCATCTTATGGTATAAAACTAGGAAAAAAAATGTTTTTTTTCCAAAAATGCGAGTGCAACAAATAAAAAAAAATCTTCTTTAATAAATCAGAGTCAGAAATTTTACGTATCAGAAAATAATTCAAAAGCAAAACAAAACATCAAAACAAATCATCCGGAGATAGGTTCTGGTAGAAGTGATAAATACCAATTCGTTCAAGCGAAATCAGCGGAAACCTTTCTCTGACGTCATCAGAGTTTCCCCTTCCTAAATCTGTAAGATAACCAGAGAATAACCGCGGTAAATCCCAATTTACTTTGGTCATTCGCTTGAAATCGGCTATTGTAATACAAGCCATGAAGTGATGACAAGTGATGACGTTCAACGTCGCAATTTGGACCACCGTTGACGTTAATCGGTGGTCGAAATTTTGCATTGATTGAAGGTGTTTTCTTTAGGTGAGTTCGAGTTTCGCTCCGAGCGCGAAATTGTCCATTTAAGCGCGTACAATTTTTGGCGCTCCGAGTATTCAGAGCTAATACTCGAACTCACCTTCTGAAAATTAAGGTATTTTACGATTACGAGTTACGGAAAATGTTCAATAAAACAGTAACTTGAAAGAATAACTTATATATTATCGAGGTATGATGTTTATCAAATTATAACATAAGAATTAACATAATACATATCCTAACCTAACACAGTTTTATGATTTTTGGGAAAAAATATTGATTTTAAACAATAAAACATCAAAACCGTCAGATAGGTAGATGGTTACAGATTTTGAGATGTGATTTCCTCAGTTTCTGGAGGACAGGAGTTGATAATTACTATTATTAAAACAGAGAAACCAAAAAGCACCATCTCCGTCAAGCACCAAAATGTTTCTCCAAAGTCCTAAACGAAAATGCACTCGTTTTCTATGATTTTTCCACATAACATGGAAGCTGGCACATATGTATGAGGAATTCAGGATGAGGCATTAATTCATCCATTTTCCCTATTCAAATATGTATTTTTTTTTCTTAAGTACACACCCACCTACCTTGATCTTAAATTTTTAGAACGCAGAAACCACATTTTTACACTGAGCTTCTTTCTCATTCTCACATTCTCAAAATACAATTTCAAGTTGAATTAGGGGTATGTTTTGTGGTTGAATGAAAGCACTGAAAACTGAAAGCAGTTTTGAAACGTTGAATGCTAGAGTCTAGGCTACATTCAATTTCATTTCGAAGTGGAACTGTCAAATTTCCGCTTGGCACACGGAAATCATATGCTACCATCTACATATGATTCCCGTAGCATATGATTCCCGTTCATAACTCACCTAAAGAAAGCACCTTCAATCAATGCAAAATTTCGACCACCGTTTAACGTCAACGGTGGTCCAAAATGGCGACGTTGCAATTGTTGACTTCATGGCTTGTATTACAATCATTGAACTCCATACTACGTACCTGGAACGGACCCGCTTATTATCGAGAGTGAAGCAAGTAGAGATGGCGATAGTTACGGATATCTATCTCTTTCTAACTCATTGGTCTATATGGACAGAAATCACAATAATACATACATTTTTTATTTACTAGGCATATTATTTGAGATTATTGCTTTGATTAAAGAAAATTGAAAAGACATTTACATTCACGTGCAAGATTTGTTTTCATCAGGAATAAAAAATGAATATACCCAGACTCTAGACTAAATAAATTGAGTAGATTTGTTACTTGGTACTTTCCTCTCAGAAAAATAGTAATTCAGTAGACTAAACTCACGATGGGAGATCTTAATTCTGTTCCAAATAGTAACATAAAAAAAAATTTATTGAATAATAAATAAATAGAATAATTATTAATTTAAAGGTAGGTACAATAAATATCACCCTTATTTCTAACTTTGAAATAAATTATCAGTATAAGAAGACTTTATATAACTTTCCATTGCGATGGAAACAACTTTCCTCATCAGATTTTGATGAGGAAATCGTATCTTTTTTTTTACCCTACATGAAGAACCCACCTTTTTGTTTCATAATGTTTTACATCGCATATGATGATACCTACTTCTTCATCTTGCAAGGTTTTACATCCGACTGCAACACAATAGATCACCATATTTTTTCAGTTCTTTTCAAACTTTCTCCGATAAAACCAACTTGGCTAAAAAAAACAGCACACTAAGATGTACAATATTTTATTATAACTATAATAACATGTATTTTTAACACCAATCAAATAATACAGAACACCAAACTACCACTGAATTCTCACAAAACAGTCTTTTTTGACCCTTAACCATAACCTTAATAACCGCTAATAAGTTCGACGGGGATAGGTATCCGTAACACTGGCTATCTCTGTCTAACAAAAAACTACATACTTTGACGCTTCGTCGACAACGCCCGGTACCTTTCCAGGTACGTAGTATGGAGTTCAATAGCCTAGTTTACACCGACAACTTGGTCTGCGGACCAAGTACTAAATTCGAACTATATCAGAACCAAATATTTGGTTCGAATGGTATAAACAGTTGCGGACTAAGCTGGTCCGTTCTTGGTTCGGTATTCGCCAGCAAGTGTACCGAACTAAATTTGGTTCGATCTGGATCAAAATTATGAGGTTATGTTGATTGTTATTATTGTGAATGGACAATTTGCATACATTTTCAAATGAGTTGAAATTTTATATACGTTTTCTAGACATTATTTGAAAGTCACTAGCGAAAAAATTTCTCCGAAATACCCAAAAATATACTAAATAAATGAAAAAGAAAACGCGAATTTCACTGCATGATCGCAAAAGAGGTGGGGCCATATTACCCTTCCGAGAGAGAGAGAGTCATCTCAGTTAATACGTCAGACGGCGATAGATAGTGTATTCTGTGACGTAGTGGATGCTGATTGGCGCTCTTTAATCGGTGATTACTACATTATTAGAGGTCGTAGCTTGATTTTTTAAACATCAATGGCATCAGTACTTACTAATCCTTATATTTTTCATATTTTCAAAAAATGTACAAATTGTCCATTGTGTTGGTTCTGAGTTTCTCAGGCAATCTGAGCGTACTAACTTATGTTTTTTTTGGTTACGAATTGTGTTGATGAATAATTTCGACTTGTTTTTGACATTTGTCGAATTGCGGGCGTACTTATCAAGTTCACGCGTTGCAAGACGATGTAAACGGGCAAAAAGCAAGCATTGGTCCTACCGTACTATCCCCACCAGCTTGGTCCTATCGGACCGAACTAAACGAGTTATCGGTATAAACTAGACTTACAATAAGCAAGTTCGGCATTGACGTCTCAGATCCGAGCAGATTTTGGTCACGTGACATCCGACGGATCAGAGCAAGGTGGAATACAAGAACGATTCGGACTTGTTTATCTAACCTTATCACTTCCATTTCCCACAATCTTCAAATTGATCGTCTGTAACCGTGATAGAATAAGTTTTTTTCAAATCTTCGTCTTGCAAGTGAATAATCTCCACTTTAATATCAAATTCATCATTAACTGTTGACTTATAACAAACAAAACAGTTGAATTATAACCTCATAAACACAAATCTGACGGATCAATCGCTTTCGTCGGTCCCAATACGTCGAGCAAAAAGATCGTCATCCGATCTGTCAGATTTTTTTATCGAACGATTCCAATTCACCTCTGACACATCTAGATGTCATAAACGAACGATTCAGAGCAATCGGAGAAGTCTGATTGCGATGCCGAACCCGCTTAATATAAGCCTAGTTTACATCGATAACTCGTTTAGTTCGGTCCGATAGGACCAAGTGGGTGGGGATAGTACGGTAGGACCAATGATTGCTTCTCGCCCGTTTACACGGTCTTGCAACGCGTGAACTAAATGTGTACGCCCCAGTGGCGACGCGTGCCTTTTTTAAAAGTGTTACCAAAAAGTAATGATTTTTAAAAAATAAAGTTGATGCAGCGCAGCCGCAAATTTTCGACCGACGCATTCGCCATTTTATCGAAACTTTTTTAGTTTTATGGTCTTTTTCAAATTATTCAAATTAAAAATTGATGGACTGGTGCACTTAATAGGTTCACCTCATCGTCTTTCCTATGACATATCCAAGCCTGTGGAATAAAATAAAACAAATCACTATCCCCAAACAATAATATAATAATATATAAAACCAACATTGAAAAATTAAATACGCATACTCTTACAAAAAATAACATGAACGAACAAAGCAGAAGAAACATAACTTTGGGAATTATTGTTCATATTTCAAGTCGATTCGGCGATTTCCTTTATTCGCAAAGATTTTCAATGATCTTCTTTTTTTCTTCAAAAGTATATAAGGAGAATGACTTTTCAAGTAGTTGATCGATTACGCAGCGGCACTCATCCATGTTTAATAGCACGCACACTGCAGCAATGCAGCCGACGAACTAATTTGAATTATGAATTTACTTTACCACCCTACACCCTAGTAACCAAAACAAAAAATGGCAACAAGCGTGCGTAAAGTCGCCGCTTGCCCACGTTCTCGCGCCTGGAGACGAGACACGATCTAGGAGTTGACGGCCTATCGCGCGTATCCACAAAAGAAAGTGGTGACATGCAATATCGATATGCAATCGGGTCGGGGCGAGATAGCTGATTTTTGACAGTATAGGAAGAGGGTATATCATTTTCGCGCGGCTAAATTCATATTGCTGTATTGCCAAAAAGAAATAAAATTATTTTGTAGTTGTCATAAAATATTTTATAATATTTAATTTCATGTTTACCTGTTACCAATGGTAACAGTGGTTACATGGACGCTTCGCCATTGGTACGCCCGCAATTCGTCAAATGTCAAAAACAAGTCGAAATTATTCATCAACACAATTCGTAACCAAAAAAAACATGAGTAAGTACGCTCAGATTGCCTTAGAGACTCAGAACCAACACAATTCACAATAAAAACAATCAACATAACCTCATAATTTTGATCCAGATCGAGCCAAATTTAGTTCGGTACACTTGCTGGCGAGTACCGAACCAAGAGCGGACCAGCTTAGTCCGCAACTATTTACATCATTCGAACCAAATATTTGGTTCGGATATAGTCCGAATTTGGTACTTGGTCCGCGGACCAAGTTGTCGGTATAAACTAGGCTTAGACGGCTCTTCTACCATCTAAAATCAGGATTCGCTTAATGCAGAGTGCTCCGGACAAGTATGACAGATATTGCGTCATTTGAGTTAAACGTTGCCAGCTCAAAGATATTACTATTTTTCTCTGATTTTCTGTTTGATCATTAAATCACAACTCCTTTAGGACTACTAACTCACTTGACATAAATAATATATTATGAATAGATAAAAAATATATATTATGTAAGATGATTTCCAAGGAATGTAGGCACATTCCTGATTGGAGACGTTCGTAAGTGTTATTTCCGTAACTCTGATTTATGACCTAAATGCGTTATTTAGGTATTCAAATATTCCATCATTTAAGCAGCAGAAATGAGCGATTTGGTCGACGTAACTTCGTGTGTCTCCACTTTTGGAGGGCTTTTGTGTTCTAACTCTACCATTGTGTTTATATGTAATTATCTATGTAATAATATTATAATTATGGTGTTTTAGTCTTATTAAATACAGTGGCCGGCTAAAATATTGAAGAATCAATTTTAAATTTAGGGTTTTGATTTTTTGGAAAACGGACACGTCGATTTTTATTTTTGGATGCGTTTTCTTTTTGGCAAATTCAAAAATCAAAATCAATAGTAAAATAAAGGTATACAGGTTCATAATAATGATGGTTGACAAAGAATGAGTTACCTAAATTTTAGACTTGTCAAAAATGAATGATTTTTTCCATTTTTGAAGAAATCATGAAAAATTGGTCAGTTTTGGCAAGTTTGAAATTTTATAGCTAGAATATCTTTTGTTCTATAATTATTGTGAAATTTACAGGAACTACATACATTTTGACCCTCTTTTGAATGATTTTTTATTATTTTTATTTTTGTCAAAATTTATACAAAAAAATGTTTAATTTTTAACAATTTTTTTGAACGTGACAAAAGAGCCCTAAACAATTTTATGGAAAAAATCGTCAAGACTTATCGTACTTATCAAATGGTTTGAAATTCTCAAATGCACCATATTTTCTTTGATCACTGATGCGGTAACAAAGTTTCATAATTTCAGTCTAAAGAGTTTGACACTTGTTAAATGATCTGCTACAGCTCACTGTTTCCTATAGTTTAGTCTTACTACATTGGTATGAAATATAATCATATCTTGTGGTATGGGAGTTTGGTTTTTGTGAATGAAGTGATCTCGAGTAATGCGAGTACCTAGTTAAAATATCATTCATAGGGCTATATCGACTTGCCACGGCTCCATTTGAGGCGATTGCGTTAGAGACTTAACATATAACGCGTAGGTTTCACATATTGGCTTGACATATTTGGCTGTGGGTTGATATTGAAATTGATTAAAGAGGAAAGCTGTTTGTGCCAAGTTATATGGTTGTCCTGCAGCCTAGGGACGCCTTGGGGGACGCCCCCATCTTTGTTAATTTTTGGGATTTTGTGTGGAATGCTAATAAACCAATATTTTTGTGTGGTGGTCAACCATTGAACAAATATAATATAATGGAATATCTGTATTTCACTTGCATTGTATTCGGAGGTTGATTATCGCATGTATGCTCCCTGGCATTGTACAGTAGTATAGATTTTACAATTGGTGTATTTCTCTTATTTTGATTTCAGTTTAACCCATATTAAAAAATATCTTAAACGTGACAAATACCTCAAAGTATGTTAACATCAATAAGAAAGGAGACTCAACCTACTTTTTAATTCCAGGTGCGGTTGTTCTGGCCAAGAGTGAAGCTGAGCTTGGTGAACCGGTCAATTATTTATTTGTTATTGTTACAAATAAATCCTGACAATTGTTGGAAGTGAATTTTACTCCACATATATACCTAAAGTAAACGCCAAACAACTTTCGATCTACGTCATCGTTGCCACCAAGCTAGTTGTTATGAAGCTTGCTGGTGACCAAATTTGGTCACCTGCAAATCACATTATAACTTGCTTGGTGGCAATTATGACGTGAATCGAAAGATGTTTGGCATTTGCTGTACCTATCCTATATATTTTTTTTGTTACCTAAAAAAGATCCTCTATGAGTATGTAAATGATAAAACCTTTGAGCATCAAACTTCAAACTTCATTGTGGATGGTAGCATATGATTCTCGTTTGGCAAGCGAAAATCTGTCACTTCCACTTCGAAGTGAAATTCAATGTAACTTCTGTTGGATTTGGATTTAGTTTTTGAATTTGGATCACAAATTTGTTTTAACAAACAGTGCAACTACCTGTGTGCGGAAGGGTGATATTTACTAGTTTTTAACTTGTATAGGTCTTTGTCTTTTTTTATTTCACATTTGGAGTAATCCGTATAATTCGTTTTGAACTACATATTAAAAATTATGGTTTTGTTAAGATCTGCAACAATTCCCATAACAGAGCAGGTATTTTTTTGTCTTAGTCTTATCGCAGGTTATAGAAATTATATTTACAGATATTGTGTTAACATTTAGATCGTCGCATGGTTAACGGACGTTGATGGCTCTATTGCAAAAAATAGGCATACCTGCTAGGTCTTAATCTGTAAAAAATAAAGATCAAAAAGTTGGTTAGTTTGAAGGTAGTCAAGTCAACTGTTGAAGCATTCTATACCGATCCGAACTAGAATCGGACGACGTGATTACGGAACACGTCCAGCAACAGCTATTGTCAGTCGTCGCTGGAAGACGATAAAATGATATAAATGGAATGAGTTTATTGATTGAATTCGACACGTCCGTGAACCATATTTGAATAAAAATAATTTGAAAACGGATCAAGTCACAATCCGTTACATAACACCAACCAATAGCGATATGACCATGTTATGCAAAAGTAACGATAATTATATACTAGGTTCAAACATTATAATAAGCTTGTATGAGCGGGTCCCAACTAATTTTTATCAATATATAAATGTTTCATAATACTTATTTTGTTTAAAATAAAAGTTATTTCAAAACAAACATGATTAAATTAAATTTGCCGTTTTTTCAACATAAATAAACCTCCAAGAAAAAAGCAATATGGCAGCCCCCAGTGTGTTGCAAGATCAGTATACAAGAGGTTTGCCTCACTTCGCCTGAGGTAAAGACGGAAGGGGGGAAATATGACGTCATTTGTGGATAGCGGTCTGAAACAGTCCGCGTTCTGACATTTGAGTGTCATTCCTGTCATGCAATTGAATCGGACTGCATCATGTCGTGTCATGTCTCATTACTGTCATTCGATCAATGATTGATAAAACGTTGAATTTCTTGCTAATTTTATCATTTAAATCGAAATAAAATATTAATAGAGGTGTAAAATTATCTTTTGGGACATTATTATTGTATATTATTAGTCAAGGAAGCGAAAATACTGTTCCAAATGTGAGTATTTTCTATATGTATATTCAAAACATCAACCCTCAGATTTCCACAACTTTTTAACTATTATTTCATATTAGTCCTGCCTAAATATACTGAGAAATCTACTATTGAAATATAATGAAAGCTAAATTTAGGTAGAGTAGAATAAACAGTTGAACAGATGTAAACAAACTCTATTATGATCATTTCTAGACACACCTACCTTTAAAACACTATATTTGATAGACAAATCCAAGGATAAGACACTTATAAACAGTTTTCAAAACGTAAATGGATGATTTCACAGAAGAAAAACCATCGACAGCAAAAGATCTCTCGACCACCTGGAAATAAATAGTGAGTTTTATGATATTGATGAATGACCTTCTTGATTTTATGATGGAATGGTTCGAGAAATGGCCGCAGTGGCGCGACAGTAGACATAGATGACGTCATGACCGTAAAAGTGAGGCAACCTCTTATATAGAAACCTTGAGTGTGTTGTACATTTCTTAACATGGTATCAGCAGTCCATTTTATATTTAAGTCCGTGACCTCAGAAGATGAAATCTCAGTTCAAAAAATTTTATCTTTTTCACCTATTCATGCGTCGATCCGGGAACACACTGTATATAAATGCAATAAATGCACAGTTATTTGATAATAGGATATAAAGGTATAGGTAAACATCACAAATTCATGTTGTGCGATGGAAATCTAAAATATATTTATCCATAGAAAAGAAGCATATACGTCGAAAAAAAGAAATATTTGAACATCTAACATAGTTACATTTTGTTATTGTTGTCTCTTGGATAACATAATACCTGTTATTTGTTATAATTATTGCCCTGCATATTGAAAGCATGACTATAGGAATGCGTACTCATGATGACGTCATGACCCTGCTGGCAACTTGGCGACGATGCGCCCGACGCAATTTTATCTGTCATACTTGTCCGGAGCACTCTGCATAAAGTGAATCCTTCTAATCATATTATTTGATCTTGCATCTTGCTTGATCTGTCTACAGTCCGGCATTCAGGTGGTGATTGGTGATATCAGTAGAACGAGGATTCACGAAAATGGCCACCGTTTTAAGGTTGTCCAATGTTGTACGAAAACTATCCAGACACAATAAATTCAATGAGGTAATAATAATATATTTCTATGAACCCTTAGTTGTCCCTGAAACCGATGTGACAGGATACCTTTTTGAATTACGTAATTGAGATAAAGCCTCTTACAAAACAGAACACCGATAGAGCGTTCAAATTCAGTTTGAATATTTGTTCCAGACCATTCGTCAAGTAGCCAGTACTGCTGCTAAAAAGGAACAAATATTGAATGTACCACCTACAAAAGTTACGACACTGAAAAACGGTAAGTGAAGTTTGGATCGGTTCGTAATATTATATTCACCCTCAAATAATCTTGTCAGATTAAGATGTGTACAATTGCTTACCTATACAGTTTTCTGCTATTTTTCGATGATTGCCAAATTCTATTATATACCTATTACCTAGTCACATTCTACTGTCTTTAGTACCTAATTGCTAATTTACTGGCGGAGAGAAATAAATACCGATGTAATTTTATTTTAGGATGCCGCTCATGTTAGAAAAAAGTAACTCAAACTAACCCATTCTAACCTCAACAAAACCATGTCGCTGTTTTACAAAAAAAAAATGTTTCCGCTAGTAGGTTTCCTATTTGCAATCGGTCATATGCATAAGAAATTTTCCATATACCTAATCCAGAAATGAGAAAAAACCGTTAATGCAATTATATAGGTAATATCTAACCGTTTTTCTAATGCCTAGCCACTTATCTATCCTAGATTTTTGTCTTTTTGTAATACGGTGGCGGTGTAGACTGTAGAATATTATGGCGTTCTGATATTTCGATAGATTCTGAAAAACTTACTACAAAGCTACCTATGCTACATATGCCTGTCTTCGTATAATATATTCTCAAGTGATGTAGGTACTCCCATTGAAAGCATTGTTAAATAATTGATTTTAGCTTTAGAAACGAACTACTAGCTAGGATTAAATTGGGGTTCTGAGGGGGGTTAAAATTCAAAACAATTAATCTGCCTATTCTATAAAAGTTCCAAAACAGCTTTACCGAATCCCGTTTTTTATTAGTCAACTTCGTGAATAATTAGTAGATTATAACATTAGCCAATAATAATAGCTATTAATCCAGAGTATAGTTACGACCAAGGGAGTAACATTTCTAGGGATTAATAGCCATTATTGCGTGTAGTATAGGTACTCTTCTTTATTCACGACTCATTTATTTATTGGAGATTTTCAATGACATTTTTATCCGTCTCAATACAAATACATAAACACTTCCCACACGTTTGATACTGACACTTTTGAGTTTGTTGATATGCTTCCATGGTATTATTCAGACAAAATTTTTTAATGGTCAACAAACTCACGTTTCGTGGTATAATATTATACGTTTATGTGTAATTGTTTCCATTATCGAAGTAATCGATTTTTTTCTCAGCAAAACAAATAGTCATTTTGCGTTAAACAATTGATTCAAAAAATACATTGTAACGTGAAGCTTATCCTTGGAATCTATGCTAGTAGAGAAAAAAATGTATGATGTCAATTCTCAACGGCATAGGTTCGGGGTTTATATTTTACTCAATAGATATCTCAGTTAATTTTGGTTTTACAAAAAAGTTCAAATAAGTAAATTTGAAGTATTTTTTATGGACATACAGAATCTTGTATTAAGAAATGCGAAAATGCATCGAAAACAAACATTTTATACAACATCGAATTTTTTAAATGGGATACCCTGTCTATTTTTGGCTAAAATGATCAAGTTCAAACTCTCATAAAATGACATTATGTTGATTTGGATTCTACCGTCTCTTGGCAACCCAGATCAAGGTGATGTCCCAGTTATGGAGGACTATTATAACTAGGAGACGAATCGACATACGAACAATGGCGAAGCGTCCATGTAACCACTGTTACCATTGGTAACAGGTAAACATGAAATTAAATATTATAAAATATTTTATGACAACTACAAAATAATTTTATTTCTTTTTGGCAATACAGCAATATGAATTTAGCCGCGCGAAAATGATATACCCTCTTCCTATACTGTCAAAAATCAGCTATCTCGCCCCGACCCGATTGCATATCGATATTGCATGTCACCACTTTCTTTTGTGGATACGCGCGATAGGCCGTCAACTCCTAGATCGTGTCTCGTCTCCAGGCGCGAGAACGTGGGCAAGCGGCGACTTTACGCACGCTTGTTGCCATTTTTTGTTTTGGTTACTAGGGTGTAGGGTGGTAAAGTAAATTCATAATTCAAATTAGTTCGTCGGCTGCATTGCTGCAGTGTGCGTGCTATTAAACATGGATGAGTGCCGCTGCGTAATCGATCAACTACTTGAAAAGTCATTCTCCTTATATACTTTTGAAGAAAAAAAGAAGATCATTGAAAATCTTTGCGAATAAAGGAAATCGCCGAATCGACTTGAAATATGAACAATAATTCCCAAAGTTATGTTTCTTCTGCTTTGTTCGTTCATGTTATTTTTTGTAAGAGTATGCGTATTTAATTTTTCAATGTTGGTTTTATATATTATTATATTATTGTTTGGGGATAGTGATTTGTTTTATTTTATTCCACAGGCTTGGATATGTCATAGGAAAGACGATGAGGTGAACCTATTAAGTGCACCAGTCCATCAATTTTTAATTTGAATAATTTGAAAAAGACCATAAAACTAAAAAAGTTTCGATAAAATGGCGAATGCGTCGGTCGAAAATTTGCGGCTGCGCCGCATCAACTTTATTTTTTAAAAATCATTACTTTTTGGTAACACTTTTAAAAAAGGCACGCGTCGCCACTGCATACGAAAATCCCTGAAATTCTGTCCCTCTTTTTGCTTAGTTCATTTGAGGGCGCTGTTGCTAGTAGCGCTTTTATTTATTCATTAGCCTAGTTTATACCGACAACTTGGTCCGCGGACCAAGTACCAAATTCGGACTATATCCGAACCAAATATTTGGTTCGAATGGTGTAAACAGTTGCGGACTAAGCTGGTCCGCTCTTGGTTCGGTACTCGCTAGCAAGTGTACCGAACTAAATTTGGTTCGATCTGGATCAAAATTATGAGGTTATGTTGATTGTTATTATTGTGAATTGTGTTGGTTCTGAGTTTCTAAGGCAATCTGAGCGTACTTACTCATGTTTTTTTTGGTTACGAATTGTGTTGATGAATAATTTCGACTTGTTTTTGACATTTGACGAATTGCGGGCGTACACATTTAGTTCACGCGTTGAAAGACTGTGTAAACGGGCAGGAAGCAAGCATTGGTCCTACCGTACTATCCCCACCAGCTTGGTCCTATCGGACCGAACTAAACGAGTCATCGATGTAAACTAGGCTATTGTCATGGTAACGTTTATTCCTTGTCACTAATTTGTCAAGATACTTTTATCACATTTTCATTCATTTTTTCCAAATTTCCACTTCACATTCCACATGCAATGCATTCTCTACTCGATTCTCTATAAGGAAAAAATTGAGTTTGAATCGTCGCAGCATCGTGTTTCAAGCCCATGGTTTGTTCAATGATGACTGTTGTCAATGAAGGATATAACGTCACTCAGTTACTAAATCAATTAATGCAATCAAACAAAAAAATATCAAAATTCTAGAAATTTCAGAATAATGTATAACAAAAAATATATTCATGATACCCATTATCATCAAATAGTGAGAGTTTTGATGCAACCTAGCTAATAAAAATGGTTGCATTTTGATAAAGTATACGTAACGTTGTTTCAATTATGTTACCTAGGAAACTTTTTTGTTTGACATGAAATCGCTAACGACTCTTCGCCATTTGGGGGTAACAATCGAAGCTGAATTACGATTTGAAACCTTCTCCTAGTTACAGGTTGAAGTCCTCCATAGTCCCAGTAATGAGATTTCTAGAGACTTTGAACTTGAATAGCGCAAAAGCGGCTGAACCAAATACCAACATACATATATGATATATTTGGAATCAGAAAAAAAAGATCTATCAATCCAGCGAAAAATATACGGGGTCTCCCATCTGAAAATACCATGTTGTTTAAAATTTTTAGGTTTTCGATGCATTTTTGCATTTTTCAGTATCGGATATTGGACGTCCATGAAAATTACTTCAAACTTGCTCATTTAAACTTTTTTGTAAGTCTTAACTTAACTGAGATATCTATTGAATTAAATATAAACAATCACCCAGTATATATTTAACTTTATTTTTTATTTCCTGAAAACTCGATAAAAATCGTTCACTAGGTTTTGTTTTTTTACGAGATATTATAAAGGGTGTTACAAATTCGAGTGTATGCATGGGGATCTTGTTAACCGTAAGAGGAATGTACAGCTGGTTCGAAAAAAAAACTGGTCCTTCTCATAGATATGTTTAAAAAATTTAGCAGTGTAATATTTGTTTTGACAAAACTATACGACAGTGATATGTCATTCAAGTGGAAAGTTTGGGTATGTCAAGATGTAACTAAGTAACTAATTGATTTAAATCAGGTAGATTTGATACACATAATCGATCAATTCAATATTTTCGCTTTAATTCCTGTACTCATGTGAGGAACCATTTATTCAAAACAATTATTCAAAAATATCAACCCTCGTATCCATCTGATAAAATTATGACGTCATATGTTTTTGTTTTGTCAAAACAAATATTACACTGCTCAATTTTTTAAACATTTCTATGAGTAATACCAGTTTTTTTCGAACTAGCAGTACAAGGTCGGTTAAATGAAGGCAAAGTTGAGCAAATTCAATCTAAAAAAATTACGCTTGGAAACTTTGAGAACTCCGGAGACTTCCGGAGATATCCACCAATAACCGATTTTTTTCCCAAGAAACATTTTTACGGCTTATTGGTTTCAAGGAAGATTTATGTAGGTTTCAAGGTGGTTCTACTTGGGTCTCATGTTTTAAGGAAGCTTAACTCAAACCCTCAGATCAATAAACAAATTAATCTGAGCTCAAACCAAATATGCCTTAAAGCAAAATGATCCTAAAATAAAGTTTTAACATTAGCTATAAAACTCACTGATAAAACCAATAAGAAATTGGTTTTAAGCAAGCCTTATGAAGGTCATCAAGTATCTACAGCTGTTTACTCCTAAAACCTCCTTAAGAACTTTAGGCTGTAACATCGACTCAAGATATTCAAAATGGTTCTAAGCAATCGGATATATTTACTCCATAAAACCATGAAAAAGCCTATTTCTTTGGAGGCATATTTGGTTTTATTCAAGTCAACGAAAAAGCACATTTGCTATAAAATTACTTAGAATAAAACCTTGCTAAGCCCTCTTTGATGTAACAATTTTGTTCATTTACTGTGTTCTAACATGAGCTCAAATGCAAATAAATGGTTTAAAATCAAGAAATCTGGGCAATTCAAAAGACAAAGACGGAGGAATTATTCAAACTTTATAAATACAAGTGAAAGGTTATCAGAAGGTTCTGGAAGCACTGAGGATCAAACGGTAAATGTACAAAGCCCACAAAACTTTTTCAAAGATCCACGTGACGAAATTATCAACACTCCAGACTCCGGATCAAACAAGAATCCAAGGAAAAAGACTGAAACTAGTGGAATAGCTCTTTTTACAGCCAACATCAGGCCACATCATGTGAATCATAAAGTAAAAAGGGTTTATCATGAGACTATTTTAGCTGAGCCCTAAAACCATATTGTTATATGGATACTTATGAAAGGAGCTGTTGCACTAGAGGCATATATCTATAAAAATTGTTCTTACATCAAGTGGGTTAATGTCTGAAAAAGGTTATGAACAAATGTTCCAAGGATTTCGGGAATAACGGACAATGTCTTGAGTCTTCCTTTTAATAAAGAGCTACAGTTTCGATGCTGTGTTGCATCTTCTTCAGGCTAAAAAATACGTACATATGAACACTAACAATGGAAACAGTCATCAAAATTAAAATAGCCGAAAAATAAATAATAAGAACACAAAACGAGCATGGTCATAAAAAACATGGGACCTACCTATTAAAAAATTGGAGACTAATATTGACAGGAAATTACATTTAAACCCGAAACATGAATACAACGAATAATTAAAATATGTATATAGTACATCACTCATAAAATTATAACGGTCAATAAACAAATACATCAATACGCTTCAAAATCACAATGTTGTGGTTTCTGATCAATTACATAAATAAAATGTGGTAGAATACAAAGTTTGTTCCAGCCATTCAATTATTGGCAACGTTGGACACATTATTGTCAACTGAGCGCAACCAAAACAATCCTTAATCTATATGACAGCGGTATGAATTCATCACATTTCAAGTTGGTACTCTATAGAAGATTTTTTGTTGTAGGGGAGAAACAATGTTGCCTATATGATCTTCATGGTTGATAAATACATGATGTCGGTTAAGGCAAAGTTTATTGTATATTAGTAAACTTTGGTTAAGGAGTTCTTCTATGAGTTTCTTATACAACTAAGCAACGGATGATATAATATACTCTAATTGTCAACATCACTTCGAGTGTTCACCGCATTCTCGTGATTCACTTGAATATGTATCATCTCCGAAATGATACGCTTATAATAATTATGCTCTCTCTCCAAAATCTTCATCTCATCAAAATCGAAGTTGTGGTTTGTGTTGAAATAGTGCTGGGCAAGTGCCGATTTTTCTTGTTTTTCTCTGTTTCGTTCTCTTATGTCATAGATATGTTGTTTCTTTCTCTTTTCTAAGTATTGTTTTGTTTGACCCACATATATACTCCCACACGAGCATGGTACATATGCTATACACAATACCCGACTGTTTAGAGAGTGGTGTTGTATCCTTGAGTCTGGAGAATAGCGCAAATGTTGTTTTTAAATTATAGAATACCAAATGTGTTTCTTCACTGTTAATTAATTTTGCAATTTTTTGCGATAAACCTTGAACAAACGGAGACCGAAAATACCTCTTCGTTCGTACTCTTATTGGTGTCTCATTTCTCATATTCATTTTGTTCATGCTGAGGTTAACAAAGCTACGAGGGTAATTGTTATTACGCGCTAAACCAATTATTTTATTCTTATTCTCTTCCCAAAAACTTTCGTGACTCAAGTGTTTGGCTCTGTATATCAGAATTAACAATGTATTTACTTTATGTTGTTTGTTGTGATAGGAATAAAAATTCAACAATCTACCAGAGCTTGTAGGTTTCATAAACCAGTTGGTCTTTAGTTCGCCTGAGATGTCTCTCAACACTAAAACATCCAAAAAGGGTAGCTCTCCAGCACTCTCGACCTCCAAATGCATATACACTCTACATATTGAAGACCACCCATTTAAAGCACAATTGGAATCATCACTCATTAAATTTAGGAAGCTATCCTTAATGTTGAGATCAAGATAACTATCTGGAAAATAAAAAGAATTAAGAAATACCTGGAAGAACAACGTCTTAAATTGGAAAGTCTGGTAGATATGAATACATCGATGGATTTCCATAACTACATTCAACGTAATTTTGACTCTAAGTTTATATTAATGAAAGAAACTAATTTGAGGAAATATTATGAATTGATCCAGTTCCATAGCCCGTTTACTCTGAAGTCAAATCATAAATTTGTATTCAATTTTTGTGATGTTCAGTTACCGGAAAATGTTACAACTTTACAACTATATTGGGTTTAGGTCCGAAGTTCTCAATTCCTGTCACTACAAGTGAAGTTCCATTAACAACAGTTATACAAGATTTATAATACATGATTTCATCAGCAGATTGGGACGAAGAACAACAATTGGACGTAAGGTTTAAGTCAGTCAATATCATTTCAAAATTCCTTCCTGACCCTCGTAATAAAGAGACGGATAAACGGTTTAAAAATATTTTACAACAATACAGAGAAACAAAATCCTTTCTCGCTCAGAATCCTGACATTCTTGTCTGCCGTTCGGATAAAGGCAATAGCACTGTTCTGATGAAAAGGCATGCATACTCCGAAGCTATGAACACCATGCTCAGTGATCACTCAACGTATAAGAAGCTACATTTTGATCCTACATCTCGATATCAAAATAAAGCTAACTCTATAATCAAGGAGCTTAAAACAAAGAACCTCATTGATAACATAAAATCCGTCAGACTCAAAAATTATTCGTCGTTACCTCCAAAATTATATGGTCTTAGAAAGACACACACAGAAGGAGTAAAAATGAGACCTGTAGTAAGCTGTACCAACTCCCCTAGTTACAAAATTGCCACTTTATTGAATTAAGTTCTTTCACCATTAACAACAACATTCCAATGCAATATAAAGAATTTCTTCGAATTTGTCGACTTAATGAGAAATACTGTTATTCCAGCGGACTATATACTGGTATCACTGGATGTAATTTCCCTCTTCACTAATATACCAAGAGCTTTAGTAATAGAAATATTACATAAATATAAACGGCATATTTGTACTTATACAGATTTTCCAATTGAGGTTCTTGTCAAGATGGTGGAGTTTTGTTTTGACACTAGTTATTTTACCTTTGAGAACCAGTTCTATCAACAATTGGATGGCAGTGCCATGGGAAACCCGGCAAGCCCGGTATTGGCAAATTTGGTCATGAACTACGTTCTGACAGAAGTTCTGAAAAAATGTACCTACAACATCCCTGTTCTATATGCGTATGTAGATGACACAATTAGGGCATACCAAGGAATATAGAGTGTGAAATTCTCGCGTTGTTTAAGAGTGTTAATGAAATAATCCAATTCACGCTGGAGGTCGAGAGTGCTGGAGAGCTACCCTTTTTGGATGTTTTAGTGCTGAGAGACATCTCAGGCGAACTAAAGACCAACTGGTTTATGAAACCTACAAGCTCTGGTAGATACTTGAATTTTTATTCCTATCACAACAAACAACATAAAGTAAATACATTGTGCAATCTGATATACAGAGCCAAACACTTGAGCCACGGAAGTTTTTGGGAAGAGAATAAGAATAAAATAAGCGCGTAATAACAATTACCCTCGTTAATAGGTGGGTCCCATGTTTTTTATGACCATGTTCGTTTCGTGTTTTTATTATTTATTTTTCGGCTATTTTAATTTTGATGACTGTTTCCATTGTTAGTGTTCATATGTACGTATTTCTTAGCCTGAAGAAGATGCAACACAGCATCGAAACTGTAGCTCTTTATTAAAAGGAAGACTCAAGACATTGTCCGTTATTCCCGAAATCCTTGACACATTTGTCCATTGTTCTTGAAGATTGAGGGTTTTCACGAGATCTCATAAATGAACAATTGGCTTTAAAAGCATGACGGCCATTTTTTTTACGGTATTAGACATTCGCCATTGATCAAATAATTAGAAAAAGATCAAGAACCCTTCGAATTCCAATACTTTAGAATTTTTCAGAACATAGGTACCTTCCATTTTTATTCATTCTTGCACAAATTCGTCTGATTTTGATCATTTTTCAATTTTACCATAATGCATTAAAAATATATAAATATATATTTAAACGCAATATTTTCGAGGAGCTAGTATTTTGTGCGAGTATTTAATATATATTTATCAGAAAATTCACATTCGTTGGTACATACTTGCATGATAATATAGTTTCATTAATATGGCTCGTTCTGAAATTGAGATATGTTCAAGTAATAATATGGATACCTCTGCTTGTCCGTTTTTATCAATTTCTAGGAGGGGATCTCGATAACTGTCAAAATACAACGATAGAGCTCGCGTCAAACAAATAACTCCTAACATCCACAAGTACAAGAAAAAATGGTTCTATGACATACCAAATTAGCAAACAGTGTTTTATCAATCCTTACGTCCAACACAACTCAGCGGTCACAGCAGCTGGACAAACTTTGACAGTTTTGCACACGAAACTGTCAAAATTCACCCAGCAGCTGTGACCGCTGAGCTGTGTTGGACATAAGCAATGTCTTTGAAGAAGTCAGTGCTATGGCCAAAGGGTTGTAAGAGTAGTCAACTAGTTTCAAACCGCATATTGTATGTGAGGTTTTATGAGTGCTTTATCATTTACTTTAAATGTTGCACCAAGGTTTTATAACAAGCTTTAAAATAAGCCGTAACAGCCTCCTTAGGAGTGGACCCTCAGGGTTTTAGGAGCTTGTATTGTTGTTTTAATGATATATTTATAACTAATTGGCTTCAAGACGGTTTTATGAAATAGGTCGTAACAACCTCCTGTAGGCATTGATAAAACTAAAAATGTTTCTTGGGTTGCTTTGCTCGGAATTAATTTGAATAGTTAATTGAAAACGAATTTTATGGTCACATTTTCTGCTCTTCAAGATAGCATGGTTGAAATTGTAATCAGACCTTTCGAATTCTCGCAACCATCATCAACTTTTTTTAAATAAGTACCCAACTTTTTTGATTCATTGTTAGATAATTCTTCGCTTCTTGAAAATAGTTATGCACCATTCTTCTCATTTTTTTGTTTAATTTTTTTTATTTATTTTTTTTTACTCTTTTTAAAATTAGAGCTTGTAGCTTCTGTATTCAAGTCAAGAGTTATTATTGTGACCATTACTGAGATCAAAAATTTTTTTTGGAAAACTCGTTTATTAAGTTTCTGGATTGTTTCAAAATGGCAAGGGAAGCCAAAAGTTATTCATAAATGAATTGAAAACGTCGGGTTCGTAGTTGAAAACAAAAGTTGAGGATGGTTGCGAGAACTCGAAACGTCGGATTTTAATTTCGACCATGCTATCTTGAAGAGCGGATAAAGTGGCCATGAAAGTGTATCATTCGTTTTCAATCATCTCTTCAAATAAATTCAGGGCAAAATAAAAAAGTATTGCCGGATATCTCCATGGCACAACTTTGCCTCAATTTAACCGACCTTGTATCTCTTACGGTTTAAAAGATCCCATGCATACACTCGAATTTGTAACACCCTGTATATACGGAAAGGTTGGTACAGAACCGTAATAAATGTCTAGAGTTACATCCATGTGAGTAGTGCCCTTCTTATACCGGTTTCGTCTCGAAATTGGACTCATCAGTAAGGCAGCTGGCACCAGTCACACCGATGCAACTCTAGGCACTATACCCTAATCTGGGTAAATGTGCAGCGGTTGTTTTTAGACAACCTTATCTGCCCCAACTGGAACAGATGATAGACAATGATATTGAAAGCAGGATATCTATAAGGGTTATTGATAATCTTGTTTTTGTGTTTGGATTAAATGTTGTTCTGAAAAACACCTTTTATTCCATTCTTTATAAATATGACAAAACAATATCTGGACAGCATTCTTGAGCAATCAAACCCCAATTTCAAAAAAAAATGCTAAAATCGGCCAAAGGATTGTAGAGAATATTGACTACAAACTTCGTGAAAGGGTAGTGCGTCCCCTTGATTTTGCCGGTGTGTAAATTATGAAATCTGATAATGTAAGGCTGAAATAAACAAGTCCAAGTCATACGACATTTTTGTTGGCTCATCAAAGAAAAAAAAAATTTGAAAAAAATCCTAGAAGACTGGTCAGGTTGGGTGGGGCGCTATTCAGATTAGAAGAAATGGGTTAAAAACGGAACCCAGTTAGTTAATGAAATAGTTATCAGTTATCATGAAGACTTTATTCACAGTTTTCTGTGATTACCTGTAATTCTAGGTATCCGAGTCGCCACAGAAGATTGGGGTTCACAAACAGCTACTGTAGGTATTTGGATTGACGCTGGAAGCAGATATGAGAATGCCAAGAACAATGGAGTTGCTCATTTTATGGAACACATGGCTTTCAAGGTATACATCATTTTGTGTTCCCGTTATTATGCCTTAACGACCTTCAAGATAAGATTTTAATTTTCGGAGTTCATCATCATGTATCTATCAAATCTATCTATTGTGAATTCAATTTTGTTATAGGGAACTGGTAAACGTAGTCAAAGTCAGCTGGAGCTTGAGATTGAAGACTTGGGAGCACAACTGAATGCATACACAAGCAGAGAACAAACTGTGTATTATTCAAAATGTTTGTCAAAAGATGTTCCAAAGGTAAGTGAAAACTTACTTATACAAAATCAATATCATGGCCATCTTATTCTCTCTGTAAAAAATAAATATCAAAATATTCAATACTCATATCTTACCGTTTCCCATCAGGCTGTCGACATTTTATCAGATATTATTCAAAATGCCAAACTGGGAGAATCTGAAATCGAAAGAGAAAGAGGAGTCATTTTGAGAGAAATGCAGGAAGTGGAATCCAATCTACAAGAAGTTGTTTTTGATCATCTACACGCAATTGCTTTTCAAGGCACTCCTTTGGCCAATACTATTTTGGGTAAGTATAAATACATACATTTTTTTCCATTTGCGTGAAACTCCTGAATTTAAGCTAATTAATTATTTAAAACTAGACAAAATAAAGGTCAGTGAATTTGCGACCATCATTCATTTAGTCTCTTGGTGATTTTCTAATATTCTGATGGCCCCTACTAAAATCAAAAATGGCAGTTCACAGTGTACCGTCAAACGGGGTGACTTCGAACGCGTTTTGCTATATTTTTCATTGCAAACTTAACACCAAGAAAGCTAATTTTTTGAAAATTTCGCTCAAGAAATCTCTATCAGAAATATGATTTACAAGTGCCTCCATTTTCTTAATCTTTTTTTCAAAGACTGTCCGAACTCACAACTTCGGACGGACTTTATAACAGCATAAAACCGATGGTCTCCTCATTTGGTGAGTAACTCTAGACACATGTTTTTTGTTTTGATGAGATTTAGCCCTGTTTTGTGGTATAATAAAAAATCTAATGAATATAAACTACTCAACAAAAAAAAACGGTACACCCGAAATGTTCGCCTATGTTTGGACACTCATTATTTTTTTACGGATCGATGAAAAAATATGCGGTTTGCACTACGATGCAGAGCATTTTTTTGCGGTTTATGGGGATGATTCAAAACATTTTTTTCACAAAAACTTCTTTTATGCAGGGTGGTGAAAAAAAGTACTGTGAATTTTCTTTTTCTTTACGGTCCCCCCATTTCCACAGAGTTTTTGGAGTTTTTTTTCGATATGCCCAAGTGCTTGTTACGTCCATACCTCGGGATATTTTTGGATTTCTGTTATCTTTTTTCGTTTTTGAAATATCGACTTTTTTCAAAATTATGGCTTTGAATGGCTGTTCTGCTAATTCTAAGTTTACAACTGACAATGTTATGGCATAGATCTATTGTTTAGCTGTCTTTCTGATGACTTATTGGATACTCAGCAATATTTTGAGTATACAGGGTGTGCCAAAGAATCTTGATCATACCGTAAACTGAGGTTACTTTTTGACAGTTTTCGAGGTTTTTTCAAAATATCTTTTGAGTTTTTTTCAGATACGGTCATGCAACGAAAGCTTCACTTCTTTGCTATCTTTCATGTAAAGGTGGAGTTCCGAAATCTTATTCAATTCGAGAAAAATGGGGGAGTTCTCGTCACCAAATAACCCCGACCCTCAGGGTTACTTTGTGACAGCTTGATTTTTGCATCTAAACGACGTGCAAACAGCTTGCTGGCATAAAGTAACCCATGTACTAGTTAAACAGAGCAAAAAAAAAACAAAGACCATAAAAAAAACAAAACATATAAAGAAATAAGGTTTTATTCTGTATTACGCGCAATGTCAACGCTTGCGCACAAAATTGATCCAAACAGTTCCATGACGATTCTGGAACCGTGGAAAAAAAGCATGTTGGAACCAACTTATTCCTATTACTTCGTCTAGTGAAATGATATAATTTCGTTATCATTGTCAGGGTTCAAAGGATATACAGGGTGTTTATTAATTGAATGCCGATACTTAAGGGATATAATCCTTGGATGATTTTAAGACAAAGAGTTCATATGAACATAGGACCGCAAGAGCTTAATTTTCAAGATACAGGGTGATGAAATATTAAAAAATAAATGATTTTTTTATAATTACTTTCATACTATTCCAGATATCTTTATGAAATTTGGTACACGTCTTCTAGGCTTCAATATGCATTTTGTGATGTACAAACAATTTCATTATTTTTACCAGTGGCGTCCGTACGGGCTTTGCACTCAATATTTTTGGACAAAAAACTTGTACGCCACTGCTTCCTTTCAAAATAAAAATCATTTTCAAAATCTCTATTTATTTCTGAGCCAATTTGTTTTCTTGATTTTTTCCGTCCGGCGCATGGTTTTCGCTTAAAAAAATAAAATCTACTTTATTGCATTGACACCCTGCTCTGTCATCCAATATTTTTAAATCAGTGGCGCCCTCTCTAACATTCCCATGCATTTTGATGCATAGAAGACGTGTACCAAATTTCAAAAAGATATCTGGAATAGTATCAAAGTGATGATAAAAAAAAAGATTTTTTTTTTTAAATTTCAACACCCTGTATCTTAAAATCTATGCTCTTGCGGACCTATGTCCATATGAACTTTTTGTCTTAAAATTGGAGTTGATACAAATCAGTATTTTTTGATAACAGGTACGCTCTGTAACAGGTCCAATTCCATACCTGTTCCAAATACCTGTTATTTTAATACTTAGTATTTTCACCAGCTCCGGTTCCGATAGCCGCGTCAGGAATTTGCTGGTCTGGTTGGACGGGAAGATTAAAAATAACATGTGTGTGGGTATCGACGCGGACGTGCGTACGATGCGTGACCTGTTACCTGTCAATTAAACAAGTACCTACTTAATATATTATGATGTTCAAATGACAAAGTATTGTTGTCGATTGTTGTTAACTCTAATAGCAAAAAGAGTTACAGGAGTCCACGTTAGGAGTGTGTCATCTTTTATTTGTTTGAACTGTTAATTACAATTTTCATTTAAATCAAAATTTTTGATTGCGATACTTTTGATATTTTATACCAAAAAAGTACCTCACCCTTACAATCACGAAATAAGGGAGTTTCGCGACCATCCGACCATACGTACCCTGTAAATAATTAAATTTATTGCTTTCTTGTTCGCATTCTGGATATCATAAAAGACGACGGATATAATTTATGATCGCTTTCCCATCCCCGTTCTTTTATTTTAGTTCGAAATTACCTTGCCGTTGCCGGTTCACGTGGCAAAAAGTGAAAATATTACAAAATGAGAGTCATTTGGTTTTTTTTTCACATCAAAGTTTATCCATGATAAGTTTATCATCATTAGGGTTTTTTGTTAGTTTGGTGTAAAATAGTGTAATGCAGATTGACGGTGTAGTTTATGGCTACCAGTGTAAGTAAAGGAGAATCACCAAACGTGTCCGTACATTAATTTAGTGAAGATATCTAACATAAAAAACAAACAAACATTTTACAATCAAAGCCAAACTGAGTGTAGCAGTGTAGAAAAGTGTAAACTCGTGTGCACTAGTCGAGGATAACAAACACACCTAGTATTTTAATCAGAACTGGTTCAGGTTTATCCTCAAACGTATGCAAAGTACGCGCCTTGCGAACCGAAGTGATGCGTATTTCGGTAACATGGTATTTTTCAAATCGATACCTGTTACAGACTGTTATTTGCTGATACCTGTTCCGCCGTACGCGTTCGTAGTATTTCGTATCAACTCTACTTAAAATCATCCATGGATTATCACCATTAAGTATTGGCATTCAATTGATAATCACCCTGTATATCAACGATATACAGGGTTATTCACGTTATTCGACACGAAACATTATGTCCGGAGAATATGATTTTGAAAAAGTTTTTTTTTCTGGATGCATAGGATAGGGAAGGCTACATTCAAAAAATATTTTCATGTTATACAGGGTGTCCCCAAAAGACGAAACGCATCAAAGTTGTATTTTTTTTAAATGATATTTCAATTCTTTTTTCAATTTGGAACAAAAATTGTGATACAACTAATGTTCCTAAATTCAACCGTTATCGAGATATCGCGTTTTAAAAATGGCATTTTTGCAACTTTGACATGCTATAAAACTATTCAAGTTAGAGAAAAATGGATTGCACATTCCTATCTTAACTTTTCAAGAGCTCTTCTGTCATTTGGATAGAAGGTACCGTCAACTGTCAACTTTTTTCGGCACATTTTGACATTTTTTCACAAGAATGAATTTAATCTCCTTGAATAGCTCTTGAAAAGTTAAGAGAGGAATGTGCAATCCATTTTTCTCTAACTTGAATAGTTTGAGTTTTGTAGCCTGTCAACGTTGCAAAAATGCCATATTTAAAACGCGATATCTCGATAACGGTTTGAAATAGGAACATTAGTTGTATTACAATTCTTGTTCCAAATTGAAGAAAGAATTGGAATATCAATTAATATACAGGGGGTTCCATTTAAAAAAATACATCTTTGATGCGTTTCGTGTTTTGGGGACACCCTGTATAACATGAAAATATTTTTAAAATGTAGCCTTAAAGGGTCTCTATCCATCCAGAAAAAAAACTTTTTCAAAATCATATACTTCGGCCATAATGTTTCGTGTCGAATAACATGAATAACCCTGTATATCACGATATATATCAGGATATTTATCATGATATTTATATGCTGATATATATCATGGATATTTATAACAAATGTAAAATTTGCCAAGCTGTAGACAAATTTGGTTCTTCTCATAAAAAATTAGTGCACGACTATGGTGTTAATCATAATTCTATGCCTAACCGTTTTTTTGAACGGTAAATCCCCGATAGGGCTTCTGTAAAAAATATATTTTTTCCCGAATGCGCAAAAGCATCTGCATGAAGACATATAAAATTGATATCTGTTGGTATTTTTCTCGGATTCTGTTGATGAACCAATTAATTGATTATGTAAAGTGAAATCGTTTTAAATTGATTTCAAATCTTATTTCTTCAATGAAATTATACAGGGTGATTGAGGGGGAAATGGAAATACTTTATGGATATGTTTCAAAATCAAAATAAGCAAAATATGCCCGAATGATAGATGGGTAGGTACTTTGATTAGTTGACTAACTGAACCGAAATCAAAATTAAATAGATATTAATAGATCTAATAATTAAATTTAAAATCAAATATTGGAAATAAAAAAATTAAATAGGCGTTTGATAAATTTAAAAATATTTTAATAAATAAAAATCGGAACATATTATGTGCTCGCTTAAATTTGACTTCCTGTACGGAGACGGGATATATCGAAATATTTGGATTCACTCCTGAATCACCTTATAACCGACTTGAGCAGATTTTGCTTTTGTTTTGTGATCGATTTTATTGAACTACTGAATTCCTTTTGGAACAAAAAAGTAAAGTAGCAATATATTGTTATTTATCAATTTTTGGATTGGAAAAAAAATTGACAAGCATTACAAAATAAATATCAAAATTAGATAAATATCCGATATATATCGGATATATATCCGATATAATGATATTTATATAAATATCATGATATTTTCGAACCCTGATCATTGTACATTTTTCCAGGGCCAACTGCAAATATTCAATCAATCAACAGTTCTGATCTGAGGGAATATCTATCAAATCATTACAAAGCAAGCCGTATTATAGTAGCAGGAGCTGGTGGTGTTAACCATGAGGAATTGGTCAAGTTGGCTGAGAATCATCTGGGACAACTCAGTAAGATTTTTTCAATTTATTAGTTAAAAAGGCATGCTCAAAAGTTTTATCATTAACCATCTTGGCTACAGCGCGATTCCATATAATTTGTTTAACTAACTTCGACAATTCCATTTGTTTTCTTTTGTGTCAATAAGATATCACGATCTCTCTTAGATTATTTAAGGCTATATCGCACAATTTGACCCGTTTCTGCAACTTATCAATCCCCACCCTTATTTTGTACAGTTTTTAAAAAATGTACCGGTATTTTTTCCAGTTTCATATTTTTCACAAATATCCATGTTTCACTTTAGTTTTTGTTGTTTTCAAATCTTAGCAATTTTAAGATAAATTGTTCGGCCGTTGTCAACAAATTTCCTTTTAATACCCTTTCGCTTGAGATGAACAGTTCTTTTTTATTGGATTTTGTAAGTCAGGATTTAAGATATATTTAATTCTGTCGGCTCCTATGATCATTACAATGTTTGTTCTACCACACAATATTTTAATTTTTACCCCTCTATTATTTCATTCTTAAATCCAATATATTTTTATATAGGTTGAATGTTTTGATTTGAATAAATCTAATTTTAACCTCTCCGCCTAGGAGGATTGTCAAAAAAATAGTTATTGGCGCTTCCAATTTGATTTTTTTATACAGATGATAATTACACCGGCGAGATTCCTAAGCTTACACCATGTCGTTTCACTGGGTCCGAAATCAGAGTTCGAGATGATTCTCTACCATTGGCTCATATTGCTATTGCTGTTGAGGGAGCAGGCTGGTCTGATCCCGATACCTTGGCCTTGATGGTTGCTTCAACCTTGCTGGGTGCCTGGGACAGGTAATTGGGTTTTTCATATCAAAATACATACTTTTTTTTACTACTCGATTTTTCAAATATTTTGTAACGCTCCCCTTTCTTTAAAAATCCACGCGGAACATGGTGTATTTTTCTGATGTACGAGTTTGTATTTGGCGTATTTGGCGTATTTGGCGGAAGATTTAGACGATGTGTTTTTGTGTAAGTTAACATGGAAACTTTTTTTTTTTAAACTTCAAAAAATCAGATATCAAATGAAGGTATGAAGCGCGACAAAATTATATTTTAATTACAAAATAAAAATTCAAACATGGTCAACGGAATCTAAAAATGGAATAATATATACAGGGTGGCCACAAACAAAATCCTAAATAATGAAAAGGGTGATTCTACATGAGAAAATAAGTTTTCTTTTCATATGAACATAGACCCGAGAATGCTTCCTTTTTTTCTCTATAACAACAACGATGCAGATGTTGTCATTTCTTTTGATTCGAAAACGGTTGCCTCCAGCGTTTTTCAGAACAAATACCTTTTTTTGCCAAGAAAAGGTGTAAGAATAAGATTTATTGAAAAAAAATCCCAGGAGAGGCAAATTAACTGTAACAATTACAGAGTACGTAACGCCCTCTCATGGCTTCGTAAAAGTTCACACCAAATTATGATTTTTCACACCCTCCCACTGAAAAATGTTGTGCAAACATCCTCTTACATTTTTCGTTGAATTTTATTTAGAAATATCAAAAATCAAGTGTAAAAAAACACGTTTTCTTTTGTAGAATCACCCCTTCCATTGTCTAAGGGTTATCCAGATGTCTAGAAGGACATTTTACAATGAGTGGAGATATGACAAAACCACATTTCTAACTTCTTCCGTTATTTAAAAAATATTTAGGTATCTCCAATTTAGTATAGTCAGAACGGATAATGTTCTCTCAAAAATGTTTGTAAAACTTAGAGAGAACTTTTTTAAACTACATATTTTGGTAAAATTATTCAAAAAATACATAGATATGTCTTTTAGATCACAGGCCTCAGCAAAACAGAATGCTACCAACTTGGCCAGAGCCAGTGGCGAGGAAGACTTGTGTCACTCTTTCCAGAGTTTCAACACGTGCTACAAAGTGAGTTATCATATTTATGTTTGGGTAGTTGGAAACTTATTGAGTTTCATTGCTCTAGGACACTGGACTTTGGGGCATCTACTTCGTGAGCGATCCATTGAAAATTGATGACATGGTGTTCAACATTCAGGAAGAATTCATGAGGTTGTGCACAAGTGTCACCGAGGGTGAAGTAGAACGTGCAAAAGCACTGCTAACTGCAAATACTCTTTTGCAGTTGGATACATCTACAGCTGTCTGTGAAGATATTGGTGAGTTTCACCTTAGCACAGCCGCCAAAATGTTATGCCTAGTTCAAAAATCAAAATACATACGTCGAACATCAATTATTTTGAAGGCTAGTAGAAGTTGCCTTTATGTACATATCTGGAAAGATATATTTTGCAGATAACACAGATACATTGACTAATGAAAGTTCTTGTTTCAGGTCGTCAGTTACTGTGCTATGGAAGGAGACTACCTCCAAACGAATTGGCTCACCGAATAAACTCGATCACTGCCAGTAATGTCAGAGATGTCATGTACAAATACTTGTATGACAGGTGAGAACTATATCATATTCTACATTATTGCACTTCTGTTATTCAAACAATCGACTTATAGCTTTCGCATCATTGGCAAGGAAGTACTTATATTATGAATAAAGTGAAAATTTAAACATATCGGAAAAATCATGACAATATTTGATCATTATATCTAATCAATTCGCAGATGTCCAGCTGTAGCCGCCGTTGGTCCAGTGGAACAATTGGCTGACTACAACAGAATCCGTTCCGGCATGTACTGGATCCGAGTGTAAAATAATACGTTATGTTTTGTGATTCTATTTTGAGTTGAGCCTGTAAAAGATGAAGAATTAAGGCATCAGTGACTCTATTGAACACTCCTGAAGATTCCTGTGTAAATTACCAATAAAAAGATAATAAAATTCAATGAAAGAAAGATGTATTTCTTCATGATATTATGTTCTATTCTGTGCAAGGTTTGCTGTTGTGATTGTACAATAAAAAAATAGCTGTTTTTCCAGTTGTGTAGAATAATTCATAAACCTTTATACAAACCCATTTCTCGATTTGCGAGTCTGTAAACTATAATCACTTGCAAGTTCATTACATTTAATCAGCCGTCACATCATACGGTTTTTCCATTTTAGAACTGTCGATGTTCTTATAATCACTTAACGTTACAGATTTTAAAAGTAGTACTTTATTATAAAACTGTAGAAACCCAGAAATAATAGTTCCTCATCTGAATATTAAAACAGCTGAAGACTACTCATCGGAAGGATTTTAAAATTTTAGTATAATTTTGAATTCGCCCCTGTGTTCCGTTTCAACTATTTTTTTTTAATACACGGCATATTTTTTTTAAGTTAATTTGAATGTATAAAATACAAGATTTTCGTGGGTGAACCGCCATTTTATGGCCATACATGGTTAGGGGAAATTACCAGAACGGTCGATTATTTCAAAAATGTCTACTTGTGGATGCCGAGCGAACCAATTTTACATAATTCCATCCGCGCTGTTGCCATATCCACATCGAAATCGGAGACACGCGACCGGTTGACGAATGACGATGGAGGATGGGGGTCATACGTTTCTTTCACCACAATCCACGATTGTAAACAAAACTCTATCGACTGGCACATACTCATCAGAATTTCTTCAGAATATAATTATTATAATAAGACAAATTTAAAAAGTCCTCTACATGTCCACGGATACAGGGCCCAAGAGGATAAATTCACTGACAATTTGATTTGTCGACCAAAAGTCATTCTTCGTTCAAAGTTCTGCTTGTTTTGAGAAGTCTAAAGTAAAATGAGTACTTTAATTATAAATATACCACCATGATTACGCCGTTTTCAAAGCCCCTTATGTTTATTTTCAGAATTTTCCATTTAAAACCACATTGCATGGATTAGTTGAAGTTCAAATGTCTTGAGGAAGGTAACTCCTAGCCACTCCTATAAAGTATACCTTTTTCATATAAATAGGTATGATGTAAAAACCAATTTTCCAATTTTGAAAAAATGTATGAGTGCGTACAAAAAAGTTCTGACTATTTGAATGAGTGAAAAGGAAGGTGTGTAAGTGGCGCCCCCTACAAGTAAGAGCAATTCCGAGCTCAGATTTGAATTTTGCATGTCAAACCCCCATATACCAAATTTCATCAATATAACTTGATTATTTCGAGTTATTCAAATGAATCAAAAATTAAAATTCAACTTTGACAAGCTGTATCTCTGTTAAATCATCTTTTGGGATAGACAAGTTCGGGGTGATCGCAATATTTGTGTGTGAAGAATCTACTGTTGCCATATTATGTTCCATTCTTTCTGGGACACCATGTATAATATATGTTGGTATTTGGTACAGCAGATCTTGCTCTATTTAAGTTCAAATTCACATTCAATTCATCCAGAGATTTAAGCCAGACTCAAAAATTCTTGTTTTTTGTCACTAAAAGAACAGATTCATTGAAATACAGCGACTGGGACAATAAGTCGAAAAGAGTTCCAATGCCTCCTGGGATAATAGGGTAGAATTCAGATCAACGACTTGAATAGCGCAAAAACGACTGATTCCCACACACGATTAAAATATGAATCCGAGTATGAATCAAACTCGAAACGTAACATAAACCGCAAACAGACACAATCCCCATCAACCTAGCCATTACCAACATATAAATAAATAAAATTGAAATGTGACGTAACACTGACAAGACATGGAAGCTGTGACAAATCTATCTACCTCTACTGCCTCTACGACGTACGTACCTACGACATCGATGCATCAACGTTGCCAGATGTGAAAGATGGAAATGTGTAAATTTTGGTTCGCCACGGATCCATAAGTAAAATGTCTTACATGAAAGTTGTGAGGCTTTCAAAAATCTACATATCTGTAATAAATTGGAATATACTAGGTCAGGCATAAAGTGATGGCAGATCAAAGTTGCATTTTTTTAAAATGGAACCCCCTGTATATTAATGAATATTTTCATCTTGAGCATAAATTGTCATACACATGATGTTCCCAAATGCAGCCGTTCTCGGGTTATAGCGTTTTATAAATAACGTTTTTGCATCTTTGACATGCTCAAATGGATCAAGATCGAGAAAAACGGTCTGCAGTTTCTTAATTTTTCAAGAGATAGGGACATGAAATTGACTCTTGTCAAAATGTGTCAAAAAAGTTGACAGTACCTTCTATTGAAATGACAGAATAGCTCTTGAAAAGGTGATTTTCGATTTTGACAAAATAAAGGTACTCTCTCTTGAGCAAAATTTATATTTCTTGACTTCCCTCGTATTATACGGCTCACAAAATTTTGTATTTGATGATCGTATTTTAGGTTTTAAACTATGCAGAACTTTTTATAGAGAATTATTCTTTTTTATGAAATTAGTTATAAGAAAGTTTCCCATATGTCCACAACTTTTTGGAGCTCACTATACAAAACTGGCCATATTTCAGCCGTCTACCCAGAAGAAATGCAATGTGTAGAGATTTTTCAATAAGGCAGCCCGAGAAACCTCTTGGACCTAAAAAATAAGCAGAAACCCACTCAGCGTATGGACTATTTATAATGGTTCCTTCAAGAAGACAAGATAATCAAAAATTTACTTCTAAGAATTGCATTTCCGCATCAGTGGTACACACTGATGTCTTGAGGGGGGGATATGAATGTATTGATAATTATTGTATTTTTAGCAGTAGTATTAATTTTATGCATATAGTACATGATATTTTAAATCGTTTCAATGTGAGAAATATATGATGGCGCTATGAAAAGTGGTATAGTACATAACTGTCTCTACATGTTTCGAATTCGAAGTGCTCTAAGTTTAGTTGATTTTTTACATTTGTCGACTGTGTCACTGCTGCATTTTTTAAATTTTTCTTCAACTTACCTTTGTATAGTTCAATTTCTAATGATCATAAAGTGTTGTTACACAACTTTAACTCTTGTTATCGGCTAGCTCACAAAGAGAAAGTTCAATGAGTTTATTTATCAATAATTTGCCTCATCAACAAACCATTAAGAAATTTTACTCAGGGTGTTTAGGTCCGGGCATGAAGTGCTGACTTGTTTTCGTAGGTGTGTGCGTACCACAAATTAAAATCACTCTAAAAAAAACACAGTCTATTAACTGACAAATACGTTGACAACTTCAATAAGTTTTTGGTGACCTCTGTTAGGTGTGTGTGTACCTTGTGGCTCTCTCGTCAGGAACGGACATCCATCAATGGTGGCAGGTTGTTTGAGTGTGTCTGGACGGGATCAGCTCCACTGTGACGTCACATTAGAGTGTCTCCACAAATGATCCAGCACATGAAAAGAAAGTACACGCAGTAAGAGGTTCACCAACAGTGTCAAAAAGAGTGAATCTGAGTACCGAAACTGATGTTAATGAAAACCCAGCTCACTATTCCTCAGATCCACTTGATAATACAATTGAAAATAAGTAGGTCAAGATAATTAAATTTTTTAAGCAAAATACAGACAAAATATTTAAGTGTGTCTCAATCCAAACAAATTCAAAAACTCAATTGATAAATGGAAATTCCAATCAGGAAATTTCCCAAAATACAAAATAAGGTATTTAGCTTAATAAGGATTGGTATTGATTATTGACTAACCAATCCAATCTTTAACATCAATGAAAAGAATTAGGTATTCTAGATAAGAAGAGAAAGTTCTCGTCCCCTGAGACCCGGTGATGTACTTCGCAATACAAAAGGCAATTAAGAGGACTGCAGGACACTTTAAAGAGACTTGAAGGTAATTAAAGTTGAAGGGGCACAAAGTAGGTAAAAGAGAGAGAATGTGACTTTGAAGAAACTTGGTTATATTGAACAGAGACTGGGCTGTTTCACCAGACAAGATGAGTCAAAATCTTCGTAAAAAGACTGCCGAAGCAGAGATATAAAATATCTTAACAAAGCTCTGACTCACCTGGTCAAGTTTTCCAGCGATAAAGGACCCAGTACTCGTGTTCACCAATGCTTCAATTCCAGGTAGAGGAAAATATAGGTATAGGTAGGTTTCTGGCTTAAGACTACTCAGTCCACTTCCATCGATCCACTACCAGATCCAACAGAAACACTCCGGAATCCAAAAGTTGCATTTAAGCTACACCTCAACGTGTCCATGATCCAGGTGGAACTGTGAAACGTAAATCCAGGCAGTCATCGTCTTCAATTAGTGGTTTAACCGAGTTTTACTTCAATATAAGCCAGAAAGGTGAAAAGGTAAAGATAAGCGCGTGTCCACGCGCAAAATGGCGTACACTACGCACTAATTATGCAAAAATAAACACGTTTGCAGTGTACAGGTATATTAGATAAAAGGTTTAGATAAGTGTGGCCTTCAAAGAAAACCAAAGAAAGTAGGTGAAAGATAAATTACCCCAAAAAGTGCCTACAAACCCCTTGTACAAAAAAGTAACACCTTACCGGTACAATGGTCTCAGGAGATGAGAAAAAGTTTTTCACCTTTTGAAATGGATTGCCCTAAAATTAGCACCTTGCGCATAAATCGATACCCTTCATGCTCATTCATTGGCCGAAACACTCACATGGTACTGTATGATATCAGAAGAACCATCTGGGAGGCACAATCACTTCAGTACTTGACAACACAATCAATCACTGCTAATTACACTTACAACACCGGGTAATTAATTAACCGATACCAACAAATCAAACTAACCCCAAATTAGCACATTATAAGTGTAAATATTCGTCAGCTGTATACGATTTTAACATTTCGAATTATATCGCTCTTTGTCTTGCACATTGGGTTCAATTCGCAGACGGTGTTGATCGGATCATAATCCTCATAGAGATATAAAAAATGTTTTGCTCGAAGTTGATCAACTTTAACCGCCATTTTCTTAACTTTGTACTTATTTTATCTGGTCGAAATAAAGTATAGGACGTGTATTGAACATTTGGTGAAAGGCTAAAACAAAAATCATAGAGAAATGTTTTGCCGTTTACTAATAAAGTGCGTTTTTCAAAACCTTCACATTACCTATTATCACTTATTTTGACCCCATTCAGTGGCGACATCACAGATTATTATTCCAACTCGACTTTGGGGCGTAGTTTAAGTATCAGCTGTTGAGCTTGGATTTTGTCTTATGATATCAGGACCGGTTTGTATTTTTTAATGGACTTGGAAAATTAATGCTCTTGGGATGGTCAATATAAGAGAATATGATTAATATTCAGTTTCGTCCACATAACTGAGCCGTTTTGAATCCGGAGAAGTTTTTGGTGAAAATGCTCCGATATTTGATTTTCGGAAAGTATACCTACCTACTGAAAATAATAAAAAATGTTGTGATCAAAGTACGAGATAATAAAATATAATAAGGATTTTTTGTTGATTTGTGATAGAAGATTATGAGCATTGATTTTCATAACTGATGTTGATAATGTTGTTTACCTACCTTAGAAATATTTTCTATTATTAGAAGACGTACTTTTGTTTTTTTTTGCCAAAGAATTTTAAATAGTTTGAACAATATTGTCACAATAGTACTGGAGGCAAATATACTTGGTGTAAATCTACCCAATTTGCCACTGGTAAAATCGCTGAGCGAGCAGTTTTTTTGCTATAAATAGACACGTTCAGCGAGATTATAGTCAGTGGTTGGCTTAGCCAACTACTCTCCATTGTGAGTAGTGTAATCCCTCTCACCCTGAGTAGTGTAACCCCTCTCAGCCTCAAAGAACATGCTCGTCCTAGGGTTATGGTAGGGATAGATGGGATGTACCATGCATGGACGATAATAAATAGAAGTTGCCTATACGGAGTATCTCTACTGTTCAGCCCAGCTACGTTCCCTAGAGCACGACAGGTGTTGTGGTCCAGCCGAAGACCCAGTCTTACAACTTGCGTGACATTTGGTGGAGGCGCCAACGATCACCCCCGCTGCCAAGTAGAGTACAGGAAGGCCCGAGAAGAAATTTGGTTTGATGACTGCCTGGACCAGAGCTGGACGCTCCAAGCTTCGAGCGTCGATCTGAACGGAAGTGTTCAAGGGAGTCATCAAGGGATGGGAGATGGAAGCCCTCATCGATAGTTGTAGTGGGCCTGAAGAGAGTCGGGTCCTGATGATTTGGAGCATGGTACTTTTGATCGCTCTCATTTACATGTTGTTCCACAGAAACCAATGGATGCCTCTGGCCACCGTCCATCCTCCATTGGCACAAGGCGTCCCAGATCGGCGTCGACACGATAGTAGTTTTGGGTCAAAGTGTGTGGCACTGTCTCTAGTCCTGGTGTGTCTACTGTTTGGAATATGTCGGCGAGGCATTGAATGCATACAAAGGGATCGACAGTCCGTTCCTCCAGTGTTATGGTGGCCTGACCCACGAGACGGTGCACAGAGCCAAGGAAAGGAGATCCTATTTGCTGACGATAGCCGAGCAGGAGAGCAAGAGACCGATAGGATGTCGGCCCATTCAACTTGCTACGGACGCGGTCCATTCAAGCAGGGATTAAGAGAGAGCGCAATCGGATACGTTACATACTGCCGAATGTACATGGTGGACAGGATAATACTTTCGCCTATTGCCGTCCCTCATGATGAGTTGATATAGATAAGAATTTAGGGGGTATATGTTTACGATTTTAATATGAGATGTTATTGTTTATGTTGAGATGTTGTTGATATTATGTTTTGACCTGTAAAGGATGATGTACTTATATAGACTTTCTGTTTTTCATATAACGGCTACCGGTCCCCACAACCATCCAACTGCAAAACACGAAACCGGCCAGGAATCCACAACCTTCAGCCATATTACAGGGATACCGGCCCTCTGAACTGAGTAAGGGGACCATATACACACCCTGTGATAGGCAACTATTAACGAGGTCAAGGAAGATCGGCTGGCCAACAATTTTTTGCAAACGCAAGCATCAGCACTATTAGCAGTGAACAAGCGTTGAACGCACGACGGTGCAGTACCACAGGCCAGGGTTTGGGAAAACTAAACGGATGGATGGCAGGACCGGAGCAAGAGATTTTGGCCACAAAATTTGTTAATAGTTTTTAAGTTTTTTTTGTAAGGGATGAAGCATGTTCTCTTCTGGCATTGGGGTCCAATGCTCACGGGGTGAGGGCATATGTCACAATAGTACTGGAGGCAAATATACTTGGTGTAAATCTACCCAATTTGCCACTGGTAAAATCGCTGAGCGAGCAGTTTTTTTGCTATAAATAGACACGTTCAGCGAGATTATAGTCAGTGGTTGGCTTAGCCAACTACTCTCCATTGTGAGTAGTGTAATCCCTCTCACCCTGAGTAGTGTAACCCCTCTCAGCCTCAAAGAACATGCTCGTCCTAGGGTTATGGTAGGGATAGATGGGATGTACCATGCATGGACGATAATAAATAGAAGTTGCCTATACGGAGTATCTCTACTGTTCAGCCCAGCTACGTTCCCTAGAGCACGACAGGTGTTGTGGTCCAGCCGAAGACCCAGTCTTACAACTTGAGTGACATTATTTTTATACTAGGCGTGGCTAAAAAAACTATGCATGTCTTATATGTCATTCTAAAATGGGATGCCATTTCTTATACGTCCAAAGAATATTTTGACAAACGTTTTGGTGATTTTTAAGGTAAGTTAATTTTGAAAAAAATGATTCAATGAGTTGACTTTCGCAGTGTTTTATTATTTTTGCTTAGATCATGTTTGTATATAGGTTCTATTTAAAATTCAATTTGGAAAGTGAAAAAAAACTGATGTGGTGAAGTTATGTTTCCATAGTTTCGTTATGTTTCAATCGATTTGTTGTGATTGAGTATATTATTATGTAGGTTCTATGAGGGAGGGGAATATAGTTGATGTATTTTCAATTTAGTGAAGTTATGTCCGCATAATTTTGTTATTTCTCAATGAATTTGATTTAAATTCGGTATACAGGGTGTTTCAGAATAACATGCTAATAAAAAAGGGGGTGATTCTTGGGCTCATTTAAGAAAAAAAATTCATATGAACGTATGTCCTAAACGCCTTAACTTTTGAGATACAGGGTGTCAAAGTTTTAAAAAATAGATACTTTTTTTACAATAACTTTGTCATTACTGTAGATATCTTTATGAAATTTGAGTCATGTATTTTAGGCATTAATACTCATTCTTTGATGCACCAACAATTTAATTATTCTGACCAGTGCCGTCCATGCGGGTTTTGGTTTGCATATTTTTTGGGAAAAAAGTTAAGGCGTTTAGGACATACGTTCATATGAACTTTTTTTCTTAAAATGAGCCCAAGAATCACCCCCTTTATTATTAGCATGTTATTCTGAAACACCCTGTATAGGTAAATTAGGTATGTATGAATTGATGCTCTTGGGATGGTCAATTTAAGATTTTATGAATAATATTTAGTTTCGTTCACATGACTCAGCCGTTTTGATTCCGGAGTAGTTTTTGGTTCAAAATACTCGGGTATTCTATTTTCAGGAAGTACTTAGTTCAAAGAAGAAAAACTTTTGTGATTAAAGTAAGAGATGACAAATACATATAATAACGTAATAAATATGTTTTTGCTATTTCGTGATTCAATAATTATCAGCATTGTTTTCCTTAACTGATGTTAATAATGTTGTTTGCCTACCTCAGAAATATTTCCCATCATTGGAAGACTAACTTTTGTTTTTTTTCCGAATAATTTAACATTTAAAAAAAAAATCTTGGCGTAGACATGGCTAAGAGAGCTATGCATGTCTTATATTTTATTTTGAAATGGAAAATGGAATAGGTGTTATAAGTACTTATGCCTACAGGATGTGTTAAGAAGGATGAATAGATCATGAAAATAGTATTATACAGGGTGTCCCAGCAAGGGTGGCCACCGGCCATATCTCGGAAACTACTGGACCTAAAAGTTCAGGAAAAAAAATATGATCACTAAAGTGGCCACGAGAAAATGCTGGGAAATATTTATAACTTCGAAATTTTTCCGCTAGGGGGCGCAATCAAAGCTTAAATATTAAAATTCGAAATTTCTCTGGAAATTCTCAGATTGAGGTATATCTTTATCAACATGGTTAGAAAACCTAGACAATTTCACGTCTTTTTGGTACAGGGCTCATTGGCGTACCGATCTTCGTGTGAGTAGGGGAAGGTAGTGAAAGTGTAATTGTTCAAGTGGCTGTAACTTATAAACGACTTGTCCGATTTTGTTGCGTATAGGCTTGTTTGGGTTAGGTTTTTTCTTGTAAATTTAATCTTCATTTCGATTCTGTTATCAGAATTATACCGTACCATTTAAATTTTTGTGGTGAAACGAAAATAACAGTTTTTAATTCAAATTACGCCTTCTAGCAACTTTTCTGGAGACAATCACGCATCACTGGATACGATATACGAAAGTACTCACATTTATCTTCCAAACAAGCCTATACGCAACAAAATCGGACAAGTCGTTTATAAGTTACAGCCACTTGAACAATTACACTTTCACTACCTTCCCCTACTCACACGAAGATCGGTACGCCAATGAGCCCTATACCAAAAAGACGTGAAATTGTCTGGGTTTTCTAACCATGTTGATAAAGATATACCTCAATCTGAGAATTTCCGGAGAAATTTCGAATTTTAATATTTAAGCTTTGATTGCGCCCCCTAGCGGAAAAATTTCGAAGTTTTAAATATTTCCCAGCATTTTCTCGTGGCCACTTTAGTGATAATTTGTCTTTTCCTGAACTTTTAGGTCCAGTAGTTTCTGAGATATGGCCGGTGGCCACCCTTGCTGGGACACCCTGTATACCACAAGTCTATAATCTCGTCTATAATGATAGCTATTCATCCAGAGGATAGTAACTTTCCGAGGGATTAATAGCCATTATTGCGAGTAGTAGGAGTAGGTATACCCTTCTACTTTATTTATGACTAAATTATTTATTTGATATTTCAAATTTCCATCCATCTCAATACAAATACATAAACACTTGATACGCGTTAAACACTGACACCATAGAAAAGTGAATATAATACAGGGTGTTTCAGAATAACATGCTAATAATAAAGGGGGTGATTCTTGGGCTCATTTTAAGAAAAAAAATTCATATGAACGTATATCCTAAACGCCTTAACTTTTGAGATACAGGGTGTCAAAGTTTTAAAAAATAGATACTTTTTTTACAATAACTTTGTCATTACTGTAGATATCTTTATGAAATTTGAGTCATGTATTTTAGGCATTAATACCCATTCTTTGATGCACCAACAATTTAATTATTCTGACCAGTGCCGTCCATGCGGGTTTTGGTTTGCATATTTTTTGGGTTAAGTTAAGGCGTTTAGGACATACGTTCATATGAATTTTTTTTCTTAAAATGAGCCCAAGAATCACCCCCTTTATTATTAGCATGTTATTCTGAAACACCCTGTATAATGATAATCTTAGCCACTTTTCTATTACGGAAACCTTTGAGTTTGTTGATATCGTTTCCATGGTATTACCATCAACTTCATTTTTTCAAATGGAATCACCCATTTTATATTTCATTTTCGAAATCTACGTCAAATTCCCAATAATAATATGATGATGATATTTTTATTTGTACAGGATGGACGAAAAATAAGCTACGACCATCAACTTCATGCATGATTTCAACTGGAAACCTCCTTTTTTTATTTCTTCTACATCAAATTCCAAGTAAGTTTCATGTACCATGTTTTTAAGCTAACACCAACAGTCATCGAGAAATTCAAATTTAAATAATTTCTGAACAATCGTAAATTTCTCGATAACTGTTATTGGGGTTAGGTCAAGGACATGGTACATGAAACTTACTTGGAATTTGATGCAGAATCCGTAAATAAAATAAAGAAAGGGTTTCCAATTGAAAAAAATGAGTTGATGGTCGTAAGTTATTTTTTGTTCACTCTGTACACATAAAATTATCATCACTAAATAAACCACAATCAAAAATAAAAGCCGATGTGTCCAAACGTTTTCTCACAAAACAAACCCCTGAAATCTAAATGAACGAGAAACATTCAATTTAGTTTATAATTAAAAAATCTGTACGTACTACGTAATAAATTTTCAATTTACATAATATTCATTTGGTTTAAAAAGATTAGGTATTCCACAGTTTATAACAAACCAACAAATTATTTAAATAAAAAGATAAAATATTACTTACATTATTTGATACTGTGGTGAGTGACACTCCTTTTGAAGCCCGCTAGGCTACCCCCCGTCTTACCGCCGGACCCCTGTTTTAATCGAAAGACCGGAACTCTGAGCCTTCCGATTTGTTTTCTTTCTCTTGAAAAGCGTTTAGTGGAAGAAACACCTATGTAATACGCTGGCGGCTCACCAGCGGGAAGTTGGTCTCCAGACTACATCTCTCGAGGCCACGGGAATGTTTTGTGTTCGAGGCGGTAATGAAGCTTTACGAAATCCTCGTCTCGCTAGAGGGCTATCAGTAAGAAGAGAGGTGTGGTTTAGGGTGTAGCTAAAGTTGATTTTGATATCAGACTGATGTTGCTTTGATGAATAGGTACTAACAAGATCCAGAATTTAAAGCTGCCGAGCTGCCATCTTTATAGTGATCAAGAATCTTAGCAATCGTGAATATGAAATATACTGATTAAAGCACGATTTCTCAACTATTATGCAAAGTATCATGTGCAAAATCAATTTCTGGAATACTTATGTATACAGTGCGTTTTTTTTAAGACGGAACATAGGGATTCCCATGGTAAATTTTCAATCCCATGTTAGCAGTACTTCCATTCGTAGTACCTACACAGCTGAAACTTGCCATAGATGAACTTTGGTGTTTCGAGATTGCGTTAGTTCATCAATTACGCCAGAATACCTAGGAAAAAGACTTAAAAAATGCTTTAATTTCTCAGGAAGTGATACTTTTAACATGCCTTGTATATGACGATGACAACAAATTTTCTGACGTGACTAACTTCATTGTCAATTTTTTTAACCAAAAAAATTAATTTTCATTTTTATGACCGTTAAGAATACTGCTTGGACGTGAATAGAGGAAACTTTGAACAGGTTATCCAAGAAATATTGTTTGATTTTTTATCGCATGGATTATACTGTTAGAAATAAATATTATCACAGTTTGACAAATAAGTTATTGGTTGAAAATGGCAAATACAAGGCTAGTAAAAAGGTATTACTTTCCAATTATTAAAAGCTTTTTTTTATCTTTTATTAATCTATTCTGTGCTAATTGATGAAATAACATAATCTCTAGACACAAAAGTTTATCTACGGCAAGTTTCAGCTGTGTACTTTGAATAGTACTGCTAACATGGGTCTGAAAATTTAACATGGGACTATGTTCCGTCTTGAAAAAAACGCACTGTATATACTTCTAAATGATACAAGTTTTGGGGAACACATTTTAATGTGAAAAATAAGAATTCTGTATTATATAAAACAATTCAACATCAAAAAATTCTAGATTCAACTACACTATAATACGGTACACAGGAACAACAAATAAACACAGAAGAGTCGACCAATTTTTTCTCTTAATTAAATTATTCATTTTTCACCCCTACGGTGCGAGGCCTTCTTTCCTCTCTATCCCCAGCAATTTTCAAACAGGTTGGTCGATTTTCACATTAGTAGAGCGATGTGCATTTCTCTTCAGGGTGCCTATGAGGAATGGAAGTTTGGATAATTATATAGAAAAAACATAACATTATCGGATAAAGTACCCCTCAACACACAACAGTATATTCATGGAAGAACTCATGTCAAGCTGTAAATCAATTAATAACAAAATAACAATTTGATGAATATCACAATATTTTATCAATTTTGTTCTATTGGAATGATATAAGCACAAGTATGTACAATGGCGGACATAAGTATGGAACAGTTTTTAAATTTGAAAAAACTCTGCTCCTGCATCAGTTATCAAAGACGATTTTTTTCAAAAAATTGTTCAGTGTCCCATTTTCACGTTCAAAAAAGGCTACCTATTTTTCTAATTTTTTTCTGTGCAACTTTTGATAAAAATTGCTAGCACCATTCAAAAGAGGTTCTTTCTGAAAATTTCAACAAAGGATAATCCAGGGGATAATCTATCAATAAAATGTTAAACTTTTGCAAAAATGACCCATTTTGCATGATATGGGTAATTTTTGCCAAGTTCAAATTTTTTTACCTAGACTATTCTTTGTTCAATTATTATGAAATTCTCAGGGAGTTGATAAATTTTGCCCCATTTTTGAATGATGCTGGCCATTTTTATCAAAAGATACACAAAAAAAAATACTAAAGTAGCCTTTTTTGAACGAGAAAAAAGGGAGCTAAACCATTTAAAAAAAAAAACGCCAGGACCTCTAAACTGACAAATGGGTTGAAGTTTTCAAATGCACATTCATTTCTTTGTTAACTGATGCAGGGTCAGGGTTTTATCATATTTAAGGCCCTTTCCATACTTATGTCCGCCACTGTATATGTATTGTGGAAACTATCGTGGAATTTCATTGTTGTCCATTGGCGGTAAAATCCTTGCTAAAATAATGGCCACTCGATTACTGAAACATGCTGAAAAAATATTACCCGAGACACAAAGCGGGTTCAGACCACATAGGGGCACTGCGGACCTAATATTCACTTTAAGGCAGTTGCAGGAGAAAGCAAAAGAACAGCAGACGCAGATTTATATGGCCTTTATCGACCTCGCAAAAGCCTTTGATTCCATCAATAGAAAAGCGCTGTGGATGATTATGGCTCGCTTTGGAATACCGAATAAATTCCTAAAGGTCTGCAAGAGTCTGCACCAAGACAACTTTGCAAAGTCTTGATCCATGGAGAACCTACAGACCCGTTTTTAACACAAACAGGCGTGAGGCAAGGATGTGTGCTGGCTCCAATCTTGTTCAATATCTTCACCGCCGCATTGGCCATAATAGTAGACGCCAACCTACACGAGCGTGGGGCATCAGGTACCGCTTCGACGGAGGCCTCTTCAACATCAAGAGGTTCAGGGCTAAGACCAGAATAAGATACATAACAGACCTTCAGTATGCGGATGACTGCGGTTTAGGGGCTTTAACAGTCGAGAAGTTACAGACCATACTGGCAACCTACGAGTGGGCATACCAGGCCTTAGGTCTCAAGATAAACGTAAATAAAACCAAAGTAATGACAACCCCCACCATATTAGAACATACTGCAGTTTACGTCCAAGAGAACCCCTTAGAATACGTGGAACATTTCAATTATCTTGGCAGCATCATCAACACCAAAGGAAACATTGACGAAGAAATCTCACATCGCATAAATTGTGCTACCGGTGCTTTCTGGAGATTAAGAACAAGAGTATTCGAGAACCACGACCTATCTATGAACACCAAAACGGCAGTCTATAAAGCCGTCATAATTCCCGCGCTAACATATTGCTGTGAGACCTGGGTACCTTATAGAAGGCATATTAAATCTCTGGAACGTCTTCAGCAAAGGCAACTACGTCAAATTATGCGAATCAAATGGCACCACAAGGTATCAAACGTCCAAGTACTATCTAGATCGAATTCCAAGAGTATTGCCGACATTGTTGCGCAGTCCCGCCTTCGTTGGACCGGTCACGTGATTCGCATGTCAGAGAATCGCCTGCCGAAGTATGCCATGCGTTATACGGCGAGATAGCTGAGTGTCGTCGAAAACCTGGAGGACAGTTCAAACGGTATAAAGACATCCTGCACGAGAACCTGAAGTTCATGAACAAACAGACACAATGGGAAGAACTGGCAAAAGATCGGAAGGAGTGGAGAAATACCGTCGCCACTTTCTCCGCTGCCCCCAGGAACATCAGATCGCGATCGTATGCGGAGGAGAACTACGAGTGCCCAGACTGCGGCCGAATTATCTCATCCAGAATAGGAATGTTCAGTCATAGGAGAACACACAGATGAGACAACAACATAAGTTTCTGTATTATATGTTTTGTTTGTATATATTCGGTAACGAATAAAGCTTATATATATATATATATATTGTAACGAGTTTCGCTATAGAAAACACTTGTCCAGCTTTAATTAATTTATTTAAAGTCACTCACACAACCACAAATATTTATGTTTACAGTCGCAGCGTTGTTGTAACGATTATAATTCGCGGCTAATCGATAACTACCCTACTTCAAATGGCGGACCTCATTATATACCCTTCTCGCTGAAACTTACCGAATACCGCCGCATTGTATAGAACTCTGTAGAATATAGTAGAAATCTGCTCCGCCCTCTGGTTTCGCTAGAATGTACCAGAAGGTACAAATCGATTCTACGCAATGTGGTCCTGGCGCATTCACCAATACCGCTGAACACATGTTTCGTCACATTGCCCCCATCTCAAGGCATTTCGTCCCGAATTGCCTTCATGAGGGTATCGGCAACTGTCCCCAAACCGGCAGCCTGATGTCCTATGGAGGTAGCAGTCCACTGTCCTCTGGTTCGTCCTTCGGGAAGGATAGCAGCACACCAGGATGTCAATACCGCTTTCTTTGAAGATCACCTCCAGCATGCCCCTTACTACTCTCCATTCCAATTGGTCGTGCGTCATCTTCGGAATTGCCAGATGGGTCAGGTCCTGTGACAGCATTAAGCTTCTTAGCTGATGAGGTGCCCTCCAAACATCACTATGGCTGGTCCGATGTTGTGGAAGCTTCTTTGTCCCCAGGTTAAACAGGTATCGTTTCCCTGTCGTGACTTGAAGCGTCTTCCCAACCTCTGGCCTTTGTCGTCGCAGATGGTCCATTTGCCCGAATTTTCCCTTGAATGCGGCAGCAAGTCCAGTCCTCCGTACTTCGCCGGTGCGTTGAACAAATCCAGCTGCTGTTCTCGAACGACGCCATTCAGGACTTACTGGCCGTTGGAATATAAGGACATGAAGGTTTTCAGGGACATGTCCACCTCGGGTGACTTGATTTGCCTCACGTCAGCTTCCTGATGGTCTCCAGCATACGGGGCCAAACGGTTAAAATAAACAACCCTCGGGCGGTTTTTTGATCCGGTAGACGACGTCATTGATTCGCTCCAGAATCTTATACGGGCCCTCCCAAGAACTTTGCAGTTTTGGGGAGAAGCCCCGTCGCCTCTATGGGTTGTGAAGCCAAACCAAATCCCCAACCTGGAACCCTCCGTCTTCGGCCTTCACGTCGTATGCCTCCTTCATCCTGTCGCTGGCACTTTGGAAGTTTAGTCGGACTCGTTGATGGATATCGTCCATCTTTCGACGAAGATCACTTCAAGACTAAGCTAGTGATTCACTTGCTTAGTCTTCTTCAGCGACATCTTCACCAGGTGGACAGCCAAACTTCAAGTCGCAGGGCAGCCGGAGTTCACGACCTATGATGATCTTGTCAGGTGTTTCGCCCGTCGATTCATGAACTGCTGACCTGTACGCCATGAGGAACAGGTGGAGATTATGATCCCAGTCTCTTTGATGGTCAGAGACAACTTTGGCCAAGTGTCGATTGATGGTTCGGTTCATTCGCTCCACCATGCCATCCGATTGTGGGTTCAACGCCGTTGTCCTTGTCTTCTTGATCTTCAGGACATCGCAGACGTTCTGGAATAACGTCGATTCGAAGTTCCTGCCCTGGTCCGAATGCAGCTCCAACGGAACACCAAAACGGCAGATCCATTCCTTGACCAGTACATCAGCTACCGTTGCCGCTTCTTGGGTTGGCAAGGGATACGCTTCGGCCCACTTACCAAAGTAATCCATCGCGACCAGGATGTATTTATTTGCTCCGTTCGACTCAGGAAATGGTCCAGCTTCATCTATGGCGATCCTCTCAAACGGGCTTCCCACATTGTACTGGCGCATAGGAGCTTTTGGGCGTTTTTGTGGTCCATTGCTTGCAGCATAAACGGCGCATTTCCTGCACCACTCCCGGATATCGGCCAGTTGATCCAGAAAAACCTTTCTCGCAGCTACCCCAGCGTCCTGATTACTCCCAGATGTCCTCCCGTGACGCCACCATGGACCTCTCTCATCACCTCGGTCTGTCTGCTCCAAGAAACCACTATCTGCCTCCGATTCGTGCCATCCAGATTTTTCACCAGTCTCATCAGGATGCCGTCGCTAATAACCAGTGAGTCCCATTGAGCCCAGTAGGATTTTACTGCAGTTGAAAATCGTGCGACTTCTTACCAAGTTGGTCGTTGGCCTGCTAGCTTCCATCCAATGATGAGCTTGAGATCTAGATCTTTCTCCTGGTCCTCGCGAAGCGCCTCAGACTGCCAGGTATCATCCACTACAGTTGTCCTGCGAACTCTCGCTTCCTTTTCCTCGGCTTTGTGAGAAAGCTCTGGTCTCCTGGACAAGCCATCAAAGCTTTTGAGGCTTGATCTCGCTCGATGATCCTTGTTTTCCCATGCCAACGCAGATGCCAGTATCTCTTTCCTACAGCGGCCACGCATATATGCCCAAGCTCTCCACAATGCCAGCATCGCAGCTCCTTTGGCTTGGATACCTCCATTTCCTTGAGGACTCTCCTCACAGTTGCTTCGAAGGTGTCTTCTTCCAGATGATCCTTCTCCTCCATCATTCGCACACGCGTAGGAGGCTTGCAGCACTGCTTCGCCGCTTTGAGCTCCAAGGCTTTGGCCAGAGCGTCGACTAGTAGACACTTTAAGCACGTCCTAAATTTCAAACGTTTCCGTATTCGCATCAATCTGCGCATGCTCAGAATAGATGCGAGGGTTCCGATTCGTTCCGTTGCACGTATAGTTGCGGGCCTTTCATCGAATCCGTATCTGAGAACGCATCTTAACTAATCGAAGAATCATAACAAAAGCTCTTCAAAAACGATAAACGAAAAGCACACAAACATCCAAACCAAACCAAAAATATAAACAAAAATCAATATCTGGGTTACAAAACGCGAAGTTTTACAACTTTGACGTTTCACCAATCCGTTTCGTATACGTAGAACCGATCGCTGCTTAAGCGGGTTTTTAATGATTAACGTATGTCGATTCGTTTACGGATCCGGATGCGGATACGTAAAAAAAAATTGGGTTTGCTTAAAGTGTCTAGTCTGTAGGATCGATGAAGTATCAGGGACTGCCTTATCTCCCGATCCCGAAGACCATCCAAAAAGGCCTGCACTGCCAGCCTCTCCATCACATTTTCAGGCGTGGTTGGATAAGCCAGTCTTGCCAGACGAGCAACATCCGCTTCAAACTCCTGCATGGTTTCGTTGGACTTTTGAATGCGGTTCTTCAACTGGGAATGGTAGACATGCTCTAAATGAGTTTGACTATACCGCAGCTCCAGATGCTTGACGAGCACATCGTAGTCCTCCTGTTCCTGGGTGTTCAATGTCTGCAGGATCTCCGTTGCCTCCCCACGAAGCGCCAGAGTTAGTGCCAGAGCTTTCTCGGTTGCGGTCCATCCATTTGCCCTTGCTGCTGCCTCGAAATGGCGATGGTAATTGTTCCAGGACAGCTTGTCATCAAACTGAGGGGCTTTCATGTGGATTCTGATGATATCAGCTTCTATCTTGGCACTAGCACCTTGGTTCCCGAATGTCTCTTCTGGTTGTTTCTTAATCACTGCTACTTGCCTTCGCACTTCCTCGATTTCTTCTTTCAAAGTCTTCATTGTATCTCCAAGTTTTGCTTTAATTCGTTTCTCAAGGTTCTCAATTTCTTCCGTTAGGTACCATCCATTGCTCTGGAGGATTCTTTGAGTTTCTCTTCCATCGCTCCAGAAGATTCATTAAACTTCTCTTCCGATTTCCTAGAGTTTTCTTGAAGTTGATCCTTAAGCTCATCTTTCAAGTTTTTTGACAACTTCTCAACTACTGCGTTGGGATCGGGAATTTCAAATTGGAACGTATCAGGATCCATGCCTTCTTCCATTGAAGCCTCACGAAGCCTTGTTTGTAGATCAGTTTTCTTACCGCTACTATCCAGGTCACGCTCCTCCAGCTCCCTCTTCAACTCGGCGACCTTCAATCCGGTAAACAAGACTAGTTTCGCAGCCATTACAGTGAATATGTATGTCCGTTTATACAGGGTCCTTCATTAGTGCGTCGGGCAATCCTAGCGTGGTTATTTACAAAAGTAGAAAAAAAAGTTTTATACAAAAGTTGTAGAATGTGACTTTATGCATATTTTAAAAATATTTTCAAACATACAGGGTGCGTCACAAAAGTATGGCACGAAAAAGTATGATTTTTTTAAATGGAACCCCCTGTATATTGATTGATATTTCAATTCTTTCTTCAATTTGGAACAAAAATTGTGATACAACTAATGTTCCTAAATTCAACCGTTATCGAGATATCGCGTTTTAAAAATGGCATTTTTGCAACTTTGACATGCTATAAAACTCAAACTGTTCAAGTTAGAGGAAAATGGTTTGCACATTCCTATCTTAACTTCTCAAGAGCTATTCAAGGAGATTAAATCCATTATTGTGAAAAAATGTCAGAATGTGCCGAAAAAAGTTGACAGTTGACGTTACCTTCTATCCAAATGACAGAATAGCTCTTGAAAAGTTAAGATAGGAAAGTGCAAACCATTTTTCTCTAACTTGAATAGTTTGAGTTTTATAGCATGTCAAAGGTGCAAAAATGCCATTTTTAAGACGCGATATCTCGATAACGGTTTAATTTAAGAACATTAGTTGTATAACAATTTTTGTTCCAAATTGAGGAAAAAATTGAAATGTCAATTAAAATACAGGGGGTTCCATTTAAAAAAATACAATTTTGATGCGTTTTGAATTTGGGGACACCCTGTATAACGTGTAAATATTTTTAAAATGTAGCCTTGAAGGGTCCCTATCCATCCAGAAAAAAAAATGTTTCAAAATCAGATACTTCAGCCATAATGTTTCGTGTCGAATAACGTGAATATCCCTGTATAATATAATATGTTGGTATTTGATTCAGAGACTTTTGCGCTATTCAAGTTCAAAGTCTCATAGAAATTATATACAGAACCTTGATCTGGGTTACTAAGATACGTTAGAATTCAGATCAACGTGATGTAATTTTATGTGACTTTGAAATTGAATAGCGCAGAAACTGCTGAACCAAATACCAAAATATATCATAAATTTGGAATCTGAAAAAAAAGATCTATCATTCTTGTCAAAAATATATAGAGTATTCTACTTAAAAAAATAAGACTCAGTTAATTTGTTCAATGTTGTGAAGTTGATTTTTTATTTCTGCTTTCACCGAAAGATACTACGTGAAAAAACCTAAAACTTTTTTATTCAAAGTTTCTTTCTATCACTCATAATAAGAGCAGTAGGGGTGGGGTCAAAATATAATGAATAACCCTACCAATTCCAATTATCTCAAACAGAAACAAAAAGAAGGTGTAGATACCTAAATTATGTCGATATAGACGTATTGATCTCATATAAACTTGAAATTGCAATATTTTGTAACAAGATGCAAATATATCATATACCTATAGGTATTTTATTTCAATAATTAATTTATGCTTAAAAGATTCTTGAATTTTCTTCTCATCGGTTTTTTTATTAAAGCACCGATACCAAAACTAACTTGTTGTACCTACTCTGCTAATATCTTATCCTATAGATAAATAACACATTCATTCCGAAAAATAGGCCCATACGAAACCTAATACAAAATAGTCCAACAGTAATCAGTGACAAAAGGACACTTCTTTTTCTTCCACAAATACTATGAATATCAAATAAGTATAATTTATTACCTACCCAACGTAATCCAAATGTTGAAATGAAATACCTATAATTTAATAATACGTTGTGATTTGAAGTGTAATACCATTTTATAATAAAATGGTAATTTTCTAGAAAAGTGCGAACACTTGGCAACAGTGATGGCACATGCCTGTGGTCGATAAAGAAGGTTCCTGTTCATGCTCCTGTCTCAAGATTCCTTAGACAAACTGAATGCACAATTTGGCAACAAAACTATAAATGTGTCGGACAAATGTACGTTCGTACAAATAGACGGTCGGACAGATGCTATGGACCCCTCAGAACATATTTTCAATCTTCTTATACCAAGAAGAAGATGCTGAGCACATGCTTGGTATATCATTTTGTTATGTGGGGTATACAGAGTGTTTATTAATTGAATGCCGATACTTAAGGGTGATAATCCTTGTATGATTTAAAGACAAAAAGTTCATATGGACTTTCATATAGATTTTAAGATACAGGGTGTTGAAATTTAAAAAAAAAAATTTTTATCATCACTTTGATACTATTCCAGATATCTTTTTTAAATTCGGTACACGTCTTCTATGCATCAAAATGCATGAGAATGTTAGAGAGGGCGCCACTGATTTAAAAATATTGGATGACACAGCAGGGTGTCAATGCAATTAAGAAGATTTTATTTTTTTAAGCGAAAACCATGCGCCGGACGGAAAAAAATCAAAAGAACAAATTGGCTCAGAAATAAATAGAGATTTTGAAAATAATTTTTATTTTGGAAGGGAGCAGTGGCGTACAAGTTTTTTCTCCAAAAATATTGAGTGCAAAGCCCGTACGGACGCCACTGGTAAAAATAATGGAATTGTTTGTACATCACAAAATGCATATTGAAGCCTAGAAGACGTGTACCAAATTTCATGAAGATAACTGGAATAGTATCAAAGAAATTATAAAAAAATCATTTATTTTTCAATATTTCAACACCCTGTATCTTGAAAATTAAGCTCTTGCGGACCTATGTTCATATGAACTTTTTGTCTTGAAATCATCCAAGGATTATCACCCTTAAGTATCGGCATTCAATTAATAAACACCCTGTATGTTATGCCATCGCCGAATAATATGCTTTATAAAATATACTTGAAACTATGCAATATGGTATTTGTTTCGTTTCGATAACTTCAAAACAGAAAAAGTTACAGCTGATTAAAATGTTATCAAAGATAATGAAACATCCCGTACATCATACCTACACTGCTCCAGAAAACCAACGCAACACACAGTACATCTTAATATAACCTCTAAAAAAGGCGCTATCACGCTAAATAAGAAATCAAAACAATAAAAAAGTACAAGGCTTCAAGGTTTTGACAATAAAAAGATTCTATTTTTATTCTAAATGAATCAATGAGGGAAAATGTTTATTTTAAAGAAACTCTTTCCCTCATCGATTCAGATACTTGGGTCACTTAGAGATAATGCATGACTTTTTTTAGTTATTTCTAAATAATTATACAGTGTTTTTAATTCCCAGAGCACAAATGTTCATGCACTAAGCATGCAGTAAAACGCGAATTTAATCAATTGAAAATTCAAAAGCTAATAACAGCATTTTTTCATTATCAAAACCTTGAAGTCTTGTCCTTGTTTCAATTTCTTATTCAGAGCTCAGCTTCTCTTTTTTAGAAACAAAAGCTGTCCTTGCGAACTGGATAGTTTTGAAAAGTCACCAATGACTCATTCTGTGGAAACTTGAAAATACAGTGAGGACAATAGCTAAAACCTTTATCAGTAATAGAATAAACAAATCTCCTGTGCCGGATGGCCAACGAGATTGTGGAGATGGATACACAGACTTCAGTGGACATTCCGGGTGGTAATAATTTTTTCAAGTGTGAAGGTGTGTTCGAGGACTTGAAAACTGTTATACAGTGTCTATCATGCAAGAGCTTCTACTGTTCGTTACAATTTATTATTAATTCTCTATTTTTAATTCTATGAAGTTCAAGGCGACAACGCCGCAACCCTACTTCTGCTTTGCGCGCCTTGTAACTTTTTGTCCTTTCTGTCATTCTTGTCTGTTATGTCATGACTCGGAAAAATAACGATTTTCTCGTTCTGTTCTTTTTGAGATTGTGGTGAGCTACATGGTCATTCGAGCTGAATTTGGAGAAATTATCAAGTTATTGAATATATTGTAACAAAATCACCCCAATATTTGATTTGACAACGAGACGAAATCGAGGCATCGTTGAAATACTGTCTAATTAATCTTCATGGTCCTTCGTTAGCCGAATTCATTGAATCGGTGAAACGGCATTTTGGTTTGGATGGCACCGTTTTTGACTGGACGGGCGGATTCCTAGCTGCAAGTTGATGAAGTTTTGGATGAAACAGTGAGTACCTTCCTATGTTTTCCATTTATTTGCCATCATAAATTATTCCCGTGTTCCTATTTGTTATTGTCTTGATTTCGCCAATTTGGGTATTTTGCGTCGGCCTCGAGGTTTATTTTCATTGATTGTTTTTGATACATGCTTTTTATCACAAAAAATTGATATTCTGGTTAGACAAAGGGGCGCTATAAAGGGCAGCCTGACAATTTTTTCTTAATTTGTTAGTGAACATTTCGCGGATAAAACTGAGATTTTGCCTGGCAGTTTGGTAGAGTTGGAGGTCAGATCAAACAGTATTGAGGGTGATGCCCTGCAGAAATTTGGTGAGAATCAAAATCATATTGAAGCTACTTGTGACGTCACCAATTTGAGAAATGAATATGATGAACGGTGCCAGTTTGAAAATAAATATTACGCTCAAATTGCAATTGCAAAGAAGTATTTGAGTGATAACAAAAGAGAAGGTTCGTCAAGCAGTGAAATTTTGGGCGAAGATTCGGTTGTTGGTGGCTCTGCTTCAGCTTCTCAAGGATCTAACGTACACAATATAAAACTACCAGACATACACCTACCGACTTTCGATGGTGATCTGAAGCATTGGATGGAGTTTCGCGATACTTTTGAATCGCTCATTCCATGAAAATATGTCAATCACAAGTATTCAGAAGTTTCATTACTTGAGAGCATCGGTGAAGAATGAGGCTTCTCAGATTTTATCCACCTTGGAGTTTTCCTCAAAAAATTATACTCTAGCTTGGGACTTGTTATGTAAAAGGTACAACAATGACAAAATGTTGATTCACAATCATATAAGAAATATTTTCAACATTGAAAGTTTGAATAGGGAAAGTTCTAAGGGGATCAGGGGAATCTTGAATGATTTGAAAAGACATTTTAGTGCTTTGAAACAAATTGGTGAACCTGTTGATGAATGGAATGTGCCAATTGTTTATTTATTGGAAACAAAACTGGATAGGACTACTGCCCGTGAATGGGAGGCTTATAAGGCTTAACATGACAAATTTCCCACCATGGAGGATCTGAAAACATTTTTAAATTCCAAAGCTGAGCTACTGAATACTTTGGAGCAAAATCGCCCTGACAGGTCGGACAAAGTACATAGTACAAGGGGGCTGATGTTAGTTGATGCACAAAAGGAATGAGAATCCAATTCCAATGATAGTTCTATGAGTAGGGGTCCAAAGTGTCTATACTGTAAAGAAGGGCACTATATCCAATTGTGTTCGGAGTTTTTGAAGATACCTGTCGAAAAAAGAGCTGAAATTGTGATGTCATTGAAGCTGTGTTTGAATTGCCTAAGGAAGGGTCATTTCAGTAGGAAATGTAGACGTCCTGTCTGCAGAAAGTTTCACGGCAAACATCATAATTTATTGCATGTGCAGAAACAGATAATTCAGGACAAATCAACATGGAAGCCCTTGAGGAGAATCTCCCGCCGAAACCATTGAACAATTTATCAGCTAGTTGTGACGTGAATGAAGTCTTATTGTCCACTGTGCAAATAAATATTATGGATAAAGATGGAAAAAAGCAAGTGGTGCGTGCTATTTTGGATAGTGGATCGCAATCCAGTTTTATCACGGAAAGCGTATATGTGATAAGTTTGGCTTAATACAAGAAGATACAAGAATTGCTTTGAATGGAATCAATGGCTCTGAGTCATACATAAAAAATGTAATACGAAGGTTTTTTCCAAGATCAATGACTTCGCAGCAAATATTTCATGTTTTGTCATTCCGAAAATTACCGAAATTTTGCCAGTGTGCTCTATAAATACCAAAAATATAAAAATTTCAGAGAGTTGTGAGCTGGCTGATCCTCTGTTTTTTAAGCCACAACAGGTTGACATGTTGATTGGAGCCGATCTGTTTTGGATGGTGTTGTGCCGTGACCAGATGTCTCTTGGTTCTGGTCTACCGGTGTTGCAAGATTCACCAGTTTGGCTGGGTCGTCACAGGTCCCATTGCCAAGGTTAGCCTGAGTTCGCGTAGATATTGCAATTTCACGATCACTGAGCAACAGATCCAACAGGATATGAAAAGATTTTGGGAAATTTAGCATAATGAGTTTGACAATAGTTTTTTTCGGAAGAAGAGATTGCCATAGAAAAGCATTTTGTAGAAAATACCAAGCGTAACAAAGATGGATCTTTTGTAGTCAGAATACCACTGAAAATGGATATCAGTAAACTTGGAAGTTCATTTGCACAAGCTGAGAAAAGGTTCTTAACCTTGGAAAGAAAGTTGAATTCAAATACTGCATATAAAGAACTTTATCACAATTTCATGAAAGAGTATATTGAGCTGGGACATATGTCAAAAATTGAACAAGTGAATTCTTCTAAGGATGGTTATTATATGTGTCATCATGGTGTCTACAGAGAGGGAGCTTTGACAACGGGTTTGAGAGTTGTGTTCGACGCTTCATTGCCAAGTGGTACCGGTTATTCATTGAATAATATACAGATGGTTGCTCCAACAATTCAACAGGATTTTTTTTTCCATTTTGATCCGCTTCAGAAAGCACAGATTTGTAGTAGCCGCAGATTGCACCAAAATGTATAGATCTGTATTTGTGGACAAAGATGATAGGCAACTGCAAAAGATTTTGTGGCGTTTTGACAGGAATAGTGATCTGGATTCATATGAGCTTAATACAGTTACATATGGATCTGCAGCTGCATCATTTCTGGCAATTCGTTGCCTATTCAAATTGGCATTGGAAATTGAAGAAGAGCACCCTGATATTGTTGAAGTCATAAAAACTGATTTTTATGTTGATGACCTTCTTACTGGAGCCGACACCATGGAAGATGCAAGGCGATTGACGAAGTTGATATTTGATGTTTTAAAGCAAGGTTGCTTTATTCTGAGGAAATTTTATTCGAATGACACGACAATATTGGATGACATTCCAAACAATGATCATTTATTTAAGATTTTGGAATTTGACGGAAATAATGGTAAAAAAACACTTGGCCTAATATGGTGCCCAACACATGATAATTTAATGTTTAATGTCAAGAGCATCTCTAATTCTAGAGTCATAACGAAACGTGTAATTTTATCTGAGAGTTCAAAGGTGTTTGATCCTTTAGGACTGATAAGCCCATGTGTCATCATGATTAAAATGTTGTTGCAGAGTTTATGGCTCGAGAAATTGTCTTGGGATGATGAGGTCCCACGTTCCATTGGAAGAGCTTGGACTGATTTTAAAGCTGACATATTGTATCTAAATGGTTTGAAAATAAGTCGACATATTATTTGCAATGATGCTCAGTATGTTGAAATGCATTGCTTCTCAGACAGTTCGGAAAAAGCATATGGTTCTTGTATATATTTGAAGTCTATCAATCCGGAAGGTGTTGTATCTGTCCAGTTGTCAACGTCAAAGGCCAAGATAGCTCCACTTCAATCAATCAGTTTGCCACGATTGAAACTTTGTGGTGCGTTAACATCTTCAAGATTTGCAGAGAAAGTTTGTAGGTCATTAAAACTTGATATGGAAAGAATCTATTTTTGGACAGACTCCACAATTGTATTGGGTTGGTTGAAGACACCTCCAAATAAGTGCAATACTTTCGTGTCGAATAGAGTTGCTGAGATCCAGAACATCACTAACAAGTATGAATGGAGACATGTTCCAGGTGAACTGAATCCAGCAGATCATTTAACTCGTGGAATTAAAGCTGCTGACATTGGGGATTTGCGCAGTTGGTGGCATGGGCCAGAGTTTTTGAAGTTTGATGATGATTGCTGGCCGAAGGGTCCTGATGTTGAAACTTCTCTACCAGACTTGAAGAAAGAAAAGATTTTTTGTGTTGCAGTAGGTACGGTTTTGAATGCAGATGTGAAGTTTGTTGTTGAGCGTTTTTCTGATATTTCAAAATTGAAGAGGACCGTTGCTTGGATGCGAAGATTTACTTATAATTGCAGACATACCCGAACCAAAAAGTTGTCCGGTCCATTAACTGTTAGTGAAATTCATAATGCATTCATTTCCATTTTGAGGTGTGTTCAGCATGAGGTTTTTGAAACTGAAATTAAGCAGATTACTTCAAATAAAGTCAAGTCCAGTTCCAAGTTGATAAGTCTCAACCCCTTTTTGGATGAAGTGGGATGTCTGAGTCTAATTTTGCCTGCTAAACATCAATTGACAAGGTTAATTTCAGAATATGAGCATGTCAAACTGTACCACTGCGGATCACAACAGTTGCTGGCGTCGATTCGTGACAAGTATTGGCCAATATCTGGACGCTCTTTGGCAAGGAAGGTTGTTCATGATTGCGTCAAGTGCTTCAGATATAATGCAAAAGTCACAAGACCAATAATGGGAAATTTACCCGAAGAAAGATTAACACCAAAGCACCCGTTTGATGTAGTAGGAATAGACTATGCAGGCCCCTTCTTGATAAAGGATAGAGCGGGCAGAGGTCCAAAGTCTCAAAGTGCATTGTACGTTTGTTTTTTGACCAAGGCTGTTCATCTGGAATTGGTTACGGATCTCACCAAAGACGCGTTAATGTTATCACTGCGGAGATTTTCAGCGCGCAGGGGAAAGTCTGGTACTGTTTTTTCGGACAACGGCACTAATTTTGTTGCTGCGAACTCTGAATTACGAGATTTAGGTACATTTTTACGTGAAAGTAATGATCAAATAAGTTCTGCCGCTTGTAACTACGAAGTCAATTGGCACTTTATTCCGCCCCAGTCTCCAAACTTTGGCGGTCTTTGGGAGGCTGGTGTGAAGAGCATGAAATCACATTTGAGGCGGGTCGTTGGTAATATTTCGCTAACCTATGAATGGTTTTATACCCTATTGGTTGAGATTGAGGCGATAATGAATTCTCGTCCCCTCTCTCCTTTGTCACCGGACTCAGAAGATCTCACACCATTGACACCAGCCCACTTTTGAATTGGTTGTCAAATCACACCTCTGCCTGGTACGGACGTAAGAAGCGCTCCTGTAAATAGATTAACGATTTATCAGCATTTGCAACAGCTGAAACAGCACATTTGGACTCGATGGATGAAGGAGTATGTTTCGGAGCTCCAGCAAAGAAGCAAATGGAAGCTACACAGGGATTCTTTGTAAGAAGACACTCTTGTACTCATTAAGGAAGATAACCTTCCCCCACTTGAGTGGAAATTGGGCCGAGTAATAAGTGTTGTGCGGGGCAAAGACTGTGTTGCACGTGTTGCGATGGTAAAAACTGAGAGTGGCATTATCAAGAGATGTTTTTCTAAATTGTGTCCCTTGTCACGGGCCGTTTTTGACTCTACGTTTTTTTTGTTCAATTATTCTTGACATTGGGTGATTTTAGTTCTACCGTACCTATCAGGTTGTTGCACTTTTTATAAACTCAGGCAGTATGAAGAGTGACTGCTACTTACTTGGTCGCCACACATCGTAATAGTAACTTTCCTCCTAATAACTTTTCTCAAAACTTCATCTATCCCTGTTATGAGTTTGACTGGCAAGAAATGGCCCTGTATTTACACACACACACTTTCAGGACATGCCAACGGTTCTAAATAACTCGTGTGCCATTTTAGTCACTGTTCTCATGTTGTGACTCTCATCGTGACATAAACCGGGTCACATCGGCTCCACAAGTTATAGCTTATTTTTAGCAAACACAAAAATAATAATTCATATAAGTAATAATGAGTGAACGTAGTAGTGGTACAGAACCTGTGAAAGACAAAATCGGACAAATCAGTGATCAGTTTCCTCGAAAAACCAGGACATTTTCAATTGGTTCAATCGAAATAACGAACAGCAAAATAAATAGCATACTCACGGCTGGCACAAAAAACCAGGCTGATCGCCCAAATTCTTCAACAAATACTGATAAGACCGGCGAGAACGTTATTGGAATACCGGGGGAGAGCAGTAAGTTTGAATCGAATATTGAAGTCCTTAATTCAACGATGATGGAAAATATTCAGACTTTGAAATCAATAAGGGATAATCCTGTTGACATCTTTACTCCTAGAAAATCGGTCATGCGTACTCCTCCGCCACAAGTAAAGAAGGTAATCAATATGGATACAACGGAAAAAGCAAATACTGAAGAGTCATCGTTTTTCAAGAGACAGAGAATTGACTCATCACCAGTACTAGAGAATGAGCCAAAACGACAGTGTGACGGACTAAATCACACAAAACCAAACAGTAAGACTACAATGGGTACACAGAATGGAGAGAAGACAGTGATAGATACAATATTAAATGATATTTACTCTGCTATGGAGCAGATACAGAAGGTCACCGAGAAGGAGCATGAAGGAAAACCAATCATACAGAGAGTTGATCAACAAACTATTAGATGTGCGACTATCAATATTCATAAAGCATTAACAAAGATAGTATGCAATATGGGCCAACTAGAAGTAGAAAACATAAAAATGCAACATAAACTGCATCTACAGGAAATAAGTACTAATGCTGTCAGTGCTGGTACACAAATAAATCAGGTTGTTAACAACAAAACTTATGCAGCAATTACCCAGATACCACTGAAGCCAAAAGGAACCGAAGAACAAAATGGAGAAGAACATGAACACTGGGCTACTCCAAAAATAAGCAAAAAACTGGAAACATTTATACATATAGAGAATGTCTGCGATCCGAAGGAAACAATGCAACACTTAAAAAAAGAGATTTGTTCACAAAAAATGGATGGAGGATTCAAAAATATAAGACACTTAAAGAATGGCGGAATAGTGGTGGAAAGTTGCGATAAAAATCAACAAGAAAAACTAAAATTGGCACTTGAAAATAGGAGCCATATCAAAATTAAGGAAAATCATACACTGGATCCGATGTTTAAGATTACTGGCATATTCAAGGGGCTCACAAACAAAGAGTTCTTAGAAGAGTTGATCAGAATGAACATCGATATTAAAAGTGAACTAAATATGAATAACATTGAATCAAAACTGAAAGTTGTGTCGAGGAAACAATGTCGTAACCCGGGAAAAGAAAACTATATTATACAAGCACCGCCAGAAATAGCAAAATGGTTTTTGAAAAAGCAGACAATAAGTTTTGACCTAATGAAGGTTTATGTCTCTGAATATTTAAATGTCGCAGTATGCTTCAACTGTTCTGGATTTGGCCATGTCGCAAAGTACTGCAAGCAACCGCATGTGTTGCCACAGATGCGGAGGTGATCACCAAGCACAAGCTTGTACTGCAGCGGAGCAAAAATGTCCAAATTGTACAAAAATGAATTTCGACGAAGTGTCAAGTCAGCACTCAGCACGCGATCTGAAATGCCCTATATACCAGAAAAGGCTAGCGCAGTACAGAAACCAAGTAAACTACACATCAACAAATTTTTTAGGTGCATAGACAGGAGAACCAGGAACATGGGAGGCGATGTCAATAACATGGAAAAAGACCTCAACAAAAAAGGCGACACAATGTTAAGCGTGATTCATCAAAATGTACAGTCACTTGGAAACTCAATCGACCTAATAAATGATGTAATGGTGGACCATCAAGAGTGTAAAGTTTTGTGCGTGTCCGAACACTGGAAATCGGAACAGCAATTGAAACTGCTCGCCATTGAACATTTCACACTGAAATCGTACTTTTGCCGCGAGGAAGGTCAGCATGGAGGATCAGCTATCTACGTAAGACGTTCAGTGAATGCAACGAATAGACCTGAAATTACCAAACTATCGGTGAGTGGAACAATAGAATGTGCAGCGATTGATTGTAAATTGGGAGATATACTTTTTGTAATACTGTCTTTGTATCGACCACCTGGTGGGGATATTCTAGTGTTTTTTGACAGATTGGAACAAATATTGCCCATATTGTTGAAGGATAATAAGGGCATAATTGTAGCGGGTGACTTTAACGTAGAATTAATTAGAGAAAACAAAACAAGGATGGAACTTTTATCTCTGATGAACTCTTTCAATCTGAAACACACTATATTGGAGAATACGCGGGTTACCGCATGTTCTGCTAGCTGCATTGACAATATATTTACGAACTCGGACTTTTTAAATGCCAATATAATAAAGAGTTGTGTATCTGATCATCATGGACAGAAAATTTTGTTTCGTAGCCAACATCAAAGTCAAAGAAAGCCTGTATATAAAAGGATATTTTCGGAAGCAAGCAAAACCAGTTTCCTGCTGGGTTTGAAAGATCAGGATTGGGCTGATATTTACTCGACCAATTGTAACGATGTCAACACGCAATGGAATATTTTTATAAATACATACACGCGCCTTTTTAACCAGTACTTCCCCCTAAAACTCATTAGGTATGGAAAACGCAAAAATGAAAAAAAACCAAAAAGTCCCGAGATATCAGAGTGCAAACGAAAACTAGATATTTTACTTTGTTTGAGCCGACATGACATTCGGTATAAAGAAATTTATAAATATCAAAAAAGAGAGTACGATCATATGCTCAAAAGTCATCGCAGTGAAAAATATGAAGATAGAATTATTAAATCTGATAACAAAATGAAGTGTATGTGGGCCATAAGCAAGGAAATAACAGGAAAAACTACTCACACCAAAGAAATACAAATCAAGGGAAGTGCCGAAAGCATAGCTGATAAATATAATTCATATCTGTTGTCAGTAATTCCGGATATGTTGAAAGGCATAAAACACCTTTCCCATACATGCACTATCCCGATAAATGACAAAACAATGTTTTTAACACCAACAACACCTGAAGAAGTCTGTGAACTAGCAAAGGATATCAAAAACAAACATAGCAGTGGTATAGATGAGATCCCAACAAGTATAATGAAACAGACTATAAGCGTTATCAAAGATATTCTTTGTTATATTATCAATAATTCTTTTAAAAACGGCGTATTTCCGAGTAATCTGAAGGTTTCACTGGTTAAGCCAATGTATAAAAAAGGCAACCCGACAGAAATGGACAGTCACAGGCCAATAAGTCTCCCTCCTGGATTTTCAAAAGTATTCGAACTAGCTATGTGTAGCTTATCAGCTTTATGAATAGTTGCAAGCTTTTTAATGAAAATCAACACGGCTTCATGAAAGGAAAATCCACGCAAACAGCCATCTTTCAGTTTTTACAAATAATACTTGAGGCATACGAAAAAGGTGAAGCGGCCATAGGAATGTTCTTAGATCTTTCAAAGGCCTATGATTGTCTTGACAGAGACATCTTACTTGAGAAGTTAGAGGCATATGGAGTACGAGGAAATGTGTTGAAATGGTTTTCATCTTATCTAAAAGAAAGAGCCCAGATTGTAGCGATATCTAAAGATGGAAAGTGCGCCAAATCCAGAATGCTGTTTAATGACACGGGTATAGCACAGGGTAGTATCTTGGGCCCAGTGCTTTTTGTTATTTTCATCAATGATATCCATATGATAGCAAGCAGCCCTAGTCAAGCGATAATAAACTATGCTGATGACACCAATCTCATAGCCGCAGCAAAAAATATGCCAGAATTAATCAACAACAGTAAATGTCTTCTCTCTTTGGTATCTGGATGGTTTGAAGAAAATAATCTGGTGCTCAATGCAAGCAAGACGAATGTGATGCTTTTCAGGACAAAGTATTCTAAATTGGAGAGTATTATGCAGTTTGACACAGGGTCTGAAAACATCCAGACATCAAAAAACGTGAAATTCTTAGGCATCGTTATTCATGAATTTCTAGAATGGTCTTTCCATATAACTCAGCTAGTGCAAAAACTGAACTCTGTTTCATATGGAATACGAGTTATAGGGCGATATCTGAATGAAAAATGTTTGAAAATATTATATTTTACCACATTTGAGTCATTGTTAAAATACGGTATTATTTTCTGGGGCCGTGATAGTCATGTACAAAATGTATTTGTCGCACAGAAGCGTCTAATAAGAATTATTAAAAAAATGCAATATCATCAGTCATGTAGAACCCAGTTCCGAAGTCTTGGAATAATGACTGTACACGCTTTATACATATACGAAGCCTTAATGTTCATGTATAAAAATAAAAATCTTTTTAACGTCCTAAGTAACAGCCAATATAATACAAGAGCAGAACATTTTCGCTACCCTATGCATCGCCTTCAAATAACTGAAAAAAATGCAGAATACATGTGTATAAAATTGTACAATAAATTGCCGCTATATATAAAACAACTACAAAACGTAATAACTTTCAAATCTGAAATAAGAAAATTGTTAATTCAACTGGAACCATACTGCCTGAATGATTATTTTGATATGTAAAAAGTAATGTAGTCATTTAGATTGAACTAGTAGGTAACTTAGGCATAAGTTGTAAGATAGTCAGATGTTTTGACGCCATTTCACTTTGTTGTAATAACAATTTTGAAAATAAAGATTATTATTATTATTATTTATGGGGAAAACAGTTCTTTTTAAGGGAAATTACGTTTGTTTATGTTTTTAAACCAAGTCCCTTGAAGTCAGTTGTTGGTTTGAGGTTATGGAGTTTTGTTATGTGACACCGTTGCCAGACGTGTTTTAGATTACGTGATGGGTGTATTTTCACTGTCGATCTCCGTTGAATCTATGGCACGTATGTCGTTCTTTTTTTTTCGATTGGGGACTGTTAGTGAGAATGAAGTCACTTTCCTTGGTTCCGTCCGTGTTTTCTTGATTAGTGGAGGATTGTTTGTGCAATCTACCTCCAGCCATTTACGATGTTGCCGGTGTTCTTGTTGCTATTTTACCTTTGCTGCTCTTCTGGTACTGGTCGTAACCTCACTCTGTCATGAGAATTTGACCATGATTTTCGATTTACTTTCCGAGTCTTTGTGAAGCTTGGATGTTTCCTAAGCATTTTTAACCTTATCTAGGGATTTTTGGGAAATTAATCCACTTTTATATATTGCATCGTGTTGAGTTTTGTGTGCTTTGTGTACCTACCTACCTTGTTGGCGATGCAATAACCGTTTTATACGGATATTTTGGTTTCACGACCGTTGGGTAAGTTGGAGGGCGTGATTGTTGATTTCTTCTTCGACCGGGTGTCGTTGGAAAGTACCTGGATGAATTCTATCGTGCTCCTTCTTTTCACGTAGAAAGGCAAAGGTGACCAGCAGCCTATTTTATTCAAGAAATTGCTGATTCTGTTGGAAACGCAAGGGTGGACTGCAACCTACCAGTTCTAATACATTACCACGCAGTTTGAACAGGACCACCAGAGCGAAACACAGGAAAACACCACCGTGTCTACAAACCCAGAAACCCTGCAGAACTCAGGTATTTTACTGATTTCTTTACATGTTTTTTTATCGAGTGATATTTGAAGTGGCAATTGATTTTCATGATTTATCTGATCATTTGATTTTATTTTTCTCGCCACTAAGAGTAATGATTTGTCGAGGTTTAAATCAAACATAAATTCTTTTTCTTGTTCAATCCATCAAATTTATTGTTGTCAAAATTTATAATCGTAATTTTCATTCGAGTTTTTTCATGAAGAAGACAATGTTACAACCGTATTTCTTCTTAGGGTTTTTCTTTTGGGGTTATCAATCACAATTCAGGCGGATAGCTTGTTGGTCTGATTAGCAGCCCTACAAGAGCTGAGACTGCTACATAATTGTTCAGCCACTTTCCACTGAAGAAAGGCTGTGTGACCGTGATTGACTTATTGGTATCGTTATTAGATTTAAGTTTTTATTTATTATCTATTTTTGTTTAAAAGAGTGATCACTTAGGGACTTTACTTTAGGGATAAAGAAATAGATTTTTATCCATTGAACTTCTAGTATTTTGATTTGGTTATATGTACCCTCATTGTTGTTTATTTTTTTTTTTCTTTTGATAATTTCTGTGAATGGGAAGGTGCCCGGAACATCGGGAGAATTCCGACTTATTCAGTCATGAGTCGGTGGCGCTTAACCTACCATCCTCTCCGGCATCGAGCTAGGGCCTAATTTGCTCACGCAGTAAACCACCCTCTCATTCCAGAAATCAAGTAACTTTCTCTATCCTTTGTTACCTCAATCTTTTTTTTTTTCTTTACTCTTAAGAGTAACAAAGAGCGTGGCAAATTTTTGGCGCCCAACGTGGGGCCTGCTTTATAAAACTAGCAGGCGAAAATTTCACTGTCATTTTCTGATAAAAGCTTTGAGGTACATAGAGCCAAATTTATAACTTCTCTTTCAGGGCGATATATTTTTTTTCTGAACTTATTTATTGCTCGATTTATTTATTGTATATTTGCGCTAACCCATTGATTTATCGATTATTACTTTAGCATTATTGAATTATTGATTTTTATCCTGCCATTATTACTCTTGATCACTGTCTTGCCCACAATTGACTAGTTCATTATCACTTTAATTTTCTTAGAAATTCAACCCTGGTAAATTATCTTTAATCTCTGTTTTCTTGACTTGCAAATTTTTCTTTTCTTCCTTTGTTGTTTCTGGTTCTGGTTTGTCGTCACGATGGATTACAAAATGGATATTTTGTATCTCAAAAAGGAAATGTTGTCTTATGAGATTGTTCTTCGGGGTGTTCAAGTTGATGACAAAAAGACCGTCGACCAAATGAGGAAAATTCTTCGTCCACTCCTCAGACTCGAAAAGACCAAATCACATGTACCACCTCCATATCCATTCAAGTTTGCGGATGAAAAGTTGCAGATTAGGACATTTCTGGATGAGGCTATCGACACAATCCCTACCATATCCGGCGACCAGGCCCAAAATAAATATCTAAATACCCAATCCAGGTTGGTTCACTTGCTCGACCGTGTAAAGCGAATACCGGATGATATAATGTCCCCTGACGAACGGACAGAGCGTACTGAGTTACTGGTCGATGTTTTGGCCGCATTGGATTCACTGGAGACAGCCGCGAAGGGTGATCCTGAAATCAGCCGTTTCCTAGAACCTGATGATCTCAACGCATCTACTTCATCCAACAGAGACACACCACCAACTATCGTCCATCATGACTCAAAACCACCTAATTTGGACAAATGGAACCTCAAATTTTCCGGAGACTCGAAGTTGTCAGTTCATAATTTTCTAGAACGAGTGACTGAATTGAGTAGGTCTCGTAGAGTTCGTGAACACCAACTTTTTGAGTGTGCCATCGACTTGTTTTCCGGAAAAGCGTTAAATTGGTACAGGGCAAATCGGGACAGGTTTCATAATTGGCAGACTTTGTGTGACTTACTTCGTAGACATTTTGAACCACCAGATTATCGATCCAGGTTATTTAAAGAAATTTTGGAAAGAACGCAAGACACATCAGAGAGCATCGTTGACTATCTCTCCTGCATGCAAGCAATGTTTAGGCGTTATGGCGAATTATCTGCAGACACTCAATTGGACATTTTGACCCGGAACCTATCTCCATTTTACACTACCCAACTTCCCGTAGTGGAATCCATCGAAGAATTGGAGCAGGACTGCCTGAAACTGGAAACGAAAAAGTATAGAGCCGAGCATTATGTGCCACCTTCTCGGAAACGTCAGCAATTCGTTGAGCCAGATTTTGCTTTTGTGGGTGTCGACCAACATCAAGACTTTGATTTGGATAGAGTGGACTATTCATCCCCTTCAACTTCTGGAAATAGACCTCCAAGACCTCAACAACAATCCAGTTTGGTTTGTTGGAACTGTAAAAATACTGGTCATCTGAATCGAGAGTGTCCCAATCCAAGAAAAACCCATTGCTATCGATGTGGAAATCCCAATGTCACCGTTAGAAGCTGTCCAAAGTGTAACAGTTCGGGAAACGCTCCCCGTGGGAATCGATAGGTCGCGCGACTTCCACCTCAAGTATCTTGACGACCAACAACAGCAACAACTCTGAAGATGTGAAGAACCAATACCTCCTATACTACATAGTTTCACATGCACATGGTGACCAACGGCCATATCTCGACATAAAAATACTAGGCTACCCTATGTTAGGCTTGTTGGACTCTGGTGCTAGCCGTACTCTTGTTGGATTGCCTGGTTTTGAGATTCTCAAAAGTTTGGGTTTAAAATTGATCAAACAACAGAATAATTGTACTGTGGCGAATGGTCAAAGTTGTACCAGTATAGGGTATATTCAGACACCCATAACCTTGATGGACAAGACCCACATCATTGATGTTGTAGAGCTCCCTGAACTTTCACACAAGATCATACTGGGAATAGACTTTTGGAAGACCATGAAAATCATCCCTGACCTTAGGCAGGACGTCTGGCATTTTTCGGAACTGGCTGGTGAAGAATTGGAAATATCTTCTATACAGGACTTTGACAACTTGACTCCCTCGGAGAGAGACGCTATGGATGCATTGGTAAAACTTAAAACTACAGAGATGGGTGCCGGACTTGGTTGCTGCAAGGTAGCAGAACATGAAATCGTCTTAGAACCCGGAACAAGACCCATCAAACAAAGATACTACCCTGTCTCCCCATTCAAGCAGAAATTTATTGATGATGAGGTTGACAATATGTTGAAATTGGGAGTGATCGAGCGATCTTCCAGTCCATGGTCCAGTCCAGTTTGCCTCGCTCGTAAGAAGGACGAATCGTTCCGATTTTGTATCGATTTCAGACAACTCAATAAGCACACTAAGAAAGATGCATATCCCATTCCATACATCTCTAATATTTTGGATCAGCTGAGAAACACTCGATATATCAGTTCCATCGACATCAAGTCCGCGTTCTGGCAGGTGCCTTTGAGCAAAGCATCAAGGGAATACACCGCATTCACCGTCCCTGGTAGAGGCCTCTTTCATTTTTGCCGCATGCCCTTTGGTTTATCCAATGCACCTGGAACTTGGCAGCGAATCGTTGACACCATCCTTGGACCTGAATTGGAGCCCTATGTTATGTGCTATCTGGACGATGTTATACTGATAAGTGAGACGTTCGACGAACATATACGTCTTGTGGAAATTGTTTTTGATCGTTTACGTCAGGCTGGTTTAATAGTCTCTATAGAGAAGTGTCATTTCTGCAAGCCGGAACTGAAGTACCTGGGCTACCTGGTCGACAAGAAAGGTCTACGTCCCGATCCCGAAAAGGTCGAGGCTATAGTAAACATACCACCTCCGAAAAACATCCAGGAAATTCGTAGATTTGTAGGTACTGCCTCCTGGTATCGCCGTTTTGTCCCTGACTTTTCTTCTGTCCTAGCACCAATTCTTAACCTGACAAAAAAGAACGTCAAATTTATTTGGACACCTGAATGTCAGCAGTCTTTTACACTATTAAAGGAATGTCTAGTCACTGCACCGATTCTAACTGCCCCTGACTTTGAAAAGCCGTTTTGCTTGCAAACTGATGCCTCCCATTATGGATTAGCTGTTCTAACTCAGCAGTACGAGGAGGTCGAAAAAGTAATCTGTTATTTGTCTAGATCATTAACCAGACAAGAAATGAAGCTCACTGTCACAGAGAAGGAGTGCCTAGCCGTTATTTGGTCTGTCGAGAAGTTACGTCATTACCTAGATCATGTTCACTTTACTGTTATTACTGATCACGCTTCGTTATTATGGCTTCACCGATTAAAGGACCCTCAAGGACGACTGGCACGCTGGCAACTACGTCTTCAACAATTCAACTTTGAGCTTATACATCGAAAAGGCAAAGACCATATAGTTCCTGATTTCCTGTCTCGAGCCGTACCAGTGGCTATTGACTCTGTTCGCGATTTGGATCCACCATCAGTTTTTCCTAGAAATTCTGACAAATGGTTTCTAAAAATGGTCCAGAAGATTGAGAAAAACCCTTTGAAATTTCCTCTTTGGCGTGCAAATAATGGCAACCTGTATAAGTTCATCAAGCCATCAATCCCAGAACTGTCAACTCCATCTGATGACTGGAAACTTGTAGTTCCTAAGGACCAACGAAAAAGTATTCTGCAACGTTGTCATGATATTCCAACTTCAGGACATGTGGGAATTTACAAAACTTTCGGAAAACTCATGCAAAGTTACTACTGGCCAAAGATGAAAGCTGATGTTGTGAGATACGTGAAAGCTTGCAAATCCTGTGCTCAGAACAAAGTCGAGCAGAAAGCCCCAGCTGGTTTGATGGGTGATGGACCGGATATCACAGCACCATTTCAAGCCATCAGTTTGGATTATATTGGACCACTACCTCGTTCTAAGAAGGGCTATTGTTACATCTTAGTTATTTCGGATTACTTCAGTAAAGCAGCCTTTCTATTTCCGTGTAGATCAGCCAAAGCAAAGTCTCTTGTTGAAGTTGTCGAGAACTTTTTCCTTTTATATGGTACACCCATGTACCTGACTTGTGATAATGGAGTTCAAATGAAATCTAAGGAGTTTCAACTTTTGTGCCAACGCTATAATTCCAGAATCTTCTACACATCGAATTACAACCCTCGAGCCAATCCGACCGAGCGCCACAACCGTACAATCAAGACCATGTTAAGGACATATGTTAGCCAGGACAATCATCGAACGTGGGATGAAAATCTCAGTCAGATTGGATGTGCCATCAGAACGTCACCTAGCGAGACAACTAAACATAGTCCATATTTTATCCTGTATGGCAGGGAACATAAACTTTATGGCAGCGATCATCGAGCCAAACTTCCCTCTCAACCAGTTGATATAGACCAGTACGTGAGGAACCGTCAAGATGGGTTTGTGAAGTTGTATCAGAGGGTCCAGGCAAGAATAAAATCCACGAGAACGCAGAACGCCCAACGTTACAACCTACGTCGTCGACCCCTTGTTTTCAAACCAGGTGACAAAGTCTGGCGTAAAAACAAAGTTCTATCTGATGCCGCTAACTACTACACTGCCAAGCTGGCACCAACCTATCTTGGTCCATTCATCATCGGGCGGAAGTGTGGAAATTGGTCATATGAGCTTGAGGATGATTCTGGCAAGTCGAAGGGTATCTGGCATGTTCAGGAGCTGAAACCTCACTGTGATCATTCGTCTTTTGATCCTGGGGTTGATATTGGAGATCCAACTATACCTTGATTTTCTGTTCTTTTTCTTTTTACGCTCTACAGAGCGGGCGACTAGTAAAGTGTCTATTTTTCTGGCTTGGCGCGAAACTGGCTAGTTAAATGGGTACTTGCTGGATAAGAATAGTTCTGTGCAGACACCTGGCTGTGGTAAAAGTCCACAAAGTGGGTAACGGGGTTGAAACCTTCAGTTCTTCTTCGTGGTTGGACCTTCAGTCACATTTTTCTCATTTTCAGTAACTTTTCTTTAAAATTTTCAATAACATTTTTTTTAAAATTTCCAGTAACTTCTCATTTTCAGTAACTTTTTCTCCAATTTTCAGTAACTTTTCCTCCAATTTCCAGTAACTTTCTTCTTCCCTTTTGTGATTTTCAGACAGTTAAACAGTTTTCTTGGTTTACCTTGTACCTTGATTTACCTTGTATCTTACCTTACCTTGATTTTGTCTTTTCTTTTTTTTTTCTTTGGATTGTCTGACTGTCTGATATCACATTATTTTCATATTTTTCTCACTTCTCTTCACTTTTTTTTACTCATAAGTTGGATCTTCCTATATCTATTATTTTACCGATTTTGACTTTTAACCTACGCGGTTATTTTCCCGATTATGACTTTTTGGTTTTTGACGATTATTCCGTCGTGTTTTCTTGCACTTTTTGGTGATATCAAGAGTTTCTTTTGCTTATCAGATGCGGCAGGATGGGCGTTGGGAGGCTATCGCTGGGGTGGTACTCCTAGTGGTGTGGGTTAGGGGTATTGAACCGTTTGAAGCTCCTCCACGACATGGACTCCACGAGGCATAGCTACTGCGTTTCATCTCAGCCCCGTATCTGGTTATTTTCTTGTTTATTCTTGTGTTTGTCTTGTCGTGGTCAACTTTTGTAAGGCCGGTACACGAGGTATCCTCAGTCTCATTGAGGTTACGCAATGCCGGTTAGGAATTCCACAAAACACCTACGGAATTTCACTCTGCAAAAGTAAGATCATGTGGTTCTTCGGGTCTGGTGAGTCTGAATTAGTGAGGCTCGTTGTTTTTTTTTGTGTTGTCCTTGGACAGCAGGGGGGTTTCTTATTCTTCATTATTTACTATCTTTAAACTTTTCTTAACCTTCATTTTCATTAACTTTTGGTGGTTCAATAGTTTTAGTCGTATTGCTTTTGTCTTATTCTTCATATCACTTTCTTCATTCCATTTCCTTTAATCTCATCTTTAGTGCTGACTTAGTTTTGATTATCGTCGATTTCTTCTGTGAAGAATATCTCCTTTCTTAGGAGAGGGGGTGTTGTCACGGGCCGTTTTTGACTCTACGTTTTTTTTGTTCAATTATTCTTGACATTGGGTGATTTTAGTTCTACCGTACCTATCAGGTTGTTGCACTTTTTATAAACTCAGGCAGTATGAAGAGTGACTGCTACTTACTTGGTCGCCACACATCGTAATAGTAACTTTCCTCCTAATAACTTTTCTCAAAACTTCATCTATCCCTGTTATGAGTTTGACTGGCAAGAAATGGCCCTGTATTTACACACACACACTTTCAGGACATGCCAACGGTTCTAAATAACTCGTGTGCCATTTTAGTCACTGTTCTCATGTTGTTTTATGGGGAAAACAGTTCTTTTTAAGGGAAATTACGTTTGTTTATGTTTTTAAACCAAGTCCCTTGAAGTCAGTTGTTGGTTTGAGGTTATGGAGTTTTGTTATGTGACACCGTTGCCAGACGTGTTTTAGATTACGTGATGGGTGTATTTTCACTGTCGATCTCCGTTGAATCTATGGCACGTATGTCGTTCTTTTTTTTTCGATTGGGGACTGTTAGTGAGAATGAAGTCACTTTCCTTGGTTCAGTCCGTGTTTTCTTGATTAGTGGAGGATTGTTTGTGCAATCTACCTCCAGCCCTTTACGATGTTGCCGGTGTTCTTGTTGCTATTTTACCTTTGCTGCTCTTCTGGTACTGGTCGTAACCTCACTCTGTCATGAGAATTTGACCATGATTTTCGATTTACTTTCCGAGTCTTTGTGAAGCTTGGATGTTTCCTAAGCATTTCTAACCTTATCTAGGGATTTTTGGGAAATTAATCCACTTTTATATATTGCATCGTGTTGAGTTTTGTGTGCTTTGTGTACCTACCTACCTTGTTGGCGATGCAATAACCGTTTTATACGGATATTTTGGTTTCACGACCGTTGGGTAAGTTGGAGGGCGTGATTGTTGATTTCTTCTTCGACCGGGTGTCGTTGGAAAGTACCTGGATGAATTCTATCGTGCTCCTTCTTTTCACGTAGAAAGGCAAAGGTGACCAGCAGCCTATTTTATTCAAGAAATTGCTGATTCTGTTGGAAACGCAAGGGTGGACTGCAACCTACCAGTTCTAATACATTACCACGCAGTTTGAACAGGACCACCAGAGCGAAACACAGGAAAACACCACCGTGTCTACAAACCCAGAAACCCTGCAGAACTCAGGTATTTTACTGATTTCTTTACATGTTTTTTTATCGAGTGATATTTGAAGTGGCAATTGATTTTCATGATTTATCTGATCATTTGATTTTATTTTTCTCGCCACTAAGAGTAATGATTTGTCGAGGTTTAAATCAAACATAAATTCTTTTTCTTGTTCAATCCATCAAATTTATTGTTGTCAAAATTTATAATCGTGATTTTCATTCGAGTTTTTTTATGAAGAAGACAATGTTACAACCGTATTTCTTCTTAGGGTTTTTCTTTTGGGGTTATCAATCACAATTCAGGCGGATAGCTTGTTGGTCCGATTAGCAGCCCTACAAGAGCTGAGACTGCTACATAATTGTTCAGCCACTTTCCACTGAAGAAAGGCTGTGTGACCGTGATTGACTTATTGGTATCGTTATTAGATTTAAGTTTTTATTTATTATCTATTTTTGTTTAAAAGAGTGATCACTTAGGGACTTTACTTTAGGGATAAAGAAATAGATTTTTATCCATTGAAATTCTAGTATTTTGATTTGGTTATATGTACCCTCATTGTTGTTTAATTTTTTTTTTTCTTTTGATAATTTCTGTGAATGGGAAGGTGCCCGGAACATCGGGAGAATTCCGACTTATTCAGTCTTGAGTCGGTGGCGCTTAACCTACCATCCTCTCCGGCATCGAGCTAGGGCCTAATTTGCTCACGCAGTAAACCACCCTCTCATTCCAGAAATCAAGTAACTTTCTCTATCCTTTGTTACCTCATTCTTTTTTTTTTTCTTTACTCTCAAGAGTAACAAAGAGCGTGGCAATCGCGTTACCAATCAAGCCATGACGCAAATATTTTGTTCTTTTGTTTTTGAAAGTCGAGCCTTTCAAGGCCGGTGATATGTTCGTTACAATCTATTATTAATTCTTTATTTTTAATTATATAAAGTTCAACGCGAAACGCGACAAACGCCGCAACCCTACTTCTGCTTTGCGCGCCTTGTAACTTTTTGTCCGTTCTGTCATTCTTGTCTGTTATGTCATGACTCGGAAAAATAACGATTTTCTCGTTCTGTTTTGTTTGAGATTGTGGTGAGCTACATGGTCATTCGAGCTGAATTTGGAAAAATTATCAAGTTATTGAATATATTGTAACAAAATCACGCCAAAAGTTTGATTTGACAACGAGACGAAATCGAGGCATCGTTGAAATACAGTCTAATTAATCTTCATCTACCATGGCAAGTGTTTGGTACTGAAGAACTCAGAGTCTTCCATATGAAGAAATTATCATGGAGATGCAAACAATGTTTGGAGTCAACCAGTGATAATAAGAATGAAGCTAAGCCAGAGAGATCACGAAAAAGAAGCAGAGTGGATGATTGCAGTATTGATCATAATTTGATTGAGGGGATGAATGAGATGTTGGGAATAATATTGAAAAATTCTAACGAGTTGAATACAAAAGTTGATATGTTGATAGAGGAGAATAAAAGCCTAAAGTTGGAAATTGCTAAATTGAAAAAAATTAAATCAAATGAATCTTCCATAGCGAGTGTGTCGAAAACGTCATTTGCGTCGATTGCTGCAAAACAAGCTGATCATAGTAAGATACTCGTAATAAAACAAAAAGGACAACAGAAAGATGTACAACAGATTAAAAAAGATTTGCAAGAGAAAGTTAATCCATGTGAAATTGGCGTAGGAGTTTCTATGGGACGACCAACAAAAACTGGAGGTCTCATTCTAAATTGTGGAAATGAGAAAAAAATCAAGAATGTGCAAACTGAAATACAAAGTAAACTGGGAAAAGATTATGAAGTGAATAAGCCGAAAACACGTGAACACCGGATTAAAGTTATTGGAATTGATGAATGTGAGCATAAAGCCCGAGACGAAGAAATTATTGATAAGGTGATAAAACAGAATAGACTAAACAACAATGAATCAAATTTCAAAATTAAAATTTTGAGAAGAACAAATATTATCAATAAGAAATTCAACATCATTTTCGAGACTGACTCCATCACTTATAGCTTCTTTATCGATGGGCAAAAAATGAACATAGGCTGGAACCGATGCTGGGTTTATAATGAATATGGAATTTTACGCGGCTATAAATGTAACAAATATGGACATTTACAAAAGGAGTGTAAAGATAAAACGTCATGCCCCAAATGTAGTGGAGATCATGAATCAAAAGATTGTTCTGCTAATTATGTAAAGTGTATCAACTGTCTAACAGCAGATAATAAATATGGACTAACTTTGAAAACTGAACATACAGTCTTGGGATGGCAAAGTGTGATGCTTACAAACGAATAGAAAAAGTACAAAAGAACAAATTCCTTCAATAGCAATTAAATACACAGACAGATTCAGATTTAAATTCAAGTACTGTATATTTACATAAAAAAACTGATCCATTTTCTATTCTCGTTTATTTTAACTGCCAGAGATTTTTAAATAATAAGGATAACATAGAGACCCTTGTAAATGACTGGCAACCAAGTGTATTGTTACTATCGGAAACTCATGTGTCAGCCGAAGTATATGAAAGTGAGCTCCATGTTGAGGGATACAGGATATGGAGCACTGTTTCACCAGCAACAAAAGAACGGGAGGAGTGATGGCGATGGTACGAGGCAATATAAAATTTTGTGTCAAAGACAAAATATGTAAGGACAATTACCTGTGGTTGCTTTCTATCGAGGTTAGTGTTCACTCGGCCAAATATTTGTATTGTGTTGTTTATCACCCACCAAAAAAGCAAGATGGTTTGTTCATGGACTTTTTTGAGGGCTATCTGGATAGTGTTAGTGAATTTGACGGTGAAGTCGTTATCACGGGGGACTTTAACTACGACTTATTGTAACCATCTCATTACAGTGACAAAGTTGCGACTATAATTCAAAACAATGGTTTTTTTCAAGTCGTCAAAGTAGCAACAAGGGTCACCAACACTAGCAGAACATTGATCGACCACATTGTTACAAACAACAAAAGCTTGCACCATGAAGTCCACGAGACACCTTAAATAACCCAATAAACCATGTACATCTTTAAGACGTAGTGTTAGGTTCATATTACGCTCTGTCGGTCGCGAATCTAAACCGTTCATCTTTAAAACGTACGTTGTGGATGTAATATAATTCATAACTTCCTTACGTATCTGGCACGTTCTCGGTACATACATTAGGTATGTACGTAAATTTGGCCGCAACCAATACATATTGAATAATATATTCTTGAAAGATACGTTTAGGTCAAACATCGATTACTTATCACACTTTGTTATCCTGTTGTCAGAATTCTGAGATTTCAGTCTTAATTCATAAGATATTTTGAAAATCAAACCTCGTCTTGATTATTTTCATGAAAAACAGCACTCAAATAATATTGTCTCATTTTCCTGAGTGCTTATAGACCGGAATAACGTATAAAAATATAAGAGCAATATGATTGAACATTAATTTAAAGTGAAAGGTTTTATGATTCATTTGTACGTCCTGGCAACAGTGGCAACACTGTGCGGAAAAGCTTAGGTTGAGGTTATGTAGATGTTGTTATGCTGTTTGACTGCTTGGCTTCGGTTAGTTTTATAGTTTTTTTTGAGAAACCCAACATAATATATTTATCTATGGTTTCAGAGTGTTGTGATTTTGTCTTGTGTGTTCCAGTTTTTGAAGACAAATCAACTAGCAGTGTTTCATCTGTGAGCTGGGTCATAGTGATAAAAATGGAAAGGTATGTACACAACTACTTAAACTTCTCAATTAAGCTCGTGAAATTAATGAAGATAAAGCACATCCAAACACAGCTATGTTTAAGCTGTGTTCAGGGTTCGCGGTTGGCAAAATCATAATTTCTCAAAAAAAAAACAAGAAAATCAGACCTAAATCAAGATTTATGGAAAAAATAGTTGCAAATTGTTATGCATGCATCAATTACATTTTTCCACAGTCACTACTTTGGGTTTGGGTAACTCCAGTTTTGCTTTATCTTTTCCGAATTCAGTCAAATCTGGATATCACTGGTAGTTTACATATCATCGAGCATATCATGTACCTACTTTTTGTTGCCGTATCAATAATAATTTTAAAGAATACCTATATTCGATGAAAAACTTTACTTAAATATGTGTTGTAGTGTTGTTCATAGCATTTCTGACCTTTTGAGTTTCAACTACGAGTGCGGACCCTAAGACTACATATAAGTGTGTACCTACCCAATCTAACAGCAACCGTCTAAAATTTGTTATAACTTTGATTATGCATCAGTTATCAAAGAAGTAACGATACATTTTTAAAACTTCAATCAATATCAATATATATATATATATTATCTGAAAAGTGAGAGTACGGACCTGTCCGGTTTATAACGTGTGTAAACAACACTCCGACATAAAACCCGAAATTACGGGCTGAGACGAGTTAGTAAGTGCACAAAGGGAGAAATTAGAGAAGATAAAAAACGCGGACAAACTGTGACATAATCAATATCATTACGATTGTAAGTTACGTGTCCTGGCGAGAAAAGTTTAAATTGTCCAACTTTTGATAAAAATGGCCAGCACCATTTGAAAGAGGGGTAAAATAATTATTGATGCATTAAATGAACATTTCACAATAATTGAACCAAGGTTAGTCTAGCTATCAAACTTCTAACTCATGTCATGATTTTTTATCTTCATTCAAATGCGACAAGGGCACAATTTTTCGAAAAAAAATAGCCAGTGTACGTGAACCTACGAATTGATTGAAGCTTTTAAACGCACAATTACTTTGATAACTGATGCAGGATCAATAATCGGTCGGTACAATTATTATATCATAGTTCAAATTTTCTGCTTTTTTTACAGGCTCGGCAAAGAGGGCGTAGAAATTCAGTTCCCGGAAACAGAGGATTCAGTTTTTAACTGGCTGAAGAGGGCACCAGAACGTGCTAAGAAAAAATAATAATATAATTTAACAAATTTACCAGAGTACTTACCTGATCAATCATTTTTCAGAATTGTTCTGTTCATTTAAGGAACTTGCTGAGAAAGAGTATAATAATTTACTTAAACAAATTTATCAGAATAACTGGTTAATTTGTTTGCAGAACTGTTTTCATTCAGGGATTTGAATTATTTTTGAATATATTATTATTTGTGTTGATGATATTTTGTTTGCCAAAAATAAGAGTTATCTTCAGAATACAAAGTCGAGTACAAGATCGTTGGGAACTTCCATTCATTGAACTTTGGTCAGTTTTTAATGTTATACTGCAAATAAATCGTCGAATGTAGAATGTAGATGAGAACCATTAGTTTGCTCAGTTCAAAAAACGTTTAAACATGAGACACAAAATTTCTGGTAAATGGCTTGCGCGCGTAAACCAGCTTGCACAAATTAGGTATCAGAGAGTCTGAATTCAGCTTGAGTGTCAGAGCTGAATCTTTATACAGGGTGGGCCATTCAAAACGTAAATAGGCCCCTTTGCCATATTATATAGTTCGCTCAAAGTCGAAGTTCAGAGTCGAAGGGCCTTTAAAATAAGGTATCACTCGACCTCCTTTCCCGGTTAAAATTTTGGGGTTGGTGTTCACCCCCGCGGGGGGATGAATGTGACAAAGTTGACTGTAAGCTCAAAATCTCTCCCTCTAAAAATAAAAATCGACGGATCCGAGCGATTTTTTCTAAGCGAACTGTATAATATGATATAAAGGCCTTGTTACGTTTTGAATGACCCACCCTGTATGTATAGTACGTCGAATTTAAATTTTCCATACGTACCAAGCACGTCTTCAATACATTCGCTTTACGTCTGTACGTACGGTTGATACGTCTTTATTATGTTCGTATCTTCTGTATGTAAGACGTACATTTAATTGGAAAATGACCGGAACGAATACACATTGCAGGCCGTCAGTCACAATTTGTAAAAGAACCATGAAGCATTATAGTGCCGATATTTTACAGAACAACATCTTGAACATCTCGTGGAATACAGACATCACTGATGTGAATAATCTGGCTGAATCTTTTGTAGAAGCTCTTTCCTCAACTTTGAATGAACTGTGTCCCAAAACTACACTTACCATTGAAAGGCAGTACCAGGATAAGAAGTGGATAAGTCAAGACATAAAAGTGAAAATGAAACAAAGAGATATACTTTACGTAAGAGCAACTCATGAGAATACACAGGAAGCATGGGAACAGTACAAACGTCTACGAAACATTATCGTATCTGATATTAGGAAGGAAAATAACTCGTTTTTCAAGAAGAGGATAGACGATAATAAGAGAAACTCCAGAGAATTGTGGAAACACTTAAAAACATAACTACCTGAAAAAACTCCTGCATTACCCAGTTCAAACATGGAATTTTATCAGCTAACGAGGACATCGCAGAGGCATTCAATGAGTATTTTATTGAAAGTATACGCGAAATTGTGTCAAGCATTTCAAAGAAAACTACACCACTGCCCTCTTCTTCGACACAGGTTGCCCAAAATAGTACTTTTACATCCTTCAAATCATTATCTATGACTGAACTGAGAACATATGTGAACAAGTTGAAAAACTGTGGAGGAGGACAAGATGGGATATCGTTGGTGGTCTTCAAGGATGCTTTTCATGTTGCTGGAAATCGAGTGATGGACATTATTAACGCTTCTTTGACGTCTGGTGTCTTTCCTGAATCATGGAAATGTTCAATGGTTTCACCAGTGTCGAAAGTACCAAAAACGAAGAACTGTAACGAGTTTAGACCTATAAACTCAGTGCCCGTCTATAAGAAATTATTGGAAGACACTGTAAAGGATCAGCTGCTCGAGTTCTGTAACAATGGTGACATCGTTGCTGCGAACCAATCGGGATTCCGGCAATTGCACTCATGCGAAACAGTTATCGTCAAAATTTGTGATGAGTTTCTCCGGGAGATGGATTCTGACAATTTGGTGCTGGCAGTTTTCCTGGATTTTAGAAGAGCGTTCGAGACCATCAATAGGAGAATTCTCTTGACCAAATTGGAAAATCTGGGCATCGGGGGCAACGTATTGAAGTGGTTTGAATCCTCTTGAGTGGCAGAACGCAATGTGTAAGGTACAACGACGCCTTTTCTTCACCTATCGAAGTGACCCACGGTGTACCACAAGGAACGATACTGGGACCATTATTATTCCTGATTAATATCAATGACTTAGTGAAGATCGTCAGTTCCGTGAAGATCGAGCTTTTTGCCGATGACACCATGTTGTATATATCAGGAAGAAATATCAACCACATGCAGAATATGATAAATAAGGACTTGGCGTTAATATTTCATTGGTTATGTGTGAACGATCTGAGTGTATATGTTTCCAAGTGTAAGTTCACTTTGTTTGGTAAAAAAATCCGTTTGTCAAGTGTAGCTGTGTAAACATGAACATCGATGGAATCAAGATACAACACGATAAAGAGATAAAATACCTAGGCGTTATACATGACTGCAACCTTAATTTCCACGCCCATGGGAAATTCATTATCGGCAAGTATTCCAAAAAAGTGAACTTCATCTCTAGAGTTGGCAAACACCTCTCCATGGAAACAAAGCTACTACTATATAACAGCATAGCAGCTCCCCACTTGGAATTTTGCAGTACGTTGTTTTACACCATGCCCAATAACATCCTGGACAACTTTCAACGAATGCACAACAGAGCGATGCGAAAAATACTACGCTGTAATAGATACACGCCGGTCAAATCGATGTTGAATGTTCTTAATATGTTGTCTGTTCGTCAGAAAATTGTGTTAAACGTACTTATATTTATTTCTAAGATCAGAAATAATTTAGTACCTCGATAAATCTGTGATAAGACAAAACTTTTTAAAGATGTCAATAGTTACGAAACTCGCCAAAGAAATGATTTTATTTTAAATAACTTGTCTAGTTCAAAAACGCTCTCCAGCACTTTGTTTTATGAAGGCATTATGGAGTTTAACCGCCTACCGATAACCATCAAGGACTGTGATAATGTGGTAATCTTCAAAAGAACTGTCCGTCAATATGTTCTGGAGAAAATTTAAAAAATGTTATTGATTGTCAAATTTTAATTATTTATATTCATATTTTACTATTATACCCCACTTTTAATTGTTATATGTTTGTATATGATATAATTTTCATTCAATTCTATGTCATACTATTTATTACTATCACCTTCTGTTTTTTGTATAGCAATTATGCTAAATAAACACATCATTTATTAGGTATCGATGATTTTTTGTTTAAAACACACATTCTGGGATTTTATCAACATCTTATTAATTAGAACGTACAGGAAGACTCAATGAGCAGTATAAGTATTAAATTAACAAATTAACAAAAGAAAAATCCAAAACAGTAACATTTTATTTTTTTTTGAAAATGTGAACAGGGAGGTTTTTGGTCATTCTGATTGAGATTCCGTTGTCAGTTTTTTTCTAAAAATCCCCTAATACGATTTTTTGAAATTTGACCCACTTTGAATCCCTATAATCACCCAAAAGTACGTCCCTGGAACTGATTTGGCATAATGTTCAAAAAGTGTTTGACCTAACAAACAAAAAAAAAATGAAAATCGGTTAATAAACAAAAATGCTACAGGGGTGGAACACTTCAGAGTGGACACCCTGTAGGTGGTTTATGGAATATCAACTACTTTTGACGAGTTCTTCAAGCTGTTCAAATGAATGACTCATCTTTGAAAACACCCTGTATTTATTGATGTGTGCTTTATATTTTAACAATTTAAAATAAATGAAACCATATTATAATAATGATGGAACCCTCGTTTGTAAAATTTTACAAAATAAAAAATTTTCAAGTAAAAAAATTATTAACAAAAAAAAAGCTATGACAAAAACTGCATCACCCACACGAAAAGATAATTAAAAAATCGATTTGTGAAAGATCGGTATCACCCACGTATTTACCTGATAAATGCGAAAAACCCGCAAGATATCCAGTACCTGAATATTGCCAAACTGACTCCAGTACGAGAAATCTTCTGATTTGTAACCCAAAGTTTGTAAAATACGGGAATCCAAGATTTGAGAGAAAACTAGCAATTTGGTGAAAAAACATATTCGGAAAAGTTGTGGAGAAAATAATAAGCTATTAGGCTAAGTAGGATCAAATTAAATGATTTTGATGAAAACTTTTTTACTATTTAAAAAAAAAATTAAACTCATAAAAAATGACTTTCCTCAATTTTTCATAATATTCCGAATATAATCCAAAATTTTGTTCCAATCCGTTGCGTACTTTTTCTGCAATTCTTTGAAACAGACATGTTGCATCGAGCGGGTGATGTAGGCTCTTAATTATTATCATTATTGTGTAATGATATCGATTTCTACCTTTTGTTTTTGGCGGAGGTGCCAAATCATTCAATTTCCATTCAATCTGCACTCGTTTCCATGGCAACAGTTGGGGAATGGTTTCATTTCCGTACAGTTGTACAATGTGCTACGTTTCCTAATCGATATCGATTGCACAATGGTGATATTACCGTACAGTCGTAGAAAAAATTTCGCATTTTTTAAAGTCAAGTTGAAGTCCAATATTTTTACTGGAAGTAATGATATTTTGGAAGTCTTCTAGAACCGATTGTGGATCTCCAGCAATACATTCATCATCAAGATACCATAGATTTACAAAAGAGTTCAATGAAATGACAATATCATTGATAGCAAGACAAAAAAAGGTGGTCCTAGGGGATCTCCTTGTTGGACACCTATCTGTGAGAGGATAATTAGTTCTCCATATGAAAGCAGTGAAGGTTTTTTGTAACATTGACGGATGAATATAGAGTACTGTGGAAAATATTCATTATACAGGGTGTCCCTGAAATGACTGTACAACGCTTAACCACCTTGACCAAAAATAAGGCGATCTAGGCAAACTTACCTATATCCAAGATTGCTTCGTTAAGTCTACAGAGGGCGTCAAAGATTTAAAAAAAAAATGGTTTTTTCCATATTTTTCCAAAACGTGCAAATCAATTTTGATAATTTTTGGTACCTAGTCATGTATCATGAAATTACGTTTTTTGTTTCTATAGCGAACGGTTGTGATTGACCGGAAGTGTTATAAAGGTGACTTCACATGTTGTTTTTTCTTTTAATTTTTTTTGTAATTGAGTTTTTGATAATTCAGATGCTTTCATCTAATAGTTCAATGTATTGGGGAGTTTTTCTATCTCTTGAGAAATTTCGCTGGGATAAGATGTTTTGCCAGAGAAAAAATATTTTCGATCAAGTACACAGATATTTTATTATTGAATTATTTTGTTCTAGCATAACTACTTATCCTAGCAAATTTTTTCAAGAGAGGAAAAAACTTCCTTACACACTGGGTTATTGGATGAAATCATCTGAATTATCATAAAGTCAATTCGATTTTTTATAGAATTGACTTTCTGATAATTCAGTTGGTTTCATTCAATAACCCAGTGTGTAAGAAAGTTTTTTCCTCTATCGAAAACATATGCTGGGTTAAGTGGTTATGCTAGAAAAAATAGATCAATAATAAAATATCTGTGAAGCTAGTTGAAAAAAATTTTTTTCTGGCACAACCACTTATCTTAGCACAATTTGAAAGAGAAAAACTCCCTAAAACATCTAACTTTTAGATAAAAACATCCAAATTATCATAAAGTCAATGCCAAAAAAAATCAAAAGAAATAACTACATATTATGACGTCCCCTCTATAACACTTCCGGTTAATTTCAACCGGTCGCTATAGACACAAAAAACGTAATTTCATGGTCCAAGACTAGGTACCAAAAATAATCAAAATTTATTTGCACGTTTTTGGAAAATGTAGAAAAAAACATTTTTTTTTTGAATCTTTGACGCCCTCTGTAGCCTAAACGAAGCAATCTTGGATATAGGTAAGTTTGCCTAGATCACCTTATTTTTGGTTAAGGAATTTGTGGTTAAGCGTTGTACAGTCATTTAAGGGACAACCTGTATTTTGAAAAAAATTACATATCTGTTAACTGAGTTGGAAGCATTCAAGTAGTCTATTTTAAGGATTGCTTTATTTAGAAGAATGTGGAAAATTGATGAAACGACAAATCGAGTGGGCTGCTCCACACTTGGTTCCAAAGCCTAATGAATCATAACATCTTGAACAAATCACTTTGGCAACCAAGCGTCTCTCGAACAGAAACCAATTGCTAAAGGTCTAATCCCTCCATCTTTTTTGTTCAGGAATATTTCGATTGAGTATTTTCTTTTCAATCTTTAGTGCAAAAAAGTGTATAAAAATGTAGAATTTCGAAACGTCAGTTGACCAATGATATTTACCTTTTATTTGAACTAATAATATCGATCTTATAATGAAAATTGGTATTCGGGGGTTTCTTATCATGCGAAATTCGAATTTGATCTTAGTATAGTTCAACTTGTAGAGGGCGCTACCTACACGTGTTTAACCTGTTATGAACAGCACAACCTTTTTTAGACGAAGTCGCTACGTGCAACCATTCTCGAAATATTTGGATTTGAAGATTTTGAAATTATGGCGAAGGTAACCTGCTAGAAGTTATTACATATTTCGTATGATTGCTTCATATTCTCAGTAAAAAAGATAAAACTCCACTAGTTTGTAATGATATCACAACTCTTATTCAAATATTATTCAGAAAAAAAAGTAAAAAAACTGAAAAAAGTTTAATAAAATAAAATTTCTACAACCTGTAGCTCTGTAACTAAGCATTTCCGGATACGATACAGACATGTTTATGGGAAGTTTTGTTCTTATTAAGCGGAAAAACAGATCCTGAATTTTTTCGCAATAATAATGAAACACCCTGTATATTATGACACTGAGACATATTCAGTAAATCGATGAGTTTTCTTGAAAAGAATTATGACCGTATTTTGATAAATGATTAGCTTTTAGATTCCAAACGGTTGTGTCGAATATGTTTGTTGTGTTTGTCCTTATCTTTGTGCCAATTTATCGAGTTTTTTACAGTTTTTTTCTTCATCTTCTTAACTAGATTATCAATATTCAGAACATCTCATCGCTTTCCTCCACTTGCATGGCGATTAGAGAGGTAAGTTTGGAAAACAATTCATATCTCAACCATTTGTTTAATCAATGGTCAGACTATAAAGTTTCAATTTTCAAGTAAAACCAACTTTTTAGTATTTCAATACTTTAATTTTCACATTCAGTAATGATACTATGACATTGAGTTTCAAATACACCAATAACTCGAAATATTATTTCTAGATCTGTGCTTGGAGAATTTCCTAATATAGGGACGACTATAAGAGTGAGAAAATGAGTGTGAAAAAATTCGTTGTGTCCAAAAATGCCAGGAAATAATAATATACACTGATAATACAGTACGACACCTAGTATTATATCAGTTTATTCTAACTTCATTATAGACATATAATAACAATAAATGTATGCTCACTTAATTCTCAAATGGGTCCTTCTTCAAATATCTAATCTAGACGTTCCTTAAAAATTTGAAACTTTATGTACAAATTGACTATTTACCATATTCAGTACGAAAATATATCACAGATACAAATATGGTATGAAAGAAATTTGAGAAAGATGAAAATGACTTGGTACTCAAGGACAAGAAAATAAAACAATATTTTGTTAAGTGGAAAATTGATGAAAACATTTTTATTTTTTTAATGTGACAAAATTCTCTGTTAAATAATAAGTTACAGTTTCTCCCAATAAGGATCACAAGCTCAGCTATTTTCACAGTGAGAAAATATACAATACTTTGAAATAAACTTAACTAGCGTCCGTTTTAAAGCTTGACATTTCTCATAATATGTAATCACTATCCCAAAATCGAAGTATATTATACTACATAACTCTTATGCATCAAAGTAATGAAAAAATATTTTTGCGTATACGACATGAACGTATACAGTTTCAAGAACATTTTAAATTTGCCCCTATCCAAAAACCTGAGTAATGTGAAAACCAACGTCGATAAAATAATCTCTGGCATGGTAAATCAGAAGATTTTTAAGTTTTTATCAAGTCTACAATGTAGATAAAAAATCACTTATGTGCGATTTAGAGGCATTTTTAAGCTACATGATCGGCAATTGAACTCTTTAAATAATTTTGTTATGTAGCCGGTTTCTGAACAGCAAAAAAGCATTAATTTATTTCTAAAATCTTGATTACAGACATTTATTGGAATTGGAAATAAGGGCTTATTATTTTGTTTTTGTCATTTTCTGTGTGCATCATGTGTTGAAATAAAAGAGAAGTATACATTTCAAAATGGGTTCAATTGTCGATTCATTGTTTCTATACGTGAATTTTCAAGTTTTCGAATTAAAAACAACCATGAAAAATATGAGTTACAGTGTAAAGACTGGTTTATCGATACCATACGGGGTTGATCAAGAAATAACAAACATTGGTAAACACAACTTTAATTTTTTCATAACATGTTCTGTTAGTGCAGTTTATATCAAAAAGAAGTCGACTTGGTTATCTCTGTTTAATCATAGAATATTGATAACAAAGGTTTCAATGCATAGATATCATAGATTATGTTGTGAGATGGTAATCTGGCGATCGGTTTATGATCGGTTTATGAAAAATGTTTTATCGAATCTATATTAATACTATCATTTGCACCAATAACTTAACAACCTACCTAGAGTATTTCTGAAGCGAAATACTTCAACTTCAGTATTTATGTTTACCCAAAAATAAAAAGAAACGTCTATTCTGGCGAAGTAAATATAATTATAACCTGAAATTAAATATACTTGAGCTAGTCTGACTTTTTTGTAGTTATTTTCCCGCGTACTTTAAACCTAAATAATAATTATAATGAAACACTGACAAGTTCTGGAACAAAATGTGAAAAACATGAACGTTTCGTAGTCTAAGACTGCATAACTTTGTTTGTATTCATATATATTTCATGTTTTTTGATATACGAGTTTCAGAAGGATATTTTACTTGATACTCGTTGAAATAATCTGAAAGCCAAAATAGGTAAGTATAAATATTTTTTCAAAATATACAAAATTCCTTCAGACCAATGGATCAGCTAGTTATATTGTGGTGTGTCTAACTTTAAGTAACAAAAAATATATCAGTAGATATAACGAGAACTACAATATAAGGATATTTGTCCAGGAGATGGATTTAATCCGATTTCTTACATGAACGAAATCACCTAACTATAAAAATGGAATAATTTAATCCAAAACATATCACAAAAGACAAAAATAGGGACGATGAGCAGGACTTGATCATATTCGGAGAGAAGAATATTATGTAATCAAAAGAATGTTTTTCCAACAAATAACTAAGAATGTCTATGCGATTCCTCTAACTTTAATGAGATCAACGGAACAAGCGCGCCGACTCGAAAGATATAATCATATCCCGTTCACCCACCTAGAAGATATATCTACGTTTTATCTATTTATCTTTCAATCCTCCCAAGATGGAATGTTCCATTAAGTTGGTGTTTGGTTGATGAGCATAATTCCTGATCTGATGAAGTGAAATCAACTGATTAGGAAAACCATTACTTGGTTGACTTTTCGGTATATCTAGGCTGTTTTGCTTTGGAAAAGATAGAGCATCATATATGTACGGCCTGTTGGGAGCCAACTGATGATTAAGGTGATTCAAATGCCCAGACATAGAGTTTATGGGAGTAAAAGCAGAGTTGGTATTGCTTTTAGATATGGAAGAATCGTAGGAATTCCCTAGATTTGCGTTAGGTGTACCAGGGGGCGCAGATGCATTCTGGTTACTCAGTTGCTGCCTAATTATTACTAGGTCCTCATTTTGTTCTAGAAGACCCCGAGGAATATCAGTTGGATAGTCATGAAGATTTTCTACACTATCAGGGGACACCTTAGGCCAATAAGGATGATCGAGTCCTCGATGATTCAATCCTGAAAGCAAACAAGCGATTATTCCAGAAAATTAATTTAAAAGATCGAAGAAATTCATAATTAAACATGAATAAGAACATACCTAGGCCGGGACCAATGGGCGGTCTTTTATCTGTCCTTTCTGCATGCTTTTGCATGTGTTTTTGAAGATACGTTTCCTGAGTATAACTTTTGCCACAGTATTGACAAATGTGAGTTTTCAGATGCTTGCTTTCTTTGTGCTTTGGTATATGCTCTAAAAGCGAGGGTTCATCACTGAAACATTTGTAACAAGAGTTACATTTGTATGGTTTGTCAGTTTGATGGCATCTTGAATGTGATTGGAGATTACTCAGCTGCGAGAAAGCTTTTTGACAACCAGGGTGTCGACATCTAGAATAAACAACAAACATATAGTTATAAGATTTCAGGAAAACGATTGAAGCTTTTCTGCATACTAGATTTCGATTTCATTTTAAACGTTAACCCGTTATAATATCAATATCAAACGTGCGAATATAGCTTTGACCTTGGCGATACAAATATGAACGCTCTGCAATAAATATTCATTATGTTACTCTCACTCGAGCAGAGAAAATCTGATTAGTTTTAATTCTAATTGTTGACTTGTGAATCAAATCGAAACTAATTTTGTTGTTTTCATATAGAATGCAATTGATCGGTTATAAACATGAATTCATAATTTTCATAAAAATTATCGAAATATCTAATACTGATGGTTGATTGTTGGATCAGTTTGGTTTCCACATATAAATATGAAAATATAAAGATTATAAAAATAGAAATATATTTATGGGTATTGAAAACAGAATAATAATAATTTGGGTAATCAAATTCGAAATGATAATTCAAGTCATTTTTTCTTCACTCTCATTCATAACTATTCTAGACGCGCCACAAGCAAAATTTTCAAATTATCACATCACTTACTTATACGGTTTATCCCCAGTATGTGTTCGAATATGTTGTTGAAGGTGGCTGAGCTGGGTGAATTTTCTTTGACAGATTTCGCACCGGTATGGTTTAATTCCTAAGTGTATTCGGGTATGTTGTGAAAGATAGGAACTATTGGCAAAGGCTTTGCAGCACTGCGAACATTTGTACGGCTTTGCTTCGCGCATATGAGCCTGAGTATGAAGTTGGAGTTCTGCTTTGGAACTAAAAACCTGTAAAGAGTATATGGATAACTGACGGAAAAGTGCGAAGCATTTAGAAGGGTATGGAATAACTTGAACATCCATCTTCACAATTGATTAGATGGGAAATGTTGCGCATTTTTTTAATTGAAAACATGAATTCAAGTTATTATCTGTATCAGTTAAAAAAGTTCACTTCATAAAAATTATCTATTTTAATATATCCATGGTAATCGACTATTGGGTGGAATACGAATTGCTTGGTAATTAACATGACCAGTTCTATGACTAGGCGCAATATATCATAGTTGTTATTATTCGTTCTCCGAGCGAAACACAAAGAAAAGAACCACTATTCGTCGACCTTCAAAAATTCAATACCATGGTCATATTATAATGTTTCCTGTCTTTCATTTTATTCGCTCTAGACATTGATCTTATTCATACAGCCGTGCAATAATTATTCTTAATATATTTATCAGGATCAGCTTAGCGGGAGAAAAAGTTTATCATTATCATTGTCTGCGTCGATCAAACCTTCGGGTTTCATCTAAACAGTATAAAAAGTCTAATCATTCATTGAATAGCATACATGATGTTTGAAAGGTCTAATTCAATTTCTCAAAATGTATGACGGACTGCATACCAATCAATTTTATCTGTGATGAAAAACATATTTTCCACCTTCTCTTATAATTTGAATTTTTCTATATAAACTCCAATTACGTACACTTCTCATATAGCTTGTAAGAATTTTCAAATAACTATTCCCAAGTGTGTAACTTGAACGGTTTTCATGTGCTTCATCAAGCTGCCAACTTAAATGATCAAATTTGATGAAATAGTCATGGTCAAAGTTTCAGTACACAATAGTTATTAGGTCAAATTTTGAAGACGACTAACCCAAATCACCTCTTAAAGTACGAAGCTTTCCTACACCCAGGATAAATTCATGAATATTATATCGTTGGTATGGTGAAAAAGCAGAATACTCTGAAAATCAATATGTTACTCAATATTAACTTGAAACATACACCGACAAAAGTGGAGAACCCGTCTAAAATTTGAAAAAACTTTGATCCTGCATCAGTTATCAAAAAAGTGATGGTACATTCAATAACTTAAATCCATTTGTCAATTTACGTGTCCTGCATGGCAAACTTTTTCAAAAAACTGATCAAAGCTTTTTGTGATTTTTGATAGCAGCATTCGAAAAAGGGGCAAAAATTATGAACTTTCTGAAAAGCATTGTCTACTTGAAAAATCTTGAACTTTGCATAAATGGCCCATTTTTGAAGAAATCATGAAAAATTGGTAATTTTTGCCGTGTTCAAGATTTTATAACTAGACAATCCTTTGTTTCATTATTGTGAAATTTTCAGGAAGTACATAATTTTTGCTCCTTTTTCGAATTTTATTAAAAAATACACAAAAAGTTTCGAAAAGCGTCATTTAAAAAAAAAATCGTCAGGACACCTAAACTGACAAATGGATTCAAGTTTTTAGATGCACAATCGCTTTTTTTTATAACTGACATAGGATCAAAGCTTTCTCAAATTTCAGGCGGTTTCTCCACTTTTGTCGGTGGATGTATACAGGGTGTTCCAAAATGTACAAGTGCGTACAAAAAAGTTATGACTATTTGAAACTCATACATCTTTGAAAAGATGTATGAGTGGCGCACCCTACAGATAAGAGCCATACCAAAGCCAGATTTGAATTTTGCGTATCAAACCACTCCTATATTGTACCAAATTTCACCAAAATAACTATTTCAAAAGTTATTTGAAGAAATCAAAAATTGAAATTTTACTTTGACACCATCTCTCCTAATATCAACTTTTGGATAAGAAAAATTGGGGTCTAATATATTTTCTTGTGAGAAATCTGCTGTTACCTTATTTCTCATTTTTTTTGGGAAACCCTGTATAGATATTAACTTATGTATATTGTTCTGATTTCAGATGTTTCACTTACAGGTTACTTTCTACGCTACCGTACGAATCTTTGTTATTGAGGAGTCCAGCGAAAATAAAGGAATTGATTATCTCGGGTGCAATACATATAAATACGGGTATGGTCATATACAGGGTGCCACAGATTCGAGTACATGCATGGGGATCTCGGTTATTATAAGAGATACAGAGTCGGTTTAATGGTTGCAAAGTTGCGAATTTTATGCTTAAGAAAATGCCATTTTGAAGCTCGAGAAATTCCGACTACTCAAAGATATTCAAAAAAAAATGAAATTTCGCAAAAACGTTTTTATCATTTCCTGCGTTTGTTCGAAAAGACATTTTAAAATAAATTACACTTTGTCATTGCCACTTTTTCTCCTCTACAACATGGTGGTATAAAATTGAATATTTGACGTTTCGTCTTCGAGCTGCCATCATCAACTTTATTTTTTCAAATACGGACCTAGATTTTTCATTTTATTTCTAGTTATTTTTTGACGTCCTTGGGGCACTGAGGTGATAAGATGAGGGCTTAGAGTGATGGGTTGCCTTTACAACCTCGATATTTTCAATTATTATTCATCTATTATTGTTATTTTCAATATTTTGTTAAAATGGCAATATTTTCGAACACTTGCAGAAATTGATTCATTTTTTATATGCAATTTTTTTATTTTCCATGTCATTTGTGGATTTAATTTAATTTCGTTATTTTGATTTTGGTTCAGTCAATAAGTTTTGCTTAGTGGTGCAGGTTTTCTCATAAGAATGACGTGTAAAATAAAGAAAGATTTATGAAACCAAACTGTGTGTTAGGAGACAAGGGTGGCCTTAATGATTTTCTCTGGTACTATTTTTTAGATGAGTATTTTCTTCGATGGTTGCGATACCTCAATGCATTAAGGACGTCAAAAGATAACTAAAAATAAAATAAAAAATCCAGGTCCTTATTTAAAAAAATCAAGTTGATCATGGCAGCTCGAAGACGAAACGTCAGATTTTCAATTTGTCTTGTAGAGGAGAAAAAGTGGCAATGACATGGTGTAACTTATTTTAAAATGGCTCTTCAAACAAACGCAGGAAATGATGAAAACGTTTTTGCCTCGGTTTTTGCGAAATTTCGGTTTCTTTCGAATATCTTTGGAAGTAGTCAGAATTTTTTAAATTTCAAAATGGCATTTTCTTGAGAAAAAAATGCGCAACTTTGCAACCATTTAGCCGACTCTGTATCTCTTATGATAACTGAGATCCCTATGCATGCACTCGAATTTGTGGCACCCTGTATATATGGGAACGACCATAAATTTGTTAAAACTCTGATCCTGTATCAGTTACCAAAGAAGTAATGGTGTATTCAAAAACTTCAATACATTGGACTGTTTACGTGCCCTGGCGATTTTTTTCAAAAACTTGTTTTCTTTTTCAAGTTCAAAAAAAGATATTTTTTTGTGAAGCTTATGGCAAAAAATAAAAATGGCTAGCACCATTCAAAAGAGGGAAAAAATGAATATATATATGTACTTCTACAAAATATCATGATAATTGGATAAAGGATATTCTAGCTGACCCATTTTTGAAGAACATGAAAAATGGGTCATTTTTGTCAAGTTTAAAATTTTATAGTTAGACTATCCTTTGTTCAATTATCATCAAATTTTCAAGAAAAACATGCATTTTGCGTCTCCTTTGAATGCTAGCTGCTAGACATCTTTGTCAGAAGTCACGTATAGAAAAAAGTTTTGGTCATAACTCTTTTCTTTAATCGTGAAAAAAGGGAACTAAACAATGAACAATTTGCACATTCTCTGGAAATATGTAAAATATAAGGATTAGTAAGTACTGATGCCATTGATGTTTAAAGAATCAACCTACGACCTCTCATAATGTAGTAATCACCGATCAAAGAGCGAAAATCAACATCCACTACGTCACAGAATACACTATCTATCTCTGTCTGTCGTATTGACTGAGATGACTCTCTCTCTCTCTCGGAAGGGTAATATGCCCCCACCCCGTTTGCGATCATACAGTGAAATTCGCGTCTGCTTTTTTATCTATTCAGTATATTTTTGGGTATTTCGAAAAAAAAAATTCGCTGGTGACTTTCAAATAATGTCTTGAATACGTATATAAAATTTCAAGTCATTTGAAAATGTATGCAAATTGTCTATTAAAATCGCCAGGAACATGACTTCTTTGATAACTGATACAGGATCAGAGTTTTATCAAATTTGAGGCCGTTTCCTTTATTTGCTACGATTTTTTGTTGTATCGACATGTGCTCAGGATATTAGTATTTTGCAAAGGATACCTATATTCGAAATCTGTACCTACTACCTATATCAATACCCCAGTCCTACTCTAACGAGATAACAAATAAGTAGAATGTATAACCGGAAAGGGAACGGTGTTCCTTTCTAATATTGCTCTGGAAAATTATTGGATGTATGTCATGTTTTGCGTGAAAGTGATATGGACAAGAGGTATTTGTCGATCTATTTGAGTCTATATATTTTTGGGATTATGTGGTTGAAAACATCGATACTTGTTTCATTGTCGGTCCGATATCACACGAAGCGATTTATGTCGATAATAATTGATACTGATGTTTTCTATACAGAACAGCCACTCACAAATAGTATTTTTCAAAATAAATGTATTTTTCCAGCATTATTCAATTGATAAAATGACATGGAAGAAAGTGGATAAAGCAGATATGATAAAATCGAGTAGACAAGAACTGAAGTCTAATATATCAATATCCTAGTATGTAGTCAATTTTGACATCTGCACAATTAAATACAAGAGATGTATTACTTCAATTTAGTACGCAACAAGTACAAGTACAACATACTTCTGTCAAATGTTCACAACACTTTTTTACTAGAGTTTAAAAGAAATTCGTAAGCTTTGTTTCTACTGAGAAAATTACATTGTACCATCATAGGTTGCTAATAGTTTCTATACTAATAATGATGCCAATAACTCAAATAAGAGATATAATCAAAATGTAACCAGACTGCAATGAAAGTTCAATAGTGACATACTGTGAATAGAAGAGTCAAGGTCAATATCAATTGATAAACGAATTAACCAGTATGCGTTGTGAATTTACGTAACAAGAAAAATGGCAAAAAATCTAATTGTTATGAAATATCCATATGCAAATGTATATACAAGAAATTTACAATAGTTGGATTCTAATCAGGTTTTTTATTGAGCAATGGAGAAAACCAGTATACAATAGGAAAAGTGCATTAAAAAAACACGGAATAACCTCACTGCACACAGACGTTCATCAGGTGTTGTTTCCAAAACCGAGCATCTTTTCAAAAATCAATTTTTCCTCTCGTCATAGATGATAATCACAATATTTTCAAATTATGATTGGTACCTACATGAACATGAAGCGTTCAAGACAATCGGCCGAAGAACCCGGAGATTTTTTGGCAATGAAATCTGTCTGACCGCTTCCTAGGTCAGTTGTTTGACGGCTTCTCAAGCCCGCGACGTCAAGGTTGAAGTCGATCCCATAGATGGAATGGTACGGTAAATAAATCATGAATTGAGAATTGAGAGCAGTGGCGTTGAAGAATTTTATGATCTGATAAAATTATACTCTGTGTGACAATTCTATGCATATTTTAATACATTTTCGGACAAATCAATACGTTTCAATGTATCAAACAAAATGAAAATACATCATACCTTTAATATCGACTAAAGTGCGTATTGATAAAAAAAATAGATATAAAATATAGAAAGAAAAATGTGTCATCGTCAAGGAGTTGTCCCTTAGACATGCTCTCTAAAACAGATGATTTTTATTCTCACTACACCGTATAATCAAAAACTTTTCGTCGTGAGTCTAGTAAGTGGATGTAGATAGTATAGATACATGGGCGTACTGTTCAGGAAATGTCTGGCGCTTCAAAAATCTTGAAGTGGTATTAAAACAATATCTTCTTTTCCACTTTGATTCGTAGACTAACAAATTATAAGTAGGTATGTCGGTAGTTTACACACTTGCCAAGCCGTAAAGGTAACCAATTATAATAACTAGGTAAAAAGAAGATCAACGTAGAATTGTCTCGGCTTTGGTAGTGAAGTCTAGCGGATCGAGTAGTCCAGTGGTCAAAATGTTTTCCGCTTGCATAAGACTATATTCCATATTATGGCAAAGATTTCTGGAAAATATCTGTTTCGCCCCATCTTTAAAGCTGGCTGAACAATGATACTGGACAGAGCGTAAAAACAAACATTTCAACTCTAGGAGAAATCCCGTTACGTATAGACCAGGGCCCGTCAGTCAAATTTAATTATTCCGCAGCGAAACTTGTTTTTGCATTCTTTTTTGTACTTTCGTATTATGTTGGCTGCACTGGATCCCCGATGGTCTTTCAGTAGCATTCGGATGCTTTTATGTTTGTGCTTGTCTGCTAATTTTCGAACGGGTTAGCAAAAAAGTGGCACGTTGCCGAACCGACCGATGGATTTCATGGATGATGTATGTACATGTACATCTAGTGAATTCGTTTGAGAGTAGTAAAGTTTGACTTTCATCAAAATACAATTATCATAACAGCAACTCAGAAATTTTCACCAGTCATAACCAGATCGATTTTTGACAAATATTCGGAAATCGTCTTTAGCCTTAACCTATGGGACGGACAAGAATAGACTATGCGTGTAAAATGGTCAGAAATCAGATTGCTTGAATTAGTGATTCCAAAATACGTCACATCTTCTCTAAGATACGAATATGTTTTTAGATAATAAGAAAGAATAATTACATTGTTTGGACATTGGAGTTATAATAGTCCCTATTGATGGTCCATAGCAGCAATTTTGTTTGGATATTATTTTGCTAACGTTTCACGACTTGAAAGTTGAGATCTGCTCAATTTCCAGATGTAGGTAGAATTATTGGATACGATCAGATCATAAGGATTATGTGCAGATAGCAATTGTAGAATTAGAAGCGCGTCAAAATCATACGTGCGCGACGATATTATTACTCAAGAAAAATGAGAAATAATCAATAATACTGAAAAAATATTCAATTTAGATTGAATTTCGTTTTCCTTGAAACCATATTAATCAGGCCGTCTGTTCCATAGTTTTGTCAATTTAGAAATTCCGTTAACCATGACGCAACTTCTTGTGGTCATAAAGACATACAAAAACCACAAGGTTTATTAAAATAACACGAAATTGCCAATCCGTCAGTTCGTTTTAATTGAGAAATACATGTCAATAGAAAAATTGTGAGACTGATTATGGATATGTACTTATATCACTTTTGAAATATGCACATACAGAAAAGTAACAGATTTCAGTTTACTTCACCATAAAAACATCATTGACTACCGGATGAAGCAGATAAAGTCAAAAATCTGAAATATAAATACCACATAAATAGACTGTAACCACACCGCATGTTCTCCTCTTTTCTTTTTTGTTATTGTGTCTCATTTGTATTTATGGCTGTCTTTTATACTTATTCGTCTGTTTAATTTTATATTTTATATTTTTTATACTTTTTATACTTTTAGATAGCACCATTTAGAACAATTGTGTCGTAGGACAATAAATAAATAGAATTTTAGGAAATCAAAGCCATGAACCCCTATTTTCGATTCTCACTTCACCTGAATCGAGTGAATGTGCTGTAACTGCTGTACAAAACCAACGTAGTTCACCGGTGATATCAAACATTCGAAAATAGGGGTCCTGGTGTAATTATTATACCAGTGATGCCACTGTTGTTACACTGGATATAAATCATTTCAAAGTTTGAAATCGCGTAGGTCCACTGAAACTTGTATTTTAGTAAAGGGTGTTCAAATAGAAGTTTTACGTCACTGCCTATGGTCAGCTGACTTTGAATCTTGAGTTAGTTAAATAACTACATAAGAAAGTGTTTTTTGGATGATAAATAATAAGATCGATTTTTAGAAATTAGTTCTGGCCTTGTAACACGTTGCTCTGTATATCGCATCATGGTTGAAATTGTATTGGTTCACAAATTAAATGGAAAAAATCATCGGAATATTTCCGAAAACAAAATATACACAGACAAATTTGAGAACCATGAGAACATCATTTCATAAAATGGACAGTACATTATTTTGACTAAATTCTATTCGTTCAAGTCAAAACGCTCGGAACCTCAAGGATAAATGCTTTTTATTAAAAGACTGATCATTATCATGTAGTTCAAACAACAAAAATATAGAAGAAAACATGAACTTGCATATAAGAAAAAATATACAGATGTATATTAAGCGGCTTCTATAATGTTGAAGCAGATGTGTTGATTTACTCATTAAATTCAAAATTTTCTTGATATTACTGCTGCATATAGCAGCTGTTAACAACTGGTTTTGTAATAAGTTATAAGATTGCGACAATCAATTAGTTTTTTTGTAGGTAAGTTTATCGAATGTACCTACATACCCAATTGAACGAACAAAATTATTTTCATGATGTAAGAATAAAAAACTGATTTCTCAGTTTTACGAACACTTTCAAACAAATACATTTCACTACTCTTTACAAAATAAAAAATTCAATGTTCAAGTTTTTTTCCTACGGACGCAATAATTAATAATTACTGTTTCAACCTTGAACGTGGGTCCTTAAAAACTGGTTCCTGATATTCGGTGGAAGAATTATGTGGGCAAATCCGATACTAGCCATAAATCATGAGTGTGAACTTGTTATATGATTTATAAATCATGCTGACTATTTGGCGTTTGTATAAATTGAATAGATATGATTCTAGTGCGTGATAAGTGCAACAAAAACAGTAATGTAGCGTCGCGTCGTCGCTCAGCATTGTATAAGTCGTATCGGGACACTTCAGTTGTGAATTACTTAATGCATGAGTGGAGAGAATTTCAACTTCATTCATACCTTATATGTACTATGTATGTGAAGAGATATATGGACAATCTCGAAGAAAGTGTTGACATTCACGAATAAAGGAATAAATGTTTATTTACAGATATTTCATTATTCGAAAATATCTACACGACATAAAGAAAATTTGGGGTGGTTAGGTTGAAAAATATACTCATATTACCTCATCATATTTTTGATATAACAGAGATTATTTTTCAAGAATGAATGTTATGTTTGTACCAACTTCTATCCTTATTACTCAAAACATTTTTTTTTCTATATTTCTTTGATCAATTTCCTTTGAAATACCTCACAAAACCCATTTATCCCATTAAAATATTTATTTTCTTTATTTATTTATTAATTTATTCATTATTATTATTATTATTATTATGTGTTTATTATTTATTTTCAAGAACGTATTTCTTTATAGAAGCTATTCCAATTTGAAAAATAATAATATATGATAATAATATGATTTTCGTACTGTCCCACCAGAAAGCTGGAAAAAATATTTAGCATCGAGAAAAAATAAATTTAAAATTATGTTATCCCATAAGACTACCCTGTGATTATTTTGATTGTTCCACAGTGGATTTTTATAATATACCTACTAATACATAATAATATAAGTATAAGTAATTCATAAATTTCATAATTATGAATCAATCAACCGTCAAGCAATAGTTTTAATAAATAAAACAATCTTGAAGCCTTTGGAATTGTAGGTAGCATATCTCCATTCTTCAGTAACAAGTACTCGTATCAATTTTATACTGATCTCAAGTTGATTAGGAAACGTCTTGGCAACTATCAAACCTACTGTTTAGAAGGGCCAGTCATCGAGATATTATCTCCTTCAAAAAACATTTGAAGCATTAAAGTTCAAAAGCACTTACCTTTTCTTCGTGAAAATTTTCCCCAACGCTCAATGGCGTGGGAGGAGTGGTGGGAGTCGCTTCTCTGTCACCCCCGTCTTCGCTTCGCAGGCCACCCCCTTCCAGTGACCTTGAACTTTCTCGCAGGTTGTCTAAATGAGCTTTATACTCCCTGTATTTTAAGTCGCCAAGGTCAGGATTTCGCAGGTTATCTCTGGTAGTTCCATAGCCGAGATTATTTAAATTCCTGTCTAGAAGTCTAGCCTCTCCATTCAAATTTCCTCTGTCTCCAAGTGGACGGTCATTGTTGGTTTGATGGTGTGTAAGATTAAGGTTTCGATCAAGATTTTGAGATAAGGATCTCTCAAGATTAAGCCTCTCTAAACTCAAAGAATGGTCCAAGTTCATTCGTTGGTCATGATGCATAGATCTCTCATTCAGTATTCGCTCCAAACTTCTTTCTTGCTGCATGCGTTCTTGTTGGATCCTCTCTTGTAACAATCTATCCGCAGAATTTATACTCAAGTTAAGTTCAAGTCCATTATTGATGCCTTGATGCTGATGATTGAAGTTTCTATCTAATCTACTATCACCAGTCCTGTGATAGTCTTGGTGATGCAGATTGAGTCTCAGATCTACATTTCGATCTCCAAGACGATCTCCGAGACTTCGTAAAGTGTCTATGGAACGCTGAAGATAATTCGTATTGTTCTCCAATAACATGCTTGGAGGAGGCTGGTGGAAATCCAATCCTCCACTTCTGTAGTCGATCCTTGTGGAATCCAGGGTGTTTGAAGTATATTAACAATTATTCAATAGGTGAATATTATATAAATATTTCATTGAATAAGTATATGTCTATAATAAAAATAATAATTTCCACTACTTTTCAAATTTCAGTCAAAACGTATAAACATCACAATCAATTATCACTGTTTGAAAGTTTACAAGAAGGTACGATGGTATAACTTAGCTATGGCCTTAAGAATGATTCAACAATAACCGATTGCCGGCCGCTGTGTTACGTGAAGTAAAGTGAGCGGTGTTAACGGAGAGTAAAAACGTAACGCGCTTTACGAAGGCAAAAACTACACTAACATACTAAAGCATTACAAAAGGCTTGCCGCTTTCCGAATTGAGTGAGGCAGGCCGGCTAGAGCAGCATCCAACTGGCGGTAAAGACCGGTGGGGGTAATTTGTGCGTGAAAGGAGGGGGTAGGCCGCACTCCGAAATTACGTAACAATAATATTGGGACATCAAGTCCCAGACATAGTGAAGACTGAAGACGGCGGAACGTCTGCGGTGAGGTTAGGGCTATTTGCGATGTAGTGTTGCGTCAAAGTCTCAGATATTTGAAAACAAGAACTTCCTAGAAATCTCGACACTCGATAACACGAATCCAAGACTTGCTATAGTTTTATTCAAGGTCCATAATACATGGATTACTGAAACATACACCGTTCGTAATAGATGAGATTCCTTTTTTGTGTCGGACTACTCATACTAGATAAAACAGATCCGTTATTCCAAGTACCTAATAATACTATATAATTCCCAGATATTTGTTCATCCCGTTTATATGTATTATAATAACATTAATAACCAGAAACTAGGGAAAGTGAATCAGACTTGAGACAAAAAATTTTATGACTAAAACGGCCAAGGAATATACCTGGAAAGAATTTTAAAGTTTCTGAAATGGTCGCTAGGGGGCGTAACAACCAACACCAAGTAGAGAAATATATTATTTCATATTTACTTTTTACCTACACTTTTTGTCTAATGCGTATTTTTCTATCTATGAAAGTAGAGGGGTGGATGAAGTTTGATAATTTTTTTAAACAAACGGAGATTTCTTCCGTTTCGCTGGACCGATTTCAACGAGCATGGGCTCATATGAAAGAGCATAATCTGCACTACAAAATGCTCATTTGGTTTTGCATTTGTTACTTTCGCCGTCGCCGCTAGAAGGCGTTAACTGAAATGGTAGCTTATTTTTGAGTTTTTTTCGAAAAAATCAAATTTAATGTAATGATATATTCATTTTTATATATTTTAAAAAGGGATACATTTTTCTATTAGAAAATTGAAAAAAAACAAAAAAATTGAATATTTTTTTTTTATTTTTTTTAAATTTTTTCAATAGAAAAATGTATCCTCTTTTAAAATTTATAGAAATTGATAATTGATATACCATTACATTTGATTTTTTTGGGAAAAAGTCAAAAATATGCTTCCATTTCAATTAACGCCATCTAGCGGCGATGTCGAAGGCAACAAATTCAAAACGGAATGAGGATTTTGTCAAGCCAACCAAATAAGGATCGGTCAAGCGAGACGGGAGAAGTCTCCGTTTGTTTAAGGAAATGATTGAACTTTCCCCTCCCCCCTTAAATTTGATAGAAGAAAACGTTTTAGACAAAAAGTGTAGGTAAAAAGTCAGTAAATATGGAAAAAATATCATTGATACATTTTCATTTGGCAAAATTCTATAAAAATCCTATTTTTCTACTTGGTGTTGGTTGATACGCCCCCTAGCGACCATTTCGGAAACTTGAAAATATTTTACAGGTATTTTTCTTGGCCGTTTTAGTAATAAGTTTTTTTGCCGCAAGCCTCTACGATGAATAGTCGTCCAGATACAGTACCTCGCATTCTTTGTTGCCCACCCTGTACATGGTACATAAATATACAATTCAACATACAAACATTAATACTCAATTCGTGAATTAATTATCCAGTATCCTTGTTTTATGATGCTCAAAATGATTTTTGATGACAATATTAAACTGTTCTTGGATACAAACAAAAAAAATTGGATGCTTAACGATCCCGATTCTACTTTTATTTTTCTATTCATCAGAGTCTGCGAGCTGAACTCAATGATTTGTTGCTTTAGAACTGAGCAGACAAGCTGTCTTTGTTTCAATATCTTCCAAAATATGACTAGAGGACTAGAGGTTGATAATTAGAATAAAATTGTTAAGATTCGTTCACGAAAAGGGAAACTGTATCCAATTTCCAGAAAATATTTTTTTTCATGATTTTTATCGCTGATTTCCATTCCGTTTCCCAAGCAACTTGAATGTGAATATGACGCATCTAAAAAGTGTATCAGACTATTACATTACAATAGACTATTGGAAATAGATATATTTCTAAATACTATTCTTCTTTTCAGCTGAACTTTGGCGTTTGCATTTAATACCTGCAGTCGAGCGGCTGTGCAGAAAAAGAGGTATAATATAATATATTGTACCACCGTATTATGGGTGAAAATTTGTGAAATCACTTGATCTAGTTAGAAGTTGAAAATCTTTCTGATTTAAAATGTCATGATTATCCGTGGGATCAAAAAGCACATAATAATTCATGATACTGGTAGAGCCTTGCATCTTTGCATAATTTCCAAAAATATGATACTCAGGTTTTCAGAATAGCATACACGGTGCCACAAAATAAATAGGACATAAGGTGACAACCTGACAACAGATTCCTTACAAAAATATATTGCGATGAACACCAAATTGTCTATTTCGAAAGCTGATACTAAAATGAACGTTTGTTTCAAATTTATTTATCTGCATCATCAAAGGACAGTCTGTAGCCGAATGAGGTCTCCTGGACAGTTTGCATCTCGTACTACATTGACCTCAGATAATCGTCGGGTGTTGAGTACTGAAAGACCAAAATGGTACATGTATGGAATCAATTGCGTTCAGAGCTGAATCCGGGTTGCTTGAGAATGCACAGCGGACGTTACAAGACCAAGAAGAAAAAGCGATGAAAGTACGAAGGTTTAATAGTTTTCAACCGGGGCACATTGCTCACATTGCTTACGGCAAAGGGCACGTTTAGTTTCTGGCGTAGACTACGAATCAGTAAGAACTATACACCGACGATCTATTCGGCTCAGGCTATATGAGGCCCCCACTAATCTAAACCTAGTCGAACATTTTTGTTTTATTCACAAACTCTTATTTTATAAATGAATCCAACGACATACCACACTTAATATTGACTAGAAATCATTATAAATCCTGGTTGCTGATGGAATACATCATCTTCTATAAAATAATTATCTATCACTCCAACGACAAAAGTGGAGAAACCGCCTTAAATTTGAGAAAACTTTGATCTCGCATCAGATATCAAAGAATTGATGGTGCATGCATTTAGAAACTCGAGTCCATTCGTCAGTTCACGTGTCCTGGCGATTTTTTTTCAAATGGTTTAGTGCCCTTTTTTCACGTTAGAAAAATGGACACTTTTCAAAACTTTTTTCAGTGTAACTTTTGATAAAAATTCTATTCAAAAGCACTATTCAAAAGAGGGACAAAAATTATGTACCTACTTCCTGAAAATTGCACAATAATTGAACACAGGATTGTCTTTTGAACTTGGCAAAAATGACGAATTCAAGTATAACTTGATCATGTTGAATCAATCAGACCGAGCGCGTACAAAAAAAACAATAAGGAATTCAACCATCTTTTAAATAGTTATCTTGTTTTTTGTTTCGTAATAAGTATACTGCCGACACGGCCGCAAAAAAAAACATATTAAATTAATTTTTTACGATCATTGATATTATTCAATTGTTTTGGTTTTGCATTTCATAACCTTTTGCTATTGACCCGTGTTGATATGATCTTGGTTAATTGTTGGTTAACCGGCCCCGTTTTGCGGTTTATTCATAATATTTTGTTTCATCTAGCTACGTACAGGGGGATTCACTATATATTGACCCCCCCTCTAACTCATTTTCAACAAAGTCTACAGAAAAAAGTTATAGACAAAAGTTGTTGGGATTATACTAATTTTTTTAAATCTGGCAGTATCATTTATACAGGGTGTCCCAGAAGCTTTCCACAGCACCCAGCTTTGAAATTTCAAATGGAACGCCCTTTATTTAATTTTGTTTTTGGATTCCTTATTGAATTCTCAGTCAAATATGTTTAAGGTATATATATCTTATCTTCTGCCGTTTTCGAGATAAAGGCTGTTAAATTTTGTGGAAAATACAAAATTCCCTTTATTTAACACATTTTATACAAGGTGTACAAAAAAAAGTTTTTTAAAAAGTTGTTTGGTTAATACTGATTTTTTAAAATCTGGTAGTATCGTTTATAGAGGGTGTCCCAAAAGCTGACCACATCATCCAACTTTAAAATTTTACATGGAACATCCTGTATTCTATTCCATTTTTAGATTCTACGATAAATTCTAAGTTAAATCTGTAAAAGATAGATCTATTTTATCTTCGGCCGTTTTTGAGAAAATCCAATTTTTGGGATTTTGCCTTATTTTTAGAGCTACAATTCATAATAAAGCGTGAGCCTTTTAAAATGGAAAGCAGCTATTTTTGAACTAATCTAGAATTGTTTTTTATCTTTTTTGAGGCAGACTCAAGCTTCAAAGCAATCTTTATTCAATATGGTTATCAAGATACAAATCCAGAATTTAGAATTTTTCACAAAATTGAACAGCCTTTATCTAGAAAGTGGGAAAAGTAACGATAGATTTATTTTATATCGATTTGACTTAGAATTTAACGAGTGTGGTTAATTTGTTGGGTTTGAATTTAACGTATGATCTGAAAATAAAATAAAATACAGGGTGTCTTTTCTAAAATTTTAAAGTTGGATGTTGTTAGCAGCTTTTGTGACACCCTGTATAAATGATATAGCCCGATTTAAAAAAATCATCATAAACCAAACAACTTTTGTTTCACATTTTATTTTCTACACCTTGTGTAAAATGAGTTAGAGCGGGTAAAAATATTGGATTTTCCACAAAATTTAACAGCCTTTATCTCGAAAGCCACAAGAGATAAGATAAATATACCTCATACACATTAGACTTAGAATTTAACGTAGAATCTAAAAATGAAATAAAATACAGGGCGTCCCATTTAAAATTTAAAAGTTGGGTGCTGCGGACAGCTTTGGGGAGACCCTGTATAAATGATACTGCTAAATTAACAAAATTTAGTATAAACTAAACTTATGTCTATAACTTTTTTCTGTACACTTTGTATAGAATGAGTTAGAGGGGGGGTCAAAATATAGTGAATCACCCTGTACGTACATAATATATGTTTTAATTTTTGGTCTTGATTAAAATGATAGTGCCTACAGAAAAAAACAGACTAGATATTTCAGTATGCAATACTCAAGTTAGAAAATTAATATTTAGTCCAGGGGTGGAAAATATAACAAACTTTTTATCGAATCTTCAGCATAAAAAACAAAACCTAAGCTCAACCGATAATGAGCATGCTTGGGTAAATCTCCACCCTCAAATTGAAGGATAGTGCTTCAATAATCAATATTTCCAATATAATCACATAATCACTTTCGATAAACATAATTATTAATTCTCGTTAAAAATATGGTTATATTCAATGATGTAATTCGGATTTTATGGGATTTTGTTTCAACGACAGCAAAGTACATTAAGGAAAGTCCAATTTCAATATAAATGCTTCTTTCTATTTTAGAAACGAATTCTTTTGAAAATTTGTATAATCAATATTTAAGGAAAAACCTGCGGCTGGCAACAGACTTCTTGAATATGTATGTATTAAAAAATAGAATTGAAGGCAGTGAGTATGGATCATACCAATAAGTTGAAAATGTACAAAGCCAATAGGGAAGAACAGTGAGAACATACCTTTTTCGATACTTCAAATATTATTCTTTTTCTCTCTCATATTTACAATCTGCATTCACTCTTCATGCACATTAAATAAAATTAATATTCATTAAACAATTTCATTCATTTGAAAAATGATGTCCACTATATCACTCTAGTTTCGTGCTACACAGGTGGATAATCAAAACAAAATGATAAATCCATCCATACTCTCAAGAATAACAAAATGAACCAAGTCAGAATGATACAAAAAAAGCTGTTTAGGCACGAGTTCCATAGAAAAAATCGTTGAAAAAAGTGTATTCTTAACACCCCATGACATAACGGAAAAAATGGACTTCAATAGTTCACTGATTGCGTCCCTAACTCTGCTCTTTTTTGACCCCTGGTCACCGGTACGGTTCAAAATGTGATCATGCAACATTGTAGACAATGTGGTGTGGTCCGCATTTGAAATTGCATGAAAGGACTCATTCAAGTTTTCCCATTATCAAGATTCAAATGAGTCCTCTATTCAAAATTTGGTCTGCCCAGATAGTCAATGTGAATATAGCATTAAAATGTTTTAGTTGATAAGCAGTGTTGTTCTGGCCCGCTGGTATTCAGATGAAGGGGATTCTTATGGTATGCTGGAGTTACAGTGATACCGTAATATGTATTGATACTACCAGGTATGCGGAATTTCATTTGAGACACTGTGACAGAAAAAAGTTTTGCTCATTCTAATCACCTGAGTTGCATGTTTTAGATAAATACTGATTATATACTATGCACGGTGCATCATAAATTTGAATTTGTATTTATCAGAAGATGATGAATAAAACGGACAAACTGTGTTCTCGACATCTTTCACACTAAAAAAATCAGAATATTTTTCGTGATCCCTTTGATCAAATGAATGACGACCACAGTTCGAATTTGATACAACATAATACGGCGTCGATTTGAAGAAAACGCCTGAAACAGAACATTTCGGATCGGAATGATCTTCAGAGGAAATCACTTCACCCCATAAGAAATATTTGAAGGATAATAATTACTTCTCATGAAAACTGCGGTATTGTACAGGGTGTCCCAACGATAGAGTAAAGTAGGTTTTATCATATAGGATATGAAAAATATCAATATCAATATGCGTCACATGTTAGGGGTGTAAATAGCGCACATTCTAAAAATATTTGGAAACATACAGGGTGCGTCACAAAAGTATGGCACGAAAAAGTATGATTTTTTTAAATGGAACCCCCTGTATATTAATTGATATTTCAATTCTTTCTTCAATTTGGAACAAAAATTGTGATACAACTAATGTTCCTAAATTCACCGTTATCGAGATATCGCGTTTTAAAAATGGCATTTTTGCAACTTTGACATGCTATAAAACTCAAACTATTCAAGTTAGAGGAAAATGGTTTGCACTTTCCTATCTTAACTTTTCAAGAGCTCTTCTGTCATTTGGATAGAAAGTAACGTCAACTGTCAACTTTTTTCGGCACATTTTGACATTTTTTCACAATAATGGATTTGATCTCCTTGAATAGCTCTTGAAAAGTTAAGATAGGAATGTGCAATCCATTTTTCTCTAACTTGAATAGTTTGAGTTTTATAGCATGTCAAAGTTGCAAAAATGCCATTTTTAAAACGCGATATCTCGATAACGGTTGAATTTAGGAACATTAGTTGTATCACAATTTTTGTTCAGAATTGAAGAAAGAATTGAAATATCAATTAATATACAGGGGGTTCCATTTAAAAAAATCATACTTTTTCGTGCCATACTTGTGTGACGCACCCTGTATGTTTCCAAATATTTTCAGAATGTGCGCTATTTACACCCCTAACCTGTGACGCATAGTGATATTGATATTTTTCATATCCTATATGATAAAACCTACTTTACTCTATCGTTGGGACACCCTGTACACATTTATGATGACGATTTTGACAAATGAATTTAATATCATGAAAAATGACAGACATCCGAGCAGACATCGCTCCTACCTTGTTTGTCAAGGAAAATAATAATATGGTTGAGAACTCCTCGAGATGTTGTTGATGGTCTTTTATACTGAAATGCATCTAACTCGCAAACTCTAGTTAAATCTTTATGAGGCACTAAATCCATGGGTATCAATCAATAAACAAGATTAAGCTGACGCCGCTGGTAAAAGCTATTTTGTAAGATCTTATTCACTTCTACCATTTTATAATAAGACTATTCTACGCTTCCAACAATTTCCAATACTTTCTTCCAATTTCACAATCACAGTTTTTCGATACTTATGAATTTGGAAGGACGCCCGAATAACTTTCGATTTTTTCTTGGAGTTCCATAAATGAGCTATTTATAAACACAAGCATAAAAGTAGAAGTTTTCTGGAAAGCTAGGGTAGGACGTAAAAAAAATGAGAGATAAATCAGATACTTGATTTATTCTTGATCGGCTCGTCAGTCTACTGCATTAAATTATTAAATAAAGATATTTATAGGGATAATATACTGAATTTTTTAATTAATTTCATCCCAAATAAATCAAAATATTGTGCGGAATTTGTTTTGATAATGTTTCAACATAGCTTCCTTTTGAATTACATAATATATCTACGAGTCAAATACCCAGTTATTAAACGTCTAAACGTTATTTTTTGTGTCCTGAATCGATAATTCGCTTACTAAAATTCTGGAAAGCTGAGACTATAATTAGAACTAAATTACTTTTACAAATGGTTTTGTTTTTATACAGTTCGTTTCCTTACCTTTCTGACAAAAGAAAAGGGAAAGTCCTCACAAAATTTTCAAGACGAAAATGTAGTATAAAATTTTTTCGAATGTGTCTTTGTTTTCGAAATATTGAAAAAATAAAATTTTATGTGTTTACTTGTAACTATTAATCAGTGGCAGACAATTTTCCAGTGATATTTGGTACGCATAATAAGGGGTTCGAGTAATTTACTTTGTGTCCACATTCGAAAAAACTTTATACCTTATTGTCGTCTTGAAATTTGGTGAGGGGAGAATCCTTCTTCTGGAAATTCGACGAAACCCTTCATATTCACAGTTCCTTTCCGCTTTAAGGCAGATATAGTTATATTTAAAGAGTGCTTGAAAATGGTCGTTTCGTAGGAGATATGAAATACATATTGAAGGCGGTATGTTGCCATGCAACATGCACGTGATCAGCCGGCTCGTCAATAAAGCGCTCGTGCGCGAACACGGCCGGCGAAAAGACGAAAAAGAAAATATTTCAATAAGTGAATTCTGATAAAAGAATATTTTCCATATAACGGAGAATGTTTGATATTTTTATTTTTTATATTGCTCAGAAGCGCAAAAATCTATTAGCACAATGCTCCCCAGCCCATGTGTGTATTCGTTCGGCGATCAAGCCAAATGCATGTTTTCCATGGAAATAAGTCGGAACTTTTCGTGAAATCGCCAGATATAAGGGCGCCACCGTGCGCTATTTGAAGACACACTAGGACAGAGAAGCGTTTTTACTTTTTCAGGAGTGGTGTGTTTCAAAACTTGTACAATATTTGTGCTGATCATACTGATATTTTAGTTCTAATCAAGTCAGAACGAAGCAATTAAGTACATTTGTCATTGTTCCAGTACAGTATAATTGTTATCTGCCTTGTCAGTTGTCACTATTTTCATCCTGTCAGTTCGTTCCATCCACGATACACATGCACGCCGATACGCATATGTGTCGTCACGATGGAGTTAATAATCACTCCAAAATCTACCAAAATCAGTTCCAAAATATCATAGACACACAAAAAAAACAGCTAAATTACGATATAGATTCCAAATACGTACAACTCTAACCTTAGTCAATAGACACTTCATGCACGTCCTAAATTTCAAACGTATCCGTATCCGTATCCGCATCCATCTGCGCATGCTCAGAATAGATGCGGGGGTTCCTTTTCGTTCCGTTGCACGTATCATTGCGGTTCTTTCATCGTATCCGTATTCCGTATCTGAGAACGCATCTTAACTAATCGAAGAATTATAACAAATGCTCTTCAAAACCGATAAACGAACAATACACAAACATCCAAACCAAACCAAAAATATAAACAAAAATCAATATCTGGGTTAAAAAACGCGAAGTTTGACAACTTTGACGTTTCACCAATCCGTTTCGTATACGTAGAACCGATCGCTGCTTAAGCGGGTTTTTAACGATTAACGTATGTCGATTCGTTTACGTAAAAAAATGTTGGGTTTGCTTAAAGTGTCTAATGGCAGAAGAAGCCTTTCATCTTGGTCCCGGCATGCGTGAAACGTAAACATGAAATTTGACAGGAAAAATTGGAACACCGCTTATGTGTATCGTGGTTCTTCTAAACAGAAACATGATTTTAATCCAAAATAATATATTTATCTATGGTGGCTTTGTTGGCTGTTTTTTTAATTTTTATCAGACTCGATATTTATCAATTGTTTACGAGTACAACTACTACAAATTATGTCTTGGGTTCACGCTGCTCGTACTCCGAAAGGTCCTAGTGGAAGTGAAAATTCGGGAATAAATCCGGTGCAATAAAGGCTAGATTCTTGTGGATACTTCCACAATATGGATACCTCAAGAAAATCAGCTTTTGTGATTTTTTACACACCTTTGTGTTGGAGAGGTAAGCACGCACCAATTTAGTTTATTTTTGATATCACTTGCGGCGAGGGCGCAATCTAGCTTTCCCATATTGATGACTCACCCTGTAGAACTGAAGTTAATGGCAACTTGATCGAAACAAGACTGTATTTCTACGTATAATACTTGATAATCGTGTTCCACTCCAGAAGTTTCGACTTTTCGTCTGAAACCTGGGAACGAATTGTCTGAAATGGGAAAAGATATGTGGGTGCAAGTCCGGATCAAGCCAAAGCCATTGAAAGAACACCTGGATTCTCAAATAAATCTTAACAAAACGAAAACAAACATTTATATCATTGCTATGAGCATATTCATCGATGAAGAGGTCACATTAGAACATTTTCAAAATATCGAAAGCATATCGATCAACATACTTGAAAATTTATCGGCTCTTACAAATAATCTTATGGATAAACAATAGAGTTTGCATGAACGCAGAACTTTGTCATATACTATTACAGTAGGTAGTTTTCTTCTCGATAATCACTTCCAATTATACTTCGTAAACTTGAAATCACTTGACCTCGATCAGTTGCTTTGGACATGGACAGAAATGTCAAAAAATGTCACTGTCTGTGGAAATGCCTAAGTGGTGAAAATGTATGACCATCAACGAATATTAATTATATAGAAATGATAATACATATTTTTGGCAGACTTCTCAATTTGACAGGCCAAAATGGCTGATGACTGGTTTATTTTCACATCATAACCATTTTACTATTATTGGTGTACTAAACCAACAATGCTGTAACAGTTTAACGACGTCAAAAATCAAAACCATTAACCAATTTGTGCAATATTGGAGAAGCCCGATTTGACCCTTTCACAACGCAATCCCGTTATATTTTTTTCAAAGAGTAATATTTGACCATTCGATAGCCCAAAAGTTGAGCGATAAATGGTACCTACTTAACAGTTAGATCGAAACATCCGTCCTTTCGGATAAATTATCTCGGATAAATTAACCAATTCAAAATATTAATCGGCCCTCAATATCCAATAATAACGATGTAATTGTGACAAATCTATTCTCTCCCCTTTTCACAGGTCGAAGGGTGGTAGAATGTAGTATTGCATTTATCTACATGAAAAAAGAATCATATTATACTCGTGCGATTGAGGTAGAAAAGATCAATAGGACCTTATCGGTAGACATAAACCACTTATTGATACTTTGGAAAATGGGTCTATTGTGCCTGATTATAACGATTACAGGTGTTGCTCTTTGGATTACAAATGAAGTTTGGGATGGGGTGATGATTGTTAGATTGTGTCTGACTGATCTACATTTTTTGCGATACAATGTGTGTTCTATTGTTGAACCTTTATAGGTATTGAGTCAATTTTTTGACTGATATCGAGGGAACATCAAAATTTCGACTTTATGTATTTCATTTTTGGTCACTTATCCAGTGAAACTAAGAAGTTTTCCACATAAAAATTAAAATCACGCGAAATTTTGTTTCTGAGAAACTTTTTTCATATAAAAATTTCTTCACTAATGTTTTTTTGTGCGAGTTCGAGATTCTTATTTTGTGAAACATGATGTTTGTTTATGAGCCTGTTAGTTCCACGATGATGTGAATTTTTCATCGTGCCTTGTTACGTTGTGACTAGGCAAAAATTGACAAAATGTCTTGAATCAAATCAATAAAAATCACTTAGAATGTCGAACATTTCCATTTTCATGAAAAAGATTTCTGTACTTTTTCATCTGGTAGAACCTGACATTGTTCATAGTAGGAAGATCTATAATTTGAAAAAATAAAACTATCAGAGAAAGATTTTGGAAAGAAATCTGGGCGGATTATTTATTTAGCCTTTACTGCTTAGCGATGTCCAAATGTTTGCCGATTTATCAAAACAGGTGCCAAAATTAGGATTAAAGGTTGGCAATGGCATGTTGACTACTCGCAATTTAAAATGGAAAAGGTGTGCTACGCTACGTGAAAAATTACCGAAATCCACATTAATTATGTCAAGAAACAATGGAGTGTACCTGGACCTGCAGTCCTGCATAAAAGAAATACGGTTGAATTTATGGCAAAAAAATGTCGTTTCAATCAATCACTAATGTATTAACGATTACCTTTTAGTAATCATTTGTACAAACATAATATCATAATACTTATAGCATTACACAAGACATCAAACTTGGGATGATGAAAATATATACTACTGACTGAAATGCATGTCAAAAATAACATTAACTAACTACAATAATTAGATTTCAAATATTGTAAAAGCTCAAAAACTAGTTATTTATTGGTTCATAAAAAAAAATCTTTAGGGTGTTTTGATAAAAATCATTCAATTTTATGTAATATTGAACGCTTAATAGTATTAGAGTTCAGGTGAACACAAAAATACGCGTTTGTATGAAAACATGTTAAAAACTTCAAACATTTAAGACAAATCTCTTGTCTACTTTTCACTTTTTTTTTCAAGTATTGTCTTCATTTTATCTGAAACTAAAAAAAAATTTGAAGATTTTATAATAATAATATATTCTCATTCTCCAATAAAAAACATGAACTTTCCTGATATGAAGGTGTGATAAAAAATCTAATGTCAACAAATCTCTCATCTACCCACATTTTATGAGGGCCATATGGGACCTACAACGAAAGTAAAAGTGCGGAAGCTTTTTTGTACTAATATACGATTCAAAGAACAGGTGATGGTTCCACTTTTTATCTGAAAGGTGCACACGATTGGAACATGTACTAAATTAAAACACCTTTTTTTTTGTTCGAGAGGGTCTATATTAGATTCATTTTGGGCCTGCGAGTGTGTACTGATTTCAGTTCAAATTTTTTAGTTTCGTATAATTAGAACAGTTTTTTTGATGACAGTGATTTAATTTTGAACTATCTAGCTATTTTGAGGTATATAGATCGACAGTTGATCAAACATGCTTTTGTTTAGAAGAACAAAACTACCTACCTTCGGATTAAAAGAAAGGTATCTGTACTACAGGTCAAAAATAATTTTATTGCGTTGTGAGAATAGTAAAGTTCTTTTTGATATTTTGGTAACATGAAAAACAATATTTTCTTATTGTCAAGTGTTTAATAGAATTAAAATGTGGGATACTAGAATTCAATAACAGAACGTGAGTAGTTTTGCGGGAATATACATATATGTACTACGCGACATAAAAACACACCATTTATTTTCGATAAGATTCAATGCTAACATGCTCTGATACAAAATTTCAAATCTCCCTCGAGAAAAAAGTTATCATAATAATTCAAATATTGATATGTTCTATGTTCTGAATGGATGAAGCTATAATAATTTGATATTAAAAAGGTATTCTTGGTATCCTCCACAGACTGTTTCAAATTTTGAAACCAAACTGGCAATTCTACAGGGTTTCTCAAAAAAAAGGCACATAAGGTGACAACAGATTCCTTACAAAGAAATATTGCGATGGAACCCAATTTGTCTAGTCCGAAAGTTGATATGAAAAAGTCAAATTCTAATTTTCGAATTTTTCAAATCACTTTTGAAATAATCAAGTGGTTTTGTTGAAATTTGATATATGAGGATTGTTTGACTTGGTATAGCTCTTACTTGTAGGGGGCGCCACTCACACGCCTGTTCACTCATTCAAAAAGTCATAACTTTTTTTTTGTTTTTTTAATGAAAAATTGATTTTTTCATCATATTCACATAAAAAGGTAGACTTTGTAGTAGTGCCTAGGTATAAAATTTTTCAAGATATTTGCACTTGAACACCTGAATTATCAAATTCATGGAATATGGTTTTAAATGGAAAATTTCAAAATTTCCAACGCTACCTATATATGTTTATTTTCAAACTTTGCCATTTAAAACCATATTGCATGAATTACTTTGGGTGCAAATATCTTGAAGAAGGTTACTACAAGGCATACTTTTTCATGTAAATATGACGGGAAAATCTATTTTTCAATAAAAAAGTACGGGTTCGTAAAAAAAAGTTATGACTATTTGAATGAGTGAAATGACGTTTAAGTGGCGCCCCCTACTATAGTAAGAGCCATCAAGGTCAGATTTGAATTTCGCATTTCAAACAATTTCTATATACATATAAAACATCATCAAAATAACTCAATTATTTTAAAAGTATTCAAGTTTAACTTTAACACCCTGTATCTTTTTTAATATCAACTTTCGGACTGGACAAATTGGGGTCTCCTGGGTTACCGCGATATTTTTGCTGTGCAGTCACCTTATGTCCCATTCTTTTTGGGACACCCTGTATATGCATTGAGTGGGATGTTCCGGAATTAACACACAAATCTAATTTTTTGTCAAGATTGATGATAGGGTATAAGGCTTCCAAGCAAACGACGACTGGTTCAACAATTATTTGTTCCAAATGTTGACATACGACTACTTGACATCGCACCAAAAATATATATTTCACATAAAGTACTCTTTATTGATTTCCATAACATACAATTCGGTTTGAGAAAAGTAGTAGGAACCGAGTTTAGAATTAAAAAATTGATGATTGTTTTTATCAAATATTTCTAGTAGGTAGTACTTTCAGATACATTTTTAATAAATCTCAATAATGTGCAGCTTGGAAACGAATTTTTTTGGAAATCGTTCATTTTATAGGAATCAATGCATGAGAAGTACCTTTTTTGAAAAGTGATACTCAAATATTTAACTTTTCTGAGGAAAATATTTTTGGTTCAATTCTGTCTCATTGTCTCAAATGTTTACATACTTCCTTTCACAAACGGCCAAAATTTTGTTAAATTGTACAGGACCGTAAATGTGACTTTGTCAATACTCTTTTGGAGTCTGATATCTACGTTATCAAGCACTTTGGGAAACGATATAAAAATCATGGACAAACGATATTTGATCTCTGATTTTCAGATATTGTTAGGAAACTGTATTCCTGATAGCTATCCAACTTAATTATGTTTAAACAGAAATTATTTATCACTCAATTCATCTCTCTATTATATTTTCATTATATTTTTTTTGATTACCTTCAAATTACCAAAAAACTTATAGACGATATATTTACTCACCCAAACAAAGGTTTTGGATAGTTTTCACCTACAGAAACATGATACACATTTATCGGCAAACTTCTAACGTTAATTATGAGTACATGTATTGAAGTAAATAATATTAGTAAAATTCTGTGGTGACAAAATTTTTGGAAACCTTCAAACAGGGGTTTGAGTACATACCTCAACATGTATTGGGATTTTTTATGAAATTAGGTAAGTGACAGACATTATTCAGAAAAGTGTGAAAAAGTCAGAACGCTCGAAGCAGATATTTCTTGATGAAGACAACGCTTATTGATCTGATCGTACACATTTTTAAGTGAATTTTGTACACTGAAAATCTAAATATTTTTATTACATACCATAATTTTCTATTAACATTATCAACTCGCCGGACTGATGCTAGTCCTAGAATGAGTGAATCATCAATTAAAACAGCAATTTATAATTCTTATTCATTCACAATCTGTACCACTTCTTATACTCGGAAAAAATCTTTCAGCTGTTGCATAACGTCCTCGTTAGTTTTTTTAGACCTATTATAAGCATAAAAAGTGACCACTTCACATTTGTTCATCAACCCTTTTTAAGGGAAAGTGCTCATGAAAAACACAGTCAAAAAAACACTCGGATGACTCCAGTCACCACCTGTATTTACCTGGCTCATTTCAATAATTTCACTTTCTTCGGGCATAATGATTTATTTTTTTCGGCGCCCACAATGAGGTAGAAAGGTAGGAAGTCTGTAGTTTCCAGTGGCGGGCGTACTATCTTTTGAAAAGAATATGAATAGTATAAACTAACGAGAACAAAATCAGAAATTAAAGATATCTTAGGATGTAAAATTCGGTATCGATTAATAAATTGATTATGCAGATCTGAAGATCGTTACGTATTTGCTTGTCACGAACTTATTGGCTCAAAAAGAGACTTTATTTGTCATCGGACCATCAAGTGTATGCATTGAACAATCACATCAAACCTTATTTATGGTGATTTTCACTTTCACGAGAAAAAATAAATGACAATCCAGAAATAATTTTCCTAGCAAAACGACGACATTCATTCTCCCTTAAATATATTTTTGTAATAAGATAAGTGACATACTCAACTTCCTTGCAAACTAATAATATTCCAATTTCACTAAATGACCACTGATCGAATAATTATTGATTTATAAACATGACCTCTTGTAGAGCGCACCTGCGTTACGACTACCCCAACACTGAGTGCATGACACTCGAAAAATGTCTTAGCAGCCCCGATGAGTTCACACGCTATTGAAGGATAATCTGAATCAGCTGGATCATCCTTTTTGTTTTAGACCTTGTGTTGAGTTGTCTTTGTCTAGATTATTCAGATCTATGATTTAAACACTGAATGGAAAAAAATATCAAACATACATGATGATATAAGGATTCTGTCTTGGGTTAATTGTTTTGAAAATAGATCATAATGTTTCGTGGTTGATTTGACGTCTCAAAAATATAGATACATTCACCATACAAAATTATGCTGGCTGAAACAATATGTTGGTCATAATGATAACCATGATGATAAAGATCTCAGGGATGGTTTTCACTAATCGATACTCGATCTTGAAAGCTGCATTCTTCAGAAAAAAATAATCCTTGAATTTCGCGTGTTTTTAATATAGAATTGATAATTTCTAAATTTTCTTATTCTAATAACTATTCATATTGACCTTGAAAAATATACTCAGCACAAAATTTTAATGCCGGATTGAATCTGTATAATTGTCTACCAGATTATCTTTCAACACAGTGAGGGAGTCCCAAGGTTACCCCATGACCCTATTTTCTATCCCACTTCATGACTGCAATCAAATTATAGACGCATCTCTTTTCCACCTGCTGACGGCTGCCGCCCACATTTTCCCACAGTCTCCGGACCAGATGCTCTAAACCTAATAAATTTAAAACTGAAAAATTAGTCCCAGCAGGGGTTCTTTGACTGTTTACTATGATTACGAGTATTTTAGAATATCAGCTCTGTTATTTCTGAATGAGATGATGGCAAAATATTATGTAGTTATTTGTGTGAACTATATCATTGAGCAATTTCTGATTCTTCTGGGATTTGTCTGGCGAAAGAAGGAGCTTATTGAGGTTCGCTTTAGGGCATGTAAATCAATACTTATTTCAAATAACCTACATCTACCTACTGTTTTTTTTCCACTGATTCAATACTCTTATTGGATCAATTAACTTGAAATACAATTCAGTTTTTTTATTCTTTTGTTTTGATGTTGAGGAAATGACAAAAAGTAATACATATTGAAAGGGAATTTTTGTATTTTCTTCGTCACAGAGAAAATAAAAAAGAAATAATATGAGAGGCGTTTTGTTTCATAGGCATATCATAGCATGGATATAATTGAATGAACCATATACCTTCTCATATTGTGCAGGAGCGATGTGATTGTAGATAAACTTATCTCAATATCAAAAAATTACGAATTATTTTAGAACATTAGGGAGTTTTTGAAGCTCTTATTTGACCCGTTATTAACGTTGCCGGTTATTCTGAGCTTGCGCAGATGTCTGGAAATAACCGAATCGGTTATTAACCGATAACGTGTTACGTTATCTACGGAGCCTTAACGTTCGCTTAATAACCGTCGGTTATTTTCTCATGTTGTCATATTTATATACAGTATTATTTAATTATAACATAGAAATCGTGAAACATATACACAAAGTACAATTTAAATTGTTAAAAATGACTACAGTTGCACTGGAATTGTAAGATTCTTGTCTTTTTATTAAATATCCAACAGAAACTGATCCTATGTTCTACAGCTTGGCAACAGTGTAATTGATGCTGATGGAGATCAGCTGTTTATCATTCCAGTCGGTGTTTTGCCCATGATACTCGTAGTTTTGCTTGAGTTATATTTAATTGAACTTTGAAGTGGAAGTGACAGATTTCCGCTTGTCAAACGGGAATTATGTACTACCATTCACATTGTATTTGGCGTAAAAGTAACTTTGAACACAAATTCAATGTAGATGGTAGCATATTGTTATGATTCATGTTTGCCAAGCGGACGTGAAATAAGATGTAAACCTTACATTTGGTAGTCCGAATCTTCATATCTATCTTCAGTCATATTTCAAAATTCGTGCTGCTCTGCTAGGAATTTGGCGAAAATATCACAAAATCAAAATCAAAACATCAAAAACCAAAAACACAACAAATCTGATCACTGTGATGACAGATGACATGGTGATGACACAACGTCAAACGTTAAATACGAGTTTCAAAATCTCTTTTTTGTGTCCTCTCCGTTATTAATGTTTTGTTTTCTGCGCATGCTTTGTATAGCGGGATACGTTAATAACGTTGAAATTAATAAGAGGTTCAAAAACTCCCTATTAGACAACAAATTATACAACAGATTTTGATGGATAAGAAGTGAAGAGTGGTAAAATCAACATTTCTACAATATACAGAATGACTTTCAACCCGGAAATGTTATAATTCGAAAGGGATGTACAGTGATACATAATTTCTTTTCGCCCTTATAACCTCCAAATTTTAAGTTTTTGCTATAAATGGAAGCTCTCATATTAATGCTTCTCAACCCTGAAAATTTGGAAGTTTCAAGGTCAAAAAGAGATGATGTATCTATCACTCGACACCCCTTTCCTTTTATAATTTCAGGGTTGAGACGCCTGGATAAGGGTTGAAAATATCAAATAAACCAAAATAAAGCAACAGGTCCCAATCGTATATTATTCAAAATAGAGATGAAAAGATCGTAACTTTTTGGGGGTATATTTGAATTTGAAATACAATATAACTTGATAATAAATTGCTTTGTAGTATTGGACAAAATTGGAGCGACTGCCAGAATGTTAATAAATCTTGATACAGCATCAGTTATCAAAGTAGAAATGGTGCATTTGAAATATCAAATTCACTTGTAAGTTCACGTGTCCTTGTGATTTTTCCAAAAATTTGTTTAGTGGCCTTTTGTTACGTGGAAAAAGGTTGAAAATAGAACTTTTTCTACGAGCGTGCGCAAAGTAGCCACTTCGCACACTCATTTGCGTGTGCAAAGTAACCTTTTCCCGCACTAGTGCGGGAAAAATTTTTCCCGCACACAAATGTCAACTCAAATAACTACCTACCAATTTGTTGTTTTAAACTTCGTTTCCATACCAACCAAACTGTAGTTAATGCACTTTGTAATGCACAAAATAATGTTCTTGTTACTTTTCCCTTTTCAGTCAAAATCAAAATGAAACACACAATTCTTTTTTTGCGTTAAAAACGCATTCGCCAGTAACGTAAACAAACATTGATAATGACGACTTTCAATCGGCATTTGTGAGTTGTTCTTGCTTGATTTTGGTGCAAACTACTGTGTTTATCGGAAATCTTCGAAAGATTTTAGCTGAATACTGGAATCAAAAAAACCTGATCATGTATACAAACAAACGGACAAACAAATTTATAAAAGTATAAACGATTAAACGAAGACTGAAGACTGACTGATCTTAATGACACAGCTGTCTAGAGTGTGTTGTCAAATCAAAACAGTGTTGCCAATAGCAGGGAATAAGGCGACAAAAGAGGAAATTTTATGAACAGTGATGCGGACATGCCCTTGCATTTCAAATATAAAATAAATCAATTATGATTTTGATTATACCCATATTATCCAATTTCCAGCTGCCGCCACAAACTGTTCTTTCAATATAAATATATTGTTAAGCATAAATAATCATTATTCTCAAGTTCTATGTTTTTAAGTGCGTTCAAATAATATATTATCTAAAGTTTTTCGTGTCTAATCTGTGGACGCTCGTAGAAAAAATATTGTTCCCAACAAGTTCGCAAAGTGTCTTTCCCGCCCTTAAAGCATATCCGAACTCCGCTTCGCGTCGTTCGTCTAACTGCTTTTGCGTGCGGGAAAGCATCACTTTGCGAACTTGTTAGGAAAATAACTATTTTGATTGTGAAACAAATGATTAACACCATTCGAAAGAAGGGCAGAAATTATGAACCGGGTGTCACACTAAGAATGGCTCTCGGCTGTATCTCGGAAAGCATTCATCGTAGAGCGTAGAGGCTTGCGGCAAAGAATTTATTAATAAAACGGCCAAGAGAAGAACCTGGAAAATATGTTCAAGTTTCTGAAATGGTCGCTAGGGGGCGTAACAAGCAACTCCAAGTAGACAAATAGGATGTTTATAGAATTTTGCCCAATGAAAACATACCGATGATATTATTTTCATATTTACTGACTATTTACCCACACTTTTTGTCTGAAACGTTTTTTTCTATCTCTTCTTCTATAAACAAACTGAGATTCCTTCCGTTTCGCTTTACCGATTTTAACGAGCTTGGGCTCATATGAAGGAGCATGATCCGCACTACAAAATACTTTTTTGGTTTTGAATGTTTGACCTTCGCCGTTGCCGCTAGATGGCGTCAACTGAAATGGTAGCATATTTTTTAGTTTTTTCCAAAAAAATCCAATGTAATGGTATATTCATAGTTATATATTTTGGAAGAGGATACATTTTTTTCTATTGAGAAATTAAAAAAAAAACAAAAAAAAAATTTGTTTGTTTATATCCTCTTTCAAAATATGTAAAAATAATATACCATTCTATAAAAATCCCATTTGTCTACTTGGAGTTGGTTGTTACGCCCCCTAGCGACCATTTCAGAAACTTGAAAATATTTTCCAGGTTCTTCACTTGGCCGTTTTAGTACTAAATTTTTTTGCCGCAAGCCTCTACGATGAATATTTTCCGAGATACAGCCGACAGCCATTCTTAGTGGGACACCCGGTACTTTCAGGAAATTTCACAATAATTTGACAAAGGATACTCTACATTCTACCTATAACATTCTGAACATGTCAAAAATGACCACATGACCTATTTTCAAAGAAATCACGAAAAATAAGTCATTTCTGCCAAGTTTAAAATTTTAAAGCTAGACTGTCCTCTGTTCAATTATTGTGAAATTTTCAGGAAGTATATAGAAACAATTTTTATTGGAAGTTAGGTATGTATGGTAATAAATGCCGAGATTACATTTGTGTAAGTGGCGCCCTCCCAATGCCGATTTCATCTCGAATAATAACCGTCAGATAACTCTCAACATCATTATACTCCCAGTCTGGGTATATGTACATATGTGCAATAGATGTTTTCAGCATCTGCCGCCCACTTGAGTTGGGTTATTATGAAGTTGAGAGTTACATGTCTGTGAGTGATGTCATGCTGCCTAACTGATGATTCTTATTTGAGATGGAGCTGGTATCAGAAGGGCGCCTCACACAATTTCAATTTTCTGCATTTATTGCGGCTCTGAACCCTTCCGTTCGACATCGGATAGTCGTGAAACAATGACACTTAATTCTATGGCCGAGAGGTACAGCTCGAACAATTCCATAGCATCCGCATTCACAGACTTGCGGATTAGATGGCGGTAGATGCTAAAAACCTCTACTGCACATATACTTGGGTCATAATGATATTAAGAGTTACTGTGCACTCTCTGTGCATTTCTGTGATTGATGCCATGCTACCTAACTGATGATTCCTATTCGGGATGAAGACGGTTTAAAAAGGCGCCACTCACACAAATGTAATTTTCCGCATTTATTATGGCTCTGTATCTGTATCAACCTTCCGTTCGGAATAGGATTGTCGTGAAACAATGTAACTTAGAATCTAGAAATGTATACAGCTTATATCCTCTGTATAAGCTGAATATGTACTTGAAAATATGATATGGATGTGCAAATTGAATTTCTCAATCTGGAGAAGAGAATATATTATTTTAACGCCTATAAGGTCGATAAATTCTCATAATAATCGCGCAACTGAATATTTCATATTGTGAGTCCCGAATACCTGTTTGAATTTGGTTCATTTGTTTTTGAGATGTTGGCCATAGGAGTTGGTTAGACAGATAGAAGAAGTTTTGCCTCATCCTGAATCTTCGAGGAAAATCAATTGATAAGTTAAATAAAACAGTTATTTATTTGCTAATGTTTCTGGAAAAAAAAATATTTATATAATTTTACAATTGCCCTTGTCTTAGCAAATGAGGTGTGAGAATAAGAAACGATGATCAAGGCAATTTTATCAAGAGTTTGAAACATGAAGAGAAATAATTTTGAACATGTTTAAATTTCCCAAAATAGAGAAAACAACGTCTTACAACTAAGAACAAAATCAGAAACCCTTATCCTGATGACGTGTTGGTCCAGCTTAAAATCTCCCCAGAAAAACAACTATAGAACAATATTTTTTTCACAATCTTTTCCCATTGTTGGCTTTCCAAGCTATGGGACTCGATAGTTGATTTGATTGAATTTTTTTATCAGACTCCTGTCCAGAGTCCAGAGATAATGTCTTGGTTCATTTGTTAAAGTCTGATGCGAATATTTTCTTGCTTTGACCGTGAGTTACAGATTTTCCTACCACAGATTACTTTCGATTTCGATTTCGATGCAGTGTTGATAGCATAGCAGTATAGGTAATGTAGAGATTTGCAATTAACATTTTTTATAATACGTAGATATGAACAAATAAAGGATAATAATATAGTATATTTTTGAGATTGAATGGCTGAGATTGAACGGCTGCGACTAAAAACTAGGACGATCTGATCTCCAACAAACATATCAAATAGGTAATAATAAACATGAATAAATTTAACTGTGTTCATGACTTCGGAAAAGTGTTAAAGAATATAAGATGCATTATTTTATATTTATTGGTGATCTAAAATCGCAAAGTATTACATAATAAATATTTCACAAAAGATGTTTCCGTTTCCTGTTAGGACGGATCCGTAATTTTATCCGAGAAGGGCTATTTTTGAAACGGGTGTTCTCATAGGAGCTTGAGAATCATTCTTGGTATATATAAGCTTGTGTGTTACAGAATTATGTTGGTATGAAGCATTACATACATTTTATGGTCATTAGTAAATTCGACGGGATCGAAGATAGTTCCGATAATTTGGGTACTTTGGTCAGAGTATTGTCTAATAAATATACTATATGCTGTAGAAATGTTTCCTGGTTTATTGATGCTATGCAACGTTGCCGCTCATTTCAAAAACTAGCATCACCTTATTATTTTGAATCAACGAGTCTGCTTATTAATGTTGGGACCGTCCCCAGGCGATAGAAAAGGATAGACTGATGCGAAAAATATACAGTACGGCGGGATCTTCTATCTCATCCTGGCATCAAGCGTGTAGAATTGCTTCCCATATAGTTATTAATAGATATATGTTCGCAGTGACGTCATACGCTACAATTTTGTTTATAGTATCCATGGTTATATAGGAACGTGGCTTTTTAGGATTAATAGCATAACAAATAAGTTGTTTCATTAGCTGTGGTTATTATTCCATTTATGAATACATACAAAACATGCCTTGAAAAATAACTTCTGGTCTTCATTCCTCTTCATGGCAATTACTATATCTCCCCAACTTTCCCATCTTCGTTGAAGTTTGATATCAAGCATATGGAAACCGTCTCATTGGCACAACGAGCGACAGTTGAAGTTGACATGACAGAAGATCCCGCTGTACTGTATATTTTTCGCATAAGTCTATCCTTTTCTATCACCTGGGGACCGTCCCCAGGCGATAGAAAAGGATAGACTCATGCGAAAAATATACAGTACAGCGGGATCTATCTCATCCTGGCATCAAGCGTGTAGAATTCCTTCCCATATAGTTATTAACAGATATATGAGGTAACAAAATTACGAACGTAGCAATAAGAGATAGGACGAATTATTACTTTGAATATTCAAATTAGTCAAATTTCAAATAAGAGTTATTGGATTCACTTTGGATTACCACTTTTTAAGCTTTGCATATCTGACAAAAATAACTTCACACGCCTAAGATTTTTTACACGCTTCTGAAATCACTCCGAACGTTTTTTGAGGTTCTTTCACTTGACTGTAGACCTGAATGAAAAGATTTGCGAAATAGACAGTTATTTTTATAAAAAAGTTAATTATTCTCGTATATTTGTAGAAGATAATGAGCATTTGCTCAATAAATATTTATAGAACTGGTAGACAGACTGCGATTGTACTGTACATTACGATAATAAAATCGGTACAAAACTATCCTGCTAATTTTAGGAATGAAGATCATGTATCATATGAAAGCGTTTTCATCGACTTTCTGGATATTTGATAATATTAGTCAAGAACAGGGTTTCATTAAAAGAATGCATTTCTCGTTATTTTGAGATCTGGCTGTGAAATGTTTGTTCTTTATGATCGATGAGCTTTTGATTTCCATGGTTTTGGAGTCTTGTGTGACATGATCTTCAATTGGCTTAGCTATCTGTCCGCTTCTTCTGAATCATCTCCCGGTAGAAGATATTTGTCCAAGGGTTTCAAAATTTGCTACACCAAATGTTATAAGTATTGGAAAGTGCTATATCCACCTTCAAAAATGGGCCACAACTACTCCATGTGTCATTTATCTAAGAGCGCATTCACTCACATTTTAACCTCTCCCTCTACGGATCGATGGTTAGGTACTGATTATTTTATTATTTATTTGGTTTTTTCCGATTTTTAGTACAAAACGTTCTTCATTTAGACGCGCTCAACCAAGTGGTGAGGCGGTTTCTCACAAGTCTGTTGACTTTGGTACAAGGCATAATGTCTTTCCGTCCAAGAGAAATTTAAAAAAATACTAATTGGGCCATTTCTCTTGAAACAGTTTATCTTACACCGTGAAACAGATGAAACTACATAATATTTTGTGGCAAAACAAAACAGTTATGGCCAAGAGAATTGACTACATTGGCGCAAAACAAATATTTTCTTCAGTATGGGACTTGGTATTCTACTATTGTCAGTCACGAAGCACCAAGTTGCATATTTGAAATGGGACTTCTTTTCATCCAAACGATTGTAGTGTTTTATAGAATAATGAGGCTTTTCTGATGAAGTCATTTCTTAATTGATTGATGTTATTGATAATGGTTCATGTCCTAAATGGTTAAGAATGGTTTTTGAACGAACACACCATGATGCATTGGTAATTATCATACATTGGTCTTGAGCTTTTGTATCAAAAATAACTCCTTAATATTTTATGATTTCGGAACATGGAGTTTTATCTTAATCCATCCATTCCTTGGGAACTTTCCTGTTTTTGGCAAAAAATATAGCTTGAGTGTTCATGCATGGGATTTATGGTAATGTTATATATATATACCAAACCTGTGCAACAAAGTAACAGAGAAATTATGTTTTTACTTGAAACTTGTATGAAACTATAAATATCTTCGAATTCCAACCTGGTATCACCATTTATTTTTATTAGCAAGCTATATCTTGGGCAAAAAATAAAAAGATCAAGTACTATCAATTAACATCGAATCGCCGTGAACTTCCAACCTACCGTGAAACACCCTGTATACGCAGATAAACTTTTAGGAGAGCAGAAGAATCATAAAGGGACTGGTTATCGTTTGTAAAATCTCGAACTGAAAAAACTCTAAGGTGGTTTTTGACGAATGTTTGATTCTTTATTGTGCCGCACCCTTTTTTGTTTTAATAACAATAAACAAACACTTTGAGCCTAATACGAATGTTAAAATTTGATTATTACTATCCGCTGTATTGGTTTTTGAATAATTTAAAACAATATTTTCAAGCATGCCTCTCTATCAAGTAGGCCATTCAATCAATGAGAAGTACTTGCTTGATTTATGGTCGATATTTTTTTTTGAACACAAAGCATTATCCTTCAACATACCTGAGGACACATCTTGCACTGATATTTTCTTGCTTGCACACTGCCATTTTGCATACCACTAATTTTGGTAGCATTGATTGGCTGAGGTACCACGAGCAGCGCTGGACTAGAGCCAGGAATTCCCGGGCTGGAACTGCTCGAAGTCGATCTGCCTGACGTGTAGAGACCCGGTGTCGATGCCATGTGGTGATCCTCCATGCCGGCGTATACTAGAACATACATAAGAAACCGTATATGACACGTTTCCAACATTAAAAATTATTTATTAGGCATAATAGAAATGTCATATTTTGATCAGTAGTTTTATTTTTGTCACCAACCATCTAGTTTATTTTCGCTTATACTTCCGCCGGACAAATAAAACTATTTTTGATAATTTGACGCCAGTGAATAGAATCAAAATCACCAGGCGCTACTATTTAAACTATTAGATTCTTGTCACACTCGCCAGGTTCTGTTCTGAGAAATAAACTGTAGTAACAGTTTATGTATTGGTTCACTCCCTGTCGGCTTCTTTGAAAACGTGTCTATAAAGCGATTTGCCAAAATTCCTAAAATCATTAAGGGCACCAGCCGAAAACCGACACAGAAATGGTTTAACAAGGGAGACAAGTTGGAAAAAGACTTTTGATTTCCAAGCGGTGTGAGAAACTCCAACGACGTATCTCAGCCGGAACTTCCGATCGGCGACACCTGGTATGATGTTGGGACCAGAGCGGGACTGGGGGCGGCGAGCCGGAGCCACTTCAGCCACTTTTGACGACGAGTGAACCTTCTTGCCCTTAGTTTATATCGCTGATGTGGTTTCCTGAATATCCCATAAAGTATGATCATACGATTTTGGGAATCTGGTTGTGTCAGCATTCGTCATGGTGGTGACGGACCACGAGCTACAAGCAGAACTCAGGAACGATGTCAATCCAAAGTCTCTTCATTTCCCACGTAGCACTGAACAGTTTTATTTAGTCTTTCATGGATGCTTCAAGGCAAAATAATAAAACTGCAATTAAAACCAATTGGACTACAAAGAAGCTTCAAGGTTGTTATAAACGCACTTTCAGCATGAGTGGGCCCACACTGACAGCGGTCAATAAAACCAATGAATACCTTCTTAGGATCGTATGATCTCGAGTAACTAATTTTAAAGCTACTGTGAAGATCCTTTTGAAACCACTCCAAATATATCATTGAGTACGCGTGGTTTCGAAGTAAACTTGAAGTGGTTAGCTAAACTTACATTTTTAAAGATATATACTTTATCTCCGTCAATAGTAAATATAAACTTTCAGTCGAAATGGTTTTCAAAACTTATATATTATCTATATCAATTCATTAGCAGATAACAGCAACTTGAAAGCCGCTTTGTATGTCAAAGGATTTTTATATGTGTATAAGTATATACAGGGTGTCCGGAAAGTCAACGATAATACTGAAAGGGGTGATGGACCAACTCATGAGCATCCAGAAAAACATAATATGACCTTGGTAAAAACTCTATGGTTTTCGAGTTATTGCCACTAAAATTTCAAAATATTCAATAAGAAATCTCAGTTAACAGAGAAGTTTTGTATTAAAAAAATAATTAGATTCAAAAAAGATGAAGTTTATAAAAAAATCTTGATAAAAATAATGATAACTCTTATCGAAAATCAATATCTACCGGTAAATTTATCGTTTTTTGTAATCTAGGAAGCTCAATTACCTATTTTTATCCATTTCATTTCATCCGCTCGTTTCGACAAAGATAAAAATGGCGCCCGGAAATTGAATAAAACCGTTTAGTCAATCGACAAAAAACTTTCAGATCAAATGGTTTTATTCAGTGTAATATGTAAGAATTTCATAACAACCCTGGACAAAAGCAATGCGCGCCTTTTTTTTAGTTTTAAACCGGCTTTTATGAATGCTAGTCTGCACCGAGTTTGGTTTTTCTCAGGTCCTCGCATGCCTCGCCTTTTCCACAATAAATTCCAATAACCATAGGTTTAATGGATGGAATTTCTAGAATATTGCAGTATTAAGTGCCTGTAGATCTTCCAAAAATATTATATTATTAGGAATCTCGTTGTCCGGTTGAAAAACATATCATTATTATCTTCCGTCTTCTAACTCAAGCAACCAATTTTCATCAATTTCTTCTTCTCTGATGATGAATTTGAACAAGATGGCGCATTCATGTAGGGGATGACTTTGATTTTATCGTTCCTGACAATAAGTACAGGGTGATTCATTTTGAGCGACAGGGTGCCAGTTCTCGTGAACTATTCATTGTTGAGGCTTGCGGCAAAAACAAATGATTACTAAAACGGGCAAGAGAAAAACCTGGAAAATATTTTCAAGTTTCTGAAATGGTCGCTAGGGGGCGGAAGAATCAACACCATGTAGAAAAATAGGATTTCTATAGAATTTTGCCCAATGAATATATATCGATGATATCATTTTCATATTTACTGACTATTTACCTACTCTTTTTGTCTACAACGTTTTTTTCTATCAATCAAAATAAAGAGGTGGGGGAAGTTCAACTGTTTTTTTAAACAAACGGAGATTCCTCCAGTTTCGCTTGACCGATTTAAACGAGTTTGGGCTCATATGAAAGAGCCATGATCTGCACTTCAAAATAATTTATTGGTTTTGAATTTTTGACCTTCGCCGTCGCCGCTAGATAGCGTTAATTGAAATGGTAGCATCCCAATAAAAACACGAACGTTAATTAAACGTTTTGAAAAGTAGTGACACCATTGGAAAATTGAGTTGATATAATACGTACATTCAACTTGAAAATGTCGCGGGTTTTAACGTTCTGCATAACCAAATTGTCAACGTTTGATTGTCGTGAAAACAAAACCAAAATTTAACGTTTATTATTCAACGTTCTACACAACCAAATTGTCAACGTTTGATTCTGGTATGAATGAGACCAGAATTTAACGTTTCTGCTACACTGATTTGATACGTTAGATATAAATTATTTCTCAATCATCACTTTTTATTTATTGCCATAGTTCTTCGTCGTCATTGCGGTTGGTGAATGAAATTCGGATATGCGACCTGTCACATCACAACGTCCAAGCCCGAATCATCAATGATGTTGGTCACTAGTCTTCCGATCTATATGTAGAAAATTAAATATTGATAGCAAATTGGAAACATTCATCTCACCAGACATTGATTAACATGAGGATCCTCTTCCAATCTTGAATTCATATTAATATAATATCATGATTCGATACAATAAACAGAATTGTACCATAACTATGGTAGAATATGTATTCCTAACTCTACTTATATAAGAAAAAATAAACTCCACTCTTGAACAATCACTATGTCGTCTCTTACTGATGGAAGCTATCATATGACTGGTTGGCCGGATAGTGAAAATGGTCTTGAGCGTGGTTTCAATGCACATTTAAATAAACGTTATAAAAACGTGTGTGTGGCTCAAACGTTTATTGAACATATAATTCAACGGAAGGAGCACCAAGTTTCTCATTGATGAAAGTTGTACGTAAAAACAACGTTTCAGAAAGTTGTTAGATGTCTGAGTGTTTTTAACGTTACCGCAACGTGGAAAACCACATCTTTATGGTTTATCATCTCGAAATAACGTTATCAGAACGTTGTCGATGACCGTTGTTTTTCCAACCATAATGTTATGATTTATTTTTTGACGTATAACCAATTATCAACCAATGATACGTAAAATAAACGTTATAAAAACGTACGTGTGTATTTGAGATAGTTTTGAGTTTTTTCCAAAAAAATAAAATGTAATGGTATATTAATTTTCATATATTTTAAAAGTTGATAAGTTGAAGAAAAAATGTATTTCTTTTTTAAATATATAAAAAATGATAGAACATTACATTTGACTTTTTTGGAAAAAACTCAAAACTATGCTACCATATCAGTTAACGCCATCTAGCGGCGACGGCGAAGGTCAAAAATTCAAATCCAAACAATTATTTTGAAGTGCAGATCATGATCTTTTATATGAGCCCAAGCTCGTTTAAATCGGTCAAGCGAAACAGGAAGAATCTCCGTTTGTTTAAAAAAACAGTTGAACTTCCCCCACCTCTTTATTTTGATAGAAAGAAAAAAACGTTTTAGACAAAAAGAGTAGGTGAATAGTCAGTAAATATGAAAATGGTATTATAGATATATTTTCATTGGGCAAAATTCTATAGAAATCCCATTTTTCTACATGGTGTTGATTGGTACGCCCCCTAGCGACCATTTCAGAAACTTGAAAATATTTTCTAGGTTTTTCTCTTGCCCGTTTAAGTAATAATTTTTTTTGCCGCAAGCCTCTACGATGCATAGTTTACGAGAACTGGCAATGAAAATGAATCACCCTGTACAAATTAGCCTTTATGATAACCAGATTGAACAAGTTTAGAGCATTCAGTTTTGATAAAGCTTCCTGATTACATTTAACAAGGCAGCTATAAAGTGAACTGATAAAACAGTTTTAAAGTTTATCTTTCAGTTACAAAGTAGTCCTGAAATAAAGCGGATTTATCAATAAGTTTTATAAGTTACATTAGGAGAATTTTTAAAACTACTTCAAAACTATAAAGTCATACTGAAGAACGTAATAAAACCTAGCAAACCATGAGAGCTTCATAAAACTAAGTAGCTGTAAAGCTCATGGAAACTAAGACAATTCAAAACTACGATAAAGCTAATACACGTTTAAGGTTGATTGATCTTATTTGATAATGCTTCAGATTCTTTAAAACCAGGTTTAAATGCTGAACAGTTTTTGAGGGGATTCATCACCCGTGATTTTTTCATTTCCAAACCACATAATTATTATGCATATTATCAAAAAATGTCCAAGTATAAAAGTTGCTTGGAATTAAATTGTTGTTTGCACTTCATGGCCAAAAATCCAGATTTTTTGATTTTGAGTTTGTATTTTTTGAATAAAAAAGAAATTCCAAATTTGAACGATGTACGGATGATCTAGTTATCAATTCAGACGTATTTCTAAGGAACGAAAAAAATCTTGATTCAATAGTTTTGTTGCTATTCGGGATCAACTATTTAGAGCGGCAATTTCATGCGATCACACGCCTCCTTCGAGATCAAATCGTTTGATGAGGTGCTTCTTACAAAAGTTGGCAATGTCGCGACTTCGCTACAGACCAGTTTCTTATTTCTTCTATGCGTTGATCCGGGTGGAAGGTGGAAGAAAGGAAAAGACATGTTCTAAGAATTTGAATGTGCAAGGAAATGACTGAAATTTTTGAAAATAGCTCATAAGTTGATTGCGCCAATTTCTTTGGGGGTGTTATAGATATCCAAAGGGCGTTTGTTTAAAACCTATCATAAAATAATTATGATGATGACCCGACGTAATGGAAATATAATATGTATATTATTTGGTCTTGTTTTTTAAAATATCAGAATGGATGATAAGATATACAGGGTACCTACCTTTTTAAATCTGGTTTTCGTGATTTTAAATTTCAAAGTTGCTGAAAAAATGCTTTAGGCATTAGCCATTACTGATTGGGAGGGTTGTGTTATAACTGATTGATTGAAAAATGGATTATCGATATGCAAAACGCATAAATCCAAATTTATTCCTGATCCATTAGGTACGTACATTTTAGAAATGTTTTCGTTGAACTCCTTTACTTTACTGGGATGATTTATTTTGTCAGTTTCACAGAAAAATTACGCGTCTCCCGCGCTTTTTTTTGTGGGGTCATTCGTTGAGGTAGAGGAAGAAATATTTCGGGAAAAAAAAAATGGAGAATAACTTTCACTATGACTATCACAACGTAAGATTCTACTCATAGTCATAAAAGCCAAAACTGACATACATTTCTCATATTAGTATAACATATTTAGATACCTAGGTAGCTATGTGTCAAAAAAATCACGTGATTTTTGACTTTGTTCATATTTTAACGAGCACGATGGAAAATTCGAAGAATCTAGTGATTGTTTCTAATTGAATTCCGTTTTTTAGTTCAAACTTATTTGAAATTGATGTCTAATATCTGGTTGTAAAAAAGTTGGTGATCGTTAAATATAAGGGACCCATATTCTTTCTTTTATAACATGTATGTACCTACCATCATTATGCGTTTATGAGTTAATGATTTACCAGATTTTGTGTTTTTCAAATGCCCTAATCGAGATTATTAATTCGAAGTTCAGCTTGCTGAGAAGACGTTTCAAATTTATATTCCGTTCTTGTTCGTGTATTCGTATTTTGAGTTTGTGCCAAATTGTTGTCAGTTTGTCAGTGTTATTGTTTTCTGATATGAAAAGAAAACGAGGATATTCCAGAAAAAAGAGTATTCGCAAGAGAATGCAGAATGTCCGAAGCGCGAAAGAAAGTCAAGGAAGAGAAAAATCAGGAACAATGAAAAGGTATGTTGAGTCAATAATAATTATGCATTTTATAAAGTTATACATAGAAGATTACAGAATCAAAAATAAAATTAACAGATAACAGAACAGAGGATAAAAATATCCAACAAATGCATTATCTACATAGTTGTTAAATAATTTGAATGTTTGGAAAGGGTTTGGAATAGCCATTATCATCAGTAATGCGTGTTTTACGGCATTTACACAGTTTGACAAAAGTAGAGCAACCGCCTAAAATTTGATAATTTTTTGATCCTGCATCAGTTCTTCAGGAAGTACCCAATGGTGCATTCATAAACTTTGATCCATTTGTCAGTTTACGTGTCCTTGCGATTTTTTTCTTTAAATTCCCTTTTGTCACATTTAAAAACGGGTTAAAAAACTTTTTTTTGTAAATTTTTCATAAAATTGTCTAGCATCATTCGAAGTATTGGCAAAAATTATGCACTTTCTAAATATTTCATAAAAATTCAATAAAGGCTAGTCAATGTTTATCACTTGTATATAGGTAAACTATCGATCACGCGTTGTACTTTGTGTACCAAAACTGTGAAAATTATGAATTCTACAGGTTACCAATTTGTCAGGAAGACTCAGATACCCTCACTGGAGGTAAAAATTTGAGTGTCTCTTCCTCGAATGAATCGCCTCAATCGGGTGGTCACTGGGATCCAGGAGTGAAGGAGCATGAGTAAGTGGATCATTCATGAATCCCTATAATTACAAAAATATCACAATTCTCCTCTATGAATTGGACATTCTTAGGTGAATATTATATAGTAATCGCCAAACAACTTTGAATCTACGTCATCGTTGCCCCGAAGCGCGTTGTTATGTTCCTGGTATCGACATTTGGTCACCAGTTAATCACATAACAACGCGCTTGGTGCCATCGATGACGTAGATTCAAAGTTGTTTGGCGTTTACCATATCGACGGCGTCACGACAAAAGGGCGTAAGTGCCAAAACTGAGAAAATGAGTTTTTTATGCCATTCTATAGTACTAATAACTGCCCACAACTTGACCAAACGGCTTAACCGGAAAAAATTCCTAACGCATAAAAAATTATATTTTCATTTTCTAACCGCCAATACCGAACCGAACCGAACTGCACCCGAAAATCACTAACCGCCGTCAACAAGTGTGTTGATAGGTTGCTTACGCCCTGGACGAAAGAAAACATTTTCCTGGCGAAAGGTAAGTGAATGATATCATGAATTGAATAGGTTTTATTAATATTTGGTAGCCTATATCGTTTTTTTACTGTAAAGGCCTTGTTTACATATCAAAAACTCACATTATGTGTTATTGTCGGTCACGCCTTTTAGTATTTTTTTGTTTGGTTTGTCTAAGCGCCATTCGCTCATATGAATATAATGGAGTGATTTTTTGCGTTTTACAAACTTGAGCCTCAGCCGTTTCAAAAAAACTACACAATATCTAAAAGATATAACCTATTTGTTTAAAAAAAAAAGTTTAATTCAAGGCAAAGTGCTTTCCCTTGTCCGTAATAATTGTTCAAAATTTGGATTTTTCATGTCACTTACGCCTTTTTTTCTATTGTTGTTTTAGAATACCATAATGTCGTCCCGTGGCCAAAAAAGAGGTTGCAAGTGCAAGTAACCTGAACAATAATAATAATAATATAATCGATAATGATCTCCCGAGTGAACATCTAACAGAGGCATTGGAGCATGATGTTTTGAAAAATACGTTTGAGTTTTCTTCTGTTTGAATAGCATCGTTTTCTTTTCTTTTATGAATAATTAGGTTGTAACTTATCTTTGTTAAGAATTTGTCTTCAGTTTTAAATTTTAGTTAGTCTTTAACTAACATTTTCGTATTTCTTTTCGAGATTTGTATTGTTTTGAATAAAAAAAAATGAAAAGATTTATCCGACATTTTTAATTTTACATGAAGAATTCAAAAGGCGTAACTGCAACTAACCGACAATAAATAACATAAATGAAAACACATAAAAGGCTTAAATCCCTTTTGAAAAGACGTAAACGCCAACAGATTCTAGCAAAAAGGCTTAAGCACCAAATGTTTGAATAACTAAATAACAGTTACATATTTTATAACTTGAAAGTTGTTGAAACATGCGCTTATTAATCTGAAATAGAATAATAAGAAAAAAATCTACTGGGATATAAAAATAATGATTTTAAACGTTTTTTTCGTCTCCTGAAAAAAATTACGATTGTCGCTTATGCCCTTTTGTCGTGACACCGTCGATATGTATGTCTAGAACTAAAGTTTTAGACTCGCCAAAAATGACCCATTTTTGAAGAAATCAAGAGAATAAGTGAATCATTTTTGACAAGTTCATCACTCATCAGTGACATTAGAAGTGTTACACCGACTAATTTCCCATTAGACTCAATGTGAATATGACCTATTACAAAGCTTCATATCTCCTTTGAAAAAAACAATCAAATTGACCAAAAAAACAAAATGTTCAAAATTGATGAAACCTCAATATTTCAGCATAGGAGAAATTCCATTTCTACCAGGAAACTCTTTAAAGTGATTCAAAATTTTATAGTCAAACTAGCAATGCAATTAGCATTGGGTGGAATGTGCTGGATATTCGAAACTCTCTATAGATTTCCTGGTAGAAATGGAATTTCTCCTATGCTAAAATATTGAAGAACATTTTGCTTCTTTGGTTAATTTGATATCCTTTCGAAAGAGATATGAAAATCTAGCTATAAAATTTCAGACTTGACACACATTTTTCAGGAAATCATGAAAATGGGTAATTTTTGCCAAGTTCAAAATTTGGTAGATAAACTCGAGCAAAAGCTATTATTATTTGTTTTTTTAAGATTAAATTTTCAATTCAATAATTTATGCCCCCTCTTTTAAATGCTGCTAGACGTTTTTATCAAAAGTTACACTTGTTGAAACGTACTTTTTTTTAAAACGTGACAAGAAGTGAGTACCTAAATAAACTTTTGAAAAAATCGCCAGTACATGTAAACTGACAATTGGATTGAAGTTTTTTATCACACCATTTTTTTTTTGATGACTGCGATGTAGGATCAAAGTTTTGTCGAAATTTAGACGGTTGCCCGGTTGCTCTACATGGAGTATATTATATTTATCTGTAGGTATAAATATTTACGTAAGTAGATACAGTGTGTATAAAAAGTTTCCTGGACTACAGTTCAAAACTACCTAGGTACATCAAAATATGGAATAATATTATATCTATGTATCTGAAATGGAAATTCACATTTTGTGATTTGTAGTGATGATCATGTACCTGTTAATTTTAGGAAATTAATTCTATTACAACTTGAATATATTACATCCAAATAATTAATGTAATACCTGAATGTAATAATTTATTTATGATATTATGTATGATTCAAGAAATAAAAGGAATAATGATAAATTGATAAAACGGCAATTTTTTAATCTAAACCACCAAATTTCAATGATATCACTTGCCATCACTTTCACGCACTGCCACCACTTAAAATTTTGTAACAAAATGTGCTCAAAATTTCGAATGAGAAAGATATTTGAACAGGTTAGATAAATGATAACTTGACTTTGCGAAAACTGAAAGTCCAGCAAAGTTATCAAAACCGTTTCAATAAATCACATTGAACATCACTCTAAAGTCGATTAGAATTTAATTCAGCATCCCCGACATAATAATTTTCAAGAAAACCTGACAAAATAACTAAAAAGTGATTTACTTATGATCAAAATTCTTTGGCACACCCTGTATACTAAAAATATTGCTGAGTATCCAATAAGTCATCAGAAAGACAGCTAAACAATAGATCTATGTCATAACATTGTCAGTTGTAAACTTAGAATTAGCAGAAAAGCCATTCAAAGCCCTACGTGTCATAATTTTGAAAAAAAGTCGATATTTCGAAAACGAAAGAAGATATCAAGAAAACTCAAAAACGTCCCGAGGTATGGACGTAACAAACACTTGGGCATATCGGAAAAAAGCTCAAAAAAATCCCTGTGGAAATGGGGGGACAGTAAAGAAAATGAAAATTTACAGTACTTTTTTTACCACCCTGTATAAAAAAATTTTTTGAGGAAATTAATTTTTTGAACCATCCGCATAAACCGCAAAGAAATGCTCTACATCGTGGTGGAAACCGCATATATTTTCATCGATTCGTTAAAAAAGTATGAGTGTCCAAACATAGGCGAAAATTTCGGGTGTACCGTTCGTTTTGTTGAGTAGTTTATTTGAATGATCTATTTTTCGAATATAAATTATATTTGGATTTTTATTAAATTCCAATCAATGTATAATATGTACTTCAATTAACAATTCACAACCTTCAGTAGGTAGTGTATTTGTAGGTATCAACCAAATTGCCAAAATTCGTTCAAATTTATTTTTATGAACCCATGCAGACAGTCTATAGCTGCCCAAAAGTATTTATCAATCACGGAATTACACGGATCGCGGATCAGGTACGCAAAATTGTTTATTGGGTCATTCTTTGAATGTATGTCTACCAAAACATCGGGCACTAAAATTTTTTACGAAATCATGTTAGCAAACTGAATAATATGGGTACTTTTTTATTCTCTGCCATCAATTATTATTTCAGAACTTTCCAATAATCATAACTATCTGATCTTACGATCACAAATTTAACGACATGATTCGACTGGTCTTCAAACTTGCCGGACTTCCTTCCCAGTAATTCCTAATTTTTATCACTCAAATCTCGTGACATTACCGGTAGAGATACACCGGTTCCAATGAGCAATGAGCATTGTTATTGTTGCCGCTGTACACACATCAATATGAGATACATGGGCGTTTCGGACTGAAACGGAGATATACACCTTTCTTGTGATTCGATGGAATGCCGGCCAAATTTCTTTCCGCTTAAGAGCCGACAGTTTATTTACAAAGCCACTTTAAAACTACTATTTTCTCATTTACCACAATAAAACCGATTTAAAACTCGAACAAATCCAAATTGTTTTTATCGTGCTACTTGGGTTGTTTCCTTATGGAGATGCTCACCTCACTTTCTACTGAATTAAGTAATATATCATTTCTGATAGGTATACAGTGCATAAAAATATCGCGAATATAGATATCACTATCCATGACTCTCAAAAGGCATCTGGAAAGACCTTCAAATCAACATACTTACTCGACATGGAGGAGACATATGACTTATCATCATCAAGCACCGCACAAGCAGAACGATAAACGATTACTAATATACAATGCGAAAAAACTGTTTAACCACCTACCGAACGAATGCAAGGAAATGGAGAACCGAGAACCTGAGTGTATTCCGGAAAGATGACATTGAAGAATTCCTCACAGACAAACTCTAATTGATGCAATCCGGCTGACTTCTTTCTGATCATCTCGCTTTTTACATATTTATTTTAACTTCCTTTGAAATGTAGATTTTTTTTCAAGATTTGTTAATTGAAATGTACCTTTCATTTTTTGCTTGTTCTATACTATGCTTTGTCCCAAGGTGTTACGATCTTATGAAACAACAAATATTTTTTTTTAGGACATTCATTATCGCATTATAAATAATAGAATAAAATCTCTTCATATTTTTTTTTATTTTCAAACATTTCATAACGAATTAATGACTTGCTGAAAGTTGGATAGCACCTCACTCTCAATAAGAAATTTGTCATGAGAGCATACATACATACATTTTAAAATGGAATGAGAAAAGAAAAGATCAGATAATTCTAGCGACAAAAGTAATTTCATGCATGTTCTTTTCTAGTTAATTTTTTATTTGGTTCTCCCATTTAATTCTATCAGACCATTGAAAATAGGTTTATCCGTGCGTAACAACAATATGGAGCTTTAGCGTTAGGTATTTATATAAAAAATACGTAATAAATTTCATACAGCCAATTGTTGACCTCGTGAAAAAACAAATTTGCTCACATTTTTTGAAATTTGAAACAAGACAAAATGTGATTGGGAATTGCAATAAAAGATAGACACCTACGTCATTCTTTGGATTTCCGGTTTTGGAACAAGCGATTTCTACAAAAAAAAAGACTGAAATTGACCTCATTCAAAAATATTTTCACTACATTACTTTTAGAAAAAAAAAACAGATTTTGCTGTCATGTCGGCGTCGTCAACTATTTGGGGGCATTACTACGCACAAATAGATTCAGAACTATCCAGAACAAATCAATGTCACAATCATTTCCATATTTTTAAACAAAAAAAAGGATTTTAGTAAGATCATGAAAAGACAAAATATCAGAAAACTTGACGGTTTGAAAGAAAGAAAGATTGGACTTCAAAGTTCAAACGAGACAATATATGATTCCGTTTGCACAAATTGTATAGTTTGGAATTAATTGCGATTCTTCCTTTTTTCGTTTGGTTTTCTGTACCCATGTTGTTTTTTATGTCTACTTCCATATTGTTTGTTTCATAGTTTTAAAAAGGTATCTCCATAATTGCAAATTTAGATTAGGTATACCAATAAGGACCTAGATGAAAAATCCAAGTGAAAAATGTTATATCGAATCAACTGCTTGAGACTTGTGAACATCATCAATACTTTTTTCCTGTACCTATCTTTTATTTTAGTATAACTAAGTTTTAGATTTTTTGAGCTCTCAAGCTGTTTCATTCATTAACTTAAATGGAGGATAAGGTTTTTCTCGTGAAATGTTCAAATTTTAAACGGATATCTTGATAAAAAGAACAGGTAATTTTATGGAAAATTGATATCAAGCACATGGTAATATCAAAGAATTACATACCTTAACACTAAATACGAGGAGTTTGCTAGTATGTGATAAATATTAGATAAGATGTTACCGTGGGTTATGATCATTTTATTGATCACAAGAATTATAGCCAATCTAAAACTATTACACTCTCTTGTAGGGTTTAAACAAAACCGTTTTTTTTTTAAATTAAGAAAAAAAAAACGGTCAATTTGGAAAAGAATAGTTTTTGTTTTTTGCTGTTTTGTTAGTTACCAATTCAAACAACTCATTTACGTGATTCTTTCTTCAAAAATTGTGCAAAAAGGACTGAGGACGGTAGTGAGGTGATGGTGGTGGACAGCGATGATGACTTTCAGAATATGAAATTTGATCTAGTTTTCAAAATAATATTCAAGTTTGCTTATTTTTTGAGTTTTTGTATATGTTTTTTTTTTCGGAGGAAAAAAACGAAAAAAAAAACGGTGTTAAAACCCACCGTCGTGAATGGTGAATGGTGAATGTCTTCTCTATACCATCAAATCCGCCTCGAAATCCGCACTGACTAGAATTTTCCTCTATATTTGGTATACCTACAATACAGGGTGTCCCGAAATAAGGTTGAAATATTTGAACAGCATAATTCTACACTGGAAAAAATTATAGTCTGCTATATAAAAATGTCTTTGAATACGCTTTGATTTCGAGATACAGTGTGTCAAAGTTTTATTTCTTTTTTTGTTTTATCTAAATAAATCTCATAATAATTCTGATAATTTAACAAAAATCGGCGTCCAGTGTTTTTGACATAAGAAATTCAAATTTGATATATTTATGACTCTGTTTTGTATGTGACGCCATCTAAAAGTATTCTTACTGTTTCAAATAGTCATAACTTTTTTGCCGAACACTGTATCTTTGATTTGAGTAAACATAATGATTAAAAAATTATTTAAACATAAAAAACGATACTCTGGTTGGAAGTTGCTATAGAAGCAACCGGTTTCGAGATATTTGCACTTGAATTATTCCATGCAATGTGGTTTTCAATGGCAAATGTTGAGAATATACATATAGGCGGTTGAAAACGGCGTTATCATGGTTATTTTGACAACTGCTCCAACGTTTCTTACTAAAAAAAAACATCTAATTCTAGACTTTTTGCTCGACTTTTTCCTTTTCTTAAATTTTTTATTCTATTTTTTTTTTGTAAAAAAACATCGGACATTGAAACTACTGTCAAAATTACCATCATGACGCCGTTTTCAACACCACCTATGTTTATTTTCAAAATTTGTCATTCGAAAACCACATTGCATGGATTAATTCAAGTGCAAATATCGCGAAAACGGTCGCTACTAGCAATTTCCAACAGGAGTATCATTTTTATTTAAAAATTACATTATAATCATATTTTTCACTCAAAACAAAGATACAGGGTCCGGCAAAAAAGTTATGACTATTTGAAACAGTAACAATATTTGTTATGGCGCCACATACAAAATAGAGTCAAAATAATATCAAATTTGAATTTCTTATGTCAAAAACACTGTGGATAGTGTGGATACCGATTTTTGTTGAACTAACAGAATTATTATGGGATCTATTAAGATAAAACAAAAATAGAACCCTGTATCTCGAATCTCGAAACAAAGCGTTTTCAAAAAAAAATTAATATAGCGAACCAATATTTTTTCTCAGTGTAGAATATACTGTTCAAATATATCAACCAAACAGGGTGTCCGCAAAGTCAACGATAATACCTAAAGGGCTGGTAGAACAACTCATAAGCATCCAAAAAAAAAACAGATGACATAGGTACAAGAAAATAAAAAAAACAATTATTAAATGTTTTGAACGTCTATCAACACAGTCTTTCGAAATCTTGAAAATAAAGATGTTTATCACTTTTTGATATCCTTCTGGTCCAAAACTTTAAATGTTCAGCCGCATGATCTTATAACAGGATTCATTTCTCACCTCTATAAAACTCATTCGCATTTCAAGTCACTCAAAAAAACGATTTCCATAATAAACCGACTATTTATCGAAATCAAAACCAAAAACGTGCTAACTGAGCACTTGATAAATAATTCTTGAATTCAACTAAATATACCTGCATGACTTCTTAAGCTATTGACCATGCACCGACGGCAGCATATATTATCTTCGATCTTATAAAAGAGGCAACATGAAATGACTTTAATGAAGACGGGACGGTTCGACATCCGCTACCAACTGATTATAGAGATGATGAGCGGGATGACCCATTTTGTTGAAAAATCTTGTTACTCAGTGATATCCTCATATTATATACATTAGGGGTCTCTATACCCAATATTAATTTTATGAATGGTAATTCTTTAACAATAATAATTCAAGATTATGCTTATTCTCCTTCTGATTGCAATTCTTTTCATATAATCTTTTTTTTTTCTGAATAGTTCTTCACATATACTTTCGGTGTTCATATAATCTTGAACATGATTTGGGATCTTTTATGAATATAACAGCAAGATCACCTGGTATTTGGGTAGAACCAGTTAGGACTTTTCGTGAACTTATAATAAAATTCCTCTTATAGATAAAACCCCTTTTTGCAGGTTTTGGTGAGTAAATCTCAAAGGATTTTGTTTGCCGCCACGCCGTCACATCATCTCACTCCCATTTCGTGTTATAACAGTGCCCGCCTAAAAAAAGAAAAAAGGAAAACATATCTTTATGAAGAAACGTAGCCGGACGGGGCCAGTCAGTGCTCGGAATGAAAATTAATTCGATCCGATAATTTGCTCTTTGCAATGATTGGTGTTCCACCAAAGTTTACTAATACACAATTGAATTTTGGTTCCACTATGTTCAGTTTGAGTCTTCATGATACATTGTCAGGTAATGGGCGTGATTATCACAATCAAAAAACCTATTTATGGATATAGTAGATTAATCAATGTATAATTACTAAAGACATAATGATTTATTGATAAGTAAAAAGCCAGTTCATATTATTATGATTTTATCATCATTATTGAATCTTATAGTGTACAAAGTGTACAGAACTACTTTTTATATCTGCTCCAATTTGATTGATGGTTGCACTTTTAAAAAAATGAAGAAGGGCAAGTGCATCAAAAAGTCTCGACCAAAGCTTTATTCAGGAAGTTATTTGGGCCATTCTTCAATTTCCACCCCGGGTCTTCACCAACACTACACCATCCATAACACCACACATTATGCAAAATTATGAACTCATCCACAACTCACTTTACTATACTCGGGCCGCAGAACAGACGGAGTTGTCCTCCATAAATCAACCCCTCATAGGTAAAGGATTTTCTTGGTCGAGCTCTTATTATTGTATCATACAATTGTCTGCGGTTAGAAATCCTCCCGTCTGATGGGCCATTTACACGAGAAGACATTCCACTAAGCCAATCCAACAATTCACTGAAAAAGTTGCGTATTCTTCAATCCACTAAAAATTCAACTTCTTCAATGAATTTGTGAATTGGCTTAGAGGAATGAATTCACAATCGGCCTCGTGTAACAGCTTATACAGTGGCTTAAGACGTTTATGAAATTATTTTGTTAGTCCCACAGTGCTTCAAACAATGGACAAAAATGGAAAACTATCTCTTCTAATCTTTGTACCATTTCTGGTTTTGGACCACATTCTGTATGAGAACATGCTAATATAAGGATTCTTTTATATTTTCCTTATCAGTAGAATTATCGAAAGTTGACCATGTCAAAGAATGCTATTTATATTATTTTGAAACCACTTTGTTCTTTGTTGATAAGCGCGTAGTGTTTGTTTACCTTTCGTTTTCCACTTTGAATTACAATTATATTGAGAACTTGAAAGCGAGGTATGAATACATTTTGTAGTATTTTCTACGATTTTTCAATTGTTTTGATAAATAATGTTTGTCTTATAAATATATTATACTTTTTTCGTGAAAAAAAACCAAAAAGCGTATTTTTGTTTTTGGGTTCATTTGATGACCCAAAGTATGTAGTTTCAAAAAAAGAAGCCGTTTTTGCCAAAACTTGCCCTTTACGACAAAGAAAATCATTTTCAAACACGTGGATTTCGGCTTCAAAAAAAGAAAGGAAATTGCCATGTTTGAAAAAATTGTGCTGTTGTTGGTCAAAAAAACTTTAAAAAAGTGAAAAAGCCGTTTTGACATCAGCTGGGGTGTTTTGCGAAAGCTGTAACAGTATTCGGATATTTTGTCTTTAGATAATGGCGAACTTCATTTGAAGTAAAGACAGATCTGACCTTCCGGAAAGCGAATATCTTTTTGGCATGCTTTTTCCACCAATAGAAATTGTTTTCTTTTGCTTAGGGATCTCATTACTTTTCATAAATATACATTTTCATCTATTTACTCAATAGAGAGGCTACTCTCTCTACAAATTTGAATTTCTTTTTGTATTCTCTAAAAAAGTTTTTTATCTTACTTATTTAACCATTGTACAATCTCAAGAGAGTTTTATGAGTGTTCCTTCAATTAGAGACGGCGCAGCGTACTCATTCTTGATTTTTTTATTATAACAATAATCGTCTATGGGTCCATTCATCTTTTGATAGTTTCATGTTGCAAAAGTTGTGTTTGGTATTATTTTAGTAAGCATTGTCGATGGAATGTTATTCTCTTGAATTGAAATTAAATTGGAGTTATCATTCAATATAATTATGTTACTATACTTCACACTATTTACTTTTTATATGTTTTTATTATTATTATTATCTCGATTTCATGATTATTTACTATCAAGAATAAGGCTATGCAATGACAAACGACCTGATCTCCACTTTTTTTGGCGTTTGTGTTATACTGAATCAAGAAATACGAAAAGTTTCATAGTATATATTATGTAAATTTATTTGTGAGTGATTATTTACATTTTTGTAAACAACCCAACTCGGAATTTTTATATGTCAAATGTAGCTAAATGCATCAGCTACTCAGCCCTGTCAATTCGGTTTAAATCTGTTGAGTAAAACAAGAGTAATGATTTTTGTCCAGTTTATCCCATTCACTCAGAGCACTGTGCGTCTGTTCGGAGGTCCAATATTTCTACTCTTTGGTCCAAGTATGGTTTGCAAAGTGAGTTGTGAAAGCGGCACATATTCTTTCTGTAATTTCAGAATTACCTGTCAACGCTAAATAATTGTATTGCTTGATCGCTCAATCAAATCTAACTCAGGCACGACTTGCACCGGAATCGATAAATACATTTTCATTTTATTTTAGGACTTTATTCAATCAGTGCATAAAAGTTGGTAGGTAAATATGTTCAGAAAGTTGTGAATGCAAAAAATGATTTCGAAGTCGCAAATAACGTCAAGTTTGGCCTCATTAATTTCATATTAAAAGTAATTCTATTTATTATCAGGAATGCACCTACCTTATGTTATGTCTTTTATTGCATCGAATTTATTCTTTGGTATACAAAAACATTTGGATTGTTGATTGACATATAAATGAAAAATGAAAAAATAGGCCTATATCAAATCTATCAAAATAGATTTAAGCTTTTATCGCACCTCAAGGTAATACAAAATTATAAACATTTCGTAGTATTTCAACTGGATTTTTAATGGAAAACTTTGCCTCGAAGATATATCGCCAAGTAAAACAAAATTCAAAGCCTAGTTTACACCGACAAATTCGTACCATATCAGAACCAAATATTTGGTTCGAATGATGTAAACAGTTGCGGACTAAGCTGGTCCGCTCTTGGTTCGGTATTCGCCAGCAGGTGTACCGAACTAAATTTGGTCCGGATTTGGTGCGATCTCAATCAAAGTTAAGAGGGTCTGTTGATGTGTTGTGATTTGGTTGGTTCTGAGTTCTAAGGCAATCCGAGCGTACTCACTTATGTTTTTTTTGATTACGAATTTTGTTGATAAATAATTTCGACTTGTTTTTGATATTTGACGAATTGCGCGCGTACTCATTTAGTTCACGCGTTGCAAGACGGTGTAAACGGACGAGAAGCAAGCATTGGTCCTACCGTACTATCCCCACCAACTTGGTCCTATCGGACCGAACTTAACAAGTTATCGGTGTAACCTAATATCTCTGAAAACGATTTTTTTAAAGTTTAAGAGCCGGTATCTTGAAAACAATGCACTTCCGTACCTATGTTTATATGTTTTATGAAATTACCTCAGGAATACGCCCTTGAATTTAATCTACGCAATTAGGAAACATCCCGTATGCACCAGTTGTCATAATGGTTTTCTTCATTTCTTCGAAAAGTTTGATTACTTATCAACAGAAAATGAGTAAACCTCTTTTTGTGAGACCTTTTCACCGCATAATCATGGTAATTGGACATGACAGACACCCACTGAGAAAATAATTATTTTTTCACGCCTGCATGAAATAATGCCAAAAGAAGCATGATTGCATTCATTCAAACCTGGAGAAAAGGTTTTAGTGATTGGGGCTAGACTGGAGGGAATATTGTTTATGGTGCTATTTGTACAAATCCCAGAACACGGTGGTTACAACTTCCATGACATGTAGGATGTGTCCATTGACGATACAGAGTTAAGTACGGAAATATTTCCTTTTTAACAAAAATATCAGTCGAATTGGGTCACGAAGACGATAATCTGACTTCAAGTAAAGATATCAATTGAGAAGCATATTTTCAATGGGCCTTCATTCAAATTAGAAAACCTTCCATCATAATTTGCGCCTCCAGGAAAATCAAACTTTCAGACATTGAGAACACGAAACTTCTTATATTCATTTACGATACGTTGATCTATCAATATGGTCAAGTATCTAAACTTTCCATATTCAAAACCAAATCAAATATTTTACTTGTGTTTTGAGTATGTATTCTAAAACCAAATAAAGCTGCTCCAATTCACTTTCAAAAAGCTTCGTGAATCCTGAAGCTTCCAAGCTATAAAGACTGGAACGAGAAATAAAAAAAGATTGACAAGCCAAATGGTATAGGCATAAAGATAAAACTATATTTTTATGGTTTATACTGCAAAAATAAAAACAAATAAAACTTTATGATACTCAAAGTTTCCTATAATTTTTCCTGTTATAACTGCTAAATCAGAATGACTATTGATTATCAGAAATAATGTCTTTTATAGGTAGAATATGGTGCGTGATCTTGAAATGATCGGACAATAGACTGTTGAAGTGCTTTCGCACGCAAGCGCACTTCGTGTTTTCTCACGTTTGCGTTTACGGACATACGTTACCTTGCGTGTCTTCAAGTATTGCACGTTATCCCTTATACGTAATCCGAGATTTGCCGATCGAGTCTACGATATGTCAACACATTAATTTTGAACGTTACACGTCATATTTTTATTTGGCCTCAAAATCCAATAACCAAATTGACACAAATATCACTGTTTTTCCATTTTCACACCGCGAAAAACTAGATGTGAATACAAAAAATCAAGTCAACACGCTACGTTTCATGTACGTCAAATGCCACACTTCAACTAGCTTTTGGGTTATCACGTAGACGTGTTTTTTTTTTTTATTATTGACAGATAGGTTGAAGGCAAATCTTCCTCGTAAAATATAAAAAACAATTCTAGATTACTTAGTTCAAAAACAGCTGCTTTCCATTTTAAAAGGCTCAAGCTTTATTATGAATTGTAGCTCTAAAAATAAGGCAAAATCCAACAGCATTTATCTCAAAAACGGCCAAAGATAAAATAGATATATCTTTTAGAGATTTAACCTAGAATTTATCGTAGAATCCAAAAATGAAATAGAATACAGGATGTTCCATGTAAAATTTTAAAGTTGGATGCTGTGGGTCAGATTTTGGGACACCCTGTATAAACGATACTACCAGATTTAAAAGATTTAGTATGAACCAAACAACTTTTTTAAAAAACTTTTTTTTGTACACCTTGTATAAAATGTGTTAGAAGGGGACAAAATAAAGGTACTTTTTTTTTTTTTTTCTTTACAAAATTTAACAGCCTTTATCTCGAAAACGGCAAAAGATAAGATAAATATACTTTACACAGATTTGACTTAGAATTCAATGAGGAATCCAAAAACAAAATAAAATAAAGGGCGTCCCATTTTAAATTTCAAAGCTGGGTGCTGTGGAAAGCTTCCGGGACACCCTGTATAAATGATACTGCCAGATTTAAAAAATTTAGTATAATCCCAACAACTTTTATATCAAACTTTTTTCTGTAGACTTTGTTAAAAATGAGTTAGAGGGGGGGTCAATACATAGTGAATCAATATGAGAATGCACAGTTTGTGAATTGCTATGCTCCCCAATTTAACAAGGAACAAGCAATGTCAAGTGTATTTTTTTTTCATAAATTTGAATAGGATTTCCATTTTTTTTTTCAAATTCCTCTGACATAACAGCAGCCTCAAAAGATGTTTGTGACAAACGAATCAAACGAATACCAATATTAGTAGTTAGCACAAACGCGTTGAAGCACTATTTCGTACTTTAGCAGACGCTGGAAGTACCCATAAATGTTATGAGTCCTGGATTTGAGGGAAAATTGATTAAAAAGGAGGGGAAATTCCTCACAATTTTCCGCCTGCGGCGCGCTGTTGGAGCGCTATTTCGTACTTTAGCAGACGCTGGAAGTAGGTACCCATAAATGTTATGAGTCCTGGATTTGAGGGAAAATTGATGAAAAGGGAGGGGAAATTCATCACAATTTCCCGCCTGCGGCGCGCTGTTGGAGTACCAATTCGTACTTTAGCAGACGCTGGAAGTACCCATAAATGTTATGAGTCATGGATTTGAGGGGAAATTGATTAAAAAAGAGGGGGAATTCCTCATAATTTTCAAGGGAATACTCTCGGGAATACCTATGTTTCGTCTTGAAAAAAAAACCGCACTGTATACAGAATGTTTCCTAATTGCGTACATTAAATTTCAGGGCGCATTCCTGAGCCAATTCCATGGAAAAAAGTCTAGTTAAACATGGGTTCGGAAGTGCATTGTTTTTGAAATACAGGGTTTTAGACTTTAAAAAAATCGTTTTTTCACAAATGTTGCAAATATCCTTGAACCGTTTTTTTTTTTAATTTGGCAGATTTGTTTTCAGTAATGGATAAATGCTTACTTCAGCTCTGGCTAAGTTAAAATTATAAAGACCAGTGCCGCCCGCCCGGCCATTCTAACAAATCATTTTCTTGAATAAATGTACGCCGCTGATGTTATTTGTAATTTATAAAAATACGATATTTTTGTCTAACAGATTTTTCTCGGCTTCCGCAAAATATTTTTATTTTTATACATCAAAAAAATATTTTCTATACGAAGACTCACCTTATATGGTATATACTCCGTTGAGTTGTATCTCATTAACCTACTTACAGACAAATTTTAAACTCCACAGATCGCTTATGTTTTCCGGTTTTAAACGAGGCCAGACACGAGAAAAAGAGACAAAAAAAATTATATTTTTGGTTGTTTGTTGTTTCAGAAAAAAATATTAAAATTACGAAAGAGTCAGTGACGTACCTACATTCCATTTTTTGTTTGTTTTACACCCAGTATCTTGAAAACAATGCATTTCCGGACCCATGTTTTTAAGTCTTTTTTTTTCATGAAATTAGCTCTGGAATACGCCCTTAAATCAATTGTCCGCAATCAGGAAACACCCTGTATAAAATGAAGTCGTTTCAGTGACATCATTTATAATTCAAGAATCGCTGGATATTCATGATTTCTTATGTGTTGAATTTGTCTCCGCTCCGAATAACAGAATACAGAATAACTATTAGAACATCAAAAAAATTGAAAGAAAAAAACATCCAACACACGTCTATTGATTACTAGCACTAGTTGACATGGCGAATTTCGTACCGCCTTTACACCATTTAAAACCCCAGAACCGCTGGACCGATTTGTATGATCTTTGATTTGCTGGCTCAATATTTATTGATTATGTGGCGATATGTAATTTGCCAGGTGAGTATAAAAAACAAAATATGTACGCGTTAAGCGGTAGCAGTGGCTCTTTTTCACTTGAAACTCGTATGTTTATTGATTCTACAGGATTGTTTTGATCTTTGTTGACACTTTAAGAGGGTTTTGCAAAATTGAGTACGAAGATTTTAAGGGCATAGTCACCAGCCAAAAATAAAGTTTTTTTCTCATATTAACATATCGCCTGTCCCTAAGAAGACCGGCGCAACACAAAATTTTCAACTTCGAGATATTCGCATTTGAAGATTTTAACATTATTCAAAGTGATCTGGTGATCTAGCTTTTGTAGACAGAATTTTTATTTTCACAGGTCACTTAAAGCATGTCTTAAGACACATTGTTTTGTAGTTTTAAGATATTTATGTTGAACCTGTGAAAAAAAAAACAAAAAATCGAAAATGTGACGATCTACAAGGAAAATCAGCATTGAACGGTATTATTTATGGGGAAAGACTGGCACAAAGTCATTATTGTGACGGTTTTCTTCGGGATAATGTATGAAATATCATTAATTTCTGTAGAAAAATGATGACACTTCTGCAATTAGGACGGTTTTGACCGAAAATGTCCGACGTTGCTTCTATAAGTGTCACGTGCGTACTGAATTAGGACGATATTCCGGGAACCAGCTATCGAAACTTAGAGTTAGCACGATTTTCACAGTGACGCTGTGTTTAAACCATTTGAAGTAGACTTGTGTCGATTTTTCTGGAAATAGTATTGCTGTTTTGAAGTTTGGGAAGTGCTAAAACAAGAAAATGACTTTTTTCGATTTGTGACGGTCTTCTTGGAAACAGGCGATATGTCCTAACTTGCTTTCTTTTCGTGATACAGGGTGACAAAGTTTTTAGAAAAAAAATCAGTTTTTTACCACTTACTCAAAAACCTTTCAGCTGATTTTGACAACATTTGGCACGATTGTTTGCTGTCATGAGGGTAGTTTTTTTGTGTAATCAAAACACCATTATTCATTCCAGTGGCGTCCCAGAGGATTATCTAGTTGATATGTATAGGTAAAATTATGGTACGCCACTGCCTTTTTGAAGATTTTATAGTTTTTTTAGATAGACCAAACAATAATTTTTTGATTTTGTATTTTCAAATTTTATTGTATCCAGCTTCTTGTTCAAGATAAAACTTAAAAACCGTTTTTGTGGACCTTATGAAAGCAGGGAAACGGTTTCTAATTTTTATCTTGAAAACGAAGCTAGACACAGAAAAAAATAAAAAGACAAAAAACAGCATTATTGATCGGTTGATTCAAAAAAATTATGAAATCTTCAAAAAAGCAGTGACGTACCATAATTTTATCTATAAATATCAACTAGATGACCCTCTGGGACTCTGGGACTTCTCTGGAATGAATAATGGTGTTTTGATTACACGAAAAAACTACCCTCATGACCGCAAATAATCGTGCCAAATGCTGTCAAAATCAACTGAAAGCTTTTTGAGTAATTATTAAAAAAGATTTTTTTCTAATCAGAAAACCGTGTCCGGGTTGTTGCAGGAAAACGGTTTTTGATTTTTATCTAGGAAACGAAGCTAGGTACAGAAAAAATAAAAGAGACAACAAAGCAACATCTCCAACTGCTGCTTGATCTAGAAAATCATAACATCTTTAAAAAAGCAGTGGCGTACCATAATTTTATCTGCAGGGTGTCATTGAAATGGTGTGAAAAAATCGAGAGGTTATAGTACCTACTCTTAAAAATAGTGAAAAAAGTTCTTATAAGTATAGGGCGGAAAATGCACATTAAGGGAGTTAGGGGCACTGAAAGGGTGAGTTTAAAAAACGGTATTTTTTTTATTGTAGGCTCAAAAAACGACATAAAATTTCGAAAAAAAAATCTCTGCCATAAATTATGACCACAAATCAAATGGTGAAACTGAAAAATTATTTGGAAAATCGGAAAGGGTACTTGTTGCAAGAGTAGGGAGTTGTTTCGTGAATAGCTTTTTTAAGGTTATTTAATAATAATATGTTAAATAATAAATAAAAAACTGATGAAAATTTGATACCCTGTATCACGAAAACGAAGCAAGTTAGCACATAATATGTTTATATGAAAAAAATTAACATTATTATGGGCTGGTGAATGGGCATACAATCTTCGAACTCAGTTTTGAAACACCCTGTATTATTATGGGAACCACAGGATCATTGATTTCATTGCAGGATACTGCAATGATGTCTATGCCACCATAATAATATGCGACTTTTTCCACAAATCCACCTACTCCACTTATTTTGTGGATAGTGAAATCGAGTACCTCTTTTCTAACAATTGATTTTGGGTCAAAACCTGGAAACTGTAGCTTAGGTGCACACTTTAGAAGAATGCAGAATGGTAAGTAAATTTTTATTTTTTTTTTGATCGACCAGTAATATATTTTTTTGCAACTTGGAAAAAAGTAAGAAGGAAGTCAATCTGTATAACATGAAGAGATAAGCATCAGAGGCATGTGCAGGTCATAGGAAATAACGAAAACGTTCTGCGATTGTGAATTGTACCTATTTCGTTCTAAGACTACGAATCAAACAGGGAGAAAGTATTGAGCAACAAAACAAAAACTTCAATTGTTCTCGTAACTTGACTAACCTAAAATATAAATTTTCAGTCATGGTTTGGATTTAGCTTGATTTAGTGGGCAGAAAAGATTGAATCATGATACTCAAAGCATCAGGTCTTTCCATTTTTTTTTTGGTGACTATATTTCGTCACTTGGATGCAGAACTAGCCTATGTCCATTTTTGGCTAATTTGATATTTTAAGTCCATTTGAAAGTAAAAGCACCGTTATATTGGATGCAGAAGTATCGTAAGTCCATCTTTACAGCTAGAGCTCATATGGGTAAAACTACCGGGCTATCCTATGTTTAATCGCGCTGCTAGTTTTAATGCAGAACTATTCTATTTACAAGCGCCATCGCATCTCCACCAGCTTTGGGACATAGACTAGTTCTGCATGAGTTTACGGTGGACATAGAATAGTAACTTGAGGACATAGACTTGTTCGCGATTTATTTTCTCTCAATTTTGGACATAGGCTACCTCCGTTGAAACTTTACTATTCTATGTCCTTTTTTTTCTCAGAACGTGCCCTTTATAGTTAAAACATGAACTGTAGGGACAATAACTCATTTAAGATGGTCATACAATTTTTTGTTAATGAGATTTTATAATATTTAGGAGAAAAACAAAAAATGGCTCTGCTGTAAAATTTACATTTTGTGACTTAGACTACTTCTGCATTCAAGCGACGATTTGCTTCAAAAATTTAACAGAATAAGTGGGAATAAGCGAGAGATTCTGGCACCGTTAATAGAATATATTATATCTATTATCAAATGTTAAAAAGTGTTTCACATAAACAAGGTAGGTACTCTTGTCGTACCTTGCTCGGACGCACCATTTTCAAGAAAGATGCATTTGAAAATTTTATTACAACAGAAACTTGTATTTGATCACCTTCATGGGTATGTGCATAAAGCTGGCTTGGAAAAAATTTGCTCCAATATTTTTGGTTGCTGATTTTTAGTAGTTTGGACATGACAATTCAGAAATTTGAAGTTTTTTACATAATTGAGCACTCTTATCGTACCTTGTTCGGACACATGCACCATTTTTGAGAAAAATGCCTTCAAATCAAATCAAATCAAAAATGTACTTTATTGTCAAGAAAATAAGACATTCCCATTGACAAAGCATACTATACTATAACTATCATGATATAAACACAATATAATGACAGAAATTTAGCTAAAATATATACTATGTTGAAATTGTATAAAATAAAAATAAAAATCACAGACATCTAGCACGAATAGTGTTGTGAATGGAAATGGAAACATTTGAAATTTCCAAAGGCCTACTGGAAATATTGGAAATATTGGAAACATTGGAAATATTTTATATTACATGTTATTCGGACGTTAAGCAAATAATTCTTGTAATTTTATTTTAAAAAACCATCATATTAGTAGAAACACCGCTAATGACACTCGTAATTTAAAAATAAATGTGTCATATTTTCGTCAAACCCAGGCTTTTTTTCGGTGCACCAGCGAAAAATCTAAACTTTGGTATTTTGTCGCATTCGACGCCACCCAGATCATAAATAACGGCGACGGTCCCCCCAAATATACAGGAAATGGTGAAGACATTATTGATAAAGATATAAGCGAGAAAGTTGACTGGCAGGAGAGAAATCCTGATGATAATATAGTGGACGTGTCAGATGACGAAAATGATGTTGGACGGCTCGCTAATGGAGATATTTTTATAAATACTCAAAGGCGTCAAGTCAAGACCAAATAACACCAACATTAAATGAAGAGGAAGACAGCGACGAAGACATACCCCTCTCTCGATTGGCGTCCATTCCGACACGCAAGTTTTATTCATAATTTATCTTTTTATACTGTAATAATCCTCAGTCACTGCAATAATATAATATATTTATATTTTCCTATGTATTACGTATTACGTTTGCTACTTTTTGTGACAAAATTTGTAGTTTTTGTTGTTTTTTTTTTGTTACTTTTGTCATTTAATATATATTTCCAATATTTCAAATGTTTCCAAATATTTCCCGAAATATTTCCGGAAATATTTCCGTACAATATATTTCCGGAAATTTTACAACACTAAGCACGAAGGTTATAGCTCAAACAGTTTAGCAAGGCAATGTATCATATATAATAGAAATGCTTATTTGGAAATTCTATTGAAAATTAAATGTATTGAAAAACATGTTGTGGAGATGTTTAGCAGGCCTCTCCACTCATGGAGGTGATTCAATACTATAGAAGTTTGTTCATTAAATAGATCGTAAAAAGGTTAGTAACTACACCAAATTTAGAATTCCTAGTTAATGTCGACTAAGTTCGGGTCGTCAACTAAACGTGATCAATCCAAAAACCTAGTAAGTCGAAAAAGTCAGTTTTTGGGTAGAGGCGTTTAAACATTTATTTTAGTATTATTGATTTTACATCTTTCAATTTTCATATTAGTTTATGAGAATGTGGCCTAACTAGAGTTTTTCATGCTCTTTCATACTATTTGGATAAAATTGGCCTATCATTTGTAGAAAATGAAATTTTCATCCTTTTGAAGTTACTAATTTCGTACATATTAACATATCCCAAAATAAAAACCTAGTAAGTTGACTAACATTGATTGTTAGTCAACTTACTAGGTTTTTATTTAGGTTATCAGTTAGGATTAAGATTCAAAAACCTAGTAAGTCAAGATAAACAGGACCATTGTAAGTAGTTCAATATAAAAACATAATAGGCAGTAGCAAAAAACCTAGTAAGTTCAGTCAAGTATTTTTTTGTGAAATAAAAATTGTTTTTTAATTTTATCAAGAATTAAGGAATAACAACAAGAAAATAATGTAAGTAGAGTTACTAGGTTCTTGTCTGGGAATAACTCAGGTTTACGATTTGCAAATTGTTTTACTTCATTCATAGATTGTATGGTTGCAGAAGACAAGTCATAAATGCAAGAGGTGCTCAGTAACTCGTGTTGATCAATTCTGAACCATAATAAGAATAGAGGTACTAGAAGAGGGACTTTTTATATCTCGGAATTGGATAAATCGATTTAAGATTTGACTACTACTACCTACTGATGCATCTTGATCATGGGATTTCAAAAATGGAAACAAAGCAAAAACCTAGTAGATCGAGTTACTGGGTTTTTGGTTTGCACGGCAGTGATGTATTCAATTGGAATAAACTGTAAGATAAATGGAATACCAATCCTGAAGATCGAGATGGAGCGATCAAATTTTATGAAATATGTTCGAAATAAATTTCCAGTACTCATTATATGTAGTACTGGTCAAGAAGATTTTCCACTAACATTTTTTTCAAAACGATATCAGGATCTTACACAAGATTAGTAAAAATCGTATGTTGTTTTTTTAAATAGCCGTGATGTTTGCAGATGTCAATAAGAACATTTAGAAAAGACGTCCTGCTTTGAGAGAAACAATAATATACAATAAATCAGATAGAATGTTTAACTTCAACTGATAAAAACATACCTTTTTGCATTTGGTTGTGTTCATTCATTTTTGACTCATAGCCTTGTTTTCCCATGCCCATGGTATTTCTAGTCCAATTTGCATAGTCGTCTTTCCCATGTTGTCCACACTGTTGAAAATAAGACAATTTACTCAATTACGAAATATTCACACTCATTCTTATACAATGTTCATGAGTAAAATACTAGAAAGTATTCAATTATAGTGATAATTTTTGGGGATAGTGTTGAGACCATCTGCAGGGGGTTTGTTAATTTCTTGATTATCTTGTTTGATGGAATCGTTTAGCATAATATGGCAACCCAAAATCGGCTAGTTCGACTGTTGGCAACCGTACTTCACTTAAAATCGTTATCAGATTTTTCAAATGAATTAAATTATCATTCAACGTGTCTGAGGCCTGAGGGAAGTCATTAATTATGATCTTTTCAAAAATCATAGATGTCAAATATGTAGTAGTAAAATTTGAAAAGATGTTCTTATAATAGGTATGTCTGAATGACCTTCACATTCATCATACATCCAGTACCTATATCAAGAATAGATGGTCCTTAAATTCTTGAAAACATTGATTATCAGTTTCATTCATATGTGCAAGAATAATGCGTTAAACATGTAAGAAATCAAAATAATGGGAACAAATTCGTTCATAAAGTTTTAAGCTTGATACACATTCAATATTTTCTGCAAATACGAGGACATTATTGGTCTTTAGAAATCTAGGTGATGAATTAAAAAAAAGTATCTCACAGTAGCGGCTGAATCAGAGCGACAGACTAAAATTTAATAAAACTTTGAAACTGCATCAGTTCTCAAAAAAGATATGTTACATTTAAAAACTTCAATCCATTTGTCAGTTTGAACGTGGCTATTATTTTCAAAAAAAATAGTGCTCTTTTGCCAATTTTGAAAAAACATTTAAAGATAAAACTTTCTGCCGGGTAATTTTTGATACAAATTGCTAGAACCAATCGAAAGAGGGGAAAAATTATTTTCTTAGTTATCCTGAAAATTTCATAATAGTTGAACAAAGGATAATCGAGCTGTGTATACAATTTTAAACTTGGCAAAAGTAACCCTTTTTTAGCCATGTTCGTAAAAATCATGGGTGGTGTCACTAACCCTTTTTTAAACAAAGGGCACTAAACTATGTTTTCAAAAAATCGCTAGGACACTTAAACTGACAAATGTTTTTGAATGCACCATTTCTTCTTTGATAACTGATGCAGTATCAGTAGTAAGTTTTATCAAATTTTAGGCTGTCGGTGTAATTTTGTCTGATGTGATGAAAACGAAGCAAACGTTGTTCTGATGCAGACAGGGCCTTTTTCCAGAAATTAATATCGTCCATCACGAAAAAAAAACAGCCGCAGAGCAGAAAAAAAATAATACTGCTATGAAAAAGTGTCTAACGGGATGGGTGGGGGGTCGGGTGTTAGACTCGCGACCTTGTCGTTGCCATGCCTACCAGACAACGCTTACACCGCTCCGCGACGATATTCCCCCCAACCTCACCTCGTCCATTTTCGTCCCAACTTCTACGGGCAGACGGTGTTGTTTCTTTGTAGCTACTAATATAAAACTGGAAAAAGTGGCTTTAGTTGCGTTGATAATTTCAAAATAGAGAAATTACCAACAATATCATCACTTGGGAATCTTAATTAGTCAATCAATACTCCGTTACTGGAATGATTCATGTTATAAGGACATGCATGTTGTTTGACCTTGTTACTTCCTGACATATCATCTTATACATTTAGTTAGATATTTGAGATTTTGTCGCAAGATTTCGGCCTTATTTGATCAGTTTACGTCTCAGTTTATTAAGGAGTTCAAATGTATCGATGAAGTTTACTGTTTTTCATGTGAAATTACTCAAATAACTTTTTTTTTCCATTCTTAAGCATCGGTCAAACGTGAATCCGGCTCCACACTAGGTATGTGGCCAACTAGACAAAAACGTTGACGATGCGTGGAGTTTGAAACATGTCTGTAAGTCGGTAAATGAGATACAACTCAATGGAATATATGCCATATGAGGTGGGTACTTGGGTACTCGTATAGAAGATATTTCTTTGAAGTATATCTCATTTACCAACTTACAGACATGTTTCAAACCCCACGCTTTGCCAACGTTTGCCTATTATAGTTGGCCACATAGCGTGGAGCCTGTTTAACAAAGGTGAAAAGGTTCGATTAAGGATGGAATATTGATTTGGTTGGCAAAAAAATCATATTTGCTTCACGGCACGCATCCCTACTTCCAGTCAAGACTAATCCAAACATAAGGAATCAACTGCTGCGAAATTGGTTGGATGTGATTTGATATGCAACGTGATCCAAATTAAATTGAATCATTTTTGATGATTCATAACTTTTGTTTGTACGAAGCGACTTTGATAATTGCTGGACTGTAGTTCAGGGCTCTGTATTTTAAAGTGGTTGAAGCATTATTAAAACTGACCGAGGGCTTTGACGTAGACTGCGGATTTCGACCTCTTCGCAAACATTGAACACTCGGTATGAGATTGCAAGCCATTCACACAATTTATTGCGGTCATTTGCTTCAATAATATGTGTTACAGCATTGTTGGTTTCGCTATTGAATTTCTATTTTTTTGATATTATACAATACCAACACCTATAAGAGTAAAATAATGTTTAAAAGATCGCAAGTTGGTATAAAAAACATAAGATGAGAATTCACAAATGTTGCAATAATTCTCAAAGTATAACAATGAAAAATCTTGTAGAGTAGATTTATAATCTCGCTCAAAAAACATTTTTCTTATACCCTTATTCAGTTTTCAGTTTGAATTTTTGAAATATTGCGAGTTGTGAAATTTACGTCCACGTAAAATGTCATGAAATTTATCAAAATTGGTTTATACATACATAATTTACGAATAATCAATAACTGATTCAAGATAATAAAAGAAGAATTTTGTATAACGTGTATGTCGTGTTATACAAAATTCTTCTTTTATTATACTACTTCACGTGTACTCAACCATCCTCATTCCATGATTCAAGATAGTTTACCCAATACCTAGTCTACCATAAACTTCGGAATATATTTTCCATGACTGAATCGTTCGGGACACTTTGATTCATTTTTATTTTAATTATGCCAACTCTTTTGAACATTGATTTGGGCAATTAAATAGTTTTAACCTGAAATACTGTTAAAGAGAGTGAGAGATTGTTGAAGCTGAACCCCTTTTTTTAATGATTAATTATATTCATTTGTAATTTTTTGACAAACTATAGTTTCTTCCAATGCCTCGAACTCATCAATCAGTATAAATTACTAATTTTTCATAATGAGTGATGTTTATCCATATGCTCAGATTAGTATAAAATATTTGTATTTTACTTTCGAGAAAAACTTTTGAGCTAATAAATAGAACGCTTGGGACCTTATTGCCCGACGTCTGCAGAAATTATGGACAATTACATGGACTGTCACCGTTCACCTACTGATTTTGATGAGTCATCACAAATACAGGACTCCATAAACTATAAAAATTGCAAAAAATTTGCGAAGTAATAGTTTTTTGACGAAATACTGATATATTCAAATTGAAATCACTGGTCCAATAAATCCAAAACAGACTTTGAAGAGTTATCATGAAATTGTTGATCACATGAGAGCAACTTTTGTAACGATCCCCATATCGCGGGAGCTCCGAAGTTATGTACCTTACGTATATCGTATATCACGTTTCAAGCAACAAGTTATATCACTATCAAACTACGAGTAGGTATCTGATTCCAAAAATAATTGGAATTTTTTTGAAGTCAGTTGAATAGTTTTATGTTCATCACAAAAAATATCCACTTCTTCCTCAACTATCTGCTGAGAACAATCAACTTTAAGGCCTAATGAAAGCTCCATCCATTAATCACTTGTTGCATTTCTAGAGTTGAACGCGTGAACTACAGGGAGAAAGTTCAATATTTGGAGCAAATATGAGAAGTAGGCCTCGAAATATTGATTCTCCTTATTCGGGTGTCCTGTCCTAAAATTCAGTCGCTCACGCCGTGATTGCCATTAAACAACAAATTATTTGAATAGACATGATAAAATCAGTGAAAATATTGTATAGCCATTTTTTACAAAGAAAGTAAACTCCTAGAGACCTGCAGAAGTGCGTCCACTGTACCGCAGGTCAGGATTGGGGATGCCGACGGGGCGTCGGCGTCGCCAGACGTTTTGGAGACGTCGTGGGCGTTTGCGATCGATAGGAAGCGCAAGAGTTTTCACAGGAGCGGACCTCACACAAGACATTTTAGGTACAGTTTATTTTCAACAGAAAATGAGTAATCGAGTCAAAGTTTTTTTTCTACATTTTTAACTTCATATTTCATTTTGGAAATGTATACATACTTTGATTTTCATCTTTCGAAACAATTAAAAAAAATATCATCTATTTTCCACTTTGTCGTTTCCAGATTTATCCAGGATTCTCTCTTTTTGTTATGAAGATATTATTTCAAAGTTCATCACCTCAAAATAAGACAAAACGCGATGATCAATGGAATTAATAATGAGTGGAAATAAGCAACAATTATAATGATGAAGCAATTATAAAATTATAGTCATGGATTGCTGCTTTGAAAACTGTGGCCCTTATAGAGGCACAGCTATCTACGAGTATACAGTTTTTATGTCGTCGAAAAAAACTATTATTCGATTTTTTTTCATTCTTTTTATCTCATAGCTACATAATCGCACGGACTCAACGGATGCAAATACCCATAGAATGAATAAAGGGATGTTTATTAATTTATGCAACGCCTTGCAGTCTCTAATACCCCTTCGTATATGCAAACGTACTCTTACATGAGACAAATAGAAGATAGATGATTCTTTCATTCATTTATATCGTGAGAAAACGGTTAAAAGAATAGCTCTACATAAAAAATAGGGGGCTAAAATGGAGTTTCAAAGACATAAAAAATTAAGGGTTGATTTTTTTTGTTTCAAATATGAATCTATGAAAGAGGGTGAGCTTGGTGTATGCAAATTAGGGTTAGGGACTCGCGTTTTTTATGACTCGAAACCCCGGATGCAATGACGATCGTATTGTCTTTTTTGGGTCACATTCTTTTGTTATTCACATTGTTCTTGAGATACGTTGAGAATGCATCAGAGCTGCTTCTGGCACTAAATGGCTTCTTTGAAGATTGCATAGTAATTTGGCAGAGTAAAAGATTTGTAGTACAGGGCACTCTCTATTTAAAATTGTAGAATTGTTCAAGGTCATATGTATACAAGTGTGCTCCATGAGGTTGGGTTGGGTACAGACCAACGACTTCAAACCCAATAGACCCCGCATTCCCATAAGTATTGCATTGGTTTGTTTGTCTGGCAGATAAACAACGATTGATGATAGGCGCGGCGATGCGGGAGGTTCCAAACATACACAAAGACCAGGGGCGTGCGTTTATTTATATTTGTATTTTCATCTATTAATTGAGATATTCAATTATGCGAGTTTTATTTTTGCGATCGTGATAATATGAAAACATTTATTATAAAGAATAAAAAAGGTTGACTGTAAATACTGAAAAATCTCTAAACGAGAATGAATAAGGGTAAATGACTAAAAAGCAGCGTTTCATTTTGTTAAATTGGATGATTACCTTTATTCTGATTTTAACGGGTTTTGTGGGTGCGAATTATATATTCTGAATATTTTACGTTATGATTAGAAAACAAAGTGGGATGGTGGAAAGGGCGAGTTGGGGAGGAATCTACAACATGTGTACATATTATGCCTTTTAGATAGGGTTTTGAGGTGAAAAAATCCGTTTTTAAACTATTATGTTCTACTTTCTGATATTTCAAATCTAATACTTATAAAAGAGCTTGTCCTGATTGACTGACTCATCAACGCCCAGTCGAAACTATTATAGATAGAGCCATGAAATTTTGAAGAGATGTTCTGCTAAATACCAGTTCAGTTATCAAAGAAGTAATGGTGCATTTGCAAACTTCAATCCATTTGTCAGTTTACGTGTCTTGCGATTTTTTCCAAAAAATTGTTTAGTGTCCTTTTTTCGCGATCAAAATTGGACACTTTTCGAAACTTTTTTCTGTGTAGTTTTTGATAAAAATGGCTAGCACCCAGGCACGTATCCAGGATTTGATTTCGGGGGGGGGGGGGTCCAGTTGGTGTGTATGAAAAAAACTCTCGAAAAAACTACATCAAAGGAAAATCGCCTTTCAATAATGTAAAGAAAAAAGCAAATGCACCATTACTTCTTTGATAACTGATGCATCAGGATTCAAGTTTTAAAGCATTTTATGCTGATGCAAAAGTTTTCTATGTGTGCCAACGGCTTAAAACCCAAAGTCGTTGATGTGTGCTAAGAAAGAATTTTGCAAAATTTTACCCCCAAGGGGGTGAACGGGGTGGGGGTACGAAAAATCATGTTGATTTAAAATGTATGTAGCTTTGAACAATCTCGGTAGTAACGGATCTGCTAGTAAAGTATAAAAATTTCAAAAAAATATTCCCTTTTTTATTGATGAAATTTGCCTTAAATTTAGATCCTAGCGGTATTTGAGGTAGGTGTACCTGATTATAATTAACTACCTAATTCTTTAGAAAAAATAAAAACATATTTTGGAACTTTGTGTCATAAACATGTGCACCCCGTAATTACAATTTCTCAATAAGAAAAATATAGAATCCAATGGCGGAAGTCCTTATTTATTTATTAAGTTTTCAAGTAGTTTGATGCTGAGGATATTTGGGGTTGATAAAAAAACTATTTTTTCGACTGAAAGCAGACAATGATGAGATAAAAAACACTGAAATAAATGAAATAACAGTTCAAAATTTTAGTACATAATTTATTTACTACAACCTTTACAAATATAAAAACATCATTGGTTTTTAAATAATATTGTTTTTGTAAGCATGCTCCTAACTCTATGTGAAATATTTACGTAATTTCTTTTTACAGTATCATGATATATTCTTACAGTGAAATATTTTTTCAAAATAAGCTTTATCAAGTCCATAAAATGGTCTGTTATTATGTCTTCATCATATAGATGATCACCAAAATGGTCATAAATATTTCTTGGTAAGATGCGAAGGCAATTATTGATTAAAATAAGATCGGTCTTTTTCTTATTTCCAAAAATATTGAAATTATCTTGACATTGCCTCAATGTTTTTTCTGCAAGTTGACAAATTTCCGAGCAAATTTCAATAAAAAATTTGGAAGCCTTAAATAAGTTGCCATACTGTTTTCTCGTTTGCAGAAAAGAAAATGTTTCTTCTCCTTTTAGCAAGGCGGAACATTTGGTACATTTCAGGATTTTGGTCAAAGATTTTCCCACAAAACCAGATATATAATTTACTATATCAGCACTATAAGTTGTTAAGATGTTCGATTCGGTTCGATTCTTAGTAAGTATCTGTATTATATTGTGTTGTCAGAATCAAGGGGCCCCTAAGAGTACGGGGCCCGGGCCTTATCACCTCCACTAGCAATAAACAATTTAAAAAAAAACGCTGGGACACGTAAACTAACAATTCATTTGAAATTTGAAATGCACCATTAGTTTTTTTATGTAGGTATGATCAAAGTTATCAAACTACAACTTTGTTGATTTAAACATTTTTCTACGATTAATAATACGAAAGTTATCCACTGGCTAAAATATAATAATAAATATATAAAATTGAAAGTAATGATTTCTAGTCAAGTAAATACATCCTTCACACTGCAAAACATAAAATAAGTATTTTTTCGCTTTCCCCAATTTATCCCCTAGGGACGGCTATGGAAAATGTTTTATTTACAAACATGTTATTGTTTACTTACTTATGAAATGACAGATTGCATCCTTTGAAATAAGTCTTTTTGCACACTATGCACTTCATCCCCATTGTTTTCCTCACAAAACTCACAAAAAACTCGAAATACTCGGAAAAACCGTGGAAAAACAAGAAAATATACCAAAAACTATTGCTCACAATCAAAACAATGATGGCGGATATTCGGATAGGACCTCGTGCGTTTTCGTCTTTCACGTTAGATCTGGCCGCGTTGCCAAGTTAGCTCCAATTACAATCTTTAAATGAATTGCCTGTATGGATTGGAGTTATCTTACAATAATTCTATCAAATCAATTCTTTTTAATAATATTTAGCTACTTTATAGATGATTTTTGTGGTAAATCAAGAATTTAAAACTGTAATATGACTGTTGTTCAATAATTTATATCCAGTATGATAAAATTTCCAATCATTCGAATCAATTCTCTAGTTACAACCGACAACGGCGGAAAACATTTGTTTTGGTTCTTGCCCCTCTTGCCTCCCGAAAATGTTGACGACAGGTTGGAAACAATAATGCGGGGTCTATTGGGTTTGAAGTCGTTGGTACAGACAGCAATTTTTTTCAATATTTTTAACAGACTTTCGTCGAGGATAGTTTGTGCATGTCCAATAATCAAAGAAACATGTCATGAGACCATCTGGTTTAGCGAGAATGTTTAAAAAAATGTTACTTTGGTGTCAAAAAATAGGTTAATTTGAAAAGATATCGAAAAATGTTATTAAAAAAAAGTTGTTAAGAATTCACCAAAATTCTAGCTAAAATGACATGTCATTGTGTCAAAATTGATTTTTTGGTTATCAAACATGCACAAACTATTCCCGAAGAAACTTTTTGAAAAATATGAATAATACAAAAATTCCAACTGTACCCAACTTTATATGCATACAAAATCATATCTGTCCAACATTGTTATGCACATGTGACCTACATACAGGGTGGCCCAACGAAAAGGTCCCTCCCTTATTTATGACTTTCCTGGTATATTTTGGGAAAAACGCTCGGACACATCAATTTTTATTTTTAGGGGGACGTCTTTTCGTGTATGACTGTATAATACAGGGTGTTCCGAAACTAAGATATCGCATTACACTTGACAATTTTGAATGGAAACCCCCAATTTTCTTTCTATTTTTGGATTCTCCATGAAGTTTTTAGTAACTTTTGTATAATACAGTTTATACCTATCTTCAACCGTTTATTTAAAAAATTTAAACAAAAATCAATTACTTAGCTATAATGTGTCAAAAAGTCAATGTGGTAATAAATGTTGGAAGTGGTGTCCGTTTACCTCCATGCAATAATGAAGATTTTGCTCAAATCTATTCCTAACATTTTCACACATTTCTGGAGTTATTTGTCTGCATTCCGCCGTGATCCGCTCCCGAACATTTTGGATGGAGTCTGGCTTCGTACTAAAAACCTTACTTTTTAAATGTCCCCAAGGAAAGTAATCTAAAGGACTCAAGTCCGGAGACCTTGGTGGCCACTCAATGGGGCCGCGCCGTCCGATCCACTGATTTGGAAAATGAGTGTCCAAAAACTGTCGTACTGGAGCTACAAAGTGCGGTGGTGCACCACCTTGTTGGAAATGAAGAAAATTTTCATTATAATTAACCTCATTTTCAATTATTTTGGTTATTCGTGGCTCTATTGTATTCTCCAACATGTCCAAGTAAGTCTCCCCCGTCAAGTTTCCAGGAATAAAGAAAATAATAAATAATAAAAAATAAAAAAAAAAAAATCTGAAAAATCCAAATAACTTTAAAACGGTTGAAGATAGGTATAAACTGTATTTTACAAAAGTTACTAAAGACTTCATGGAGAATCCAAAAATAGAAAAAAAATGGGGGTTTCCATTTAAAAATGAAAAGTGTAATGCGATATCTTATTTGTGGAACACCTTGTATTATACAGTCATACACGAAAAGAAGTCCCCCTAAAAATAAAAATTGACCTGTCCGAGCGTTTTTCCCAAAATATACCAGGAAAATCATAGATAAGGGTGGGACCTTTTCGTTGGGCCACCCTGTAGATTAAAATACATAGTTTTCGAGAAATATGTATCTTCACCTTTACTCAACGACTTACTACACATATCTTATTTTTTCTTCAAGGTCAACATTCACGTTCACGCAAATCCGTCTATTCCTAGTTCTAGCATCTAGCCCCAGATCTACCCTCCCAACACGCCCTTCTATTTGCAATTCACACCATTTACCATGCATGTTCGCTGTACTTTTTGTAAAAAAAAAGTCAAAGAGGATGAAATGGGGTGAAAAGAGGGTCTTGAGAAAAAAATCTTATAATAAAAAATGCCTTGCTGGGTGGATTTATTTGAAAAACAGATGAGCAGTGTTGGTGTGTTTTTTCAAAATTGGAAAAACCTAAGGTAGGAAAATAGGGCGGAAAAGGCTTTAGACTATTATGGCTAATGTCTTAAAAATCTTTCTACGACGATATCGCTTGGGCGTTAAAATACCATATTACAAATAATATAAGAAAAAAGAGATTTGAAAAAAGTTAGTTAAAAAGTGAAAAAATATGTTATCAAGAAATATTTGTTTTTAAAATATCAAAATGCAATGAAAAATTTCCATTTCAACACAGGGTTTCATTCCCCTAAGTTTAAAGCTCCTGTGATTATTTTATTGAAATGTAAAAGAATAAAAAAAAAACAAAAAGTTTGGAGTGACACCAGAGGCTTCAAACTCGGCAATTGAAATTGAGGTCGAAAGATCTTCAATATACATAAGGTATCACTTGTGTTTCCCCCTCAAAACAAAAATCGACGGGTCCGAGCGTTTTTTATTTTCTTTTCATAGGGGCTCGTTATTTGGGGTGGACACTTTTAGCTGGGATACCCTGAATACACAGTATAATACTCTATACGGATCCAAATAAAGCAACGATTTGGAAAATGCCTGAATATGTATGTAGTTGGCAAACTGAAAAAAAAGATCACGCTAAAATTCCAATTACCTTGAAAAATATATATTTATTGATTAACCTATAAAACATTCAATGATGAAATATAGTGAAAAACTCATTAATCTAGATAGGTTGGGACAAAGTTTACTAAATTTAGTAATATTAAACTTAAGATTATACATGAGTATGCATGCGAAAAATGAAAAGTTTTTTCGTAAATTTAATTTTTGATAGTCGGGAATATCTACAAAGATTCTATAGGTGATCTAACTACCATTAGTTTCATTCGACATCGAAGATTTTCAATCGCAGGCTATCGTGCAAATCGATACCCACACACAACGGCAGATTTTGGAGTTTTGTTTGATGAATCAAACACAAACCCTGTTAATTTTTTTTGATAACCCTACATGATAACATTTACCTTGTGATGGCAAGTCAATAATTTGTTATAATATTAGCATTTCATAACAGTTCAGAAATTAATTCGAAAAATAGAATTCAATAATTTGAATATCTACAAAATATTGAATTATTTTTCATTTGACAAATTCAATATGTTTTTTAATAAAGAATCTGCTGTTGACGTATTGTTTCTTATGAGAATATGTTTTTTTTTCAAAATTTCTCATGCAATCATGGTGAAGTCATAAGTGAAATGAACACCCTTTTCTACAAAATTTTTATGAAATGGTGATGGTTTAGTAGAAAGTATTTTCAAAGTATTTTTACTTCGGACCACTTATAAATAACTATCCTGTGTTGCTCATTTTATTTTCTTGGAATAAATCAAAACAATTCGATTTCATCATTTCCAAAAAAACAAAACCAACAAGTAAAGCATCGGCAAGACAAAATATGTAATTGTATTTTGATGACTTTTAAGCAGAGAACGGAAAATATTTTTTTTATACATGTGATTTAAACCAACGATGTTTTTAAAAAAATCTTGTGATTTGAATCGCGATTTAAAACATTGATCTAAATCCATTGATTTAAATCAACATAACCCTGCAACTATCTCCCAATTTTTCATTGTTGAAAGTGACGCAAGATACCAGTATGAGATCATGTAAGGGTAGATATTGATCTGCTTGAGGTGAAGATATCGTAAAAACTCTTTCCAAAACCACCTTTATTATAAGCCCTAGGGTGTTGATGATTCATTCACTATTTGTTGACAAATTTAAAAACACTCTGAAAGCCAAGGTCGCTACAAGAATGTTCTATGTTTAATACAGTTTCATCGAAATGATACTCATTATTTATAAAATTTACTCTACATGTATAAAAGGAGATTGGATTATCTGGGAAATTTTTTAATCACAATAATAGTAAGCAAGCACATTACGAAAAATTATATTTTTCTGACTTTTAGGATTGTATAGTAAATAGTAAGCGGTGGACATGAAGCAATTTTTGGCATATCAAATGACTATCTGTCTAGGCATTTGCTAAGTGTCGCCGCAAATGGCAAAATGGATAAAATTAACACCAATCGGTTTTCCGCATATAGGAATTTCGCGTCAAATGCCTTATTTGGAATGCCGACCAATAATAACTCTGTTCACGTTTTGTGACTTTGAGTATGATCATTTTATAATGAGATTATATTATAAAATGATATCATCTATGATAGTGCGGAGACGGCGAAGTCGTTAATGAATTGCAGCAATCATTTTTGATTTTTATACATATGTTGTTGAAGTAAATATTTTTCCACCCACATGCATCGTACTCGCTCTCCACGTTCTATGAAATGATCATATCTCAACATTAAACTTTGATCTACACGTCATTTTCATTAATATGAAACCCCACAAATACACATGTATTTTCATCCTATCTTTTTTCATATGCAGAAAGGGCACATGTCAAATTGGGAAATCGGAAAAAAATATTTTCTCTGGAGATAATTTTTATTTGTGGCATCACTAGTGATAAATCAATTTTTTAATTTTTTGTGCATCGAAGTAGTACTCTGTATGATCTTTCAAAAATAAAATCAATTTTTAGTTGACTAGTCGCTTCTGAAAAAATTGACATTAGCCCTTTTTGCAAAGTGTGAAATTTATTTGATCGTGAAAATGATAATTAAAGTCAAACAAAACCCAACAACTTTAACTTAGAATAGGTACACGATAGGCAATTTCATTGATCAGAAGACTGTCCTCTTTGGAAATAATGGACGATTTATCGTTATTTAATATCTAATAGAACTGGAATATGTTCAATTGAGCCAGCCTCAAAATGCTTAATTTTTCAACCCATTTTCTACCACATAAAAATTGAAGATATCCATAATTCGAAGCGGCTACGTAAACATATTTTTGATTAAATGTCAATTGAAGAAAATATTTACATGCAAGCTTATAACACTCAATCAAGCTTGTCTAGGAATTAAATAATTATCACAAATAAACATTCCCTTGCCAAGTGTTATATCACTCAAATAAATTAAGTGCTTCAAAAACACTATAAACGTTTCAAAAAAAAATATTTTGACCCCAACATAATTTTTCAACGTTACTTCAATTAAATACTCAAGACAAATTGCCCTCGAGGATGTACGTTTTCATGTGTATAAGTCCTTTTTTTATCACATTTGTGCACTTTTTGAAGGTTCTTGCCGAATATAAAGTCAACGAATTTGGAGGTAGATCACCAAGGGAAAGATAAACGGATTTGATCTAATACGAGATGGACACATAAAAAAAATGTCAAATAAATTGTAGAGCCACTTCAACCCCCTAAAGTTTAAATGGATTTTGACAAGCATGTGCATTAAAGAAGAAAACAATTTTCTTCTCATTTCACCTATAATTTTTCTTCGCATGAACAAGAGTTATAGCATGACCTACAAGAAGTGATGAGATATTTTCAATCTTTTGATCAGGCATATAATATGTTTTATAAGGGGTACCAGGGGCCGAATTCCATGCACCTGTGGAATTGTAGCAACACGTCGCTTCCCCATCATTTTACACAGAATTCCAACAGTACACGGAATACGGGCCCAGGGTAACTTATAGCCCCAATTTTTTTGCTTGCGCAATTTTTTCAAATTGGACCATAAATAATGAGAATGTGGAGATTACATAACAGTGGTATCAGCTTCGATAGTCTACAGTCTTCTCGAGATAAATCATAAATCAATTCAAACATTCTTCGGGGATTCGAAAATACTGACAAAAAACCATCATCAGGGTATCGTTTTATCACAACTTCAACACGTTTTCACTTCTTCCTAAATCACATCATGAATTTCTCGCCAGTTCACTTAACTCACCCACAAGTGAAGTTTTCAGCAGATAAAATTACTAAAATTAGTCTACCCCCTTCTTTTCCCTTTATCATACCACCTCAGGTAATTTTTCCACTTTTGTAAAAATGCGTCGTGGCACTTGTCTTTTACTTTGATGGGTACCCAATGAGTTGTGGTTTTCCCAAAGATGCTCCCTGGCATAAAATTGAATTCCTCTTTGAAATCACTCCGTTTATCTTTTTTTTTAAGAATTACTTTCGTGTGCGCTCATGGGTTTTGGAATATATTATGTATATTCAATAACATCTAATTGATTGGTTTACGAAATCAATTTGTACCAGAAACTATTTTCTTTCTCTCCAAACACCTTAACCATGAGACAAAACATCCAAAATGAATAGCTTCATATATTTTTTACCTGCTCAATAAGGATGATTTTAATACATATGCAAGTGTGGCCGAATTTCTATGACTATTTTTTCTCACGACACTCAATTTTAAAACACACATCATTTATCTTCCCTGATTGTCTCATTTCTAATAAGCATATTTGCCAGTAAGCCATTTGCATAAACGGCACTTCTTATGTTCCCTTTATCCTTCTCATAGTTCTCCCAAGTGGATTATGCAAAATTAAGAACTTTCATCATTGCACCACGTTGTTGGGGTGTTGTAGACAGCTGAGTATTTTGTTTACTAATTCAAGAACCGTGTAGAGTATCGGACCCATCATCTTTTCATGTTTTAGAATTCAATATGTATAATATACAATAACAATTACTATGATACCTAATTATTTATGCAAAACGAATTATGAAACCTCTTCACTCATTATCTTTCTCTTATACACTGAAATGAAAATGTTTTTTTTGTTATAAATCTTTAATGGACCCTTTCTTTACATTTACTTGATTGTTTTTATGACAAGGTTCATCTAGCAAGTCTTGCCAATGATAAACATTTTTCGTTGTGGCAGGGAACTCTTTCAATGAAAATATCTCGAAAATGGCTCACTTGAGCAAACTTTGACAAAAGTACCTTTTCCACTTGAAATTGTCTGGAAAATCTTTTTCGTTAATGAAGGATCAAAAAAACACTGGGAAAACAGTTATGACCATTTAAAACCACAAAATGTGCAGTGTAGGGCCTCTCTAGCGGCCACAGTTGAAAGGACTTCAGAATCGAATTTCTCAAACCACAAAACCCCCATATACCAATTTTCAAAGCAATATGTAAAAAAGTGTCCAAAATAATTTGGAAAATCGATTTTTAATTTTAAACTTGACCACCTTGTATCTCGGAAACGATGCAATTATCGACTGAGATAAATTGCGGTAAATCGACATATTTTAACCCCAGGGGTATAAGGTAGAGTTTTTTTCGCACCTTTTAGGGACACTCTGTATACAGGGTGTTAGAAAATAAGTGCGACAACCTTCAGGAGGTAATTCTGCATGAAAAAATAATGACAGTTTGCTGTATAAACATTCGCAAATGCTTCGTTTTTTCTTTAAAAAAATTGAGATCCTTACCCGTATGCGCGCCACTGATGAAAATAAAATTCTTGATTACATGTCGAAAAATGCTCAATAAGTACCTCTTATAATCCACTAAATTTCATTTGCATATCTCAACCAGTTTCAGAGCAATCAATAAATCTTCAGTTTCATGAAAAACTTCAACATCCCGTATCTCAGAAAACGAAGCATTTGCGGACTCATGTTTATATTGCAAGCTGTCATTATTTTTTCATGCAGAATTACCTATGCACCCAAAACCGCGAAATCCCAGATCTGCGAAATCCCAAAACCGCGAAATCACAAATTTGCGAAAACGCAAAACCGCGAAACCCCAAATCTGCGAAAACGCGAAACCGCGAAAATCGAATCGATATGGGACTCGGCATGTTTCAGAGAGCTTTATTAGAAAGAATAGAGAGAGGGATAAATATGTGATTCGAAGATTTAAATGATTTTCTTACCCATGTTTTCCTTGAAGAATTGTCCATAACCAAAAATTTGTTTAATTTTCATCATAATACCTGATAATAACAATAATTAGAGCAATTTTTCAGTTTACCGACTATTGCAATTTTTATTTTCTTTGTGCATCACCTTTATTTAGACCCTTCTTGAAGGTGTTTGCAACCATGAAAAATGTCAAAAAGAAATAATTCTTCTTCATTGTTTATAAACATTTGATCAGCATGTGAATATATAAATCTTATTCTGGATGTTCTTGAGAATCAGTAAGTAGTTATATATTTTAATCCTGTAATTGATCTTAGCACAAGATAAGTTGGGCAGGAGCGTTACTTTTCAAACGATATTTAAGAGAACATCCACCGGCTACGCAGGGCAAGAGCGTACCTTTTTACTCGGGCAAGAGCAGCCATGTCGGCAGGAGCGTTACTTTTTAAACGATATCAGTAGAATTAAACACAGTTACACCCGCTTCATTATAATATAAGTTCAGCTTACTAGTTTTGTTTCAACCTGTCAACAGCTGACATGCGTTTCGTTTCACTCGGATTAACGCGGATCACGTAAGTTCAATCGATCGTGCACATCATTCAGGTTAAATATTTATCCTTCTCATTGATCTTCTCTTTTCAACTCACGTTCGCAAAAATGGTAAATACGAACACGAACTAACGAGCATTCACGAACAAAATCGAGTATGAAGTTTAAGACATGGAAGCAATCTCGAACATAATAGTCCATGATGAAGAGAATATGAAAGGGAGTAAATTGTAGAAAAATTATTCATTCAATGATAGTCCAACTTCTTCCGATAAATCCAATAATTTCAGAGTTGGTTCGGTCCAAGTCCGTATTTTATGTATGTGCACTTATGAATCCACAGAGGCACACAAAATATTAGCTACATATACCTCTTCATTGGTCGATTTTTCTGAAACAATTCCCAGAATGATCCAGCCTACACCGAACTTCCCTGTTTGTGGCATTCCGAAGTTGGTGGTGGCGAAGAGAGGGAATATTTTTCTAATTCTCTGTGGCATTCCAAAATCAGTGATAAGGTAGGGAGAAGGAAAGAGAATTTTCGGTAGACCAAAATATCTTCCTCTCATCCTAAATTCAGTACCTAACATTTCAGTTTTCGATCATCAACATGATTCTTAATCTCCATCATTATTCAGGTTACAAGCACCTACGTAGAATGAGAATGAAACCAAAAAGTAAAACATCAAATATGTGTAGCCAGATTTGGTATGAATAAAAAGAGGAGATCCTAGTAAGTCCTTCCCACCATCTTTTCAAAAATGTGAGCAATTCTCAAATATGTTGACGCATGCCGGATCGGACGCCCCTGAAAGTATGTTTCGTTTAGCACGAAAATAAACTCAAAAAGTAATACATTTTTAGTTTGCAAAACAAATTTTCCAAAAATGACGATCATTTTAAAATAAAATTATATGTTTGCAAGTCAAAAGATTATCTGTTATTTGAAATCTATTGAATTTTGTCCATTAGTTGAATTTAAATATCTTTTTTTCATGTGCTTGCTTCAACCACTGTAACGTCCGCTTGTTTAGACACGGAAATAAGGCAACATTTATTTTTCTGTATACCAGTCAATGCCTGCATATGCAAATTTACTTCACTTACGCGCCAGCCAGTCCTTATTGGCGCCACCAAATCCATGCATGTGTAAAACACTGTGAATATGAACAAATGAATAAATGATAAATAAATAGCTCTTTATTAAGCAAAGCTTTACAAAATACTCTACATTGCGTACATAATAATAAATATAAATAAAATTTTTCGAAAAACTGATGAATAAATGCTTAAATCAATATTAAATTGAAAAAGACTCTTGAATTAGTTTTGAAAGACTCAAGCTCATGACTATTTTTTACGAAAAGTGGAAGATCATTGAATTGATTAAGACCTCTATAAAACAAGCTTACTTGAGTTCTTGTCAAGCGGTTGGTTTGTACGTAAAAATTATCAACATTTCTAGTGTTATATCCATGTACAGGGTGATTCATTTTCAGAGTCAGGGTGCCAGCTCTCGTAAACTATTCATCGTAGAGGCTTGCGGCAAAAAATTTTATCACTTAAACGGCCAAGAGAAAAACCTGGAAAATATTTTCAAGTTTCTGAAATGGTCGCTAGGGGGCGTAACAACCAACACCAAGTAGAAAAATATGATTTTTATGGAATTGTTTTCAATTAAAATATATCGATGGGCTCATTTTCGGATCTACTGACTATTCACCTACACTTTTTGTCAAAAACGTTTTTTTCTATCTATCATTATAAAGTGGTGGGGGAAGTTCAATTGTTTTATTAAACAAACGGAGATTTCTCCCGTTTCGCTTGACCGATTTAAACGAGCTTGGGCTAATATGAAAGAGCATGATCTGCACTTCAAAAAACTTTTTTGGTTTTGAATTTTTGACCTTCGCCGTCGCCGCTAGATGGTGTTAACTGAAATGGTAGCATGTTTTTGAGTTTTTTCAAAAAAAATCAAATGTAATGGTATATTCATTTTTATATATTTTAAAAAGGGATACATTTTCCTATTAAAAAATTAAAAAAAAAAACAAAAAAAAAATTAAAAAAAAAAACAAAAAAAAATCATTTTTTTTTTTTATGGGAAAATGTATCCCCTTTTAAAATATATAAAAATGAATATACCATTACATTTGATTTTTGAAAATAAAACGCAAAAACATGCTACCATTTCAGTTAACTCCATCTAGCGGCGACGGCGAAGGTCAAAAATTCAAAACCAAAAAAGTTTTTTGAAGTGCAGATCATGCTCTTTCATATGAGCCCAAGCTCGTTTAGATCGGTCAAGCGAAACGGGAGAAATCTTCGTTTGTTTAATAAAACAATTGAACTTCCCCCACCACTTTATTATGATAGATAGAAAAAAACGTTTTGGACAATAAGTGTAGGTAAATAGTCAGTAAATCCGAAAATGAGCTCATCGATATATTTTCATTGGACAAAATTCCATAAAAATCCTACTTTTCTACTTGATGTTGGTTGTTACGACCCCTAGCGACCATTTCAGAAACTTGAAAATATTTTCCAGGTTTTTCTCTTGGCCGTTTTAGTAATAAATTTTTTTGCCGCAAGCCTCTTCGATGAATATTTTCCGAGATACAGCCGACAGCCATTCTTAGTGGGACACCCGGTGTACTTTCAGGAAATTTCACAATAATTTGACAGACTGGCACCCTGTCTCTGAAAATGAATCACATCACTCACGAATAACAATTCATGTGACTAATAATCAGGTACCAAACAATGTATCATTTTAAAAATCATAATATAGGTTCTGAATAAAATATCTTGTCGTCCATTCATGACTTCAACTGTTTGTAACATCAAATTAACAGGGGTATATCTGTCACAGTGCAAAATAGAACTAAGGGCACGATTTTGAATTTTCTGTAATTGATACACTTTTTTCTGTGACAGATCAAAAAGAATTGTTGAGCAATACTGAACCCGTATTAGTAGGTATTATGGATTTATACAATATTGTTTTTATAAATGATGAAAGATTTTTGCCAATGCTTTGTAGAAAATAGACTTTTCTAGACATTTTTGATGAAGTGTAGTCCGCATGCCTGTTGAAATTCAGATTTTCATCGAACATCACTCCTAAATATTTGATGACTCTCACTCTCTCTAAATGGTTGCCGTCTTACATGATGTTAAGGTTACAACTATCCAATTTAAGAATGGTGTAAGATGTTCCAAAGACAACAAATTTACTTTTTTTTAATTCACAGTCATACTATTATCACTTAGCCATTTACAAATATTAGATAAGTCATCATTCAAGTTTTTGATCGTATCACTGACGTTTTTACCACATATGTATAATATTGTGTCATCGTCCAACAATTTGATATTACAGTCCTTAACTACCTTGAAAATGTCATTTATGTATAAATTGAACAAAAGTGGTCCCAAAACAGTGCCCTAGGATATATGATCATTTAAGGGACTTATTGTACGGTGATTACTAGCTGGACAGCAAAATTATTAAAGTAATAAATTGATTGGAAAAACAAATAATTCAATTGAAAAATTGCATCACGAGAAGCCATCCAGCATTAGTTATATGATAAGAAATTTTTCTACTGCCTTGACGATAATTCAAAAAATAGAGATTAAATGAGAAAGAAAGAACACTCGAAGTCACAACAATGCGAGAGGAATCCGGATAAAACAACTACACATTTTTCATTCAACATATATTGGATATCATAATTTGAAGAAGAGGAAATGAAGTTGATCTGTTATAGAAAAATCACGGCTTTAAATTTGTCTCTTCCACCTCCGTCATGGTCGACGATGAGAAAAACATTTACTAACAGACTGACAAGTCTGAACATGTGGGTTTGTTCCAAGACTAATGACAAGAGGGATACTTTCTTAATGTTTGATCTTCTTCCCACGCTAAGTCATCGACTTGTACTTAAAATGGGGTTGCCCCGGAAACTGAAACGCATTGATGTAATTCGGGCTCTCGGCAACTCGAGATTTCAAAAAATGTGTGCCTGTTATGAAACGGTAGTCAACAGGACTAAATTAAATGATGAGTATCTTATATCGGAAAATGAATGATGTAAGTTTCATATCGAGCAAATAAAAACTAGTCCAAGAAAGTTTGAAGTACATTCTTAAGGCATCAAGTCTACAAATTGAAATGATTCTTCAGCTTTGTAAAGACGTGTCCAATTGGTATTACAGTAGAACCCCATTATCCGTGCTCCTCGTGATCGGACGAGACACGGATGATTGAAAAGCACGGATAATCCGAGCATTCATTTCTTATATATAAATATAAATATAATAATATGTATATGCTTAAAAGATGACAGAAAAAAAATTCATAAGTTTAAGTATTGCATAAAAAGATAACACAAGAAAAAATATAATTCTACATAATGTAAACTAAAAAATAAAAAAAATTGAAACTCTACATCGGCACATATTAGAAAGTTCTCGTGTCTTTCACGCTACGATAATACGGTAACGTTGTGGACACGGTATTTCAAATGTGATTTCAGAGTTCTCGTGGCCAAATCACCCAATCCGCATCCGCTATTGTGTTTACTTTTGATAACCTGATTTTTTCCTGATCAAATTTCCTCGTCCAACTTTGTTTTTCATATTATTAAATATCGAAGAAATAATAGTCAAATTACAGTTAGAATGATTCTTTAATTGAGGCAGAATTAGAATATGGTTTATAACACAGTATTTATCAATTCCTATCAATTTAATATGATATAATGTATCAATAAACTCAACTGCTTCCAGACGTGAAACTTCATCATCCTGAAAAAACCTAAACCGCTACTTCTTATTTGGATCACCTTTTCATACATAGCGTTACGGTAAGTGAAATTAAGACAGCACGAGAACTCCATCATGTTCAAATACGGTAAGGCTATTTCGACAGAACTTCAAAAACACAATTTCGATGATGAGAAATCATGGCACGGATAATCCGCTCACGGATAATCGGGGTTCTACTGTACTTCGATTTTTTAAAAGGAATGTAAGGATATAAATAAAAAATAATCACATAATATGTTGTCATAGATGATTAACTCTGAACTGCTCGCATTCAAATGTAGAAAAATAGTTACATGGAATATTTTCAAGACAATTCACACATCTAAATAAAATTGTTGAAAATTGAATAAGAAACAAATATCAAATTTTATGATCACCACAGAGACAACGCACAAATAAATTTGCTCCAAAACTATTGATGTTGCCTCAGTCCAATGTTTTGACAAAAATAAAATGAGTAAAAATTGCTCAACATGTTTAATGATTCCGAGTCAACCATGACGAGTACTTTCATAGACTTTTTGCGACATCGATATTTTCAAAATCTTACAATATGAAATCAAGTATCATACATATTTCCAAATTATTTCAATGTATTTGTCACGGCTAAAGCCCTAATATTGGGTAATTCGCGAATTATCCGGATAATGTTAGAATTATCCATACAGAGTGGATAAAGCCATAGTTATTCAAAGGAAGCACGTTGCTTTTTGGGCATTAACCGGTTCATACTGGAATTATCCAACCTCCCTTGGATAAAACCAGAAATATGAAATAGTCCGCATTTGGTACTCGCAATTTGGGTTAGTTTGGGTTAGTTTGGGTTAGGAACCGATGTTTTTTCAATCTTCTCCATTACTTATAAGTACAATTATACCGATATGTGCCTCGAAATATTTTTCTCTTAGAATTGCCACCTTATGTTTGTTTCAGTGAATAATAAAAATTGATTCTACCAGAGTCTATAAGTTATTTCGAGAATATTACAGAATACTTTACTTATTGTGGAATGAGTTCTTTTTTTTTTCGTGATTTAGCCATTGCTTCCTGGCTAAAACTAGAACTACCCGGATAATGCCCGAAGTCATTCAGTTCTTCGCGCTTTATCCAGCAGATTTGGATAAAACGCGAAGTATCCGGTCAATACTAGATCTATCCAATTACGGGCTTTAGCCGTAACTTATTGACAATGAGTATTTTGATCCCATTATGAAAATTTGGGCGTGATATTCGGGATCATTTATCTTATAGCCTGTTCGATTTCGAGTATCAAGAAGAAATAAACACACACGAATGACACATTATCGAATTACATATTATTACTGTTCTTTTTCCGTCAAGACGTTCTCAGATAAAAACACATGGGCTCTTTGCGTTTCACTGTCGACGACCAGCAGAATAACATGTTTTTTTAATTAATGTTTCTGTCCGGAGACAGAATCAAGTTTCTGGATAGAAAAAATTTACGATCATATAATCATCACCAGTTTTGAAAAAAGCAATGTATGGATGAATATTAAATAATATTTTTTGAATAGATAAATGAGAAACTCGCAGGTATGAATTAGAACAAACTGCACAATCTGATGGATGTGATAACTCCATGGAAGCATTCAAAAATAGTGGAAAATGTTTCTTTCCGTTCTAGAACCAGTAAAATAATGGTGTAGTAGGCGGTTAATTTCTTTGTAATACTGAAAACTTAATAATCCACTGTACTCCCAGAAAATGAGAAGGTACAGAAAATTATCACTGCCCCTGGACTATATTTTACATAATCCAAACCCCTTAAAAACTACTTCTTAGAGGCTTATAATTTCTCATGTCGATTTGCTCAAAAATATTTACTTCGTGTTGCGGAACTGCGGAACTCTCTCTATGTTTCAGTATCCACGCCAAACTTCAAATCGATCAATTAATCTATTCTGGAAGAAAATCACTGCTACGGCAAACTTCCCCAACATTTTTATTGTTGGTTGTTGTATATTTCTCGACGTGTCGAGTTATTTTGCAATGATTTTCCAACAACTAGATATAGCCCGACGTCTCTTTGTGTGTCACATGTTTATACATTGAGGGGAGAGAGGAATTCTTGCGAGAATTCTTACGAGTTTGCCAAACTGCAAATTTAATAAGTAGCTACCTTGTATTCAAGGTATTTTAATTCTAATCAAGAATACTCTATTCTCTATGAGTGCATCTCCGTTAGTCACCAATTATATAATATGTACATTTTTAAATCACTAGTGATAATAAAACATTTTCAATGAGAGCCATATTTTTCCATGAACCAGTTACTTATGTAGACACGATGCAACGAAATACATCTGGCAACACGACACAAATGCCTATTTGAGATCAACCAATCACAGCTGGATAGTCATTTTAACCAATCATAGCCTGTAGCTCCCTTGGAACACTGTTGTCGGCTTGTTCAAAATTCAATATTTTTGAAGGCCGAACAGCTGGTCTATGTGAACAAAACTTATCAAGAATCAGTAGATTATAACTGTCCTCACCAGCGATATTGAAACAAATAAAAAATTAAAACATATCCTCGTTAACACTGGTTAATCTCTTTTGATAAAAAGTGAAAATTCTGAGTGCTTTTTATTTGCAACAATCCAACGTTGAACGAACGTTGAACGAATTCAACGGACGAGATGTCAATAATAACATGTTTATTATAGTGACAAACAATTTGCCCGGAATCTAGGGTGTACGCTAGTTCTAGTGGGTTCTATGTTCTAAGGTATTTTCAGTCAATCAAGTTAAGAAAATATGATGATATTGATGATGAATCACAAGAGAACTGAAATCCCCAAATAAAGTTTTTGAGTTCTGATGCAGTGGCAAAAAAAAAGATTTCGTAATATCACAAACACGAGGACAAAAGAAGTGATAGGTTTGATAAAGACGGTTGTAGGTACAAGTTACAAAATATCAAGTAAGACAGTTCTATGGCTTTATACAGTGGCGGACATAAGTATGGAAAGGCCTTTACATTTGATAAAACTCTGATCCTGCATCAGTTCTCAAAGAAGGGATGGTGCATTTGAAAACTTCAATCCATTTATCTGTTTAGGGATCCTGGCGATTTTTTCATAAAATTGTTAAGTGCCCTTTTTTACACGTTCAAAAAAAGGCTACTTCTCTAATTTTGTTCTGTGTATCTTTTGATAAAAATGGCTTGCACCATTCGAAAGAGGAGTAAAAGTCATGTACTTCCTGAAAATTTTATAATGATTGAACAAAGGATACTTTAGCTATAAAATTTTGAACTTGGCAAAAATGACCCATTTTTGAAAAAATCATGGAAAATGGGTCATTTTTGTCAAGTTCAACATTCTATTGCTAGGCTATCCTTTGTTCAATTATTATGAAATGTTCAGGAAGTACAAAGCTTTTCCTCCTCTTTTGAATGGTGCTAGCCATTTTTATCAAAAGTTAGAAAACTAGCCTCTTTTTGAACGTAAAAAAGGGCATTTAATAATTTGAGAAAAAATCGCCAGGACAAGTAAACTGACCAATGGATTGAAGTTTTTGAAAGCACCATGACTTCTTTGATCACTAATGCAGGATCAGAGTTTTTCCAAATTCAAGGGCCTTTCCATACTTATGTCCGCCACTGTATATCGAAGTGTGAATATAAGTTGATAAACATTTATGTAGTGTGATATATAATCCATCAAAAGCAGATAATGAATGACTCGTTTGTAGCATATTTCTCTCAATACCTGGATCAAATTAATATGTGACTTTGAGGAAATCAATATCATTATCAACTACGATTTCTTAAAAATGTCTCTTTTCAAGGTGAGAAGCTGTGGATGATATCTCTCGAAAATGATTTCTTTAAACAGTGCAAGAGAGAACAAGAGTGACAAATACAAGCACATCTTCAAGATAGGGTATCCCAGCTAAAAGTTTCCACCCGAATTCAAGTTATTTAGCATATTTCTAGTTTGCCCTTCCCCCATCTCTAAGCACGTTTTATTTATTATATTTTGGTCACACTAATTTGAATCTATAATATTTTCTATTTTCAGAATTTTACGGAAAACTTTTGCTTTCAAGGACTCTCAAAGATACGTTTTCTGTATTCGTCAAGAGTGTATCTGATCTGTTGATGCACACAAGCACTCAAAAAATGCAAGTGAGTAAGCAAAAGTTCCACGCATACTCTCAGGTGGTTTATATTTGAAACTTATGGAGTTTCTCAAATGAGTGATTCAGTATAAATAAAGCTTTGGAAATTGTGTTTTCCGTAGAAGATACAATGCTCTATGTTGTGGGAGAGAACTGGAACCAATTACAGACAGATATGAACTGACTTGGCCGCTATATTTTATAAGCTTGTTGTGTGTAAGACTGTGAATGGCCTCAGTATTAATATTGTCAAATCAACCTGTGTATTTGCAAAAAAATAAAATTATCGAAAGGTTCTCAAAAAAATATCTGTAGTATCTGCTGTATTGATGGTCATTACATGACTAATTAATTGCGTCAAGATCATTATTTTCAACAGTTAAAATGATCGAAGTAATTATTAAATGTATTCATTTTTAATTAATTGAATTTTTACGAAGCAAACTACGACAATTTTAATCTTATATATAATGAGTTTTGATTCTAAATACAAAGAACTCTTGAGATTTGACCAAAAGATTGGTTTCAGTCATAGTCACTTCGAGATAGGCTCTATTATAATGCTTATTTTACATGATGAGTACGATTGGAAATCACAGTTGCGATGGTTAAAATCAATGATTTTCCAACCACTAGATATAGCCCGACGTCTCTTTGTGTGTCACATGTTTATACATTGAGGGGTGAGAGGAATTCTGGCGAGAATTCTGGCGAGTTTGCCAAACTGCAAATTTAACAAGTAGCTACCTTGTATTCAAGGTATTTTTATTCTAATTAAAAATAGTCTATACTCTATGAGTGCATCTCCGGTAGTTACCAATTATTATATATGTACCGGGTGGCCAACTAAGAATGCGAGGTAGCGTTTCTCGGAAACTATTTATCGTAGAGGCTTGCGGCAAAAAATTTTATAACTAAAACGGCCAAGAGAAAAACCTGGAAAATATTCTCAAGTTTCTGAAATGGTCGCTAGGGGGCGTAACAACCAACACCAAGTAGAAAAATATGATTTTTATGGAATTTTGTCCAATGAAAATATATCGATGAGCTCATTTTCGGATTAACTGACTATTTACCTACACTTTTTGTCAAAAACGTTTCTTTCTGTCTATCATAATAAAGTGGTGGGGGAAGTTCAATTGTTTTTTTAAACAAACGGAGATTTCTCCCGTTTTGCTTGACCGATTTAAACGAGCTTGGGCTCATATGAAAGAGCATGATCTGCACCTCAAAAAACTTTTTTGGTTTTGAATTTTTGACCTTCGCCGTCGCCGCTAGATGGCGTTAACTGAAATGGTAGCATGTTTTTGAGTTTTTTCCAAAAAAATCAAATGTAATGGTATATTCATTTTTATATATTTTAAAAGGGGATACATTTTCCTTTAAAAAAAACAAAAAAATCAATGTTTTTTTTGTTTTTTTTTTTTATAGGAAAATGTGTTCCCTTTTAATATATATTAAAATGGATATACCATTACGTTTGATTTTTTCGGAAAAAACTCAGTTTCAGTTAACGCCATCTAGCGGCGACGACGAATGTTACAAATTAAAAAGCAAATGAGCATTTTATAGCGCAGACCATTCTCTTTCATATGAGCCCAAGTTCGTTGAAATCCGTCAGGCGAAACGGGAGAAATCTCCGTTTGTTTAATAAAACACTTGAACTTCCCCCACCACTTTATTATGATAGATAGAAAAAAACGTTTTTGACAAAAAGTGTAGGTAAATAGTCAGTTAATCCGAAAATGAGCTCATCGATATATTTTCATCGGACAAAATTCCATAAAAATCATATTTTTCTACTTGGTGTTGGTTGTTACGCCCCCTAGCGACCATTTCAGAAACTTGAGAATATTTTCCAGGTTTTTCTCTTGGCCGTTTTAGTCATAAAATTTTTTGCCGCAAGCCTCTACGATGTATAGTTTCCGAGATACAGTACCTCGCATTCTTAGTTGACCACCCTGTACATATTTAGATCACTAGTTAAAATAAAACATTTTCAATGAGACCCATATTTTTCCATGAACCTTGGTTACTTATGTACACACGATGCAACAAAATACATCTGGCAACACGACACAAATGCCTATTTGAGATCAACCAATCACAGCTGATAGTCATTTTAACCAATCATAGCCTGTAGCTCACTTGGAACACTGTTGTCGGCTTGTTCAAAATTCAATATTTTTGAAAGCCGAACAGCTGATTTATGTTAACAAAACTTATCAATAATCAGTAAATTATAACTGTCCTATAACAACAACGATATTGAAACAAATACAAAATTTAAACATAACCTCGTTAATACACTGGTTAATCCCTTTTGATAAAAAGTAAACATTCTGAGTGCTTTTCATTTGCAACAAGGCAACGTTTAACGAACGTTGAACGAATTCAACGGACGAGATGTAAATAATAACATGTTTATTATAGTGACAAACAATTTGCCCGGAATCTAGGGTGTACGCTAGTTCTAGTGGGTTCTATGTTCTAAGGTTGAAATCATTTGATTTTTTCAATTCAAATCATGTAGCAAAGATTTACTTTGTTGATCATCAGACATTGAGAGTAAGAACAGTTTATTTGAAAACTTGGATAAGTAGTACATATAAAAACTAAACTAAACTAAAGCTCCCTGAGTTCTCAATCTTCAGTGTAAAGAAAATACATTTTATTTTTGAGACTCAAGTCTTCATTATTATTAGCCTAGTTTACACCGATAACTCGTTTAGTTCGGTCCGATAGGATCAAGTGGGTGCAACGCGTGAACCAAATGAGTACGCGCGCAATTCGTAAACGTCAAAAATAAGTCGAGATTATTTATCAACACAATTCGTGACCAAAAAAAAACAAGTAAGTACGCTCAGATTGCCTTAGAAACTCAGAAAGAACAAAATCACAATTCACAATAATCACAATCAACATAACCTCATAATTTTGATCAAGATCGAACCAGATGTATTTCGGTACACCTGCTGGCGAATACCGAACAAAGAGCGGACCAGCTTATTCCGCAACTGTTTATACCATTCGAACCAAATATTTGGTTCTGATATAGTTCGAATTTAGAACTTGGTCCGCGGACCAAGTTGTCGGTGTAAACTAGGTTATTGCTTATTTTCATCAAAAGAGAACATCAAGATAGGATCTCGCACCATGAAAATTAATAGAAACAACATTCCGAAGTCCCATGAATTGAGAAAACCAAACAATAGTGCTGAACAGGCATTTGGACCAATTTCATAATCAGACTTTAAGGAGAATTTTTTAATCAATAATAGTCCGTATTGGTGTGATCATGAAACACTTCAATTTTTGCACATTTTAAAGAGGACTGAATATGAAACTTTAGTTAACTAAAGGTAAAGCTTCACTTTCAGACCACTTTAAAATGAGCTAAAATTGGACTGTTTCATACTCACACCAATACGGACTATTATTAATTAATTATTATCACTTATGCTCCCGAAATTTGACAGAAAAGCACAATTTTTGCCATTTCCCATATACTTTCATTACCTTCATACATTCGAATGAATCGTCGTCATATAGAGTTGAGATTGCTTCCGATACTCTTTTAACTATACGACTTACTGAAGGTTTTGGCATTCAAATAACGTTTAAAGAAATACAAAAAATTAATACGACCTTATACCTATAATTCGATCAAATCTTCGATTTATTGAAAAAGAAATGAGGAGGTGGGTTTTGTTAGACGAAATCTGTCGAAAAAATCAACATTATCATATACAGTCTGTCTAGGTAAGTTCGCATAAAACTTTTTCAAGATTAGTTTTTCGAAAAAAAGTTATTCCATATGGTGCGAAACAGGGCTGGGCACAATTACTTTCAAAAGCAATCATTAAGTTCCAAATTACTTTTGAGAAGAATGTAATTCAATTACAATTATAAGTGTTATTCGTAATTGAACATTAAATTACTTTTTTCAATTACATGTGTTTCAGATACTGTGTTTTTTGGTTTTAAACCTAGTTTATTGCATAAACACGAAAAGAGTTAGTAGGAAGTAATATTTGACTTATTCAACTGCAATGAATGTAATATGTATGTATACAGGGTTATAGGAAAAATTACGAGAACGGTCGAATAATTCAAAAGATACACGAGTTAGAAAAAACTGTCTTATATAAAGTTGTTGTGCTTTTAAAAATCTACATATCTGTTATACATTGGAGTATACAGGGTCCGGCATAAAGTTGTGGCAGATCAAAGTTGCATTTTTTTAAATGGAACCCCCTGTATATTAATGGATATTTCTATTTTTTCTTCATTTTCGAGTAAAAATGTTAATAAACATGCTGTTCCTAAATTCAGCCGTTTTCGAGTTATCGCGTCTTATAAATGACATTTTCACATCTTTGACATGATACAGAACCCAAACGGTTCAAGATAAAGAAAAACGGTGTGTAATTTCTGGTCTTAACTTTTCAAGAGCTATCCAAGGTCATCAAATTAATTGTCAAAAAAATCTGAAAATGTGTCGAAAAAATTTGACAGTTGACAGTACCTTCTATTCAAATGACAGAATAGCTCTTGAAAAGTTGAGATAAGAAAGTGCAGACCATTTTTCTCTATCTTGTACCGTTTGAGCGTAATAGCATGTCAGAAGTGCAAAATTTCATTTTTAAATCGAGATATCTCGACAACGGTTGAATCTAGGAACAAGATGTGTATAAGAATTTTTGCTCAAAATTGAAGGAAGAATTTGAATATCCATTAATATACAGGGGGTTCCATTGAAAAAAATGCAACTTTGGTCTGCCACAACTTTATGCCCGACCCTGTATACTCCAATGTATAACAGATATGTAAATTTTTGAAAGCACAACAACTATTATATAAGACAGTTTTTTCTAACTCGTGTATCTTTTGAATAATTCGACCGTTCTGGTAATTTTTCCTAACCCTGTATAGTTTATCTTTTCTGGGCGCTAAGGTTCATAGTTCATATGAAATTGGAAAACCGATTTTATTCAAATTTCGGTGGTGATTGTATTTAGAAAAAATGGGCATAGTGAACATTTTGTGTTGGAAAAAATGGTTGATTTTTTGGGAAAAAAAATATTAGGGCTTCTTTTAGATAAGAGAGATAATTTCTATCAGATTAAGAATCAGCATCCCGAAGAACCTCTCATTTCATATTTTCAAAATAACCAATTAATAATTAATAATAATAATGCATGTAGATTTCGCAGTTATTAATGATTCGATTTTCTTCAAATTTTGGTGATGGTATGTTTTCTGAAAAAAGCAAGACAACTAAAGAAAGTAGATAAATGCTGAAAAACATTGAAATAATGAATTGTAACTCAAAAAAGTAATTAATTTTAAATTACTTTTCCCATTACTTACAAAATTGTAAAATTACCCATAACAATTACATTTTCTATTGATGTATGATGAGAAACTGCAGCACCTTTTACAAGATATTGAATGATTCATATATAACTTGAATGAACCATCAAAAAATTATTGCTTGATGTGGAACATAAAAAAATTATACTTCAAAAATTCTACTTGATGTTGTCGAACTCCATGCAACTGCTAGAATTTGAATAAAAATTATACTATGAAAATTTAAGAAAACTTTAGTCAAGCTGCAAGCTAGATTTCCAAAGCATAAATACATACAATATGAAGAACAATAATTATTGTACCTAAAGCTTAAAAAAAAACTAATTCAACGGCTTCCTCGGACCCTATGAGCGATCTCTGAAATAAGATGATATTTTTTCTCCCATAACTTCACTTGTATGCAACATGTCAAAAACACTACAAATGATGTGTAGAAACCCAAAACGTATAAGCGGACAGTAAAATAAGAGAGCACGTCGCGTCGGCCTCGCTTTGCGTCAAAGGATTTTGTTCTGGCAAAAAGGCAGCCGAAAATTTTCATGAAATCACATGTGTTATTATTGCAAGACTTGACAAGGAGTATTTTTTGTAGAACATAGAAAAGTAACTTTAATCATGAGAATCCTATTTTTTCTTTACTCTTGTGTCGATATTATGTGAAAACCCGTACTTGAAAAGGTAATTTTGAGATTTTTTTCAGGGCAAGGCTCCGATGTTCCCATACAGCATACAGCTTGCTTTCGCGACAGGCACGATGAAAGTGGAAAATGCGAACGAAATGGAGCAGGGTGTGCGAACAGATTCCTCGCCTTGACCCTGCCACTGCCATTGCTACTGCCCGCCGCTCCGTTCGTTTACGGGTTTTCGTAAGTCAAACAGTTCGTTTGAATTGTACTTTTCAAGTCAACTTCAAATTGAAGCAGACTGTCGTGTTAATTTTGGGTGCTGTGAAATCTACATCATAGTACTCGACCTGTATATCCCTGTACTCGACCCTGTATATCGGACATTTTCCATCACTTATATTGCGACAACTAGTAATCCGGTATTATATGGTGAGAAAAACACATAACTTGTAGGGTATTATACAGGGTGTCCGGAAAATACTTGTTCAACGTTTGATGGCAGGATCCTATCGTCAAAAAAGTTCGATTGAAGGCAACTATACCTATATCCAATTTTTTCGTTAAGTCTGGAGAGGGCGTCAAAAATAAAAAAAAGGTTTCTACATTTTTTTAAAACATGCGGTTCTAATAAACCGGAAATGTTATTTATGAAAGTGACGTCATATGCATGTAGTTATATCTTTTGATTTTTTTTCGCATTGACTTTCTGATAATTCAGATGTTTTTATCTAATAAGGCAGTGTATGGGAAAGTTTTTTCCTCTCTTCAGAATTTTTGCTAGGATGAGTGATTATGCTGGAAAAAAAAATCAATGATAAAATATCTCTGTACCTAATTGCAAATAATTTTTTTCTGGCTCACCACTTATCCCAGCGACCTTTTTCAGGAGAGAGAAAAACTCTCTAATACATTGTGCCATTAGATCAGAACATCATGCAGAAGGTCAATGCCAAAAAAAAAATCAAGAGATATAACTACATATTTTGACGTCACTCTTATAACACTCACCAACAAAAAACGTAATTTCATTATCAAAGACTAGGTACCAAAAATTATCAAAACCGTGGCAAAAATGACCCATTTTTCATAATTTCTTCAAAAATGGGTCATTTTTGACAAGTTCAAGATTTTATAGCTTCACTATCCTTATTTGTTAAATGATTGTGAGATTTTCAGGGAGTACATACTTTTTGTCCCTCCTTCGAATGGTTCTATTCATTTTTATCAAAAGTTGCAGAGGAAAAAATTAGAAAAGTAGACTTTTTAGAACATGAAAAAAAGTCACCAAATAATGGTTTGAAAAAAATCGCCAGGACACGTAAACTGCACCATCGCTTCTCTGATAACTGATGCAGGAGCAGGATCAAAGTTTTGTCAATTTTTAGGGTGTCGATTGTCGATTTATGTGATATGTGATATTTTGAACATTTGACCACATTGATTTGACAGAAAGTGCTATTGGGAAAGTTAAGTTTGTGTTTTGACTTATGGATAATTTACTATAGCAAAGACATTTTGCCAAATGCGTAATCTCTGGAGTGAACACATCTATCAAGATGGGATGAAAACCCTTCAATAATATTACCTCCATGCTAATTCCTAAATTCTATTCACCTTAATAGCGATTCCCGGTTAGTAAGACAAAGTCTTCCACTCGAACTGGTAGGAAAAGATGAATTAGTAGGGCTTCGAAGACCTGGGATGTTTAGTTGAGGGTAATAGAGGGGCCATTCCATATTATAATGAGCGATTATGCAAAACTATGTGCCTATAGACACCCCGTCGAGGCTAAGACAAGGGAACACGGAAGGGTTGAGGATGGGTGATGGCGGTCTTTATTTTTTGGGGACATTAATCTCTTCCTTTTTTGCATAGAGTACAGATTTTTTATGCTAGAGCTGTTAACGACCGGTGATTTGAATTTTTATGCCTCTGGGTAGGATTTGTATATTGTCTAGTGATTTTTTTCGAGTCTCGAGAGCAGGGCAGGTTCCCATGGATCCGGTTTTTTTGTTCGGATCACTTTGTATATTATCTGACAGATTGATGGAAGATCGTAAGGTGTACATCAATGCAAATGAGAAAATGGCAGTTTTTCTTTGAACGAATTGTCTCAAATTATTATGATAAAGTTTATATTGATTTTTAAAATCTTTTATTTTTTATTAAAACGTAGTTTCTCTTTTTTGTCATTTTCAGTTACGTTTGATCGCATTAGGAGAAATGCATTCATATATAATAATAAATATATAATGATTATTAAAACATAATTACCCGCCCTTAAATATCCACAATGATATTTTTGAAAAAAGTAAAAAAGTCACTTCCAACGTTTTCTCTTCCCGAAAATTGAAAAATCACATTTTATTAGTTGATTTTTTTTCTCTATTTTCAAGAACGCAATGGAGAATAAACAGAAACCATAAAAGGACCTCTTCGTTGAATTTTTGTCATCATTAAAAGTTTTTATAGTTGGATGTTGATTTTTTTGTCTTGTGTTCGGATTCAGATACATCAATTTTTAAGGATTGTCAGAAAAGTTTAGGTATGAATTTTTCAAAGAGGAACAAATGTTTTTCGCTTATTGTGAATTGTAGATTGAGTTAAATAGATAACATTTATTTTAATCAGATTACAGATTGGACAGGTGTCAAATCATGTTTTAAAACATTTTAACACGACTTTTTGCAATGTTTTCAAAGAGATAGAGGGAGCCAAAATTTGAGCTACCGAAGAGTTATCTGGAATGTTACTTATTGGTCTCCAACTTATGAATAGACTCGCACGTTTATAACAACATTATACATATATTACTCAGTTAGCTAGCATGGATTGTATTAAATATAATTTTTCGATAATTTGAAGTTGAAAATAATAATTAGTGAATAAAATTAACGTTTTTTTATTCCTCTGTTTTTTCATAATTCGTTGTCCACTTGAAAAATTCTAGAACACTTGATTTCCGTTGAAAAGAGGGATAAGTCAATGCGGCAGATAGTTTTGCATTGTGAGAAAATGTGAAATAGTTATGAAATGTTATTGCAAATACGCGCTATTTTGCAAGAAAAAATGTCATATTGGAAAAAATTATTCGTTGATTTTACTGTAATGTCACTAATGAATAAAGAACCCGCTTCAAAGATGAATACAATATATGTAAATGTATTGATAAAATTAAAGTAACATCTAAGTCTAGTCTTTCTTCGTTGCGGAATAAGAGTTTCATAGAAAAAAATGCCACCATTATAAATGACTACAATATGTTTCCATCCACACTGAGCGCTGTTGGGGTAACTGTTCGTCACTACCGGATGTCTGGCCTCGGCTTGGATTGGAAGCGAGGTGATCTGGGAGGTGATTCGTGAAAAAATATTTCTGTCGATACCTAATATTAGTCTCATAAAATGGTAATATTCAGCTATCCTCGTATACTAGACCAAATATACAATCTCAATCAAATATATACCTCACGTTTTATCGCCTCCACAATCTATTTCCCTCTTAACCAGTATTATGTGATCAACACAACACAACACAACCACTATTCACATCAATATTTCTTCATGAAGGGTAACCCTATTCTTACCATTATACCCAAGATGATCAAATGGTTTTCCATTCGGAAGCAGCCTTCATTATTTTATATATGACAGACTAGCTGCTCTGCTGCTCTGTTGTTACCTAGACATTGTATACGTTTTAATTTGTTTTTTATTCCATTCATAAAAGCACATAAATCATCAACACTGACAATATGTTTTATTGAATGCCGAATTTACTTTGGGATTGTTTTGTCTCTTTATTTCTCAAAAGAAGGAACAAATCGACGGTTTATGAAGAAATAAAAATCCATGTCATTGTCTACCTGATGAACACATGTGGAAGTGTGAGTATGTTTTGTCTTCCAATATTGTCAACGAAATGTGATGACATTTTGAGAAATAACTAATTTAAAAAAAACTTTCAACTGTCTTGTGTTTTTTTTTGGATGCTCATGCACACAGCACACACATACCTACATAATACAATATTGTTTAGTCGAGATGTTGGAAATAGTTCAAAGCATTTTTCGAATGACTCAAAAGTTTGCGTTTATTCTTAAACCGTTAATTTCAGTTGATATTCGATCTAATTTCCGAGTCAGAAGAACTTACTCTAAGTGGGAGAAAATCTTATTAAATTGAAAGTCCTACTTATTAAATTTCAAAAAACGAGAATGTGTTTTATGGATAATTTAGCTGAAAACATATAGGTAAGAAAACTAGTGTTTGAAAATGCGTTTTTTTTATGTTGCCAGGGAAACAGAAAAATTCCATCAGTTTGAAAAATATTTAATTTTAGAAATCAAAAATTCACGAGAGGCTAGTAGAAACCATGTACATATTTGTTACGGAAATGATGAATCAGGTGAAATAACTTTAATAGACTGAGATCGCTTATCTCATCAGAACTTCTGCATGCATGTCTAACTTATAAATACTGTCGAAACTCGATTTTAGTTAAAACCCGATTGTCCTTCGAGAATCTAATTTCGCTTTCACAATTGAAGGGAATATTCTGCCAGTTTGCACCACGATGTAGAGCATTTCTTTGCGGTTTATGCGGATGGTTCAAAAAATTAATTTCCTCAAAAACATCTTTCATACAGGGTGGTACAAAAAGTACTGTAAATTTTCATTTTATTTACTGTCCCCCCATTTCCACAGAGATTTTTTTGAGCTTTTTTTCGATATGCCCAAGTGTCTGTTACGTCCATACCTCGGGATATTTTTGGAATTTTCGTGATATCTTCTTAAGTTTTTGAAATATCGACTTTTTTTCAAAATTATGACACGTAGGGCTTTGAATGGCTTTTCTGCTAATTCTTAGTTTACAACTGACAATGTTATGGCATAGATCTATTGTTTAGCTGTCTTTCTGATGACTCATTGGATACTCAGCAATATTTTCAGTATACAGGGTGTGCCAAAGAATTTTGATCATAAGTAAAGCACTTTTTAGTTATTTTGTCAGGTTTTCTTGAAAATTATTATGTCGGGGATGCTGAATTAAATTCTAATCGACTTTGGAGTGATGTTCAATGTGATTTACCGAAACGGTTTTGATAATTTTGCTGGACTTTCAGTTTTCGAAAAGTCGTTATCATTCATCTAACCTGTTCAAATATCTTTCCCATTCGAAATTTAGAGCACATTTTGTTACAAAATTTTATTAATGACCTTTTTTTTTCAACATTTTATTTGTACTGCGCAAAAAAGAATTTTGAAAATGATAATCGGAAGTGGCTAGAAAAATTTAGCACAAAATGTCATAGCGATTTTTTTTATTGGTAGGTGCGGTACATTTTTCGATCACTCTAAAAACTCTAAAAATTATGATAAAAATACAGGAGAAAAAAAATCCTCCAAAAATATCACATCTAAACATTTATTTATATCTAACTTTTTTTTTCGAGCACCCTATTCAATCAAACAAACTTGCATTTTTGGAAAAACACCATGCATGAAGTCATTAATAAAATTTTGTAACAAAATGTGCTCAAAATTTCGAATGGGAAAGATATTTGAAAAGGTAAGATAAATGATAACTTGACTTTTCGAAAACTGAAAGTCCAGCAAAATTATCAAAACCGTTTCCATAAATCACATTGAACATCACTCCAAAGTCGATTAGAATTTAATTCAGCATCCCCGACATAATAATTTTCAAGAAAACCTGACAAAATAACTAAAAAGTGCTTTACTTATGATCAAAATTCTTTGGCACACCCTGTATACTGAAAGTATTGCTGAGAATCCAATAAGTCATCAGAAAGACAGCTAAACAATAGATCCATGCCATAACATTGTCAGTTGTAAACTAAGAATTAGCAGAAAAGCCATTCAAAGCCCTACGTGTCATAATTTTGAAAAAAAGTCGATATTTCAAAAACGAAAGAAGATATCAAGAAAATTTCAAAAATGTCCCGAGGTATGAACGTAACAAACACTTGGGCATATCGAAAAAAAGCTCAAAAAAATCTCTGTGGAAATGGGGGGACAGTAAAGAAAATGAAAATTTACAGTACTTTTCTTACCACCCTGTATAAAAGATGTTTTTGAGGAAATTAATTTTTTGAACCATCCGCATAAACCGCAAAGAAATGCTCTACATCGTGGTGCAAACCGCATATTTTTTCATCGATTCGTTAAAAAAGTACGAGTGTCCAAACATAGGCGAAAATTTCGGGTGTACCGTTCGTTTTGTTGAGTAGTTTAGTTTGGAATAGCTTCGGTTTGATGGATTAGTGAGAAGCAGGGGCCAGACATGCGGTAGTTGGCGAACTCCGAACGCCTGTTCTCCGCGCACAGCGCTCAGTGTGGAGGGGAAGATTGTAGATGGGTTGGTTGTTTTGACGTCGGAATGTGCCGAAAATAGTTGTTTTTTTTTGTCTCGACGATCGGTATTTTCACACATCTCGATGGGAGTTTGGCGAATCCCGCACTTGAAATAAGAATCGTTTGCAGCTCGCCAACTACCGCATGTCTGGCCCTAGCTTGAGAACACTGTTTAGTTTTTTTTTCAATTTTTCTTTTGTATAATCAATTATAAGGTATACATATACTACCTACGTTCAATACAAGTTCCTATAAATCCAATAAGCTACGTGCCAGCATAATAAATTATTGGTTAATCCGTAAAAATTCTGGTATTAACCAAAGATGCCCAGAATTTACTTCTCTCGTCTGACGTTTCAGTGTCCGGAAGCCGTCTCAACCTCAAAGTTTCCTAACCTTTACTTTCACGTGAGTTTCTTGAATATCATGAACCTCATGTGATACTTTAAAAAAAACCTTTCCACTTTTTCCCGCTGTGAACAAAGACGTTCAATGTTTTTTTTTGATTTGGTAATCAACAAGTCATAGTTTGCAAAAGTGGAAGTTTTCATAAGACAAATACCGTTTCTACCCTTGCGTCCTATAGATTTTCCTCCAAACAGTAGCTGCAGTTATTGTTTTTTGATACACGTGTCTGATATGAAGTTGATTATGCGTAGGCTAGATCGCCAACAGGCACAGATTAGAGTTAATGTCTTTTAGAACTTGGCTTCCTCTTCTTCATTACATTCCCAGTCTAATTGGAAGAAAGTTATTAACTTTTGATAATTTATGCTGCATGATATGATGGCTTTAATGAAACGCTAATTTTGAAAATGGCGATGAAGTGATGAAACTCAAATGATATAAATATAGGTAGTAGCTCGAGAAATATTTTGGAAATTGTTTTTCTTTCCTCTCCTAGATTGCAAAGCATTACGTCCTTTAGTTGGTACCTAGGAGAAATTTAAATTACGCACAAAATAATTTCACTTATTTCGTTTTCACTCTATCACTTCTGAGCATTTTTATGAGTCGTTACCAGCTAATAAAGAGTACCTACAATTGTTCCTGATAAAATAGTATGCTTGAGTATAAATAGATATCAAGTGATATTCAATTTAGGGCTTTTTCTTCATAAACATTACTAAACCAGATCACGACTCATAGACAAATTTATTTATCCAAAATGATCTAATTGATTCCAAAGTAGACGCATTTATCGAAACGACATATTCGAGATTTCACACTACCGAATTGTATTGCCTTCCGTGAAGTGAGACTATCAAAAATCGAAGAAGCCTTTTCACATGCCTCCATGCTTTCAAGTGTTTTCAAACCATTATAATGTACATTTTCTAATTAACTCACAAAATGATCATGCCAAAACGTACTAGATTTGTGTATTACGTTTTTCATTTTTTATTTAGAGCATCTTGGAATTTAATCAACTCACCTCTTGGTTCCAGCCCATATAGTGTGATACAGCGGGATCCATTTCAGCCATGACGCTCATCCAGTGAACAAGTCCTTGAGGTCCTTGACCACTCATACCTCCTGTCTGAGGAGTAGTGTTTCCGCCAGACTGCGAGGTATCCCATCCAAAAGCCTTCTGGAAAAGAAAAGACAATGTTTAAAATATGATGTATGGATCAGAGGAGTATTTTACAAGCTACTGTTTATTATACATCATACCAAATGAATACAATATTGAAAAATATATGACCAAAATTAATGCATATTGGTGAACATTTGATACATAATATGTATTGTTCACAGTTTTAAGAATAACATATGTGTACAGTGTGTCCCATAATTAGTGGACGAAACATCAGCCCAGCATTATTTATCGGTCAAAAATAACCCTGCTTATTTCAATAAACATACAGGGTGTTTATTAATTGGATGCCGATACTTAAGGGTGATGATCCTTGGATAAAAGGATTAAGACAAAAAGGTCATATGGACATAGGTCCGTATGAGTCTAGATTTTAAGATACAGATTGTTGAAATTGAAAAAAAAAAACATTACTTTGATACTATTCCAGTCAAATAACGATAAATCGTCCATTATTCCCAAAGAGGAATGTCTTCTAATCAATGAAATTGGAAAAGAACACAAAGTCTAAGTCCTCAAGTGTGTTCCAGTCAATGCAATTTAGTAGATTTCTTTTTTTTTTCATGAAAAAAACCATGCACCGGACGAAAAAAAAATCAAGAGAACAAATTGGCTCAGAAATAAATAAAGATTTCAAAAATAATTTTTTTTTTGAAAGGAAGCAGAAAAGGTGGTGTAAAAGTTTTTTCTCCAAAAATATTGAGTGCAAAACCCGTACGGTAGCCGCTGGTAAAAATAATAAAACTGTTTGTACATCACAAGATGCATATTGAAGCATAGAAGATTATTATGAAAAAAAATATATTTTTTAAAATTTCAACAACCTGTATCTTGAAAATTAGGTAGGTAGCGCACTCTACAAGTTAGAGCCATACTAAGATCAAATTCGAATTTCTCATGACTAAAAACCCCCAAACACCAATTTTCATCAAAAGATCGACATATTATGAGCTAATACTATTTAGAAAAAACAAAAATAAAAATAAAACTTCAACACCCTGTAGCTCTGTAATAAAGCATTTACGGAGACATGTTTATAAGAAGTTTTTTTCTTATTTTTAAGCTGGAAAACCCATCCTAATTTTTTTCGCAATATTAATGAAACACCCTGTATAGTACAATGTACAGTGGAAAGCATATGAATTCGCACACACAGTTATTTTTTGACTAACCCTCGTAAAATGCATAGGTGAAATAAAACGTTCAATCATAGCCCCACTGTCTCTGATCACGTGTCGTTTGTTTACTTCAATGATTTTTGGTTTTAGACCGTGAATAACAAAAACTATCAAGCCACTGCGGGTATAGTATCTGCGCTGGGATTTGTTTGAGGTGATATATATTTAGTAATCTGATATAGAAGAGACGCAATTAATGTATTTTTCATTACCTTCTTACATTTTGTTTTATACATAAATATCTTACATACTGGCCAATAAGTCAATTGCCCTTCGCCCTTCGCATCACTGGATAATGGATTTGAGAAACAGTGCAGCTTGTTGTAAACTAGGCTGAAATAATCAATCCCGAAACCAAAAATCAGCTTTTTTGTTTACTCATGACTTGTCATTTTGACAAAAGTGATGTATTATGATCAATTACTATGACAAAGTTTGGAATTTTACGAAGGCTGTTCAAAATATTCTATGCGAATTCAAATGCTTTCCACTGTACAGGGTTATTGATTATAAATGCCCCCCCCATCTAAGTTTTTAATTTGACGTTTTAGAAAAAAGTGTTCCAAATGAAACTTTTATGGTTGAGCATGAAATTTTTAAAAAACCTGTTTTCACATATACAGGGTGTTCCAAAAAGTCTGGGCGAGGTCTTACTTTCTTATTTCAAATTGATACCCTATTTTTTTATTTGATGTTTGGATTCTTCTTCAAATTTTAATATTTTTTTATGTAGCATATCCTATACCTAAGTTTGATGTATAAAAAGATATTTGATATTTAATAAATTGAATAATACTAATTCATTGTTATAAAAAAGTGAAATATACCTATGGTTTTGAAGTATTGACGTAATTGTGTAGGATATACCAAAACTTCTCTGATTTTAAATTGATACCCAAAAAATCAACAAAAAATAAAATAACGTCTTATATATAAAAAAAATCTTTTGAAACAAATGCAGAATTATTTATACTTTCATACTTTTACACTTCAAAAGTACTTAATGACGTGACATTTTCGTCAATACGAGCGTCAATAATTCGAAATCATAGATATATTTGACATTTTCACAACAATAAATTATTATTATTCAATTAATAAATCGTCGCCTTAAAGTGTTAACCTGCTAAGTCCACTTTTTAGCAAAAATCGGTCTTTACTATGTCCACTATTTTAGATTGCTTCCAAATCGTTTTTTGTCTCTCCTGTAAAATTAGGTAAAATGGATTAAGCAGGTTAACACTTTAAGGCGACGAAATATCAAATATCTTTTTATACATTGAACTTAGGTATAGGATATGCTACATAGAAAATGTTAAGAGTTAAAAGGAGAATCCAAATATCAAATAAAAAAATAGGGTATCAATTTGAAATAAGAAAGTTGGACCTCGCCCAGACTTTTTGGAGCACCCTGTATATGTGAAAACAGGTTATTTAAAAAGTTCAGTTTCAACCATAAAACTTTTATTTGGAACACCTTTTTCTATACCGTCAAATTAAAAAGTTAGAGGGGGGGGCATTTATAATCAATAACCCTGTACAATAATCATTATAGGGAATGTTTCCTAAAGATTGATAAAGAAACTGGTCGGGTGATCTCTGAGGTATTTTCATAACAAAGGTTCCTATAAACATTTGTCAAAAAATGCTTTCTAAGGGAGCTACAACACTTTCGAAAATATTGAGGAAAAACCGTTTTTAGGGTGCCCCATTTCAAGGGGCACGTAGCTTCCTCAGAAAGCATTTTTCGACAAATATTTATGGAAACTTTTTTTTATGAAAATACCTCAGGAATCACCCACGAATTTTGACCAATTTTCAGGAAACACCCTGTATTATTATATTGTGAATACCATGCAGCGTCATGTTAAAATTCCTATTTCTCGAAAATGGTCCTGGCGACACAAACCAAGACGACATTTTTTGCGTAAAAAAACTCAATTTTTTTAATTTTGTAGAAAAAAAGACGAAATGATGATTGTTAAAAAAGTTTCAGTGAAGTTTTCATACTCACCTTCCGCCTCTGACCCTACGCCTCTGACCAAGTAATCAAATTTTTTAATTCATATTTCAATTCAGCATTTTCAAATTAGAAGGATTCCAAAGTTTCAAAACTTTATTTCAATTTACTGGAAAAAATCCTTCTCAGTAGTCCCTATTTGAGGTAGCGTAGGGGGAGTTTGCCGGTATATGTTTATATGATACAGTTAGGTTATTTTTGACCGATAAATACAGAGCTGAAGTTTCGTCCACCAATTACGGGATGCCCTGTATACAGGGTGATACAGGGTGTCTCATCAATATTTCAGGAGTTTTGCTGCTTGAAAATAAGAAGAAAACTTCCCAAGATCATGTGTCCAGAAATGAAATGCGCTAGGCCAGATCTTTCGAAGATTATTAGAAAGGGGCATAGTTCTTGAGGTTGACACTCATCATTTCTACATCCATTCATTATTTCTACCCAGAGAAAGTGAACTTGTTGAATGTCGCTACAAACAACCATTCTCGAGATATTTGGATTTGAAATAATGATGTATTCATTACCTATTTCAAATCCAAATATCTCGAGATTTTGAGAATATGGCGAATGTAACCTACAAGAAGTTATAAAATATTTAGTATCACAGCATCGTATTTCCAGTGAAAACGATAAACTTCAATTAGTGTTCACTCATATTCAATTATTATTATTTAGATAAGAAATTGGAAGAAAACACTGCTGTAGCTCTGTAACGAAGCAGTTCCGGACACGTGTTTATAGAAACTTCTTGTCTTATTTTTGAACAGCCAAACGCATCCTGGATTTTTTCGCAATATCAATGAAACAACCTGTATATTATAAGATATGTAGTGTCTATTTCTACTATCTATGGAAATTTTAGTAGAACGAACTAGTGGCTATTTTGATCCTGTACCTAACGTGTTCATCACGCTATAGTGGAAAAATTTGATACATATGATATGTCCGGGGATATGTCATTTGCCATTTTGAAATAATGCAGAAATTCAATGCGGAAGTGATCAAAATCCAAAGTTTTTGTTCATTTCAGAAATCGTCGAGCGGATCGTAGTCATGATAACAGTAATAACTTTTTTAGCTGAAATAGAGAGGTTGGAAAATAAAAAATAATAGATAAAATGAATAAAAAAATTGAAAAAAAAAAACAAAAAAAGTGGAACATGATGCATCATTATTTTCAAAGAGCGAAGGGTTACCTAGAAATTAATTTGAAAAAGTTGGTTTCGTATTTAAAAAAAAAGTGATGTCGCTTGAGGATATTCGAAACGTCGGATATGAATTTTGACTATTCCATCCTGAAGAGCAGAAAAAGTTGCCATGAAAATGTGATATTCGTTTTCGAATGAATTCAGAACAAAAATTCGGTTTGTCCATGTTTTGAATCGGCATTTTTTTGAGATTCAAATTGCCCAACTTTGCCTCCATTTAACTGACGTTGTATCTCTTATGGTTAACGAGTAACCACTAACCAATGCTATACAGTGTGTCCAAGATAAAAATGTCTAGAAAAATGTCTATCATGGGCGTCTTGGAAACCATAAGAGATAAGAAGATGGTTAAATTAGAGAAAAGTTGTGCATTTTCTAGCCATTATGCCGTTTAGAAAGTTCCAAAATTACGAGTAGTTTCGGGGACATGCCTAAAAAAAAAAAAATTTGTCGATTTCGTCTGTATTTTTTTCCGACGTTATTTAAAAAGGTATGGAAAAACAAAAACCCTTTTTTGTTTTTTTAGGCATATCTCCGGAACTACTTGAAATTTTATAACTTTATAAACGGCATATTGTTAGGCTTGAAAATGTGCAACTTTTCTCTAATTTGACCATCTTCGTATCTCTTATGGTTTCCAAGATCCTCATTACGGACATTCTTATCTTGGGCACAATGTAAACTCGAATTTATTACAACCTGTATAAACACAAAGTGTAGTGTCGATAATCCACGACTCCAGGGCCATCAAACCAGATGCCCAATTCGGCTTCAGAGTCAACCACTCATTGGTCCACCAAACCACAAAGTTGACAAATATCATGCATCCAGGAATCTGGGAACACTCAAATCCTCAGAAATCTACATTAGCTACAAGATCAACGGACAACGGACGGAAAAAGAGGTCGATGGAAGATGGAAGATGACCATAAACCCTCAAAATATCCAGGCCATACTTTTTCTGAAGAAAAGCAGGAAGACCTCCAAGAACAATACTTGGAACAAACACCACATCCAATGAACACCAAGTACCTCAACGTTTTAAAAAGGCTATATATATTCTTCAGGAAACCGCCAAATCAAAAAGCCCAGGCACTGTTGAAGAACTTTTACCACAAAATTGTACATCCAGATGAGGACAGCGGTCTATGACCTACAATGTATTAGTTGCATTGATTTTGTTAACGCGTTGATTGTATTCTCGTAATTCTTCTTCTCAGAGAGTGTGGCAATGACCGTGGAAGAATTATAGACTCCTTAATTCATATTATCATCAATATTTTTTAGCTATTTTTAAATGAGAATTTATTTGTTGATTTTGCCACTTGATAGAGAAATTGTATAATTGAATAAATTAGTACTGTACAGAGTGTTTCATAATAAGAATCGCTTGATTTTTTTGTATGAGGGGTGTTGAAAAAATGGGATTTCCTTTAATTTTATGGGGACTGCTTTCGATATTTTGATGAAATTTGTTGGTAGGTACCCAAATCCATGAAAACACATTTTTTCCATAAAAATTATTTTGATACTTTCACCAGTGACGTGCACATAGACATGATATTGAATTATTCCAGCGAAAAAAATTACATACCGTTGCTCTTTTTAAATGAACTTTGCGCAACCTCAAACCTTTTTAAGCTCGCTTAAAGTTGAGCGGAGAAATTCAGCGGCTTGATATATAAAGCCATGACTTATGGATATCATGATCTATTTTGTGATGGTTTTCCAAGAATTATTTCTGTGTTTTTTTTTCATTAGTTGCGGTTTTCTGAAGCTGTTTTGTCCGATCGTAATAGGTAGGTATACCAGTATGAACTAGCATATCAATCTGCTGCCAGGGCTTTTCCTATTCTCTATAGAAGCCCTGGCGGTTTTTTTATATTCTATAATGAATAAATATTCATTTGCTGAAGTTCTTGATAAGTGGAGCTTTTCTGAAGCTATAATGATTAGCTTAGTTTCTATATTGTTCAACTTGCATTAGGTATACAATGACATTCTTCAAGAACGGAACCCGTCATTTTTTACGTTTCACTCGATTCAAGACAGATACCTAAACAGGTTAGAAAACATTTTTAAGATTAAAATTGAAATTATAACAGTGCTAAGTTGTTTACCGGAGCAGTACATAATGCAAAAATTCAAGCTAGGCGTAGGATTTAAGCGCGCTTGCGTATAAGATAGGTACTTTTTTAAGAAAGAGAACGGTGACCTAATTTGTGTCCATGAATTTTCGGCGCTTTAATTTTGTTGATATGTGAAATGCTTTCTGAAAGGTGAATGTCTGATAGATGTTTGAGCGTGGGTTCAACGTTCATCACTTTATGTGATAGGAAAACCCGAACATTGTAGGATTCCATCAAAGATGTGATCCTTATCGACTTAATTACCTTTCATGATTCTCCCAATGTTTTGTAAATATCTATAAACAATTTTTTTCAATAAATTTTTCCGATATCTTTCAAAATCTTTCAATAATTTACACATCACGAATTCTGGTTGTGAGGCGTTATAACAGCTATTTTCCTAACAAGTTCGCAAAGTGATGCTTTCCCGCACGCAAAAGCAGTTAGACGAACGACGCGAAGCGGAGTTCGGATATGCTTTAAGTTCGGGAAAGACACTTTGCGAACGTTTTAGGAACAATATTTTTTCAACGAGCGTTCACAGATTAGACACGAAAAACTATAGATAATATATTATTTGAACGCACTTAAAAACAAAGAACAGCTTGAGAATAATGATTATTTATGGTTAACAATATTAATATTGAAAGATCAGTTTGTGGCGGCAGCTGGAAATTGGATAATATGAGTATAATCAAAATCATAATTGATTTATTTCATATTTGAAATGCAAGGGCATGTCCGATCACTGTTCATGAAATTTCCTCTTCTGTCGCCTTATTCCCTGCTTATGGCAACACTGTTTTGATTTGACATGACACTCTAGACAGCTGCGTCAATCGCTGAAGATCAGTCAGTCTTCGTTTAATCGTTTATACTTTTATGAATTTGATTGTCCGTTTGTTTGTATACATGATCAGGTTTTTTTGATGCCAGTATCCAGCTCGAATTCTCAAATCTTTCGAAAATTTCCGATAAACGAAGTAGTTTGCACCAAAATCAAGCAAGAACATCTCACAAATGCCGATTGAAAGTCGTCATTATCAATGTCTGTTTACGTTACTGGCGAAAAAAATGGGTGTTTCATTTTGATTTTGACTGAAATGGGAAAAGTAACAAGAACATTATTTTGTGCATTACAAAGTGCATTATCTACAGTTTGGTTGGTATGGAAACGAAGTTTAAAACAACAAATTGGTAGGTAGTTATTTGAGTTGACATTTGAGTGCGGGAAAAATTTTTGCCGCACTAGTGCGAGAAAAGGTTACTTTGCACACGCAAATGAGTGTGCGAAGTGGTTACTTTGCGCACGCTCGTAGAAAAATATTTTTTTGTTAACCACAGTATCAAATTTATTTGTTCAATATCAACTCTTCCCATTTTTTGGGACACACTGTAGAATAAAGTAAGAGGACTCTGACTCAACTGTTTGCAAGGAAATCGTTTGAATGTTTGTCAGATGAGTTCAAAAACTTTGCGACCAGACACAATACAACGCTTTGTGGAAGATCAATTTGAAATAGATCTGGGTGTGCTGATACAGGGTGTAAAAAGGTCGATATATTATTATTAGGGGTACAACGAGTAACGAATCACAATAGATACAGCCTCGGTTAAACCAAATGCCGCTTTGAAACTTCTAAAATTCCAAACCTTTCCGTAGATATCCGGAAATAAGAAATCCTTTTTTGATGTTTGCTGAATTGATTTGAAAAGATAATTGGAGACGAATAACACATTTTAAACCAGGAGCTTAAGCAGAAAGACTGGATCCGGAATTGAAACAGTTTCATGAACAAAATTATAGCCATGACTCTTCTTTCAATCAATAAGTCTTGGCAAAATGAAGGCTATTATGTAAATAGGTACCTACATGAATGAAATTTTGAAAAAACTCCATTAAATTGGTATATTATGATAGTCAAATAATGAGAACAAAACTAAATAGATATACCTACATAGGATAAAATTGGTACTGACCTGATCAAAATCACGGTCCTTTCCAAAAAACATGTTTTTGTACACATTGTTCTTGTCATCTGCATTGTTGCTTGCCATAACAGCCTTTGCCAATAAAGTTTTATAAAACTGAGTTGGCAGAAGCAGTTGATTGTTATTGTAAGTGTCAAGCTTGTTTATGATGTCATTATATTTTAGCGCAGGTTTATAAAGATTGAAACTTGTCTCGTTGATATTCCCAAGCGTCCCACAAGAATCGCTTGAGTCTGAACTGTCTACTGCAGCTTCGGGAATTGGACGAATCCCAGACATTTTTGTGCCGTTAATTTGTTTGAACATTTGATGGCATCAATTTCAAAGTGAAGATGTTAAAAAGTAGCTCATATTAGTTTTTCTTAACCACTTCTCATACGTTGTGGGTTCTTCTATTTGTCTCTATGGAATTTCATGATATCTTCATATGCAACGGTGTCACAAAATCTTGGATATCTTGTCATAGGTGTCAATAGTTCTCGATAAAAAAAATTAGATTTCTTTTTATCTACAGCTATTATTGCTTGTGATTGTAGGTTCCACCGTATTCCTCTGTTTGCGAATACTATTTCACGCTATAATATGTTACTTAATTGTTATATTAAAATATGCAGGCTTCTTTGCTCATGTAGTAAAATAATTTATTTTTTGCTTATTTATAGGAACTTGGTAAACTTTGAGGAACTATGATGGTTTCAGCGGTATATCGAGGGTTTCGGCTCTAACCCATGGAACTTCTCATTTATCAATCCTGGGTTATCAGATGGATTTTTCCTGGTTTTGAAAGTCTATTATATTAAAACATTCACATTTTTGAGAAGCTTCCACAAATACATTCATCATAGCACATTCATAAATGTAGGCCTGTGAATAAGAAGATTCAAAGTGCTTTTCGACTATCGTCTCTTATCCAGCGCAGCGGTCAATTTCATTTTCTGCATGAGATACAAATTTATCAAGTCGAAGAGCGGTAAGCATAAAGAATCCACTATTCTTCATGGCGGTGAGCACTCCCACACGAACCCTTCAGACATTAGTGTCAACATTGGTAATCGCCGTGTCCAACGAAATCCAGTGCAATGTTAGTTTTATAAAATGTAGGCACCATCACCCTCTAATATTTGCTTCAAGACGAACAATGTTTATACCAATGTGTGGAGATAGAGTACCCGAAAATGCAGCATTATAAAAATAACGATAGTATATTGACAATGAAGATATCAAATGTCACACCAATATTCATTGATTGGTTGAAAAAGTCATCGAATGATTTCAAATAAATTTCCATAATTTATATGAATAATGAACGTAAGCAAATAATTTCACCCAGCTGATTTTTAATACCAATCTAAAAAACTAAATATAATAGAACATATTATTCAAGCATGATTTAGTTTCAACTCAATTTAAAAGTGAACAAATAAACACAAATTAATATTGTAAAATTGAAATTATATTATTTGATGTAATATTTTCGTTTATTTGCTTGGTCGAAATGTTAAAACATAAAACATTTATTACAATTTGTCGGTGGTGGTTATTAAAATATTTTAATTAAATTTTAAAATGCTTTCAAATGCATATTTCGTAATTATTATTTGTTTGATTCCTTTATATTAGGTTTTAATACGCTAGGGCAAAAATTAATATATAATTTATCATTATATTCGGAATCGCTATTATATGCCGCCAATAATTAAATTCAGTATTTTGTTATCATAACATAAAAAGAAAAAATATTGAGAGTGCATATATTTTGTTTGAATTATTAACTGTGGCTTTGCCAAAAATCATTTGCTTTTAAAACTAATTATGAATGAACAATTACGTTTTTTGCCTAATGTAATTTTAATAATCATATACCCAATTGATATTTTTGACTATAATTATGGGGCTCCCGTTACTAAAAACTTGCATTTAATGTGTATGGAGATTACTCATATAATTTCCCCTTTTCATTCGATATGCCGTAGTCCGTAGTAGTATGCAGATAAATTAGATAAATTAGATTATTTGGATCCGTGATGTTTGAATACAATAATATCAATGGAAGTATTCGCACTTACTAAGATCATGTTTTTCTCTATGACTCCAAAAGAATAAAATAGGAGTTTATCTGGTGTATCTATATTTATATTGCACTCTCACACTTGAAAAACAATACAACTAATCTCTAATTCGACCACCAGAAAGATTGATTCTAGAAAGTACCTCTTGCTTTTATCTTTGAACAAATTAATCAGTTAAGGATCATTATTAGCAACTGCGGTTTCAGAATATTTAACAACTTCACAATAGGTCTTTGGAAATGTGGAATGTAATGTGCTTGTAAATGTGAAGCTTCTCAAAAATCTCACTCAAGATACAAAAATGGCCGAATGTAATCCATCGCCGTTAAAATTTCAAACAGGTATTTCGTCTTGAAGCACCTTCTCGTTCAGTGACGTTTACCGTCGGTATGTCATAAAATCACGTGCGTCTGTCCAGTCTCATTCACACCGAGCGATCTTGAAATTAACCCCTTTTAATGAGCGCATCGACGGTGGAGGGGGTAACCCCTCGCCCCCCGTGCCGCCCGTCTCGACACCCCTTGCACTACGTCCCCTCGTCGCACACACCCGCTTCGCACTTAATTTAGTCCGTGTGTAATTAGTAGGGGAGAGTAGGCGCGAACGGAAGAATTTCTGTTTGAAGGCCACTGGTATTGTCTCACTAAAGAATAAGTCAGAAATGCAGCACAAGTGCATAGACTGCAACGTAGCCGACGTCGGACTGAAGCGGCGGCGTCGGCAGCCGTCCCGACGTGAAGAAGTAGGTTAGGAAAGAAATAAGAAAAAGAAAAGTGCATCGGCGTCGTTCCTCGGTAAAAAATTGTAAAAAAATGTATGTACATATACGGGGAAATAAGGTTAGAGCACATATAAGAATTTAATATTGATTGGTTATACTTCTTTCCTTGCACCGCGAGCGCATTCGCTGTGTGGAGTGGGGCGGGGTTACAAAAAAGGAGTTGCGGGTGCATCACTAGAAACGCCACCGTCAAAGTCTCTCAGATGTGATCGAAGAAATGCAGCATTTCATGAAAAAGCGGATACTGAAGATCGCAATGACTGACAACCAGGATGATAGATGATAATTGTCCGGCTTAAGAAGATTAAGTGAACAAAATGAGCAATGAAAAATGAGAAAAACATATAAGATTTTTGATATGCAGAATGCAGATTACGACAAAATTAATATTAAAGAACCAAATCAAAACTAGGGTGAATGTAAGGACACCCCGAATGAGATCAAATTAGAAAAAATCCTTTGAATTTGCAAAATTATTTGTTCGAATGAACAGTGACGACCTAACCTTCTGTAGTATGAGCTTAATGAATATTTTAAAGGTAGCGATGTTATAAAACGTAGTCAGTATACAGGGTGTCCCGAAATTAGACGTCAATATTTTAACCACGTATTCTACGCCCCAAAATAGAAATAAAACTTCATATAAACTAGTATCCACAAACTCTTCGTTTTCAAGATACAGGGTGTTAAAGGTGAAGACCTGATGACGGTTTTTTGTAGATATTTTCGAAATCTGTTAAGATAATAACCTTTATTAGTGGGATATACAGGGACGGGTTTGAGAAAAATAGGCCCCAAATTTTTTGGTTGTTGATGTTTAGTTGTTTTACCTACAAGTTTTGAAAATATGGAGGTTTATACACAAATAAGACATTCTTGTTGTAACTCGCTAAGACGCAACATTTTCGAGAAAAACGCATTTGAAAATCTTTTTACACACTGATTTTAGTGAAAAATGTCGTGTGCATCTGGCTAGGCTATCACAGGTAAAACCGTGCTTTCGCTGAGAGTTTCGGTATATGCAATTTTGTTTGTAATAGGATTTTCAAATGCATTGTTCTCGAAAATGCTGCGTCCCAGCGAGGTAGGAGAAGAGTACCTTATCCATGTATTGGTATTGGTATTGGTGGGGGGGCAAACCACTGCCCGGCGGCGTATTGGCGTTCCTTACTACGATACAGAGCATACATGATCTGTATCGCAGTAAAGTATGGCTGGACTGGATGCACAATTTCTTCAGCCATTGTTTACTACGGTGCAGACCAAATGCCCTGTTATGGGACTAAAGTATGATAGGAATGGATTTGTTGACTCAATTCATTTATTCTCGTTTACCACGATGTATAATAGAAATTAATCACATACATAATAATTATTATTTATCATAATGGTGAATCTAGAAATATCCTACTATCATTTAATGTGACGATGTGTACAATGCATGGCTTCACGGACCTTTTTTCAATTTCGCAAATGACAAGAGTTTAACTCCAATTATTTTTGTCTATACAGGGTGTTGCTCAATGAATGGCCGTAATTCCAGAGATGCATTCCTAAACCAAATTGAAGTAGAAATAGTCCAATCAAAAAAGGAAGTGTAGAGTGCGTGTATAATATAAATATATATAAATAGTCTGGTTTTCGAAATGCAGGTTTAGAAAAAAATCGGATTTATTATTGTCAAATCAAGTCAACTTTGCTCGTTGCTGTAGGCCACGTTGTTTTGTGGTTATGAATATATTGTTTTTGACTTTCCTTGACGGACCATGATTTTTCATGTGATCAAAAAGTGGATTTTTTTCTGAAACTGCTCTTTTCGAAAACCTGATTATTCAGGACACATCTTAATAAGTACAATGGACAATTTGCATACATTGTCAAATGACTTGAAATTTTATATACGTATTCTACACAAGATTTGAAAGTCATCAGCGAAAACATTTTTCCAAAATACCCAAAAAATATACTTAATAAATGAAAAAGAAAACGCAAATTTCACTGTATGATCGAAGACGGGGCGGAGCTATATATAGAGAGTTATTACAGACTATCCGCCAGACGGAGATATATAATGTTTTCTGATGTGACGTAGTGGATGTTGATTGGCGCTCTTTAATCGGTGATTACTACATTAAAAGAGGTCGAAAGTTGATTTTTTAAACATCAATGGCATCAGTACTTACTAATCCGTATATTTTTCATATTTCCAAAAAATGTGCAAATTGTCCATTCATTTTTACAGCGTTCGGGGATAGAATAATAACAGTATGTCACATTACAAGTGAAGAAAGTGAAAGAATTTCAGACGAGTGCATTAGAGGTACTTTGTCACGAGTGATGTGAACTATTTTTCATTCGATGTTTTTTACTTTCCACTTTCCTCTCATGTGCTTTTTACTTTACACTTGACAGCTTGTCGATAATTGCCCATGTTCTTTGTTATGTGTAAATAAAACAAGATCATTTTCAATTAAATAATCTTCTGAGAAATTTACACCAATTTCTGTTAACTTTTCAGTTAAATATTTTAAATTTATCTTTTGAATATCTGGTAGGTAATTGAAAGCTCGTTCACATTAATCTGATTATTGCTTTTAAAATCAAATAGTGAAGTTTCTTTCTTATCATCGTGATTCGAATTGTGATGTTGATGTTTTCGTAAAAAATGATTTTGTATCACAGAAGTGGTTTTAAATACCACACGGGACCCACATAGATGTTTAAACGGGCATTGCAAGTATTCACTTCGCCTGATATGCATATAAATATGTGAATTGAATTGTTTTCGAATCGTACATTTGAAGGAACAATTTTCTTTGAGACAATTGAAACTTTCTTTTGATGCATTGCTTAGTTGTGAACTTTTTGTATCCCTATGTATTCTATTTATATGGGAATAAAAGCCTGGATATGTTTGAAAGATCATAAAACAATTATAATGTTTACATTTGAAAAAACCTCTAGTATTGCAGTGTAAATAAAGATGAAGGTCGTATTTTCTAAGAGAATTCGCTTTATACTTACAGAAGGTACATATAAACATAGTTAGTATGGTACTTACCTTCATAAAACAGAAAAAAACACCAACCACCTTGCCAACTACCCATAAAACACCCACCTGTTCACGAATCCAGATGAAATTTATTGAAAACTAATGGCTACCTCCTTCCTCCTAGAATGATCATGAAACAATTGGCCCTTGGTTATCGCGTCGGTTTTTGTTCCCGGAAATTTTGAGCGTTGCCCGTCATTTTTACCAAACATATTATACTAAACTCACACTTTTTTTTTGTGAATTTCGCATACTGTTTGTGAATATAATTCGAAGCCTGTAATTTTACTAGAAGATTGTATATCCCATTTAAATTTCATTTGTAAACGTACTATACTGATTGTGAAAACAATATAATTTATTGATAATCACTAAATAACACTAAACTATCTTGCAAAATTACAATTTTTTGTGAAAATAAGCAAAATTATTCGATTTCTACAAATGGTTTATTGAAAATACTTCAATATTGCCGTACTTTTTTTTGTAAATTTACTCATATTTTTTTCAGTGTATGTAGGTCATGTTTACATTGAGTCTTATGGGAAATAAGTCGGTGTAACACTTCTAATGTCACTGAGCATATTTAGGACACATTTTACTTACAAGACCTTTTCTACTTCAATTTGGTTCAGGAATGCGTCTCTGGAATTACGGCCAATCATTGAGTAACACCCTATATAGACACAAATTGTTGAAGTTGAACCCTTGTCCAGTTCCAATTTGCGAAATTAGAAATAACTCCGTAAAGCCATTGTACATATCGTCACATTAAATTATAGTAGGATATTTCTAGATTCACCATTATAATAGATAATAATAATAATGTATGTGATTATACATCGTAGTAAACGATAATAAATGAATTGAGTCAACAAATCCATTCCTGCCATACTTTACACCCATAACAGCGCATTTGTTCTGCACCGTAGTAAACAATGGCTGAAGAAATTGTGCACCTAGTCCAGCCATACTTTACTGCGATGCAGATCATATATGCTCTGTATCGTAGTAAGGAATGCCAATACGCTGCCCGGCGAGTAGGCCGTAAGACCCTTTTCGCGCGCCAACCCCAGGACCAATGCAGTTCTAACTAAGTTGATGATGGAGAGAGATTTGCCGTTTCTTCGGGACTAGTTTCTTGAATGAGACTCTTTCCCCATTAAACATCTGAGTCACCATTAGAGGTAGAAAATTTTTAATATCGCAGTTTTTTAGAAGAGGTAGAAAGAAAAAGACTAGAAAAAGACTAGCGGAATAATTAATCCTATATGAAATTTTTATTGCAAGGTTTTTCACGAGATTTTTTATTAAAGTAGTCAGAAAGGAATTAAGTTGATGATGGAGAACATCACCTAGTTATATATTGAACCAGCAGGACCAATTAATTTAGGCTAACTATTAAACTTTTCGACTGTGAGTAATTGATAATACTGCAGTCTACTCAGTAGCGTTAGCCAGTGAGAGTGCCACTAAATACAAAACAGAAAATAATTTCTGCTCACCGCGGGGATCGAACCCACGTCAATCAGAACTAACGGTCTCTCAAGCCGGCGTGTTACACGCTCGGCCACCGTAGCCCCACCCTTATCCATGTAAAAAGCTCTAGATTCTGAAACTGTGCAGGCAAAACTACTAAAATCAACAAACAAAAAATATAGGGCACATTTCTCCCAAGCCCGTCCCTGTATTTCCTAGCCATGAAGGTAATAGAATACCAAGTTTCCGTTCATTAGGTAGAGCATAAAAAGTTTGGTAGCTGTACAAAATTTTACCCAATAATCTTTACAGGTTTCGAAAATATTCACGAAAAACCGTCATCAGGTCCTCCTACCTTCAACACCCTGTATCTTGAAAACGAAGAGTCTGTGGATACTAGTTTATATGAAGTTTAATTTCTATTTTGAGGTGTAGAGTATACGTTGTTGGAATATTGACGTCTAATTTCGGGGCACCCTGTATATCAAACTGATCACAATAATGATTGTTTATTTTCAAAGAGCTCGTCCAAACATCAAAGCATATAATATAGAATAATCATCAGATTTCAAACCAACTCTAATTAGGATTTCGAAGTTTATACTTAATCAAATCTGACGACACTCGCTTGACTCGTGTACGTCATTTCATCTGCTCTTATCAAAAGTTGTATTTCTAACGCAGCAAACTCCGCCAACTTCTAAAGTGAATGATCCTCGTTTTGTTTTCCACGGCCACTTTTGTGGATTCCAGAAGAGGTCGACTACTTGCACTTAATGTGGCCTTGGGCCTTGCCTAATGAGTTTTATCTGCAAACACTATTCACTCATAAACATGAGTGTATATTAGTAAAGTAACTACTTAATTCAATATGTGTATGTGTGTGTTTGCGTTAGCTATATCGTTCATATTTTGTTTTTTCCGCTTATCATATCGTATAACTGATCCTTCATTTTTTTGTAAAAAAAGTGGACGATATTTTTGTGGAAGAAAAGTTATTATTTATTTATTAATAGCTTTCGTTGTCCCCTACAAAATAATAGCCCTCAGAATTAATACAATTGTTCCAATCTTTTTCCAATCTTGCATGGAAGCATTTCTGGAATTCACGCACGGGGCCAAATCCGGTGAATACGCTGGCTGAGGTGTTTGTAGAAAATTAAAAAATAAGCAAAATGAGCGAGCAGATTCGTTATCGCGCAGCAAAAGTCTGCAAAAGCCTTTGCCACCGCTTTGAACGTTTTCTTCGTAATGCTCCATAACTTCAGAGTGATATTTCTATTTGACCTAACGAAACTTTCACATTTGACCAAACTTGGCTTGCTTTTTCGGCATGGGTTTTTGGCTTTTCTGGTCGCTTCTATTGGGATGATCGGACTTTGGTTTCGACGTCATAACCATATATCCATTTTTTGTCACCAGTTATTACTCATTTGAGCACATCTAGATCGTCTCGTCGTTGACGACGTTCTCGGAAGAAACTGCTCCGACACGTTGACACTTTTCGGCCACTTATGACGAGCTTGTACCATTTCAGAACTTCATCGGCATCATTTTATCCTTGTGACACGATATTTTGATCAACATTATCACTGTGTGGACTATGAGGTCAGGTCAAATCTTGTGTGTGCATTCAACCATGAATTGCACTTGAGTATTGAGAGAACCGGAGGACGCTTCAACCTGAGCAGGTTGAAAACGCGACCAACAACAAACTTCCAAATATTTCAGGAAGAAAACCAAAACTAGACAGAAAACCACACATTGAGTGGAAGTCAGTCAACACTTCTCCATGTGATTATAACAAGTCTGCAGTTTTTCTGAAGTTGTCTGAATGAAATATCCCAAAACTAAAATTTATTGGCATGCTCTATAAAAACATTTTTGGTTTTATTCCGTTGATGCAAGAACGCACCCGCGCCGTTGCGAATCTGGGAAGGGTTGCAGCTTCAGGTTCGTCGCGATCCCCCACTTGTCGGTAAACTGACGGAGTATCAATAAAAAGGTATACTGTCCCTTTACTAGATCTTTATCACAATTCACAAAAATTGACATTTGTGACGTCATAGTTTAACGAGAAAATAATTTGAAAGGCCATTTATTGAGTATATCGAAATAAATTCTCCGAAACGCGGGAAGTTTTTTTGTTGGTATGATGCACACTCGACTTATAAGTCTATACTCCATTCTCTGGCGATCTCATGGAGTTTCGTCTCTTGCTTCGCTCGAGTCGGCTTAACCGGAATGCGTCTAATTCCAGATTTTAGCACGTCCTCCAGTCCTCTATATCACTTAACCACGTAGTATCTCCTTGGACTCGATCGTGCACTATATTTTAAAGAAAACAATTCTCACCCTCCCCGCATAGTTAGTTCCCGTTTCACAGGTTTTCCATTCGTCTTCTAGTGCTCGATCGGTCAAGACACGCGGATATTTGGCGTTCACTTTAACGTTCCTAACGAGTTTGTGTGAAATTGTGTTCTGGAATTCTTTTGGTGAGTCTTCCGTACAAAATGTAAGTACTCTTTTTTCTTTATAGAACACGGTTTAGTGATGGGAAAAGGGAAAAAGAGGAGTAGATCTAGGAGTAGAGAAAAAGTACGAAAAAGGGACTTAATTAAAAGACTCCAATACTTGGAAGATCAATTTAAAAAGAGACGCCGAGAAGATTCGGCTAGAAGGTCTGCGTCAAGGTCGAGAAATTCTCGCCCACGTAGGTCTTATTCAAGATCAGATACCACTTCTCGGTCTCGTTCTCGTTCTAGCCGAGCATCTCATTCAGTTTCTCGAAGTTGTTCTCCATCAAAATCAAAGTCCCCCAGTCTAAGTCGTCATTCTCCTGCCACCTATCGAACACCAAGAGGTTCGAAGGTGCGCGATAGTACTGAGCGAGACTTGCATGTCTCGACAGTTACTACACCCTCTCAGGGGACACAAAATACTCCTACTAAGAATGATTTACGGGAATCGACACCCCCGCTAATCATCCTTGATCCCGAAGCACTTGAAATACTTGGTGAAGACCCAGAAGTGTCAACAAAAATGTCGATCACCTTGCATCAGGCAGTACGTTCTCGCTGGGAACACTTAATCTGTCACGGGTTAAAGGATGAAGAAAAGAATACCATTTATGGAAAACATAGTATTCCGGAAAATTTTGGCCTATTGAATCCTCCCGAAATAAATCCGGAGATTCTGTCAGCTATGTCTCCTTTACATAGGAAACGTGATTCCTATTATTCAAAACTTCAAGAAAATCTGGGGAAGGGATTGTCTGCCATGGGTACATCCCTAAATATTTCCCTTGAGGAAAACCTGCCGGCGGATATAAAAAGTAAATTAATTGGAATCTCTTTGGGATTCCAGTAAAATCCTTATAGACACATTTTTTAATATCACGTCAATACGCCGGACACTAATCGGCCAAACTTTAAATAGGCAGGTCAAGGAAATGGTTGAAAAAACCATACCGGGAAAGTATTTGTTTGGTTTAGATCTGGGGGAACAGATTAAAGCTTCAAAAGTCCTTCAAAAGACAGGAAAGGACTTAGTTATGACCCAACCACCGTACACGAAGCCGTCAACCTCTACGTCAGCGAGTCAAGCAGGTTTACCTGACAAAGTTCGGGGGGGAGGCGCAGGACCCTCGAATAGGTGGTCGGGAAACAGACAGAGGCCGTTTCGCCCAAAGGGGGAGGTGAAAAATCGCCCGGCCTATCGCCCCTCGAGGGAATACCATCAGCATCAGCAAAACAGGAGGAGGAGATAAACAAGGTAATAACTCATTCAGGTCGTTTAAGAAATTTTATTTCATCGTGGAAGTCAATTACGTCCAATAGAGTTACTTTGTCTTGGATCAAGGGGGTAAAGTTGACATTTTCTACCCAACCAGTTCAAACTAATCCACCCCAACCTCAAAAAAGTGGGCACAAGGAAGCAATATTGCTTAAAGAAGAAATAAATAATCTTCAAAAACTGGGTGCGGTACGAAAATGCTTCGATAAAACTCCAGACCAATTTCTCTCACCATATTTCTTAGCTGATAAGCCAAATGGTAAAAAACGGTTTATACTGAACCTCAAAAAGCTAAATGCTTTTATTGAGACACCTCATTTTAAAATGGAGGATTTCAGAACGGTATCAAGAATTTTACAAAAAGGCATGTTCATGTGTTCCATCGACCTAAAAGATGCATATTTTTTGATATCTGTGGATAATGCCTACAGAAAATATTTACGATTTAAATTTCAAGATACCCTGTTCGAGTTTACCTGCTTACCATTTGGCCTATGCTCAGCCCCATATATTTTTACCAAAGTTACAAAACCAGTCATCACCCACTTGAGAAAATTAGGCATTATTTGTGTAGCATATCTTGACGACATTTTAATACTTGGGAACACATATGAAGAATGCGAAAATAATACCCTCCGTTCGGTACAACTTTTTATGAGCCTTGGTTTCATCGTAAACAGAGAAAAAAGCGCCTTGCAACCTAGTCGGCGTAGAAAATTCTTAGGTTTCATTTTCGACAGCCGTAAATTATCGATTTCTTTGCCAGCTGTGAAAAGGACCAAAATAAACAACTTACTTGACAAGTTCCTTCGAAAAAAGGAATGTCGTATTAGAGACTGGGCTAGCTTTATAGGTTTATTGATTTCAGCATGTCCAGCAGCAAAATACGGGTGGCTTTACACAAAAACATTTGAAAAAGAAAAAATTGCAAATCTGTTACAACATAATATGAATTTTGATGCGATTATGCAATTAACCAATAAGGTTAGGCCAGATTTACTTTGGTGGAGATCCAAAATTCTTATTACGAATAATGAAATTAGGAGGGATTCATTTTCATTAGAAATTTTCACGGACGCATCTTTGACGGGTTGGGGGGCATGCACCGAAAAGCATAGTACACATGGTTGGTGGAATGAGTCGGATCGACAAAAACATATTAATTATCTGGAACTTAAAGCCATATTTCTAGGTCTGAAATCTTTCACTTCTGACTATAAAAATTGTAATATCCTGATTAGATCAGATAATACAACAGCCATATCGTACATTAACCGAATGGGAAGCGTCCAACATGCAAAGTTACACGCACTTTCAAAAGAGATTTGGCAATTTTGTGAAACAAAAAGTTTATTTTTAGTTGCTTCATATATCAGTTCCCAAGATAACTGGAGAGCAGATTATGAATCACGGGTTTTACCTCCCGAAACGGAATGGAGCCTTTCAGACTCTGCCTTCAACAAAATTGTTGCAAATCTTGGAAGTCCCGAGATCGATTTATTTGCATCTTCCTTAAATAATAAATGTCGAAAATATGTTTCTTGGCTGCCGGACCCCAACTCGGTAGCTGTAGATGCTTTCACGTTAAATTGGCAAAATTGGTTCTTCTATATGTTTCCTCCCTTCAGCATGATACTTAGAGCAATACAAAAAATTATTCAAGATAAGGCAGAGGGAATCATAGTGGTACCATGGTGGCCAACTCAACCGTGGTTCCCACTATTATTAAAATATAAGAAAGAGAACCATATAATTCTAAAACCTGATGCCAACCTGCTTTCCTCCCCTTCTAGGACAGAACATTCGATGTCAATGAAGCTTACCCTGGCTGCCGTTTTATTATCGGCGAAACATACAGGTTGAGAAAGGTCCCAAAACAAGCAATCGACACGATCCTGAGCTCTATCTCGGAATCAACAATGGCCCAGTATAACACAACGTTTAAACTTTGGTGGAAATTTTGCGTTGAAAATAAATACTTAGTTTTTGACTCTGAAGTTAACCAAGTAATCGAATTTTTACAAACATTGCTAGAAAAGGGTTCATATAAATATGGCACTTTCAATTCACATAGATCGGCGTTATCGTTGATTCTACCTGGAAACATTGCCGAAGACCCAGTCTTGAAAAGATATTTAAAGGGAATAGCCAACTTACGACCAGCAGCCCCAAGATACAATGTAACATGGGATACAGCACCCTTACTAAACTATTTAGAAAAATTGTTCCCCCCGGAATCACTTTCACTCAAGGTCCTTGCTTCTAAACTAGTAACTCTTCTCCTACTCATAACTGGTCACCGCATACAAACAATTCACTCTATAAATCTGGAAAATATTATACAAGCCTCTGAAGGTTTCAAAATTCTAATCACAAGTAAAACTAAAACTTCCAGATTTCGGTTGCAACAACCATATTTACAGGTGCCTTATTTTAAGGAAAATCCGGCTCTCTGCGTAGCATCACTGTTACATTTTTACATGATTAAAACGAAAGATTCTCGCGAATCAAACAAAATAGGAAATCTTTTTCTGATTTCCAGGCCACCTTTTGGAGCGGCTTCAAAAGCCACAATTAGTAGATGGGTAAAACAAATGATGCAGAAGGCAGGTATTGATACTGCTATTTTTAAACCACAATCAACCAGGCACGCATCCACTTCTAAAGCCTATTTAAATGGCATATCTTTGGATTTAATTCGTAAAACTGCTGGCTGGTCGGAAGCATCAAATACCTTTGCGAGGTTCTATAATCGTCCAATAACAGACCCTACTCAGTTTACTAATTGTATACTCCATAAAAACTGATAAAATGCATAGAATGTTTAAGTTTTTTCTGTTTGTCGTTTAGACCCTAGTTCTTGTACATTATATGGATTACAAACTTAGGTTGGTAATAACTACAAGTTATAGATATAAATTTTCTGTGACTTGAGTTTTGATCTTAATAAAAACATACAAAAAATCACTTTTCAACTCTCTATCTTTAAACATCTACGTGGTTAAGTGATATAGAGGACTGGAGGACGTGCTAAAATTATACGATCAAACGAACTTACCTGTGAAGTTCGATCGTGATTTTAGTAGTCCTCCAGTCCGAAGATATCACTTCCCGCCCTTCTCATAATAGTTGTCCCACCCATAAGTTGAAAAGGATTAAGCTAACTCTTTAAACTAATGAAAACCTGTGAAACGGGAACTAACTATGCGGGGAGGGTGAGAATTGTTTTCTTTAAAATATAGTGCACGATCGAGTCCAAGGAGATACTACGTGGTTAAGTGATATCTTCGGACTGGAGGACTACTAAAATCACGATCGAACTTCACAGGTAAGTTCGTTTGATCGTATAATTCTTAAACAATTTCATGTTTCTTCTTTTTAACCGTGTTTTCAATAATGAATTATGATTTGGCTCTGTTTTATTTTCGGTCACAATCAATTTCAGGAACCTGTTTCTATTCCAATCACTAGACACTTATTTGCAAAGCAAAAAACGTTCCATAAGTAAGAAATGTAATGTTTAAAACAAAACAAAATTTCATGCACATCGTTGAACACGCCATTACATTTCATATGCCACAGTTGCCAGATTGCGATAAAAGTACAGTGCTACTTTAGTAGTTCGGACACTCGCTAAAAAGGACACTCCAGTGATCCGGATTGCTCTAAAAACCGGCCATTTCTAAAATTTTACCTCTTAAAACCGGATGATAAAACATTTCGTAAGAAAATCATAACAATGTTTCTGTCTTGATCTTCACAAGTTTCCTAAAATTGAGGCTGCTTCATAACGGCCTGCCCACTGACCTGTTTCTTCAGATCTTTTACAAAAGCGAAGCATTTTTATGAACGCATAACTCACAAATATGATTTTTTGGCGAGCTCTGGTTGGCTTGATAAATTATTCAAGAAACGACACCTCATTCGATCTTTGAAGGTTTGTGCTGAGAAACTTTCGAGTGATGAGAACGTCATCACTCCATTTCATAAAAAGTTCCTTGCTGTGATGCAGGAAATGGGCTTAACAAAGGAACAGGTGTCTAATATTCTGACGAATCCGCGGCATTTTGGAGAGCGTTGCCCGATAGAACATGTGTTTATAGTCAAGAAACATCAGCTCCAGGCAGAAAAATCTCCAAAGACCGTGTAACCTTCATGCCCGGCTGAAACGCAGAAGGCACACATAAGTTTTACCATGTGGTTCTCAACAAATCAAAAACTCAGAGTTTTTCAAGATGCTGAGCTACCCGTTGAGTAAGAAGCATCCAGCAAAGGATTTTATAGAGTGGTTCAAAACATGTATTATCCTAGCGTCCACAAATTTCTAACAGTTGTTAACAGGCCCAAAAAAGCTTTAACGCTAATCGACAATGCACCTCTTATCCTCCAGAGGAATAAATACATTATTTTGATCCACATCTCAAAGTTACATGTTGGTTGATTGAAGGCGATTCAATCAAGAAATAAATAATTCCCAGTAGTCCGGATACCTCGATAATCCGGCATCGACCGGAACGATATGTGTCCGGATTACTGAAGTTGGACTGTATAATAAACAGTTTGGATGCAAATGTAGGATGTAATTACATTAACTAGTAGGCAGTTTGTCAAAGAGTAGGTAGGTATATTAATTCTCGGTATCACTGTTCGCGTTACCAACTTAATAAGTGGCAGTAGTGGCTGTAGTGGCAACCACTTGGATATGTGTTTACTTGGCACATTCTTGTAAAATTTCAGTTTTGGACACACAGATGATTTCAAATTGAAATTTTCGGTCTTGATTTTTTTTTAAAATTTATGCGCAGTGGAGTTCTTCTGTGCCTCTCCTGTAAGATTGTGTTTATTAGTTCGGTTTACATCAAGTTGGATTTTTGTTGTTGTATCACTGGAGTTGTCGAAAAAAATCTGATATTTTGGAACACCAAAGATCAAAACTAGCATTTGAATTAACAAAATTGTTTGTTGTCTTTCAGAATTGCTGAAACTCAAAAATAAGTATTGAAAGCATCGTTTTCTGTCAGAAAACTCTTTTAAACTCAAACCTGGAGCCGAACCAAATTTATTTGTCTGCAAAAATGAACAAATAAAGTGCATTGGATGTTATATATTTTTATGTGTTTTCCTTGAAATAAACTTTTTGTACTTTTTTCTCATAGAGCGCTGAGCGAGTTGCGAGGCTTGCGCTTTGAGGGATACGTTTTATGCTCCACTCCCCTTTGGTCCCGTTCCTCACCGTGCTCTCAGCAGTCCCTAATCTGTTTGCTCTCAACCAATAAAACATATTTTCGCGTATTTCGTCAAACTCGATTGCATTCATGTCATTTATCTAAGACTCTATGAACAAGAACAATATTATTCATGTCTGATTCGTCGGCATTACTGATGAATCAGAAACTATATCCTAGGTCTATATGTATAGTTTATGATACGCAACATTTCAAAGTCTCAAAATTTTCACTGTGGACATGAATAATATAATTTGAGTAATTTTACAAGAAACTCAGAATCTTTTTGCTCCGTTTTTCCTGGAGAAATTGAACATATATTATTATTTTCGAATGAAACAGATTAGGAGGGAGTATGATTCATGATTTTGAGGCTAATTGCTAAAAACTATACATATTGGGTTAAATAAAAAACGGTCACTAACGATACTTCGAAAAGGCATCTCAGGGATCCCATGAAGCTTGAGATATTTTTAATGTGGTTTGTATTAGAAAACTATTGAATTTTTCTGAAAATATCGTAATCACTCAATGTTGATAACTATAATGGAACAACTACAGATAATAATAATAATAATAGTAGAAGCGGGCGGGCAGAAATTGAGCGTGCGATTAAGACGAATCCAACTTGTTTGAAATTCCAGCGTGCGGGTTTGCGTTTTCCGTTTAGTTTGTTGTTGTAATGCTATTAAATCACATGTGGATCAACAGAAATATTTAGCAGCTATGAAATGGAACACAAGTAGGTCCCAATACATATCTGAAAAATTTGCCAAATTTTTTTCTACTTTTATTGACAGGATGTATTCCATCTCCACCCGACTTCCCAAAAAGTAATTCCCACATTATAGGGATTCGAGTCTCTAAAGATATTTCTTTTTAGTTTAGAGAACGGCGCCATGTCCACCGGAAACACAACACAGCAGTTCTACGATCTACGATCTGCGATTTTACGTCTTTCCTTTGGCCAGAAAAAAAATCTTTACAACTGTACGGCCAGAACATGCCACCGTTCTCTAAACTGAAAAGAAATATTCACAAAGACTCGAATCTCTAAGAATATGTATAAAGTGTAAAATACTTTTTGAGAGTAGCGTATATGGAATACATCACATTAATAAAAGGAGAAAAAAATTTAGCGAAGTTTTTTATATTAGGAGCTCTTTGTGTTCCATTCCATTTGTTTGCTGCTAAATATTTCTGTTGATCTACTATAGATGTGCTATAGGTTAAACTAAACGAAAAAATCAAAATCGCCCGCTGGAGTTTCAAACAAGTTTGAGACGACGCTCAATTTTCGCCCGCCCGCTAAGATTCAGTGTGGTTACTTGCACCTACAGAGTGACCCATTTGAAAGCGGGCCATCTCCGCTGTTTTGAAGAGAGGGGGTATAGTACTTGAAGTACTCTTTCCCTTGCTGAAAAAGATGAGTTGCTTGGCAGAAAGGTTTTAGTGAGGAAAAAGGAGAAGAGCCGAAGCTTCAGGGATAGGGAGAGTACTCTCCGAAATTGTAGTGATTTGATTTTAACACTTTTTTTTTTTTATTATTTATTTTTTTTTTTTTTTCATAGGAAAGCGGGCCGGGCCATCCTCAAAACATTTCTATTTACGGAGCGACATTAAGGTGGGCATATCGCAATGTTATTCTGTGGGTAGGACCGGTAGGAACCACGAATTGGCATTTTGCTGGGGTTCAGCTTTTTACTCATAGATGCCGCGAGTGATGGTTTAGAGAAAACTGTAATTTTAACATTATCGATTTGGGGGTTTCGGAAATTCGTATTCATAGATTCCTGTATTACCTATGTTTGTATTGTACAGGGTGTCCCGTTTTGGGTACTTTTGCGGGGTATCTCCGTTATTCTTATAGATAGAAAGTTGTGGTTTTCGCGACAGTGTGCTACTTTTTCGTGAAACTGAAGATGCCGTTAACAAAATTTTCATAGCCCTTTTCGTTTTCAAGATACAGGGCTAAACTGAAAATATTGCATTTTAAGGTACCCCTCGTATCTAAACTACCAGATAAATTATGGAAAATGTGAAAACTGTTTCTTATATAACTTTTACCGTAGAACTCGATTCTGCCTTCGGAATTAGTATACAGGGTCAGGTCAAAAAGTTATCGAACCCAACTTTATTTTTTTAAATGGAACACCCTGTATATTTATAGTCCATGAGATTTGTCTTTTCTTTACCTTTTCAAACATAGAGTATGCACTTAAAAAAAAATGTTTAGCCTATAACTTTTTGACCTGACCCTGTATACAAATTCCGAAGGCAGAATCGAGTTCCACGGAAATAGTTATTTTCCTAACAAGTTCGCAAAGTGATGCTTTCCCGCACGCAAAAGCAGTTAGACGAACGACGCGAAGCGGAGTTCGGATATGCTTTAAGGGCGGGAAAGACACTTTGCGAACTTGTTAGGAACAATATTTTTTCTACGAGCGTCCACAGATTAGACACGAAAAACTTTAGATAATATATTATTTGAACGCACTTAAAAACATAGAACTTGAGAATAATGATTATTTATGCTTAACAATATATTTATATTGAAAGAACAGTTTGTGGCGGCAGCTGGAAATTGGATAATATGGGTATAATCAAAATCATAATTGATTTATTTTATATTTGAAATGCAAGGGCATGTCCGATCACTGTTCATAAAATTTCCTCTTTTGTCGCCTTACTCCCTGCTATTGGCAACACTGTTTTGATTTGACAACACACTCTAGACAGCTGTGTCATTAAGATCAGTCAGTCTTCAGTCTTCGTTTAATCGTTTATACTTTTATAAATTTGTTTGTCCGTTTGTTTGTATACATGATCAGGTTTTTTTGATGCCAGTATTCAGCTCAAATCTTTCGAAGATTTCCGATAAACACAGTAGTTTGCACCAAAATCAAGCAAGAACAACTCACAAATGCCGATTGAAAGTCGTCATTATCAATGTTTGTTTACGTTACTGGCGAATGCGTTTTTAACGCAAAAAAAGAATGGTGTGTTTCATTTTGATTTTGACTGAAAAGGGAAAAGTAACAAGAACATTATTTTGTGCATTACAAAGTGCATTATCTACAGTTTGGTTGGTATGGAAACGAAGTTTAAAAGAACAAATTGGTAGGTAGTTATTTGAGTTGACATTTGAGTGCGGGAAAAATTTTTCCCGCACTAGTGCGGGAAAAGGTTACTTTGCACACGCAAATGAGTGTGCGAAGTGGCTACTTTGCGCACGCTCGTAGAAAAAAGTATATAACTTTCGATTTTGCCTTCGGAATTTGTATACAGGGTCAGGTCAAAAAGGCTAAAAATTTTTTTTTTAAAAGTGCATACTTTTATATATTTTTTAAAAGGTAAAGAAAAGACAAATCTTATGGACTATACATATACAGGGTGTTCCATTTAAAAAAATAAAGTTGGGTCCGATAACTTTTTGACCTGACCCTGTATACTAATTCCGAAGGCGGAATCGAGTTTTACGGTAAAAGTTATATAAGAAACAGTTTTCACATTTTCCATAACTTATCTGGTAGTTTAGATACGAGGGGTACCTTAAAATGCAACATTTTCAGTTTAGCCCTGTATCTTGAAAATTTTGTTAACGGCATCTTCAGTTTCACGAAAAAGTAGTACACTGTCGCGAAAACCGCAGCTTTCTATCGATAAGAATAACGGAGATACCCCGCAAAAGTACCCAAAATGGGACACCCTGTACATACATTTTGTATTTGCAGAACATGCATGGGTTTGCTTGGGCTTGGGAGCTGATTCTCGAGATTTGCCCTTTCGACGAGGTTCACTTTTATTATCTATTTAGTGGGTATTTACTACCTAAATTTTGTCTCTGATTTATTTCTCGAGTCCGTATAGATAGAGCCTAGAGTCAATGAGAGTTTGAGGTCTTGGAAGTCAAGGGCACTTACCTCTGCGAAAATCTCATTTTTTTCGTGACCTAAAATAATTGGAAATATTAACAAATAATTAAACTTCAACCTTTTACTTATAATTGGCGGATGTTCTGGCAATCTTTGGTTTTGGTTTGCTGTGATGAAATTACCTATACATAGCATCAGAAAATGTTCTTGAATGAGCCGTTTTATGAGACGGCCATAGAAAAATGATATAGGTAGGTACAGGGTGTTTCATTATCTTTGATAACATTCAATCAGCAATAAATTTGTTTGTTTTTGAATGTATCAAAACGGAACAAATGGTACCATATTGTATAGTTATCTCGCAAGTTTTTTCTGTTTGGGAAATAAAAAAAAACTGACAATTTCCGAGATAATAACCTTACTTATATTTTTGTAAATGAAATGCCTTGTATATGTATTATTGGACATTTCTATTCTACCCAATATTCTAAGTATATTTTATAAAGCCTAACATATACTTATCTTCGACGGTTTGTGAGAAAATGGCGTCGAAACATGTGACACACAAAAATTTAGAAGTCTTCTTATTGATCGCAAAGTGTGCCATGAACAATAAAAATTGTTTAGATTTTAAAATATCGCCCCAAAAATACTTTGACATATCACATAGTTTGCTCATTACACGTTTTTATAATTGGCAATATTGTCTGTATGTGAAGCATTCAATTTTCGCAAAATGTTTCGAAGTCATTTTCTCCCAAACCGTTGAAGATAGGTATATGAGATGCTCTATAAAATATACTCAGAATTTTGAGAAAGAAAATTGTATTATTTTTAGAAGAAGGCGAAGTAGTAGCAGTCAATGATAAAGTTGGGCAGTTAGATGCTCAGTTTATTGATCGTCAAGCTTTCGGGAGACATTCCCTCCCTTCATCAGGACAACAAATTGTGAGTAAAACAAAAAGCACTTATCACTCATATAGGAGACAGATTAATTATTATAAAGTTGTACATTGCATAGTGTGTGAATTTGAAAGGAACATAGATAAATTTGTAAATGAATGTAAATAAATGGAATAAAATAAAATAATATTAAAATGTTCGGATGTAAGAGATGAATGTGACTAGAATTATGTTGAGATTTAATCAAAATGGTTTAAAATGAATAAATAGATTGAAAGATAAAAGAGTACAAAATTATGAATAGAATGACAGGGAATAAAATGGATAAAACTGGTAAAAGGGACTATGCACAACGTTAAATGACAGACATTTTGATACAAAATTTTTAAATCTCAACATAATTCTAGTCACATTCATCTTTTACATCCGAACATTTTAATATTATATTCTATGTTCCTTTTAAATTCCCACACTATATGTAAGTACAACTGCCTTTATTTATTTTTATTTTTGAGCTGAATGTCATTTAGAAAAGTTATTTAGAATATCGTTTGTATTTGTTAGTAGTGAAATCCGAGATTTCAAATAAATCTTGAATCTTTTTGGTTTTTCAAATCTTTGGTACACACATCTACAATTTAACTGTAGATTCTTATTTTGAATTTCTAAATGCATCCCTACCCTCTTTGGGGTACACACGGAATCTTTTTATTCAAAACAAATATTTTTGATAACACAAAAATAATTCTTTGAAACTTTTTGACACTCTTGTATTAACGATAAAGTCATCAATGCTGTATGTATCTCCACCTCTAATGCTGTCCAAAAACAAATTGAATTTGAATTTCGCTTAAAAATAGAAATAAAGGTAGTGTACTGCTCTTGGACAAAATTCAGGTTTTTGGAGTTCTTGCGAACCCTGTATAAAAAATCAAAATTTTCAAGAATGTTTTTTCCCGAAAAATGAAATTTTGTATCCGTTTGTGCTCTTGTAAACCCGCCTAACGGTGGACAGTCTGTATATCGGAAACTAATATTTTCGAACCCAAGTTTATTTGAAAAATCGGCTTTATTTTATCGAATTCCATGCTGTGTTGAAAAAAGTATCATCTCGAAACTCACTCAAATATTCTCAAATTAAAAAATGTCCTGGAAGGCTCATCAGAAAGATATCAAACTACAATAGGTACTAAGGAAAAGTAGAGCAACATCCCAAAATTTGATAAAACTTTAGGTCCTCCATCAGTTATCGAAGAAGTAATGGTTCATCTTAAAACTTCAATTCGTTTGTCAGTTTAGGTACGTGCCCTGGCAATTTTTTCCAAAACATTGCTTAGTGCCTTCTTGTCGCGTTTAAAAAAGGGTTGAAAAAAAACTTTTCTGTGAAACTTTTGATTCTAGCACTATTCGAAAGTAGGGCACTTCCTGAAAATTTTCTTATACATATATCTAATTGAACAAAACATAGTCTGGCTATAAAATTTTGGTAATTTTTGCCAAGTTCAAAATTTCATAGCTTTCCTTTGTTCAATTATTGTAATTGAATTTCGAGGAAGTGCATTAATAACCGTAAGTATTATCTGACTGTTCCATTTCAAAAAATTGAAGTTGTCTAGTTTTTTCCATTTACTTATCGATGTCACATTTTTTTTAAAACTGCAGAAGATAACATAGGAAAAAACCTACAACTTTGATATGGAACATTTTTTTCCATATTAAAAAATAAACGCTCTATATGAGCTGCGTAAATATATCCAAAGATCTTGTACATAATATGTAATGAATAAAATATAAAAACATTGATGATAGCTCGGATGATAGTTTATATTATGGTACCTATCTAGATAACCTATTTTTTCAAAAACTTGCACCAACAAAAAATTGTCCAATATTCGTAAAAATCAATTATTATGTTCATTCACGGAACCAGAAAAACTTCCTAAGTAGTATCCTATCCTATATCCGCACCCGCAGATAAAATATGGATAAAATTCACGAGAATTTATACCCAGAATACATAGCCCCACAAAATATGTACCTGAAAAACATCTAATCATAGAATTTCTTTGCCAGTCAGTAGTTGCGTAGATTATTACGAGCTGGCGTTGGGTGCGATGATTTTCATCTCACGGAGTGAATTGTGAGCTGAAATCACGAAATTGCATGGCTGGCACGTGACCGCGAAACGCCCCCCTTAAGGTGATTTGTTTTGAATTGTAAAGGGATGAAAAGTGTGCTTTGGGGCTTGGAGGCTCCAGTCTTTTTTTTTAACCAAGGCCCACTAGATCACATTCAGAGGCTGAAAAGTCGAAAATCCATATTATAGCGTTTAAAAAAAAAACTGCATACGCCACTGTATTTCTCACCCCTGATATATGGATCTATACCAAATTTCATGAAAAAATATTAAGCATTAACGATTCTACGGCAATTGCTGTCAACTCGGTTATTATGCATTTAGAAGCTTCTTATCTCGTAACTCATGCGATAACAAATCAGTCACATCAAATTTATCAAATAAAAACTACAATAAACATCCTTAAGTATATCAAAATCCAAATTCAATGAAACAAGCATGCAGAAAAACCAATAAAAAAATAAACATATATTTACAAAAAACAAAATAAAATAAAATTAACACATGAATTCACTTTAAATTCAGGATTTTTCAACTAAATGCGTGAGAGTGTGGATAGATGAAAATTTTCCTAATCGGTGGACTCCCAGAATTTTTTTCAAGTGGGATTGATTCGAGTTAAAGTCTACTAGAAAAAGAACTGGGCGATAGAACGAGAAAAATGCTTCTAAATGTATAAAAACCAACCTGATATTAGAATCGTTAATGTTGAATATTTTTTCTTGAAATTTGGTGCAGATCCATTTTAGGAGATGACGAGTCCAGTCGCGTCAACAGATTTAAAAAAAAAAATCGCTTATATTGATTCTGGATTTTTCATTCTCTAAATAGGGTCTAGTAAGCATTGGTTTTCAAAAAACTGGATGAGGTCGCAAATTAAACTTTTCCTCCTCTACATTTAAAAAAAAAAATTCGTCAGAATAGCTCTATGGATAGAAATGTTATGAGGGTGGCTCGCTTTCAAATTGGTCACTCTGTATATATTAGATTTTGACCAAATCGCTTTTCGCCCGTCCGCTTTCCAGTCTGGCCATACACTGAGGGAAGGTTTTTTCACGTACACGTAGTAGATTTTATTCCTCAGAATAAAACATCCAAATATGTCTGACTATAGAATAAAACAAGGCGACAAGAACATACGATATTTCAAAAAAATATGGTGGATACAAAGTAACATTATGTTGATATAATATTAGATCTTGCGATATGTTATGATTTGGGTTGTAATAAACTGAACAGTATTTAATTCATTATGTACAGTATAATATCACAAGCAGTCAGTATAATATTGTAGAAGACTCAGTATTTCTGTTAAAAATGGTAAGTAAAAATGGAATTTTTGAGCAATAAAAGTACTATTTGGCCGGTATTTCTATGTTCACTATTGCATGTGATTCTAATGGTCAGTAAAAATTTATGAAATGTCAGTATGACTTAGCTGGTAATAATTTCACAAATGTACAGTAAGAAATAATAAATGGCCAGTATGCACTAGTCAGTTATAATTTTAACCAACTCAAACTAACACAAACTTGATACACATAATACCAATACAGAACACGTCAATTATGATATATAATAATTATTGTAATGTTGACCTAGTGCTAACCAACGAGCCGCTGCATATTTTTATCAATTTCGATCACCAACACAAACCAACTCAAACTTGATCCACATAAAACCAATACACAACACGTCAATTATAATATATAATAATAATTGTAATGTTAAACTAGTGCTAACCAACGAGCTGCTGCTTTTTTTTCATCAATTTCTATTACCAACACAAACTAACCCTAACTAACCCAAACTAAATCCGCCTCTCAAAGGAACCTATCTGACTACTTCATCATGACATAAAGGCAGAGTGTTTTCTCTTTACTAAGTTGTGTTTCGTTCCGTTGTAAAAATGTTTGTATTTATACGAAATAATATATATGACCAACCATTCATTATTTTACTGTCACTTTAATAATTTTATGGACTGTCCATTATTTTCACCAGGCATTTACTAATTTATTTGATCGTTTTTTTATGATACTGACTCTTGATTATTTATATCTACCATTTATTATTTTTACTGACCACTTCTTTATGTTACTGACCATTTCTTTATATTACTAACCGTTAATTATTTCAACCGACCGTTTATTATTATACTGACCACTTATTATTTTTACTGACCACTTCTTTATGTTACTGACCCTTCATTATTTCAACCGAACATTTATTATAATACTGATCAAGAAAAATAAAATAATGTCAAAGAGTACTGTCCATAAAATTGAAATACTGACCATTTAATTTGTTGCCTTATGATTTGTGGGCGCAAACGTTGCCAAACTTTTACATAGAAATTTGATGTTATATTATGAGTGTGGTGACATATGATATTTTGTATAGTCGACGTAGCTCACTTTGACTTAGACGAATCCGGCACTATACCAAGATCCCAGTTTCTCAAAAAATGTCGCTTACCTTACTTTGCCTGATCAGGGACGATATTGATTTTAACGAATTGAGACCATGAAGATTTCTTGCTATAAGAACTCGCAAGCAATTTGAAATCGACAATCATAAAGGATTTCAAAAAAAATTCTGGAAAGAGAAAGACAAGAATCTACTTACATAATACACATTTCCAAAATGTCTTGATTTTCATTCGATTTTGACCTCGAAAAAATCAATGTCAAATTCATCAAATCCCCAGTCAGTTATTAATTAAATTTGGAAGAAGGACTCTATTTTCTGGACATTAAAAAATTTTCACAGGATCAAAATACTTGACATTAGCAAGATATGTGAGTGGAGGACTTTAGTATACCGGGTGTCCTACAATGAAGGACACAGGTCATAACTCGTTTATTTTGGAAGATAAAAATTCAATTAAAAATGGGTTGTAGATGATTACCAAAGCTCTCTCTATAAAACTTGATGAAAAATACCCCCGAAAAAAACATCTCCAGAATTGTTTGTTTACACTTATACCACTATGAATTGAATTTTTTTCCCTCTTGTTTGTGTTAAAACTGCCATTGACTTTGTTGTCTCATAAACATTCGAAAACTTGAAAAAAATAACAGGGGTGCCATTTGAGAAAAAAAAAGTTAGTGGTGGTTTTAAAGGGATGTTTTTTTCGGGGGTGATTTTTTTTAAGCTTTAGAGAAAGCCTTGCTAATCATTCACAACCAATTTTTATTAACATTTTTTTCTTCAAAAATAAACGAGTTATGGCTTGTGGAGTTCATTGTGGGACACCCTGTATTACGAATATGAGGATTGGCGCCGATTAAAAAATATCATGGAATTATCGCAAGTTCAAAGAACTGAAGGGTTTAAATTGTTTCAACCGAGGTTTCACCAATATGACCTCGCTTGCACAATTGTATGTAGCCTAAAATCTCCATAGTTAACGCCATCCATGATAGGTATCTATCAGTCGAGAAATATCGGTCGTTCTAAAGGACTCCGAAATAATTTCACTTTAGGGTATTATAGGCAACATAATGCCCGTGATGCATCTTATTATCTATTTTCCACAACAGATGTTCCATTAAAATTTAGTGTCCAATTAAATCCGGTATAACTGTGAGATCCATGATCCATAATACCTTGGGTTCGAAATATGATTATACTTGATAACCGGTACATACATATATTTATATTATTATATTATAATATATCGGACACGTATATCGAATGCCCTGCGGTTGTCATTAGATCCAAGACAATAATAATAATAAATAATAAAAAAAAGTCTTAAATTGAATGTATTTTTTTTTAATGAGAAACACTGAAACAATTGTCAAATTAACCATGATAAAGCCGTACTCAACGCCACCTATGTCTATTTTCAACATTTTTCATATGCTTGTTTCTTGGTTAAAGATGAGAATGACATTTTAAATTTTATCAAGTTTCTTAATAGTTTATGTAATAGGTTGAACAGGCAAAAAGTAATGATAAGAAACCAACAATATATATTTATTCTAACTTGCTATGAAAAAAGTAGCTATATTTGAAATTCCTAGCTCGAGCCAAAAAAAAAAGAAACACATCAAATACTATTCAATACAACAAACGTATGCCTACTACCCTAATTTCCAAAACATATCTTGATGTACTACAATAATTCATCTTTCTATATTTTAATGATGCTTAGTTGGTAACTAATTGATAAGATCTGTGACAAGAAACATTTTATACGTTGAAATTGATCTTTATCTTATTTTCTAATAACATTTTATTAAGCGAAACCTTCGGGTTAGATGTGTGCAGTTTGCCGCTGAATACTCTACTTAATAATAATTTCACACGGAATAGGTCAGTTTAATTGTTCAGTAGAATTGCACGTGTGATAAAACAGGATTGTATGTGAATAGGCAATTTCATCTATAAAAACTAATGCAAAATAACTAAGTTGAATAATCCAAAGGGGCCAAGTCTAGTACTTTCTGGTTTTGCAGGCTTCATCAAACCGACTTCCAGTCGTGGTCTTACGAGAGATAATTTGCAAACAAATAAATCCATGAGAATGTAGACTGGACTAGCAACTTATTTGAGCAAGGGTTGCAAATAAATTTTGCAAAGAATAGCTTCATGTGAAATAGATAATGCACGTGTTTCTAACGCTTTTGACGAGAAAATGAGCAGATGTATTGAATGTTCTGCCTGTGTTCCAGTTTTACCCCATTCATTTGAATACAATTATTTTTGTTATTCACTGAATATTCATTCAAAAACATAATCGCATACATTTTTTCAAGATTCGACGATGAAAATTGAAATATGTTATTATGGAATATTGAAGAATTCACAAGAACCGAAAAATAATTATAATTTCAAAACGATTTCATCAAATTAACAAAAAAAGATCCAATCAATCTCTACGAGTATATTCAAAATCAATGAAATAAAAATAAGAAGCGTTTCCAATAAAACAAGAATAGTTTTATGTTGGGAAATTATTCAATATGATCAAACGACAGGTAAGAAGTGCATAATTATTGGCAACAATAATGATTGTGAGTCGACCGCACTTAACAATAGCAGCCGAAAATAAGAGTAAATACATTCGTCAACGCGTATCGTGTGACTCACTGAAGTTGAATACCAATTAGCCGGATTTTGGGTTAGGCACATCTCCATAAAGACCCTTTTGTCATTTTACACCTCAATAGGGTGAACGTCCCTTATAAGGCCAATTTCAATGATAAAACATAGTTCAACAAAGCAACAAGTAAACATCGGATGTTTCTTCCTATTGTCGTTCATATTTATAGCGGGCGTTCCATTTTGCGTAGTATTTATGTATTTGGTATTGTAATAGGGAATATAAATTTCAATCTGAGCATCTATTGACAAACATTTTAGGTTTGTTCCAGCACGCTGTTGCAAATGTTTAAAGCTGCGTGCCGCATGCGCAATGCGAAATTTGTGTTTCAGGTTTCAGCAAAGTAATGTTAACGTGTCAGCAGTTCCTGGAACATATGCGATTTGCTGGCAGCTGAAATGCTGAAAAGCTTGCAAATTTTCCACAAATATTTTTGTACATTTCATATCCTAACCTTATCATTTGTTTTTATTTCTAATATCAAATTTGATTGTTGGGAGAATGTTATCAACCAGTACACTCATGGTCTGATATACAGGGTCTTTCAAAAGTCCCGGAACGGTCTCCAAAAATGTAAACGTGGCAACATTGCCGATATTACCGTCGGATCAGGCATGTCCAAAAACCACCAAGTACTAATTTTTACTTTTTTTTTTAGCCGTTTGTGAAATACGAGACAGTGCTGGGACTTTTGAAAGACCCTGTATAACATGCAGATGCCCTAAATTCCATAAAACTTTGCTTTGCTCCTGCATCAGTGATCAAGGAAGTAACGGTGCATTTGAGAACTGCAATCCATCTGTCAGTTTACGTGTCCTGGCGATTTAAAAAAAAAAAAAATGGGCCTCTTTGTCACGTCTAAACAAGGGTTAAGAATTAAACTTTTTTCTGTTTAACTTCTGATGAAAACGGATAGCACCATTCAAAAAAGGGGCAAAATTTATGTACTTCCTAAAAATTTCACAATAATTGAACAAAGGGTAGTCTCAGCACGACCTCACATTTTAGTATAACTCCCGATTTTTTTTTATTATAACCTGTTTCACTTGCTTCTGTGTGCACGGAGGTGAGACAATGGAGCACTTTTTTTATATGATGAGACACAAATGATCCGATTCATCAATGCCCATTAGAACCAAAGTATGAATACGAGACAAAATAACATATTCCCTCAAATTTGAAATGCATTGAAAATGCATAATACAAAAACTCACTGTCTGATGTCTACGTTTTTTTTTTTTATATATTTGTGGATGCGCCACGAAACCAGAATGACTTGACGACCACATACAATTTTCCACGCGTGTGCCACTCTGCTTCAAGTTTTTTTTTCTAAATTTCGAAGGTGGCAATGCAAATAGATGGATATTCGGATGAACAGACTTTTTTAATTTTTGTCAAGATTTTAATCAAGGAATGTGTATAGACCGAGAAAGTACAGAGCTTTTTGAAAAGTATATTAGTTTCATTTCATGTAGCTTCCTGAACGTAATAAGGTGTGCTAATTCCAAATTTCAAATGACTGGCGTGTTCACCACATCGTTTTTTTTTTCAGTATTGGACTTTTAAACTTTCAAAAACAGAACAACAGCAGCACAAATTTATAATAAATGACAAAAACTAATGTACGTACATGAATATCCATTTCAAAAGGTATAAGGTTATTTATATTGTTTTCCAAAAATATGCAGTAGTTTAATTTCAAGTTGTTGAACAGGTGAAAAATTAAGAGAGAAGCACTTTTTCCTAGTTTGATCTTATTTGTAGACACCTTTATAATAGAGAATCTTATATTTTTCTAACAATGTTTATGTGCTATCCTAGAAAACATTACTTGTAGCATGATATGACTTGAAGACAAAAAAAATATGGCTTGTGATGGAGAGCGGTACAATGGTAGGGTGGTGAAATTTTAAATGAGATCTAGATATGTTAGAGGAGTTCTGGTCTAAGCGGCTTCCAGGTTATTTTTTAATGTGGATGTGATACTGAAGAAGATGATGATTTCGTTATTTTATTTTTTTGCGTTATTTGACGTAGACTATATGTTATGGAGTTTTTGTACTATTTTTCATGGGAGAAAGATGCATCAACATCAAAGCAAAAGTTTTCCAAACATTATATAATTTCAAACGTTAAAATACTGAAAAGCTCAGAGCGAGCCTGTTCAAAATCATCAAAAAATATACATGATGTCCCATTTAAAAAAAAAAACATATTATCTTCATAAGATAGATCTATACCTAGTCTTATCTTTTGCGGCTTTGGAGATAATGGCTGTTGAATTTTAGATGTCCTTCCTTTCATCATGTCTCAATTGATGAACTTTTTTCCATTTGCACTGTGCCATATTTCTCATATAGTTCTTATTTGAAATGTTATTTCATCAACAACATAAAATATCATATTTGAATAAACCAAATACGTATTCATTTTTTCAATTTTTGTCTTTCGATAATTGTGACCCAAACAAATTTAAGTAATATTGTCGGAGAGCAAAGAGTACGCTTGCACACGTCCTGCTCGGCAATCCGTACTGTTTTTCGGCACTGACCAATGAGGGCCGTTTTTACACGCTTTATATTGGCTTCACTTGTATGTAGGTTTGTAAGTTAGTTTGTAACGGACGGAAAGTCGATTATCACCCACCCAAATGGCCAATTGATGCGAATTGATTCGAAAATTTGCACACATGTCAAGAACCGATGATCATACAATAATTAATAATTCAATATAAAAGAGAAGTAAATAGTAGACAGCGATTTGAAATTGAAGAAAATTTTGTTTTTGTTGAATTCTTTGACATTAGTGTTATTTGGCTTGGTTGACGGACGGGCAGTAATTCTCAAAGCGTCCGTCTGATATGCAACGTTGCCAAGGTACTTTTTGTCAATGGGCTGAAAAAAATGTAGTTGAGAAACTAAAAAGTGAAAAATAATTTTTAATTTAGGAATAAAATGCTTAACGAGAAAATGTATGTCATTGTGTTAAAGCGTGGGGTGCTTCGATATCAATTGTTATAATTTCTTAGGTACTAGTTTCTATTTCAAAATGCAGAGTTAGTGTATAAATATATTACAAAGCACCTCACGTTTTTACCATAACGACATATATTTTGTCGTTAATCATTTTATTCCTTAATTGAAAATTACTTTCCACTTTTTAGTTCGAAAGCGTGTTTTTTCGGATAGCTTGGCCATCCCGATCGTTCAGTGTGTATTATCGGAATGGCCAATGAAAACACGATGGAGGCAGAGAACGTGAAACGGAACAGAGAATATTGCTTTCAAAAACTTCACGTCGGCGTCTGCTGAGTCATATGATTAAATGTAGATGATAACACTTGCAAATCAAAATCCGATAAAAACATGTTTTCATTTCAAGGAGACTCTACATTCAAGTTGGAGGAAAGCTGTGAATGTAGCGGCTTCATAATTTGTTGTTTGTTTCTTTGGGAAAACAATAAGTTATTATTCTTCCATAATATGAGTTCAAATTTATCACGAATGTTTGCCTCAACAAGAAGTCTTGAGAAATGATTGACTCACAAATATATGAGATTTTGAGCAAAATCATTTATTTATGAAAAACCTTCCCTAATAATTGACCCAAGCAGTGATAATTGCTTCAATCGAAAACGCACTCAGCCAGCGAGCTGCTTCTCGACTATCAAATACGTACGAATTGCAACTCGGAGAGTGTGCTAATGTTTTCTGTATCATGCTGGCCGTTTTTTATGATGGAAAGTGAGAATAATAATGAAAAAGTCTCAGTTATAAAAGGGTTGCTATTTTGTGCAAAACATACTGCAAATTATCAAAGAAACATCTGAATTGGATATCGGAAGTGATGGTATGTTCATATTTTCCACCTTTTTTTTCATCCGCAGACCGTCGTCTTACCGGGTATTGTCGATGAGATTGATGAAGTTTATTACAAATTGCAGTAGAAGAATGGCTTCACAGTTCATACCTCACAAGGGGCGAGAGCTTTTTACACGCAAGACTTTAATCGCGAAACTGTGTATCATCATACACAGTACAATTAAACCATCAAATTATAAATGAAAAACTGAAGTGAATACATACAGAATGTTATCTATAATTAATTATTTGCTTTCGACATAATGAAGATTGTTGTGAATATTTGAACATTGTTATAATTTCATTTTTTATTTTAGGGAAAAGGCTATTTCATTGAGTTTGACGAAAATTGTTATGAGTTTCACATTGCATACACACAACAATTTCTAGATGAGATCAGTGATGTCGTTTCATTCGTACAGGTGAAGAAAATTTGGAAGATTATAATAATAAATCATACTTATTAAAAATTGTGATAATTTAAAAATGTAGAGTACTGTGATGAATCATCAACATAAATCGAAATACTTGTGAATATGACTCAATAAAGACGTTTTACACCAAGTAAAAGATCTTTATATTTTCCCCCCTCCCCAATCTTTCCGGATGGCCGAAGTACGCACGTTGGACCAACCAGGAGCAAACGTGTGAACGCTTTTGGCAAGCCAATTCCTTTGATGTGAGAGTAAAAAATCGAAATCATACAAATTTCGGGCGAATGCAGGCCAAGTACGCCAAGTGGTTCTGAACACCTTTGCACAACTTATTGGGGCCCAACGTGTACTGGAGCCTGGTGTCCTGGATCCTTGAGATATGTAACGGAGACTCTTTGATTCACAGGGCATAAATCTATTATTTGAGAAGTCTACTTCAGTCGATTCGATATTGAAGTTAAATCTATTATTCGTCACAGCATACCCTGTAAAAAAATATTCAGATTAATAACCGGTGCTGGCACAGAAGTCATCATCAGTTTCATCAGAACTCATTTTTCGGGATTATTTTGTAGGTCAAGAGCCGAAAATGTCACGAAAAGGGGTAAGCAAGGGACGGGCGTTGGGTTTTTGTATATCGATTTCTACAGCGGAAAAAAGCGAGGCGTCTGGGCTCGGTTCGGCACTTGTCATGAATTTTTTATAGTATCCCGAATAACAACGGGGTCGACGTCGGGAGGAAGAAGCGATGAGGGGTGAGACGGTCGCTTAGGGACCACGCCAAAATATGATGTGACAACGACGGAGAAGCTACAGAGGTGAGTTACGACAGGTGTTTCAGACGCCGATTGGTAAGTCTGACGACTGTTTGACAATCTAGATTAATCTAGAACGCGTTTACCTATGAAGCATTTATCAAATTTAGAAGGACAATGATGTATAAATGATAGTATGATAATCAGTGACGCAAAACGTACATACAATTTTGAATCAGGTCAGAAAATATACTCAGCGAAATCAGAAACTCGAACACTCATTTATCTTCCATAAGATTCAATGTTAACATGCTCTACTTAATAAAAAGTTTTTCATATCTCATATTTACAATAATTTGGCATAAAAAAGTCAATTCTGCATATTTTGTACCTATACTCCACAGTTGTTTCAAAATTTTGGAGCCAAACGATATGTATGTACCTACTGGGTGAAATGTCCTGGAGCTTCAAACACTCTGTGGAGTATACAAATGAAAAAATAACTTCTTTGAAGCCAAATTATTGTAGCTTCATTCATTTTTTACTTGACGTGCATAATAGTTTTTTTTTCAAAAGATATATTATATATTGGAGAATGTTAACATTGAATCTTATAGAAGATGATCGAGTGTTCGGGATTCTATGTCACTGAGTATAACTTGACGATATTTTCGTTTAAAAGAGCTAAACAATATAATAAATTGTATATACAGAGTGTTTCATTAACTCTGATAACATTTTGATCGACATGAAACAAATAAAAAAACACACTGTGAATTCTGAATAAATAACATCATACACTTTTTTTTTGTAATTGGAAGTACATAATCTCGCAAATGTATAAAATGTATTCAACTTATATCATTTGAATAATTTCACAATAATTTGGCCATAACATCCACCTCCTAGAAATAATGATCCTGAACGTATTGACATATTGGGGTGGTGTGAGTAAAAAAAAATGCTTCCACTGTGATACTATCATTGTCAGTTGCTCATAAAGTCAATAAAGTGTATGAGTTTATTTCAAGAAATTTGAGTGAAGGCATTCACTTGTTAGTTTTTCACAACATCCGTTACTTTTTTTAATTAAAACAGATCCATTTTCCTAAAACTTAGCCACTAGATAGGGTGAAGCGTGAAGCTACTTGTGTCGAACATTTTTCCGGGATGACTCATTAAATACGACAAATCATTTCTACAGTGTGGCAAACGGATCTGTAACGACGGAAAAAATTCGTATAGTGAACGTGTTGCGTGAAAACTTAAATTATTTTAATCAAATTGAATTGAATACAAAACAATTCAAACATGTAATAATTGTAAGTGATGTGACATATTTAGAATGTTAAGGGTAGTTTATCTGGTGGTGAGGGAGTTGAATTGAATCTATATAATATTATACATATAAAACCTCATGTATGTACCTCAACAGTTGTTCCCCTCATCTTAGTTGACGTATTTTTCCATAGTTTCAGGTTTCAGGATACAACGAATATTAAATATGGTTCGTTTGAAAATTGTCACCCATTTATACCGTGTGTTTCATTTTGATTGGCAACAATTCGGTATTCAATTGAGATTAGACCGATTCGATTTTTTTTTCCTAGTTTATAGTACTCGAAAAGTTCTATTTATTCATAAAAAAAATTACAAAAATGTGAAAAGTTATTAGGCATTTTTCAAATTTAAAAACGGATAATGTCTCTGATGAATTTGGCATATCCAAAAACCCCCTGTTATACAGGATGTCAAAAAGTCAGGTCAAATATTGAAAAAAAAAACATTTTTCCATCAACCGCCCTAAATAAATTCTAGCAGAGATTTTCCATAAACCTTTTGTCATCTCTTCAGGTATGACACGAACATTTGTTTTTTTGTAATCGAAACCATGTGAAAATTTATCCTTATTCAATAATAGAGAATTTTATCACGACTCTAACGATATATCATAATATGATAAGGTTATTTGTTGGATAAGCATCTGAATTTTCATGCTCATGCTGAATACATAATAAGAAAATTTTCAAAAAAAGTCAACTTCATCGCAAGAATAGGAAAACATTTGTCAACAAACACCAAACTCTTATTGTATAACAGTATAGCAGCACCACACTTGGAGTTTTGCAGCACTTTATTTTATAATGTTCCTAACTATATAATGCAAGATTTTCAATTGATTCAAAACAAAGCTTTAGGGGTGATATTGAAATGTGATAGATATACCTCTATAAAATCAATGTTAACAGCTTTAAAGTTATTGTCCGTTAAGCAAAAGATCGTTTTTAATGTGTTTGTTTTCATTTACAGAATAAGAAATATACTTTTACCGGCATATTTATGTGATAAAACCAAAGTTTTTAAAAATGTTCATGAGTATAAAACGAGAAATAGGAATGATTTTATACTATATGATAAGTGCATGTCTAGTCAACTATACAGATCTATTTTATATAAGGGGCTCTATGAGTTTAACTCTTTTCCAACAGATTTGAAAGACTGTCATAATTTATTTTTATTCAAGAAGTTAGCCCGTGAATATATAGTTATGAAATTTTGAGAAAAGAGACTATTTTCTTGTAATCTACTGCTTTTTTGTGTACGTTTTTTTTTCTGATCGTATCTGTATTTACTTTATTTATTTTTAACTACCTAATTTTATCTAAGCTGTATTGTTTTATTGGAATGTTTTTGTATGTAGCATATTTGCTAAATAAACGAATATTTATTTATTTATTTTCAAAAATAAAGTTTTTATGGGCATTTTTTGTTTTTTTTTCTGGTTCACGTTTTACCCCAACATAGTTAATGTAGTTATCTATGGAAAAATACCATTGGATCAAGGATGACCATGACCATGTGGAGCATACTAAACCGGAAGAACAACTCAAAGTGTGGAAATATAGTTTTGAAGCAGGACGGTGTTTTGATTCAGGATCCGGATCAGTTGGTAGAGATTTTCAGAAACAAGATTCAATGTGTTCCTCGTGGGGTTGCTTCAAACGAGAATATTGTTTGTGCTGTTGAATCAATGTCAGATCTCAAAAGTAAAACAATGTTTCTTTTTCCTTTTACTGAAGTGGATGTGGTTGAAATCATAAGGAATCTGTCTTCCAAATTTTCGACAGGACTTGATGATATACCTACTTCCGTGTTGAAGAGATGTGCCGAAATCATTAGTTCTTCTCCTCTCACGGATATTACAAATTCTATGTTTGAGAGTGGAGTTTATCCTGATGACCTGAAAGTCTCTAAAGTGATACCGATACCCAAGAAAGGTGACTTGACGAATGCTGACAACTTTCGACCGATAGCCTTACCTTCTGGATTTTCCAAGATAGTGGAACGAGCTATCTTTAGAAGATTGTTTGATTTTTTAAATGATGAATGCTTTTTTTCGGATAGTCAATATAGTTATCTGCCAAAGAGGTCAACTGTTGACGCCATTTGCAGTCCGTTGAGCGAGATAATCATGGAACTAGACAAGGGTCAAAAGGTAAATTGAATATATTTTGACCTTTCCAAGGCATTAGATACGATCAGTTTCGATATTTTGCTGCACAAACTGCACCAGTGTGGGGTAAGAGGAACTGCAAATAACGTAATAAGATCATATCTCGAAAACAGAAGTCAGTCAGAGACTGTTAGGAACAGAATTGATGGGATTGAGAAGACCAGTCATTCGGAATTTTTTTATTCTACAATGGGTGTTACACAGGGATCCATTCTAGGACCACTACTTTTTTTAGTTTATGTGAATGACCTTTATAATGCTATGGGTTCCATGAGAGTGGTCCAGTTTGCGGATGATACATCGATTGTACTATCTGCTCCTTCAGTGGAGATTTTGTCTCGCGCATCCAGTGAAGCAGTTTCAAAGATGCATCTATGGTGTCAACAAAATCAGCTCCAGCTTAATGTAACAAAAACAGCAGTAGTTTCATACCACAACAACAAGGCATCTTCTGCTTCGCTATACGTCCCACTGGATGGAAAGAGTATTCCTCAGACGGAGTCGACCAAGTTCTTGGGAGTTCACTTCGATGAGTCTCTCTCATGGTCAAATCAAATTGATGGTTTGGTGTCAAAGATTCACACGGCTTGTTATGTCGTACGCCGGTTGAGAAGTGAGCTGTCTATTGAGTCTTTAAGATCATATTACTTCGCATACGTTCAGTCGTTTTTGCAGTACAGTGTTATGTTTTGGTATCATGCCGCTGAATCCGGACGAGTTTTCATTGCTCAAAAGCGATTTATTAGATGCATGTTGAAGCTTCCACCTCAAGATTCATGCAGAAAACATTTCGTAAAGTTAGTTATCTTGACGATGCCATCCCTGTATATCCTCAACATAGCTGTTTATGTGAAGAAGAACATGAACAAATTCACGAAAAATTCGGATAATTATTCTCTGATGAAGACTAGAGGCCATGGGGAGCTCTGTATTCCTTCACACAGAACAAGATTATTTGAAAAAGGACCAACTTACAACTGTATCAAAGTATACAACAAACTGCCATTGAAATTGAAGGAAATGAAAAACTTGGGCACCTTTAGGAGAACACTTAAGTCAATTTTAATTAGCCAGGCGTTTTACAATCTGGAAGAATTTTATGATTTCACTTTTTCTATGTAATAACCTTTTATTTATTTTTTTTCTTGACTCTTTTTTCTTTTTTTTCAAACTTTGTTACTTTTCATTTTGTATAACTAATTGTTTAAGCTACTGTACTGTATTGTTTTACTGAAATTTCATTGTTCTAAATTTTTATTTTTTCACAATTTGTAATACTTGACGACTGTTATGTTTCAATGAAACTTATGACAATAAAGGAATTATTATTATTATTATTATTATTATTATTATCAAATAAAGATTTAATAATAGTAAATTACCATAGTGACACATAACAATATTGTATTATTTTGAAAATTTACTTGGTTCAATACGTTTTTTTCTAGAATGAAGTTTTCCAATATAGAAAAACGCGATATTGTAGAATGCTACATAAAATGAAATAATACTGTAAGATCTGCTGATGAGGATTGTTTATGGCCACCACGATCCCCCGATCATTTAGTTTCAGTTTTTTTTTGAGCGCAGTAAAAATCTAAGTTTACAAAAAACTTGTTCTACAATAGATGAACTTCGAGCTCCAGTAATTAAAGCTTCCATTAATATTAATGGGCCATCTCTAAGATAGGCAACGAATTCAGTTTTGAAAAGATGCAACGTTCGCATTAACACCTGATAACGCTGGAATTTTCGAAAATATTTTATAAAAACTAAATAAATAACCATGGTAACCGTACCATCAATGCTCTATTTCATCTATTTATCTTTTTCCATAGGTAACTGAATTAAACTACGTTAAAAGATGAAACGTGAATAAAAAAACACCCTATAATTTTTATTTTTGGAAATAACCCTATCATGATATGTACAATATCGTTAGAATCTTAATGAAATTCTCTATCAAATAAGGATGAGATTCGCGGATCTAGAGGCGTTTTAAAAAATCGCTGAAAATCTTTTTTTTTTGACAGCTGTAATTTTGTTTTAAACTGAAAACTGTTTTGAGTAGAGCTTACAAAACTGCAAATATTTGCTCATTTGAACTTTCTCGTATCTGCTGTGGTTTCGAAGATCTCTATAGTAGACTTATACCCTATGAAAACAACATCAAGTGAAACGTATATGAGTAACGTTTTGTTTTAATTTTCAATGGTTCAAATGCTCTCAAACTAGATGAGAAAGGCCGATATGAGAATAATATACAATACATAACACCTAATATCAACTTAGAAAAGCAATATCGTTTAACTCAAAGATGATGCACAATAATATTTTCTTGAAATGCTTGGCGTATGGCTTATGAAGTTCAATGAAATAATATAATTTGACTTGGAAAAAAAGCTGATGAAGAATACTATTTACCTCAACATTAAAATATGTGGGTTCAATAATAATATGATAAAGATATAGGCATAAGAACAATTTGACCTGAAAGTGATTTGAAAAAAAGTCATAATTTCCATGAAAAGTATTTCATAGGAAAAGGCCTCGGATTTGATAAAACTCTGATCGTGCATCAGTAATCAAAAACTAATGATGCATATGAAAACTTTATTTTATTTGTCAATCTACGTTTCGTGGCGATTTTTTTCAAAAAATTAGTTAGTTTTTTTCTCGCGTTTGAAAAAGGGTACTTTTCAAAACTTTTTTCTGTGTTACTTATGATAAAAATGGCTAGCACCATTCAAAAGAGGGGCGAAATTCATGCTCTTCCTGAAAATTTCATAATAATTGAATAATTTGAACTTTGCAAAATTACCAATTTTTTGAGAAATCATGGAAAATGGGTCAAATTTCCCAAGTTCAAAATTTTATAGCTAGGCTTACCTTCAAAACCTCCCAAAAGTTACACAGGAAAAAGTTTTCTAAAGTACTTTTTTTTTAAACGTGACAAAATCGCACTAAACAATATTTTGAAAAAAAAACTGACAAGATTGAAGCTTGTGAATGCTCCATTACTTCTCTGATGAAGGATCAGGCTTTTATCAAATTTAAGGCTCTTTCCATACATTTTACCAGAGCTGTTATTGCGTAAAAAATATTCTGCGTATCACAATGAAAATAATTATTTATCCCAATTTAAAATCTCTGAATAAAACAATATAACCGATACCTACTTGATTTTGGGGCTGTTGTCTGTTTTCGTTTGTTTGCTTAAACATTTTGTTCCTAACTTACTTATTTATATTTATCACTGAAATTAGGTACATTAGAATATTATCAATTGGGGTGAAAAATATTGAAGCGATAATATATTTATGTATATTTACAGTCGATACTAATTTCTTCGACAGTATAGACCGCACTAAAGAGCCAATACTAGTGGATCTTTTTCTCGACGCATTAATCAAAGCTTTTCACGCAAATCACCCTGCTGGATTTTCCCGTAATAAACAGTTCTTTCTTATGCTGTCCATAAAATCGGTTTTCTAGGAAAGGGTACGATGATAAAATAATATATTTCATCTATAATGTCAAATGAAACTCAAAATTCGCTCTCATCAAGAATTAGTAATCATCAGCTGCACTCCTCGTCATTTTTGTCACAAACAGACAAAACAAAAAGACAGAAAATTCATCGGGTGACCACTTTTTGTTCCATCAACTTTGACAGCGGTCCTTCAATAGTCTGTCTACCAGTTCTTCAAAAATTCCTTTGTTCTTCTGCCGACTCAGATCTTGTTTTTGATCTTTTTGTGGACGTTTAAACATTTTCGAGACTTATAATTCGGTAATTTATATTGGCGATTTAGACTTTAGAAATGCTTAGAGAACCCGCAGACTTTTTGTGTGGACTGTTTGATCATTCCGCTGGTGAAACTGAAAACGAGTATAACTACACTTGGAAGATTGTTTAAAAATCAATGCATTTGGAGTTTATTATCAAATCTGAAAAAATGTGTGGGAGAAAATGATGGCAACTACTAAGAAAATATGTATGGATAATAAACATTGCATAAGCAAACACTCTTATATATGTTAATTCAAGAACAAACTTGTAGCATGTAGAATGTAGCTACTTGAAACGCATTTTCCAAAAAAACAAAAAAGATCAGAATAAAAAAGTGCAGAGAATGATATCTGCTCAGAATGATCGCCGATTCTTATACTAGCCGTGTATATCTACTGTACTTGGGCTGAAATCGTTTTTCCCTCAAATGAGTACCTAGGTACTAGGGCTTGCAATCCCGGGATGCCGGGATCTCTATACCAAATTTTACTTTGTTTAACTATGAGAAATACTATACATTGGATTAGCTGGACTCTAGATACATTCAAAATGTGAGCGTTTTCTCATCAATCCAACAGCAAAAAAATATTTCACCCATATTAAATCTGTTCAAGATAATAATAATTATTGTAAGGGTACAGACAAAATTCAGAAGATTATTACACTGCCATCGTGCCATCTATCGGAAAAAATATGAATAAATCCAAAATTCGAGTTCAAGTCAAACCCTACATCGAACATCAGAGAAAGGACGCTGCGCTGCACCCTAAAGATCCGATCTCAACTGCACACAACCACCGCAATGTGTCCTCATTCAAAATTCGATACACCCTCCTGCCATCTGGCGTCGAGCGGCTGTACTAAATTTGGGGTGAACTGGGTCTGAATAATGGGTGGGTCACAAGATTAGAGTTATCGATCATGTTAAGAGGTCGAATGATGAAGAGATTTGGGACTCTCCGCCGTAAAATGTTCATGTGAAAAACTATGATTTAAAATTATTGTGCAAAATGAATATATTGTTTTGGAATGTATAGGTACTTAAGATTTTGTAAATCTGAATTGATGAATATTATAGTTATCTCAATTAGAATTAGAAATATGAATATATCAACCTTGAAACCCCTGCTATTATTGTAAAACAACTCGAATGCAATTGCTATTTGCTATTTTCTCCAAGATAAAAAGAAGACAGCTTACAACTACTTGGAGTCGTTCATTTGTATCAATCTGAGTTTATTTAAAGGGAATATACTTTGTCACTATATTCTTCACTGTTCAGCCAGAAATTCGACAATGTATGTACAACCGAGTATAAATTCAATAATATGACTAATTTAGTACTTCGAAGCAGTCTTCCAGTCGGCTTCAAGAGACAAGAGAGATTTGATATTTTTGCTTCAAATGAGTACCTAAGATATATCAGACCGTCGAATGGAGCATCGTTCCAATATATCACTTTGCAATTTACATATCACTTTACACTATACAGGATTACCAGGTGTCCACGAACAACCGTACAACATAAGATAGATGGTTCATTTCGGAGATACAAGGCGTTAAAATTGGAATATGTACATAGTTTCGATTTTCACAAAATCTGGTAGGTTCGGTTTAATTATTATTATTGTCCATCGAAGGAACAAAATTCATTTGTTTTAATGTCATTGCTATAAAAACGACAATGTTGCCAAATAGATATATAGGTATACTTCTTTCAACTTGTGTATACTGTACTGAAATTATCATTTACCGGACTCAAAGCCAGTCCGGTAAATGACACTTTACACCAGAGCGTGGGTTGCCTGGCGCCATCTCATGGTTATAATCAATAACATGACATAAGATGTTGGTAACATAGGTACCATAGAAATAATGATAGGTACCTACAGTCTACAAGATGGCTCATTAGTGCGAGGAAGTCCATTTTCTTCCTTGTCAATGGAAATGGCGAACAATTATCAGGACTCACGATTTGAAAATATAACTGTGTATACAGAGTGTTGGAGGAAACAGTGGCATCAAAAAATACAATTTTTCAAATAGCAACCCCGATTTCTAATTATAGAATCGGATTCAATTATCTAATGGAAAACTGAGGTTACAGGGACGAAACTAAGGTACGCCTCCTTGATAAATGAAGATGCACGAAGACACTCGTTCATCAACTGGTTCGAAAACAGGAAATGCGCGTGTCCGTCATTGCCGTTCAGGAGCGTTTTGTATACGATTCTGGTCTTCATGCGATGCCAAGTTCTCCTAGTGTTCGATTGATTGTGGTTATCCAGTTTATATATATACAGTGTGTCCCAGATTCGCTTCTCTATACAGGGATCTTGACTTCTATTATACCTACATCAAAGGTTAAGCGGAGAAAGTTTTAGAGGAAGCTTAGTGCATTCGATACCCGGTTTCAGATTTGCGATCGGTCGGTTTTGGAAATATCGGCGAAAAACCGAAAATGGCGGATTTTGTTTTTTGCCAGTCAATCCGAAACGGCTAATTTGACAGCTATGAAAATGTGACATTATCTGGACACTTTTTCAAGACAAATAAAATGGCATATAATATATGACATGTCTCAATCGTCTTTTGTTTTCCCGCAACACGCCTCAACTTCAATTTTTCCTATTGTCACCATATTGGATTTTTCGATTTTTGGAAAGAGCGTTAAATTTCCAGTCTAGTGATGACTCACAAGTGCATAAAAGATTTGAGTATCATCGAAATATCACACTTCATAGTTGGGACTCAATCTTTTCTAAGGAGGCCATGATTTATTTCTCGCAAAATATGAATAAGTACTGTATCAACTTAAGGTCAACGCATTTAGTGTGCAGCAAATGTCTTGAACGCATTGAATTTTCAATAGAACATGGACATGCATCGTGACATTTTTGACAATTAGTGACTGTTCTTTTGTACAGCTCTTACAAGAGTATTTCTGTTTATAGTTGACCAAATTAATCACGCCTTATCTAAATTGTGTTTTATGAGGCTGCTGTCGTTCGGGATACATCTTCAAATACCTTGACCTGAAATGTTACTGGGTGAAAACACTAGAACTTCTGCCTCAAAATTAGGATATTGTTTCTTGAAAAGTTAGTTTACCTATTCTCTTTTAACCAAAATTGGCTGAATTCTCTGATCAATCTGATTTATTTTGGAAGGTATTCCAATCGAGAAATAATTGGAAGTTTGAAGTCGGGTGATTCTGAACATGAAAAATTTTAAAGTTGCATAAAGAAATATCTTGAACCATAAAAAGAGAGGACGTTACCTTCATCAAGATCTTTTGATAAAGGAGGATAGTATCTACGCAGCATCCTTTACACGTACTTTCCCAACATTTTCATAGAAAACTCTGTTTACTTCTATAATGTTATTGAATAATATTTCATCAAACCGAAAACCGTGTCGTAGATCACTACGTTTCTGTATGACAACCTGAAACAAGTTTTCTGAAGTACTGCTCTTTTCAAATAGTTTTCATTCTCTCAGGTCCAAACAAATTTTAAAAGTTGGTTTAGTGATGAGTCAGAACCTGCCTTCTGTTGTTTGAGTGGGACCTTTTTGATCACGACTGTACCAAACCACATACAAAATGTATCCTTGATTATTAGCCTACTTTACACCGATAACTCGTTTAGTCCGTTCCGATAGGACCAAGTGGGTGGGGATAGTACGTTAGTGTTGTTATATATGCAGAATATGAGGTTGGAAGGGTGTATTGTGAGAGTAAAAACTTTGATTCGGTGACAACGTTTATTGCTCGAGAGGTTTAACAAGACTGACTAAAAATAAATGCCAATTCGTACATCGACGATACACAAATAGTTCACGCCAATGATCTAATAACTAATGATTCACGCACTCGTTTTCGACCGGGCGTCGTAAAAAAACAAAAACAACTCTGCACATAGCATGAGCTATTTTTCTTTCAAGGTCTACAGTAATTTAACAGTTAGAACCAATGCTTGCTTCTCGTCCGTTTACACCGTCTTGCAACGCGAGAACTAAATGAGTACGCGCGACCTCGAATGCCGAAATTATTTATCAACACAATTCGTAACCAAAAAAAACATAAGTATAAGTACGCTCAGATTGCCTTGGAAACTCAGAACCAATACAATTCACAATTATCACAATCAACATAACCTCATAATAATTTTGATTAAGATCGAACCAAATTTAGTTCGGTACACCGGCTGGCGAATACCGAACCAAAAGCGGACCAGCTGTCTGCAACTGTTTCCACCATTCGAACCAAATATTTGGTTCTGATATAGTTCGAATTTAGTACTTGGTCCGCGGACCAAGTTGTTGGTGTAAACTAGGCTATTCGGTATCTGACTTGATTTCAAAAGAACTATACCCAATTCAATTTAGATAGTAGCTTTCTAATTTCTTAAAGTGATCTTTTTTTGGGGGGGGGATTGCAAGCATGTCGACTGTCGTGTTAGTGCAGGAACATAGTGAAGTAGTTTAGGTCACCACGCCTCTCGCCGTTCACAATACATCACCGAATAACAAAAGTATGCATATTATTCATTATTCCCCAAACCAACTGGAGCTGTTCATATCTCCACGGACCTGGCAGTTCTCGCCGGAAATGTGAAAACAAAATATTTCGTTTTTTCGCGATGCAGTTGCCTGTAAGTTGATTTCTTAGTCGCTGTCTGAATGTCAAACACGAAAAGGGACTTTTTATTTTCAATTTCTTGTTCAAGGCAAAAAAAGTCTGGGTTTGTTAACTTGTACTGAAGGGAAGCGCTTGTTATTCAATATGAATCAAGATAATGAAGAATACAATATTACCTCAGTATTACCACTAAATCTTTCCTCATTGGTAACTGATGGCTATTTATGTAGATCGCTTTAGACTTTTTAAATCCTCGGGTCTATAGACTCTGATAGTTGACTGAGTCATCCGCATATATTGGTGGAATCTATCTGGATAAGATTTAAGAAAGACTTTGGGTCTTATTATTAAAATTCAAGAACGACCAAGTTTGTCGCAGAATATGAAGTGGTGTTTTTCCGTTACTGGTATTGATCACTTGAGTATTCCAAGTTTTTCTGTAAACATTTTTTAGTGGAATGTGTGTGGTGCTTAGGGCTCTGACCTATACAGGTGTTTCATCAATATTGCGGAATAATTCGGGATGACTTTCTCCGCTTCGAAATAATAACAAAACTTCTTATAATCTTGTATCCGGGAATGCTTCGTTATAGAGCTACAAGGTGTTGAAATTTTATTTTCATTTTCGTTTTCTCTAAATAATACTGATGAAAATTGATGATAGGGGGTTTTTAATCATGCGAAATTCGAATTTCACCTTAGTATGGCTCTAACTTGTAGAAGGCGCTACCTACACGTATTTTACCTGTTATGAACAGCCAAAACTTTTTTGAAAAAACCTGTAATATATTTTCAAGTAAAAAACAGATCTCTCTATCATTTTTACGCAGAAAATGGTACCTGTTAGAAATCGCTACGTGCAACCATTCTCGGGATATTTGGATTTGAAATAATTAGGTGATGCATGGGATTTTGAAATTATGCGAAGTAACCTGCTAGAAGTTATAACATATTTCGTATGATTGCTTCATACTTTCAGTAAAAAAGATAAAAGTCGACTTGTGTGTAATGTTATCGACAACTCTTATTCAAATATTATTTAAACAAAAACAAGTAAGTTAGTAAGAAATATAATACAGGGACGTCCAAAAATGTTATGGCTGTTCATATCCTGAAAAGTAAGTGTAGGTAGCGCCCTCTACAAGTTAGAACCATACTTACATCAAATTCCAATTTCGCATGATGAGAAACCCCTAAATACCAATTTCCATAAAAAGATCGACATTAGTTCAAACATTATTTAGAAAAAATAAAATTGAAAATAAAATTTCAACACCCTGTAGCTCTGTATAACGAAGCATTTGCGGATACATGTTTATAGGAAGTTTTCTTCTAATTAGACAGTTTTCGTTGCTCAAAAAATGCAGCTCCGGTTAACGCTAATTGACAACTTTGACATTTGGATGTCATTCATCGTATATCGATACCGATAAATGCCGGTTGTTAACGGACGATAGTCATAGCGGTTAACGTAGCGAAACGCATGCGCAGTAGAAGAAAATATCTTATTTGCCATTTGATTGTCAATGTTTTGAGGTTTGATTTCATTTTTTTTGTTTATACTTTCGCTAGATTCAAGACCAAGACAATTTACGCAATGAATCCAAATCAAGAAACAGCAAGTTTTTAAAAATAATCAGGCGAAACCGAGTTCGGTTTACCGATGAAGATAACCAGATCTTACTCACTGAAATACTGACAAATAATTCATATGGGGATGTATCTATATAGAGTGTGGTTGTTTCCAATTTTTTGGAGGTCACTTGTAAAGAGGTATGTGTGAGGGGAGTTAAGAACATAACATATTATGTACCTATTAAAAAAGTTTGAGGAAAAGAAAAAGGTCAACGAGCGGTCCAGTAAACCTAGTTCGAGATGATGATCCAGCAGTATAGGTAAACTTTGCTGCCAAAGTTTATAAGTAAACTTTGCCCGCAGCATGAAGTCGCCTTCTTACTGGTCCATTCACTTATGTTCACATTTCTCACCTCTTGCAGATGATTTCGATGGTACACTGCCGTAACCGTTCGGTTTCTCAATGCATAAGTAACGAGCAAGCGATTGCCGATCGTCTCTAGCTGTTGTACTTCTTTCTTGTCCTGAGCCAGGTCTTCGGGCTTCGGGTGAGCAGACCAGTCTCTCCGTATCGTTGCGATACTCGTTGCACGCTGGAGAGACTCACATGCACCAACACCAAAGTTTCTCGCAGTTTCGCGTTGACCGCGGCCATCTTCTAGGGCTGCCACAATTCGTGCCGCAACAACAGGATTTATGGCCATTTCACAAAGCAACAACATAAATACTATCGCAAAAAATTCGCAATTGAGAGATAAAACCACGCATGGAATGCACCAATATGCTGATAATGATTTTCAGGAATTTGGGTGATGGAACCTTTTTTGTCAAACTTTGAACAAAATAACAAAAACAAACTAACCCGCGAAAAATTCAAATTTCAAAAATAATTGCGAATTATGGGGTGACCCGGATTGTATATTGCTGATGCGTTAAATTTGCTTTGCTTTGTAGTTTGTTAGAGTAGAAAATTCCAATACATATCAATTTCTATTTCTATTGTCTTGAATAAATAAATAAAGAAGTTAATAACCAATTTTATTCCTTCTCTATTACCTGATGGTTACGCGTTTGATAATAATTATTATTGCAGACTTTTTTTTATGTTGCCTTATCGATTATCGAACTATTTCAAACTCATTTGACCGGAGAGGAGAGTTTTGAAGAAAAAACATTTTTCTCATTTTTTCACCCTCCTTGCTTGAGTGAAATTACTTTTTCGAAAAACCATTTTTTTCTGACCATAAATCATGGAGGTCGAATACTACCCTAGCGGTCGTTGGACGATGGCCAATCGTTCGCGGTACTTTTTCGGACGTTTAGATGTCGCACGGAACGAGCAATTTGGTATTTCGCACATTCACATACCTAATATGTACCGGGTGACACCGTATAAACTGACAACCCTCTTTTTTATTTTTTATCGTACAGAAAAATAAAAAATACTGGCTTCAAGAGGAAATTTTTGCAGTTTAAATATCATTTCTCATTTTCTGTAACTGCAAAGCTATACGGGGGAGCGACAAAAAGTTATTTTTTTAAATGGAAAGCCCCAATTATTTTACCCCAGAATGAAAGATCTTACTTTAATGATTTCAAAAATACCATATTTGTTGACATTTCGTTCAGCCGTTTTCGAGATATTTAGTTTCGAATTTCCACCAAATAGGCCGTTATAGGTTCTAAGTTGTTGATTTTGTTTCGCTGCTACAATAATCGCTCTATATGGCAACTAACGACTTTTTGAAAAGTTGTCCATGGATAAAATGGAAACAATGTTTCTGGTGATCAGCTTCACTCAAATAATAGTGATTTGCTCATTTGATACTTAAAAAAAAAAAAAACAAAATGGAGTTGTCAGTGGCAGAAAATAGAAAACGCAGTGGAACATTTTTGAAATCGGTGTATAGAGTGAATAAGGCAATATGGAGAAAATACTCACTCTGATTAGTTTTGTGTTTTATTATTGTTCTCTAGTTTCTGTTCTTTTGCAATTTTTATTATAATTCAATTTTTGTTTTATCAAGATTCTGGCAGAAATCATATTTTTTTATTCGCTTCTATGATAACATAACCATGGCCAACTTCAAAAAGTTGTTAGTTCCCATGTGATCATTGTGGTAGCGAAACAACAACAAAATCAACGGCCAATTTGGAGGAAATTAAAAACTAAATATTTCGAAAACGGCTAAACGAAATGTCAACAAATATGGTATTTTTGAAATCAGAAAAGTAAGATCTTTCATTCTGGAATTCTGGATAAAGATAATTGGGGCTCTCCATAAAAAAAAACTTTTTGTAGCTTCCCCGTATAGCTTAGCAGTTACAGAAAATAAGAAGTGATATTTAAACTGCAAAACATTTCCTTTTGAAGTCAGTATTTTTTATTTTGCTGTACGATAAAAAATAAAAAAGTTAGGGGGAGGGGTCAGTTTATACAGTGTCACCCGGTATGTAGAAAGTCATAAGGTGAAGCGACCGCGACTTTTTTTTTAAATCGATGAATGGCATCTTTGCGTATGTACATGGTGAAATTTTTGAGTTTCAAAAAATGTTTGTTTCGTGAGAATCCTGGTGAATAAATATATGTTCCTGTATACCATTTGTCATTCAGTTTTTTTTTTAAGTTGAAGATGAAACATATACACTTATGGACAAAATTCAAGCAACCGCCTAAAATTTGATAAAACGTTGATCCTGCATAAGTTTTCAAAAAAGTGATGGGCTAGTTTTTTCTGTGTACAAGTTCTGCGTTCAGGTGTTATACAGGGTGTTTCATTAATAATTCGGAAAAAAATCCGCATGAGTTTTTCTGTTCAAAATAAGAAGAAAAGTTTTTATAAACATGTAGGTATCTGGCAATGTTTCATTACAGAGCTACAGGGTGTCAAAGTTTTTCTTTTAAATTCTTCTTGATGTTTTTTTCCTTTAAAATATTCGAATGAGAATTGTTGATTTGATTATTCAAGTACTTCATTACTAGCTGAGTATTCTAGCCCAGCCAATTCAAAAATATCAATTTTTTTAATTTCACATTGCTGTCATGCATCAAATAGAATTCAACAATGTCTTTAAAAAAAAACTCCAGTTTTACCGTGAGAAAAAAGAGGGCATAAAAAGTTCATTCTACAGCACTACTTTGCAGCCTTTTTTAGTATTATCACAGTAAAAATGAACCAATTTTTCGACGTGCTGACAAACTCAACAGCATGCACAGTAAATTTTCTTCAATCCGACTGTACTAAGCGCAACTCCACAAACAGCCTACCGATTTTGACGGTGGGCTAAAAATATTTGCGAGAGCGGAGCTAGTAGTTTACTTCTACTATGATGGTATCATGTTTCTATTCTTGAAATTAGGATGTTTTGTTCACGATTGTTAGTTTTTCATTTCCAAAACTATACAGGGTGTCCCACAATGAAGGTCACATGCCATAAGTCGTTTATTTTTGAAAATAAGAAATTAATTGAAAATGTTTTGTAAATGATAAGAGAGAGAATCTATAACCTAAAAAAAATACCCCCGAAAAAAACATCCCTTAATTGTTTGTTAATAATCCATTGAATTTTTCTCCCTCTTATTTGTGTTAAAAATTATGCTTTTTATATGCCATTGACTTTCTTGTCTCAGAAACATTCAAAAACTTGAAAAAAATAACATGGGTGCTATTTGGGAAAAAAAAAGTTGGGGCGGTTTTCAAGTCATGTTTTTTGCGGTGGTAATTTTTGTTTAAGTTTTAGAGAAAGCCTTGCTTATCATTTACTAACAATTTTTAGCAACATTTTTTTCTTCAAAAATAAACGAGTGATGGTCATTGTTAAGGCCGGATAGTTGTACTGGAACATAGTTGTCAATAATCAATTGTTTTAAAAAGGTACTAAGAGCTAAAAAGGTGTAATGACATAGACTACCGTTCAAAGCTTCTTGTCAAGTTTTTATTCTTAAATATTGCATAAAGCGCATCACAAAAAGTTCTGCATTGAATTTCAAAGGAATACTTAAAGTCCACTTGTAGTTACCAGCCAGTGACGTTCATTGTGGGACACCCTGTATATGTACAGGGTTATTGATTATAAATGCCCCTCCCTCTAACTTTTTAGTTTGACGTTTTAGAAAAAAGTGTCCCTAATAAAAGTTTTATGGTTGAAGATGAAATTTTTAAAGAACCTGTTTTCACATACACAGGGTGTTCCAAAAAAACCGAGCGGGGTCTAACTTTCTTATTTCAAATTGATACTATATTTTTTCATTTGATATTTTAATTCTTTGAATTCTAAATATTTTCTATGTAGCATATCCTATACCTAGGTCTAATATATAGAAAGATATTTGATATTTATAAATTGAATAATACTAATTTATTGTTATAAAAAGTGAAATATATCTATGATTTCGAAGTATTGACGTGAATGTCTGTGTAGAATATACCAAAACTTTTCTAAATTGATACCCGAATCATAAACTATAAATAGGATAACATCTTATTTGAAAAAAATCTATTGAACTAGATGCACAATTATTTATAATTTAATAGTTTGACACTTTAAAAGTATTCAATGACGTGACATTTACGTCAATACTTCGAAATCATAGAGATATTTCAGATTTCTATAACAATAAATTAGTATTATTCTTTTAATAAATATCAAATATCTTTCTATACATTGAACTTAGTTATGGGATATGCTACATTGAAACAAAACATACAAATATATTTGTACTGGTTTTGTCCTATTGTTCACGTAAAGGCTCAAGTACACGGGGCGAGTTTACAAGCTAACAAGCCAGCTTCTAAAAAGCCAGCGAGTCGGCGAGTGCGGTACTAGTCGAGTACACATAATTCTTCCACTTGCCCAGTAGTCAACAAGCTGATTTTAAAACCAGCTCATTCTCATTCGACATCTGCTACTAGCCACTTGTTCACAAGCTACTGTGAGTACACTTGGCTACTTGGCTAGTTTACAAGCTAGCTTGTTAAAAAGCCGGCGTTTGGCGTGTAAAGTCGCCGGCAGTTCAACTTTCTACAGAGCGTTTTTACAAGCATTTCACGGAGCGAGTGCATCGAGTACACTGGACTAGTTTACGAGCTGCTTGTGAAAAAGCGGGCTTGTAGCTTGTAAACTCGCCCCGTGTACTTGGCCCTTAATGTATACTATTATCATGTTTTGTATTGTTTTTACTCTAGCATTTGGTATTTGCTTTGTCCATAAAATTTATTCAAATTTTTCTGTGGCAATAAAGCATATTTGATTTGATTTGAAAATAATTAGAATTCAAAGGAGAATCCAAATATCAAATAAAAAAATAAGTTATCAATTTGAAATAAGAAAGTTGGACCTCGCCCAGACTTTTTGGAACACCCTGTATATGTGAAAACAGGTTCTTTAAAAATTTCATCTTCAACCATGAAACTTTCATTTGGGACACTTTTTTCTAAAACTTCAAACTAAAAAGTAAGAGGGGGGCATTTATAATCAATAACCCTGTACAGTGTGTCTCACAAAGTTGAAACCATATGGAAAACTTTTCTATTATTAATTTTGGGAGAGAAAGTAATTCTTCATAAAAAGTTCTGCACTCGGCTCTGCATATCCTAGAATCTAAAATACATTCATCAAATAAATATCAATTTGTTTCGGTCGTACACGAGGTCTGTCAAAAAATTTTAATTTCGCCCAGGAGTAAAGTAAAGGGTGTTCACGTACATTTTGGCCAAAAGCTTGATATTGACCCTAGAGAGTGGTCCAAATCACTAAAGTTGTGGTACTTTTTCTAAATGATCAGTATTTGTTATCAGAAAAAACGATTGTGCATCAGAAGTTAAACAAATTCAGGCTTCTTAATTTTTTTAAATGGGACAACCTTTATTTTATCCTATAGTTCGATAGAGATTTTTTTTCCTGATTTCAAATACAGGGTGTCCGGAAATTACGCGTCAGGATTTTGATGGGCGATTCTACATGAAAAATTAATGCAACAAACTTCTATACAATTTTTTCAAAAACTCAAAATTAAGGAAGATACAGGGTGTTAAAAAATATTTTTTTTTCTTATTTTTTTTAATAACTTTTTTTCTAGTGTATTGATTTTCGCCAAATTTTGCATGCATGTCACTAGTGTTTCTTTGTATTCACCCTATTAATTTGACGCTAGTCGTCAATGACAAAAGGCTGAAGCTGTCCTTCACCTTAGGAAAATTACTTAGAACTTTTTTGTTTTAATCTTTTTATAAATTTGGATGTCAAATTAGTAAAGAGCATCAAAATATTTTTCAAAAAGGTGCTCGTGTTGCATCATCGTAGAATTAACGGTTTCCGAGAAAAACGACTTTAAACATTAACCGTACCTTAAATAATTAAAAATTCGTACTTTGAAAACATTTTTGAAGTTTTTGAAAAAATTGTATAAAAGTTTGTTGCATTAATTTTTCATGTAGAATCGCCCACCAAAATCCTGACGCGTAATTTCCGAACACCCTGTATATAAGGGTTGGGGTGTTATCTCTAACGGTTATAGAAATATTAACGTTTTTCTATACAAGGGATAAAGATAATAAATTGGAGAGGTGTTGATAAGTAGAGACCAGACCAGCTGCATAGAAAAACGTTAATATCTTTATAACCGTTAAAGAAAACACCCCCAACCCTTATATATTTGAAATCAGGAAAGAATTCTCTATCGAACTAGTGGTTTAAGAGCCAGTGACATTTTTCAGTGATGATTTAGTTAAGGCCTATTTTTTAAGAGAATGTTGTTCTTTGGTACTCCACAATCATCCAGAAAAATTGGCGTATCGATGAGCCGGTTCCTTAAGGGTGGCGGATCACCCTCAACATGTCGTAGGAACGATGAACTGTTTATGATTTAGTTAAGGCTGATTTTTTTACCAGTTTTTCTTTGGTAGTCCACAATCATCCATTAAAATTGGCGGATCGATTGGCCGGTTCCTTAAGGGTGGCGGATCAGCCCCAACATCCAACATGTCGTGGGAACAATTGACTTTTCATAATATGTTTTAGTTAAGGCTGAATTTTTCTCCAGTTTTTCTTTGGTAACCTGAAATCGTCCATAAAAATAGGCGGATCGATTCGCTTGTTACTTAAGGGTGGCGGATCACCCCCAATATGTCGTGGGACCAATGCACTTTTCATAATATGACTGGCTGAATCTTTCACCAGTTGTTCTTTGATAACCTACAATCATCCAGAAAAATTGACGAATTGATTGGCTAGTTCCTTAAGGGTGGCGAATCACCTCCAAAATGTCGTCGGACCAATGCACTTTTCATGATATGATCTTCATAGTGGTTACAACCCTTCAATTACCTCTGATGAAGATAATATTGTCATACTTATTTGAAAGGCAGCTAGAAAATTACTTTGCAACCTTACAAGTCACGGAAACTTTGGATATATATATTTTTTTAATTTTATATCACTAAAGAAATTTATTTTTGAATTGCATTTGTATCGAATAAGTATCAAAATATTATCTCTGGAGTTAATTGGAGAGCTTTGATTACTATGAAGAATTTCAAAAAATGAGAACATTCGTAATTCGTAATATTCAAGTCGTTCCGTCATCAGGTACTTAGAACCGCTGTTTTGTCCGTCATTTGACATTTTGTACACTTGAAATGGTTGCCTCAATAACATACTACAATATTCAGCCTTTTACTGAATCATGTTATGAAAAGTTCATTGTTCCCGCGGCATGATGGGGGTGATCCGCCACCCTCAAGAAACCGGCCTATCGATCCGTCAATTTTTCTGGAAGATTATAGCTTATTAAAAAACAACTGGTGGAAAGTAGTCTTGAAACAGCCTCAACTGAATCATATTATGGAAAGTTCATTGTTCCCGCGACATGTTGAGGGTGATCCGCCGCCCTTAAGGAACTGGCCAATCGATCCGCCTATTCTCCTGGACGATTGTGGGTTACCAAAGAACGAGTGTTGAAAAATGCAGCCTTGACTAGATCATATTATGAAAAGTCACTTGTTCCGACGACATGTTTGGGCTGATACGCCACCCTTAAGGAACCGGCCAATCGATCCGTCAATTTTTCTGGATGATTGTAGGTTTCCAAAGAGGAACTGGTGAAAAATTCAGCCTTAACTAAATGATATTATGAAAAGTCAATTGTTCCCACGACATGTTAGGGCATGTCGGGCCACCCTTAAGGAACCGGCCAATCGATCCGCCAATTTTTCTGGATGATTGTGGACTACCAAAGAACAACTGGTAAAAAAATCAGCCATAACTAAATCATAAAAAGTTCATCGTTCCCACGACCTGTTGCGGGTGATCCGCCACCCTTAGGGAACCGGCCCATCGATCCACCAATTTTTCTGGAAGATCGTGGAGTATCAAAGAACAACTGGTAAAAAATTCAGCCTTAACTAAATCATAAAAAGTTCGTTGGTTCGCCGACATGTTGAGGGTGTTCCGCCACCCTTAAGGAACTGGCCAATCGATCCGCCAATTTTTCTAGACGATTGTGGACTACCAATGAACAACTGGTAAAAAATTCAGCCTTGACTGAATGATAAAAAGATGCATTTTTTTTACATGTTTGGGGCGTTCCGCCACCCCTTATAGGAACCGCGATCAGGGCGAACCCTCTCGGATGGCATCCGATTAGGCTCCGTACAACATTCCTTCAAAAATTAGGCCTTAACTTGATCATCACTGAAAAATGTCACTGGCTCTCCTACTATAGGGGATAAAATAGGTACATAGGGAGTCCCATTAAAAAAAAACATAAGAGGCCTCAATTTCTGATGCTCAATTGTTTTTTTCTGATAACAAATTCTGATAATTCAGAAAAAATCGAGGAAAAAATACTACAACTATGATAATTTGAACCACTCATATGGTTGATATTAACGGAGATAGCTATTGGCCGAAGTATACGTGAACACCCTGTACATGTACCATTATTTTTGACAATATCGAAAATTGTTTTTGAAAAAGGTTGATCAGAACTAAAAACCACGTTCAAATATGCATGCAATTACAACATTTTACAACTTTCACTATTCTTTCTTCATTTTAAATGATGAATGAAGATTTGGCTCTAGTGTTTATTAAAAACGCGATAACCTACTCGTTTCTCAATTTTGCAAAAATTTGTCGATTCAAAAACGTAATGAATGCATATTATTATGCATTTGATATTGCAAATAAGAAAATGCATATAAATAATATTTTCAAAATAAATGGGTGCGCAATACAATTTTCGATATCGTCAAACATAGAGGTACTACACTCTTGGGCGAAATTCAGTATTTATGATAAACCTCGTATATACGACAGTACACAGAACAAATTTGATATCTGATGATTTCATTTTAGATTCCAAAACATGCAAAACAAAACTTTTTCTCCTCAAATAAATAACTTAGTCAGACACGCTGTAGAATCAGATTCCATGTCTTGCTTCTTGTTAGCTATATACGCATTTCTTCAATTTCTTGCCTTGCAATTTGATTTGAGTCTTGTGCAGGGTTGCGTTGATCTAAGGATTTTTTTTATCGTTGATTTAAATCACAAAATTGATAAAAAAAATATTTTTCTTTCTCTGCTTCCATTTTTGAAGAGTAAAATTAAATTAAGTCATCAAAATACAATAATTTAGTCTCGCCGATGCCTTATTTATTGTTTTCGTTTTTTAAAAATAATAAAAATAATATGTCATTCGAGTATTCAGTCATGTTTAAAAAAAATTGTTAAATATGACCAAAGTTAAGTTTGACAGTAGCTAAGTTGCGTTATTATGTGTCAAAACTTGAAATGAAATATTATGTTCAGAATAAATCCATCTGAAATATTATTATTAAAAAAAAAAGATTTTAATCAGAAAAATCCGATTTAAATAAAAAAAATCGGAATAATTTGATTTTTTTCAAAAAAATCAAAAAAATCAGCAACACTGGTCTTGTGACAATGTCCATAAACACATTTTAGAATATGTGAGTACATAGGTATACTTATCCACATTCCATATTATGTATTTTGAAACATTTTGCAAGTTTATATAATTTGTATTACTCCCTTATTTCATTAGTGGTACAATTCAATCTTATACCACAGAATGAGAATGTATAATGATTAAAAAGCTGCTGATTGTACATTTGAAAAATAATCCTACTAGTTACTGTAGTGGTTCATACTTATAGCTGCTTATTCCTGGTTAGTGTATTTGATAATAATCATTGTATATTAATATGATTTCTAATTCAAAAAAGATGTATTCATTGCTTTGCAATTTATCGGTTAGAAATAATTTATTTTGTTGATCGTTGTTCATATATGTATTTAGTATGGATTTTGCTAATACTCCTTTATAGTATAAAAGTGAGATTGTCAATATTATCTTCTGATAAATTAAGCTCTATCTCAAGAGAATTGACGAATTAGTTTTCTGCGTTAATTTCATTCGAAAACTGTCGCTTTAATCAAACATGTTATTTGGCACAAAAGTTTTGTCTTCAGTTGACATGTTTGGAGTCATTCTGAATTCTGAGATATGTATTTTGAATTTCTGAGAAAATTCATGGGAGAATCTGACTTTCACCATTAAAAAAAAATTGAAAACAACATGTAATTCTTGAAACATGGAATAAAAAATAATCCATGAATTCCGAGAAAAGTGGAAATTGAATCTTGACTGTGTTACTTTATGAGACTAATTGATTTTCTCACATTTTACGAAAACATTTCTGAATCAAGTATGGAGGAAAGCTCTATTCATTAGTACTACGTGATGGAGAAAAAGGCGAGCTGAGTTTTGATGTAAGAAGGTACTACTATACTATGACTATGATTGGATAGCTATACATGAACTGTACCAACAATTATACGTTTTAAATTATCTAGTATTCACTATAATTAATCATATGTTAATGGATCCAAGCTATTACCAGGCCCCATGGAACGTATTTTTTTTTATCAGGGTTCGATGAGGAAAATTTATCATGTGAGTATCTATGCATTAAAGGACATCTCAATAGAAATCAGAACTAAAGTTGCTATTAACCACTCCATTCTTCATTTGCCAAAATACTTTTCTCTTGCAGAGGCCATTCAACGTTTCAATTCCAGAGCAAAAATTATGTCACCTCGCATAGCAGGGACTCGACGGCCCGTCGCGACTTTGCGACATTGCCAAGTTCGCAAAAAGTACCTTATTAGACGGTTAACTCCTGAAGGGGGCGTGACCAGTAAGATAATTAGAGCTCTATAACTTCTACCTACGCTACGATACTATGAATCTAGGTTTTTTTTCGCTATTTGGAAATATGATGAATATCCGGTACTTGCAAACTGAATAGTGATGATGAGGTCTTCAAAAAAAAAAACAACACAGGATCAATGATAAAGATGCTTGTTATAGCTTAAAAATATGAATATAGTTGGTGATTTGTGGCTTATCTTGGAAATTCAAGGTATTCTTGGAGAATCTATCTATGTATGATTCGCAAACTTATCACTACATTCGAAAGATGATAATTTGACTTTTGCAGTTATTTTGAGCCAAAAGGTTCATGCGAGAAAGACTACAATACCAATAAGCCTTTATTTACGAGGGATTCGTGCTGAATTGAAATAGGCGTACCCTGCTTCTCGGGGGCGTCTCCCAACGACCAATCAATTACATTGCCCGCCTTTACTTACCGGTCTTGGAAACACCTACAGTTCAGGTGACGTCAGGCAGGTAGATATGTTAACTGATATGTTTTGTGTGTAATGATAATTTTTTAACCAACCTTGCCACTTAGGAAAAATGTGACCAAGTAGTTAGCGGTGTCCACGCGGCATATTTATTATTCTAGACATATTTTATCTTGTATTTGGGGACATTTTTTATTAGTTAAATGTCGTAGAATTTTAGCGGGAAGTATCTTCAACTACTTACATACAATATTCAAATTCTATCTCCAAATTGCTGCAAAAGTTAAGAGAATGCTGATAATGGAAAAATGATTTCATACCGGATTCAATTTATTCAAGTACATACCTACATTATTTGATGAACAATTACTCTTAGTACATTTGTTTTGTACATCGGGAAAGTAGACGTTACTACACACATAATTTGTGTACAGGGTGTATCATATAAGATCCTCTACTCCCTTATCTCGTAAAATATACGATTTACGGAAAAAAAACTGTAATGGTTTTTCAAGGAGCTTCATTGTTCTATATATGTGGCATAAACAGGGTGCTCAGTTTTTCCTGGTCTGGACCCAACTATTCAAAATCAAATAGAACATCCTGTATATTATTTCAGAAATGAATTCTATACATAGAAAATAAAGGTAACTTTTTATAGGATGTCCTATCCCATTCCCTCTCCTGGGATATTTTAGCGACTTTATTTATTTTTTGCAAAAAACGCATTTATTTCAAGTAGTGAAAAAAAAATAGGTTCATATTATTTCATGACTCAACCATTTATACTATACTATAATTATAATATATAACCAGCTGGTTATAGAATTACTTCCAATTATACAGGGTGATGTCAGACAGCCATTCTAACCAACTGAGATTATATTATAGTATTGTCTGCTGGAAAAAAATTGAAGTCACGAAATACTATGAACCTATATTTTTTTGACTGCTTGAAATAAATGCGTTTTTTGCAAAAAACACTTAAAATCGCTTATACAAATTATATCCCAAACTATTGGAGATAGGTGCCTATAGGACATCCTATAGAAAGTTACCTTTTTTTTTAGGAAGAATTCATTTCTGAAATAATATATTCCATTGAATTTGTTTGGTCCAGCCCTTTAAAAAAAAAGTTCATTTGAAAACAATAAAACTTGATTACAAACTTTTTCTCGTAAATCGCATATCATCCGAGATAAGGGAGTAGAGGATCTTATATGGGACACCCTTATACATCAATAGTTATTGTGACTCAAAAACACATCCGTCACACATTATTTAGTGGATACAGTTCAATTTAAATTATTATCTGTGCAACTCCATTACATTTTTCTTAACATTGTTTAATCTAAGTGATAAGACATAATTTTTTTTAAACATGATAAGTCAATACAACACAAAATACTTATTAATTCAAATTAATTTTATCGCCTTCAAAGAAGGCCTCTTTAGAAATGATACACGTTATCCAACGAATGATTAAATCATCAAAACATTTTTCAAACGCTTTTTTGGGATGGACTTCAGTTCTCACAGCGAACTCTCTTTTATGTCCTCTATATCGAGTAAAAACAGGTGCCTCGATGTTGTAGTTTCATTTTTGGTAAAAAGTCGGCTGGAGCCATATCAGGTGAATATGGTCGTTGTTCGATAATGCTTGTTGAGTTTTTGGCCAGGAATCCGTTTAGAAAGATAGACTTGTGAGATGGTGCGTTATTCCATGAAGCAAGATCCATCTGACCTTTTCCTATATGAATTTTCTCTCTCAATCATCGCATAACAACACAGAAACTTCTGCAGATATCTCTCTCAAACTTAAATGAGGATTTTCATTCACCGTTTTCATCACTTTATCGTGAATCACTCAAGAACATTCACCGGAGCAAGGCAGATTTTCCACCACATCTTCGCTTTTGAATTCACTGTATCACTCATGCACTTGTTTTTGATAAAGCATTTTTAACATTTTCAAGGATTCAGCACAGAGATTCCATTAACAATGCAAAATTTGAGAGAGATTCTTTGTTCAATGGTTTTATCCATTGGAAAAATTGTGAAAAATCGCAAATCTCACTTGAGATGAGCTAACAATATCGAGCAAATCAAATCAAATCAAATATGCTTTATTGCCACAGAAAAATTTAAATAAATTTTATGAACAAAGCGAATACAAAATGGCAAAGTAAAAACAATACAAAACATAAATAGTACACATAACGTAAAACAATAAAACAATACTAGTAAAAATATATTTTTTCAATACTTTGTCAAATTTTGTAAATTTAAATGGAAATTGCTCATAGACAAGAACGATAAACATTGGCACACTTCTATACCTTTTCAACTTCAAATTGGGACTAAACAACTCCAAGTTGGAAATTAACAAAATCAAATTGGAGATAATCATATTCAATTTGGGACTTATCAATTACAAATTGGGACTAGTCAATTTTGATTTGAAGTTGACTAGTCCCAATTTGAAATCGATTGATTCCAAATTGAATATGATTATTCTCAATTTGATTCAGTTAATTCCCAACTTGAAGTTGTCTAGTCCCAGTTTGCAGTTGAAAAAGTATAGTTATATTATCATGACAAGTCAGTAAAACAATATCATAGCAAAATCAACAATTGAGGAGTGAACAATAATACTGCGGTGTTGAATATCAAACAAGGAGCTAGCGAGTGCTCACGTTTTGCAGGCAAAACGCGCTCCAAAATACATTTGTGGTTCACTCTAACTTGTTCGATTTTCGTCTACACTCACTAGCACTTCATAGTACTCTTCTGGATTTTCCTCTTGAAAATGAGTACAGCTGGCGTATCTTCTTGACCAATATCATCATCTTCACTATTATTTTGCACCATCAAGGGAACAGCTTCTGGTGTAGCTTGTTCAACTGGAATGATTATTGTTGTAGTGCCGTCTTAAAGCTGGTCTTCTAAGAACACGACATCCCTTGCTTTTTTGTATGTGATAATTTGGGCCTAAAAGCCTTATCCAACACTTTTCTCGGAATACCCGACAAAAATGTATTCCTTGCTTTTGTCATCAGACTTTTTTCGTTGAACATCGGCTAGGTATGTGAACATGACCACGACTTCCAAATATCCTGGAATGGCTCAAATCTATACCTTTTTGCCGGTCTTCTGGAATTATACAGTGTGTCCAGGATAAGGATGTCTATCATGGGGATCTTGGAAACCGTGAGAGATACGAAGATGGTTAAATCAGAGAAAAGTTGCGCATTTTCAAGCCTAACAATATGCCGTTTAGAAAGTTTCGAAATTCCGAGTAGTTTCGGAGATATGCCTGATAAAAAAGAAATTTGCCGATCACGTTTTTATTTTTTTCTGACGTTATTTGGAGAGATATAGAAAATCAAAAGACACTTTCTCAAGGCCACTTTTCAAGCTCTACAAAACAGCATTGAGAGATTTTCCGTACAACGTTTCGTTTCGGAGAAACCATCATCAAATTTATTTTTTTATATGGCGCGTGAAAAAAGTATAACAAATAATTAAATATCATATTTTACCACGAATACAACGATGTATAACACAATATGATTCTGCAATATTTAAATTGGAAAAAATGAGTTTTTATTAAATTCCGAATGTTTTGGTGTAGTAGGCGGTGAAATGATGGCATTGAGAGAAAAAATAATCTTATTGTCATATTCTTGACATAAACTTAGTATTTTTAAACTTTGTTTTTGTGTCTTGTCACAGTTTTTTTCTGTAACAAAATGGAAGGTAACTTTTTACCTGGTCGTATGTATTTAAATCCAGAGAGAAAACAATCTAGTATAAAAATGTTCGGACGATTGGCTTCGAATCTTAAGCAGTATGGTTAAGTTCGAAGGTGTTATCTGTGTTTGGAGAATAACGGTTATTTGTTCGAACATTCTCTATAATCTAAATTAATTTTTTGGGTTTCTGGTAAGTAGTTCTTGCCTAACTTGTTTAATTAATTAACATACGAAGTGACCTACCTACAGTACCTACGTATTTGAATAAAGTTTCCAAGAAAGTTTCCAAATTGTCAATAACGTGATTTTAATTCGATATTTCGAAACATGAGTAAAAATAGCCTACTACACCATACTCAGCGCTATCATTTCAACGCCTACTACACCAAAACATTCGAAATTTAATAAAAACCCATTTTTTCCAATTTAAATATTGCAGAATCATATTGTGTTATACATCGTTGTATTCGTTGTAAAATATTATATTTAATTATACTTTTTTGACGCGCCATATGAAAAAATAAAGTTGATGATGGTTTCTCCGAAACGAAACGCCGTACGAAAAATCTCTCAACGCTGTTTTGTAGAGCTTGAAAAGTGGCCATGAGAAGGAGTCTTTTGTTTTTCCATATCTCTCTAAATAACGTCAGAAAAAAATGGAAATGAAATTGCCAAATTTTGGTTTCTTAGGCATATCTCCGAAACTACTCGGAATTTTAAAACTTTATAAGCGGCATATACAGTGTGACCCATTTGTTTTGGGAACACCCTGATGAAAAGTTTATTTCTTAACCGATTTGGTTCGTTTTTTTTTTGGATTGTAGAGCTCGAAAAATTGTATATTCTTGGCAAAAAGTGACCTTCGCCATTTTGACTTCAAGGCCTACTATGTTAGTTTTTAGGAGCAAAATTTCAGGAAACCATATTAGCGATTTTTTTAGAAAAAATCTGTGTGCACCACTGGATTCAGCATCCTTTAAAACGGGTCTATACAAATTTTCAACCGAAAATATCAAGTTGAAAAAAATTAAAAATTCGCACTTTAACAATCTTTGATTCTATCAAAACAAATAAAAATGACATAAAACTAAAAATTTGTAACTTCTGCCAAACCACCATCAACTTCAATGCATTTTGCAATGCAATACAGTTTGCTCTTAAAAACTAACATAGTAGGCCTTGAAGTCAAAATGGCGAAGGTCACTTTTTGCCAAGAATATACAATTTTTCGAGCTCTACAATCCAAAAAAAAAACGAACCAAATCGGTTAAGAAATAAACTTTTTATCAGGGTGTTCTCAAAACAAATGGGTCACACTGTAGTTAGGCTTGAAAATGCGCAACTTTTCTCTGATTTAACCATTTTCGTATCTCTTACGGTTTCCGTGAACCCCATGATAGACATCCTTATCTTGGACACACTGGATAGCACGTATTTTCTTCTAGAACTACTTTTTTATTTCTCAAAAAATAACAAGATACTTTTCTAGTGTTGTCTTCAATCGGGGTGAGCAATTATTTTTTGCCACTCGCCACTCCATGGTCCTGCCAAAGTTTACTAGTAAACTTTGGTCCTGCAAGATCTGAATCAAGTCGAGTTTATTTGGTGCGCCTTATTTCTCCTTTTTGAAAGAAAAAGGTTTTCTAGTCTGTTCGCCTTTGATACAACTTTCACAGTATTTTGGATTTGTTTTTTCATTCTATAACACACCAGTTGCCAAGCTATTGGTCAACAAAGCCCTGCGATAATGATTGAGGTGACCTAAGCGTTTGTGCCATACCATGCAGTTCTGAGAATCAAGGAGTTTCGTCCAGTGGCGTGCAACCAATAGAAGCAAAAAAGCAACCTTACCCTCGAAAAATTATGGAGGCTAATTTCTCAGTCCTCCCAAAACTCATAATAATAATAATCTGAATATTAACAAAATAACGTAATGACTTGACGAAATCATATGCACATTTTCTTGTTTTATTTCATTCTCTATCGCGCCGCCTGGCGTGAGTAAGCATCCCATATAAAAAGAAAGCCAGGCAATTTCAGCTGGTCAATACAGTTTCTTATGGAGCTTAAAAGCACTGCTTATTTTGGCATGCAAATATCGATTTCTCGATCCTAGCCGGTTCATTAAATTGACAAACATAAACAATAAATAGAGGCAAGTACTTGATATAATTCTAATATTTTTCATATTTCCATATGCAAATTGTTCAATCAGTATTGAATTAGCAAGTCCAGTCCTGTTTCACATCGAACGGCGAACATCGCCTGACACACTTTTTCGGCCATATTGTTTCCGTTTCATTTGTAAGTTTGAAAAGATGCTTCAAAAATATCCAAGCAGATCTAAATACACTATTTGCGAATGATAAGTACAGTAATTTTGTACAGATTAGGAATTTATTTTATCATTTCTTTGAAGGATTAACGAATCATAAAGACCCAGACTAAACACAAAAAAGTCGGCGTATGCATTTCCACAAAAAAAATGGCTTTTTTCTAGGAATATAAAATATCTTTGGAGGCAACAATAACTACTGATATATGTTTTTCAAGGTAAACTCTCTAACTAATACTTGATTTTTTTATGGCAATCTGCATAATATTTTGAGAAAAACTTTGATAAGCTTCTTCCCCGGTAACTCGGCAACTAGATGATTATTTTCATTATTTTTTAAAAAGGAGGTTAACATTCATACTTAATAATAGCAAAGTCTATATATTCCAATAAGTCCGACAACTCTCTCGAAAACGCGAAAATACCCCTCCTGCCGTCACTATCCGTCCCGCCGGCAAAACCCACATCTAATGTGTGAAGGAATCTACCGGCTGCAATTGGAAAATATGTTTACTTCGTTCTTGTTTTGAAAAATATTGCCAATTAATCTAGATTACTTTTTTAATGCTTCAAACGATTTTTGATGTGTTTTGTGTATACTCGTGAAGATAAAATTGTCAAAAATAGCTATCAATGCTAAGTAACTTTTTGGAAATTTTGATGACACGCATGGAATATGAAATGAAGAAATTCGTATACATAAACTTTCAAAAAATATAACTAATAGAACATAATGATCAAAATGTCAGCAAATGAATGTTTGTGTTGATCGGAAATAACACAATCAAACATCTACTAGAGACAAAGACGTATACAAATAACCTATTATAATAAAATATAAACAAACCGAGAAACAAACAAAAAATATTATGTCGTTCATTCATAACAATAACCAATAAATACTTATACATTTTTCAAGATTTTCAATTTGGGATGTTCTTTATTCTTTCTAGAGGTTCTTAGTGTTGGATTTGCAAATTTTAATGTAGGTCTCGATGTAGGTATAATAGTTTCGCACCCTAGTATAAGGATAGCAGGTATTCCCATGGGAAGTATGGGCAAGGGTGAGAAAATGCAATAGAAGACATCTTGGTCTTTAAGTTCATTCCTACACTAAACTGCACGCATGAATCATTGACATTTTAAATCGAGTTTTCGATGAATACATTTTCTAAAGAAATCAGATATTCGGATATAGGTAATTTCTTTGAAGCTGTAATTGCTTGAAATTTGATTTCAATAAAAATACCGGAGGCATCATCACAATATCCAGAACTAATAATTCTGATCGGACCACTTTGTATGTATGCATCAACAACGACGCTTTGCTAAATAGATTCACCGTCCGCGTATCCGCACCTCGTATACTACCAAAAAAACAGCTAAAACAGGACTTATTGGAATATATAGACTTTGATAATACATAGTTCATATAAATTTTAGAATGTTATGAAAAATTAAGATTTGGTGTCTGATGTACCTGAAAACCTTACTTGTGTAAAAAAAAAAAAAAGACTAGGTATATGAAGTGTATAGCAGAAAACAATTCATTCTCAAGGGAGAAATTAGTATCTACATATAGATGATGAAGTTATTTTGATTTTATTTAGGTATCGAAAGAAGCAAAACTTGAAACCCGAAATAGTCCTTGAAGGCATTGGCGCGAAATGCCTTTATGAATTTCGGTTTTGCACGAAGTCAAAAAATTAAAGGAAATACTATATACGGTAGAATTATGGAAATTGAACGCACCTGCAGTTACACACATACACAAACATTTCCCCGAAATAATGATACATATTTATAAAAAACCATTTCAACAGGTTCTGAATTAAAAAAAAAATTGTGTTGAAAAAACCTTTGTAAAACTGGCCGGCAGTTCCTTAAAAGATATTCGTATTCTATCGAGCGAAACAGACTCTTTGTAACGAAGTAAACAGAATATACGATAAGATGACTTGTCTTTTTAGATTTAAATTAGAAGTGAATTGCTCGATGTTACAGGTAATTAATTCGATACTCCATGGTAAGAGGAGGCAGTTTCACAAAGGATACCATTAAATAGCGTTAACAATTATTACTACAACAGGTTTATGCTACTGTTCAAGGCGGAACATCAAGTCAGTGATTCCATTGTACTTTACAGACAACAATAAGAGTCAGCACGTTTGAACAACTCCCGGAAAAATATATTATTCGTATCGGAAAGTCTATAATAATTGATAAAAGATAAGTGATTTTTCGGACTAGCTTTAGAAAAGTTCGAACATCTTGAGTTTTATGTACACTATCCCATGTATTTATCGTCTTGCCTGCGTAATAGTACATTTTGTATCAAGGGCGGAAAGTAGATGATTTTGACGAGGGTATAAGTAACAGCACGAGCGAAGCGAGGGCAGATATTAGCCGAGTCAAAATCATCTTTCGTCCGTGATACAAACAGTGATTTTTGTACAATCAGTTTGTTATCATTTGAATAATTATGAAAATCAAAAATAAATAGTCGATCCGATACACTGCACTACACTGCTGACAAGTCAGACAACTGACAAGTGACAACTGTCAATCATGGTATTCATGGTTAAAATAGGTGTGTTCCTGTATTCTTTTGTGGTGCGGATTCATTGTCACCGAGATTGTCAAGTGATAAGTTACTTTTATTATGCTAGACTGTCACGTGGTTATTAGATTCAGAGGCGTTGGGATGCAAGGAACCGTTGCTAAGCGACCTACTTTTGCGCCCGCGGGCGCGAAAGAACTTTTAGGCCGGCTGCAAAAATTAGCGACTTTCCGCCTGCTTTGCATGCATTGAAAAGTGAACTTTACGTGAAGGTTGTACAAAAAGATATTTCAATCAAAATATAAATACTTGGTTTGATTTAAATGGTTTCTGAGTACGTATTGAGTTTAGTCTTGAATAATCATTTTGGCTTTTGCGGATAAAATAATCCAGATAGCTACTAAATTTTGGTGTGCTGAAAAAGGTGTTATCGATAGTCCAAAAAAGTTATTATGTAGGTACTTCATTTTTAATGTAAAATCAAATTCCTCATTCTCCTTCCATATTTGAAAAGTTTGAAGGTGACCTATGCAGTGGCGGCTGGTCGGGGTAGGCAAGGTAGGCGCCGCCTCACCGCAGTAAATAGTAAATACCAAAATAAATTATTATTGTGAACTGAATAATTGAATCACAATTAATCAAGAAGATTTCCATTTAAAAACAATGCTTATTATATTCTTCATTACTTCTACCTACCAGTGGTGCGAAACTCATTCCTAAACACCCACAAGAGGACCAGGTCCTAGCCGTTGACCGCTGGTGCATTCAAAATAAGCGGCCGTCCCGGTTGCCTTTTCTCTCTGTTCCCGCGTGGTATTTTATGCACATGAGAAGGGGTAATCTTGAGAGTGGGGCAACGGCGAATATAAGGAAAATATAGGCGAATCGATTTCCGCCTTCGTCGCGTGTTTTCGGTGTCGACGCGCGAAACGGTCATCCCACAATGACATGAAGCATGAAGCATAGGGATGAGACGATTGAAACGTATAAAAACGACAGTCGATACTCTTTACCCATCTAGCGAATATGAATTGATTCATCAATACAGATTATCAAACTTTTTTAAAAACACTTTTGGCATAAAAAAGCTAGCCCGAGCATTATTCTATCTATACTCTTTTTTATGCAATTGCAGTGATGACTGCAATAAATAGTCGTTATTGGGGATATCGGTTGCGATTATCCATCCTAGGCCTTGAGCCCGAGAAAAACCAAACTAAATTAGACTGTATTGTTATACTTATCAGGTGGCGGTGTTTTGTGATTTTGCCAAGATTTGGATAACTACACTACAATTATTGATATAATCACAGATTATCAGATAAGTTTTAGAAATTAGTAAATTAGAATTTCTGTTTTGATATTTTCATTTTTTGGGACAGGATTTGTCCACACATAGAGGTAGAGTTTAGTTTGTTTAGTAGTTGTCGTTTTTTCAGGATATTCATTATTTATTTTTGGAATTTTTACGTAAGTTCTTTTTATTTTCAAAATGACTTTGCCAGCTCATGACGTTATTTGTTCCTTATTGGAGGAACCGTTTTCTAGGCTTAAGGTTGAAGATCGAAATCAAATAATCGCTGTAGGTCGCCCTACACCCTCACTTGACATTTTGAAACCGGATAAAAAACAAGGGCAACATTTTTCTCGCACTTTTAACACCCAATGGTATAAAAGCCACGGATGGTTATGCGGTAGTTTCTATAAACAGAGCCTTTTTTGTTGGCCCTGTTTATTGCTCGCGAAAGGAAGAAATAACGTTTGGGTACTGCAAGGATATACAGATTTGAAAAATTTGTCTGCAAGTATTAGAAAACATGACAGCTCTAAAGAACATCTGAGCAGTTACTTGACTTTAAAACGATTACAGACAAATTCTTCAACGATAAAAGACGCTCTTCAAATTCAAACCGCTCTTTCTTTAAAACTTTATAACGAAGACGTTCGAAAAAATAGAAATTTGATGATGTATCTAATAGACGTAACATGTTTACTTGCAAAGCAAGAATTGGCATTTAGGGGACATAACGAGAAAAATGAATCTTCAAACGTTGGAAATTTCAAAGAATTTTTCAAGGTTCTGATTAAACGCGATGTGGAGATGCAAGAACATTTGAAAAAAATTGGTAACATATTTTCGGGATTATCTAAAACTATTCAGAATGATTTAATTGTATGCATTTCCGAGCATCTTATGGAACACATTAACCGGGAAATCAAAGATTCTATTTTTTTTGCGGTACAGGCGGATGATACAACCGATATAGTTGAAAAATCGCAGTGTGCAATTTCGGTTCGTTTTGTCAATGAATCGGGAAAAATTCAAGAAAGATTTTTAGAATTTTATGACGTGAGCCAAGATAGAACTGCTCTTGCAATGTACGAACTGGTATCGGCGGTTTTGCGTCCGTTTGACTATAAAGCCAAGTTAGTTGGTCAGTGTTACGATGGTGCGAGTGTCATGGCTGGTTCATTAAATGGCTTACAGATGAAAATCAAATCTGATGCACCAAACGCTTTATTTACACACTGCAGCGCTCATAGATTAAATTTAGTTTTGCAAGACGGAACAAAAAGCATTAAAAGCTGTCGTATCTATTTTGCCAGCGCTACTTCATTACCGGGATTTTTTAATCAATCAGCGAAACGAACATTTGTTTTAGATTCGGTAATGGCTAGGAGAATTCCTTCCTCTGTGGAAACAAGGTGGTCCTCCCGCTCTAAAACCATCAATATCATAGATTCAGAGTGGGAAAATTTGCGTACAGTTTTTACTGAAATTATTAACGATACGTCATCAGGAAAAGAGTCCATTTTTGGCGCAAGGGGCTACTTAAATTTTTTAGAAGATATTGAATTTTCATTTTTAACGGCTGCTTTCAAAAATATATTTGATATTACCGATTTATTATTTGACATTTTACAAAAAAAGTCTTTGGATATAACTTACTGCAAAAATCAAGTTTTTTCTGCCAGGGATCGCATAAAACTGCTGAGAACTGAAGAGAAGTTTAACAAGATTTTTGAAAAAGCGGAGGGTAGAATAAATAAATCTGCGTGCTTACCACCTGCACAAAAACGAGCTAGAATATCTGATGCTATTCCAGATAACAAAAAAGCCTCATTGCGTATTCTATTTTATGAAATCTTAGATAACGTCGTAACGCAAATAGAGGTGCGATTTGCGGATTTGTCACAAATGACATTTTTTGCGTTAGCTGACTCGTCAAAATTTAAACATTTTAATAATAACTTTCCCCATGATTTGGTTACTGGTTTGGTCGATTTTTATAAAGATGTTTTTGATAAACAAAGATTAATAAATGAGTTGTCTGTTATCTATCAGGATGAACAATTCGAAAAGTTAAATTTAGAATCAATTTTACAAAACCTGGTCAATAACGAACTTCGACAAATATTTTCTGAGGCCTATAAAATGTTTGTTTTGATTGCCACGATTCCCGTAACAAGCGTCGCTGTTGAGCGTCATTTCTCGTGCCTTAAACGTATCAAAACATACAGTCGTAACTCTATGAGAAATGAACGTTTGTCTTCACTGGCATTGTTAGCTATAGAAAAAGAATTGTTTCTTAAAATCCAGGCCAGTGAAAGTTTTGAAGCTGATATAATCCAGAAATTTTCGCTTCTAAAGGATAGGAGAATAAATCTAATTTATAAAAAATAAATTCTTTTTTTTTCTATGATAATATTAGTGTATGGTGAGGTTCAGGAAGGCTGTATGGGGAGGAGGAGGCCTTATTTTTTGCAATCAAGATACATTCTTTGTAATATTTCAAAATTAAAATAAAATGACCGCAATATAAATTATTAGTCAAAGTTTGGGCAGGGTCTCGAACAATGATTTGTCTGCTGCGCATTCTCCACTTACTGGATATGAGGGGAAATTATTTATAAATGAGGAGAAATCTCACGAAAAATTCGCCTGCGGCGTAGTGGCGGAACTATAATAGAACAATTCGAGGCGAAGCCCGGGGACCCGTGAGGTTGGGGGTCTACAGACTCTTTATTTAAGATTAAAGTTAAAGTTGTTTTTTTCCCTCTGTTGTGTTGTGTTGTAGAGTTGTTTAGTTCTCCAATATATAGAGAATTGGAATGTGAAATGTCTCAGGGATCGGAGAAAAGAGCTGCTCCAGCAGGAAATACTATTCTCAGTTATTTTAAAAAACTGAAAACAAAGAATCAAATCGAAGAGCAAGTGGAATCAAACTCAGCCCAAATATCCCTTACTATAGAACGGAACTTCCCCTACCAGAAATGAGGGAAAATTAATTATAAAGGAGGGGAAATACAACCACGAAATTTTTCGCCTGCGGCGCCTTCTGAACCAACAACATTTAGTCACGCTACTACCCAAATATAGGCGGCACGAGCCGCCACTGGACCTATGGATTGGATTGATTTTATTGAGCCGTTCAAACTTATACCCGTTAACTAACACCAATGTTGAGAGTCAATCAATACACGCTATAGATCATAATTTTTTAAAATGATGTTTCTAAACTTGACTAAACACAACGAAGACGAAAATGGAATCTGAATAATTCACTTTTCCAAGGAGCAAATTACATTGCATTAAATTGTTTATTGCAGCTCTCATTTTATCGTTTTTTTTATCGATTGCTTGCATTTTTTATCGACATTTTTGACTTGGAACTATAGTAATTATGTAATAAAATAAATCCCAGGACTCAAACCAACCCCTTGAAATGATGAGAGCCTTCATTGTAACGCTAATATAAATAATTACAGTACCTTTGTAATTGTTTCGGCAGTGATACTAATTTTCATTTCCTTGGCGTAATATTATTATTAATTATGAAATTATTGGACCCAGTTCAAGTTCAAAACGCGCAATAATTAATATCGTTAATTCCGCAGGCAACTGGTTTTTCTCGTCTTGTGAGTAAATAATCGTTAGTGTTATTTATGCAACAGTTTCACGTCATTGGCGGTAAATGAACTGCAATAATTATCTGACAACCAGAATGATGTTGGCTGCTTTCGAAATACATATACATATACATAAACATAATATATTAAAATTATAAATATAACGCACATGTAACATACCTTATAATCTGATCAACAAAGTAATCTTAATTCAAAGTGTAATAACTGGGCATCTTTTTAGTATTAGAAAAAAAATCTAGCCCATTCATTAGTTGCGCGGTGAAGACTGGTTCCATTTTTCAGAGTTTAATCATCATTAACCAGTGCATCTGACTTCATCTGCTGTGTTATGTTTAGTTTGGCTTGCTTCAGGTTTCTGTTGTGAAGAGTCTTTATTTGTAAGTTTTTGAAGGTACACTTTATAAGCTAGATTTTTTGTTTAGCTTTCAAGATGCATTATTCATCAGTTTTTATTGGAATCTTGTTAGGTTTGTGAGCAAAACTTGATCAGGTTTTTGAAAAAATAATTAGAAACGAGAAAATCCTTATTTGTTAATTATTATAAAGAAATCGGTCATTTTTGAATCCTTTTCTATAACGACGGAAAGGATAGTATCAGCGGAAGGTCAAATTACTATGATGGTCTACGTTTTAATCTATAAAGATCATTGTCTCGTAAGCTTACACTGCCATCTGTTTAGTATAATGACCGTAATAGAACTAATATCAAATTCAATAATTTATCCAAAGAATTTACAAAAAAAAACACATTACCTAAGCACACACAACCAAAGAAGAAATATTGCGCATAACCTTTGTAATTGAAGTAAACAAATTCAAAGAAGATATACCCAAGTATTTCTTCAACAAGTAACTGGTGCGTTTTATGTATGTACTAACTAAAGTTGTTTAAATTCGACGAATTTTGTTTTTATATACATAATATATGTATATAATATATAACCCAATACCCTTACAATGGTGTTATCGTTAGTTATTTCATTTCTTACTGCTTATTGGATTCTAATTTTCTGGCCCTGCCATTCTGATCCTACTCATGTTTCACAACCGTGGGTTAGTACAGGTCGATACATTGTATATATTTTCGTTTTTGTTTTTCTAGAGATCTCTTTATTATTTATGAATGTATTGTTGATCGAGTAGTATACATATTGTTTCATTCCTTTCTCTATTCTGTTATCTATCTCAATTTCCTGTGTACCCTTCTCGTCTATGTTCACTGTGAATTCACCTGTTCCATTTCTGTTTCATCAATTTCAATTGTAAACTCTTCTCTTTCTAGTCTTTTTTCTCCTATTGTCATTTATTTATTCTCATTCCGTGTTCTTCTGGGATTTTGTTCCACAATTCAAGGTTCTTTTGCAAATTGTTTTCATCTTTTGCAATGATTGCGATGTCATCTGCGAATACATACTCTAAATACTCAGATAGATCTCTCTGTAGGTTCTTATGTCCGATATTCAATTTTGCGCATTGCTTTGAGCATTTCTTTATTATTTCGTCCATGTATATGTCTCTCGTTTTTACAATAACGAGAGTGTGTATCTGAGTGTCAATTAGCACTTACGATTACGTGCATAGACTTTTTGTATTATTTTAACCATCTTGTCTGTGATGCCTCTTTCACCCAGTGGCTTCCATAAATTCCCTGTTAGGATTTTATCGAATGCTTTTTCTGTAGGTCTTAGAATGCCATATATTGTTTTCTTTTCTTATATCCCTTTTTGTGTGATCTGGTTTATCATGAGAATGAGAATATGGTCCTATACGTTCCTCCCTCCTCTAAACCTGCTTTGTGCATCTTGTAGCGTATAGGGTCGAATATTGCTCTTATTCTGTTTTCTATTATTTGCTCCGGAATTTCCATTCCCGTAATTAGTAGTGTTATACCTTTGTAGTTGCTTCAATCTTTTCTGACTCCTTTCTCATGAATTGGTAGATACTATTAGTGCTATCTGCCAATCTTTTGGTATTTCTTCTTTTTTTTTCTTTCAGCTCTATTTCTCACTCTACGAGTATATCTTCTCCTGTTCCTTCTTGTGCTTCCGCTCACTTCTTCTACGTTTAGTAGTTTTTGTAAATATTTTTTCCTCCTTTCGATTATTTCATTTTCTTTGATCAACATTTCTCCATTCTTATTCTAAATTTATGTAGTTTGTTTCTTTTGTTTACAGCTGTCTTGCAGCTTTGAGCATTTTGTAGAACCATTTTGGGTCTTATTTCTTGCTATTCTTCAAATTTTCTCCATTTGTAATTTTTTTTTGTTTATTCTACCACTTCTTTCATTTTTTTTGCTTTTATATGTCGTATTTTTCAGTTGTTTTAATATGTTTTATAGTATAGGTACTTAGAGATTAGAGCGTTCTTGCATGGCCTCACCTAGTGAGTTCTTTCTGCAGTCTTTCGACTCTTTAACGAAACAACATATGATCAGGTCGCCAAGGTGAAATTCGCATACATTGCAAACGCGATGAAAATTTATAATGAAGGTCGCCGTCGAGACGTTAATCACAAAAAAAAATCAATAAACCTACAATAAGATATTTTAAGCGTGCTCCTATCTCTTGTCTATTCATTGTCTAGATGCCAAAGATGGCGCATATTGTATTTTCTACATTAACGTGGGTCTATAGTCTATGGTATCCCGACGCAATTATTATCTTTAGTCGGGGACATACTAAGATGATCGATAATCACTATTCGTCGGCAAGATTTTTCATTAAAAAAATCGTCTTTCAATATTAGGATATGATTCACCTTGAAATAGTCGACGTAATGTTTTCACATTATACAGCATACATGTGCCTGACGAAACTTGAACCGACTGGCGCATGTCGTCGACGAAACTTGAACCGACTCGCGCATGTCGTCATCGCGTGACCAAAACGTATAAATTTTGAAGGTTGGATGTTAGACACTTATGTCCTCAGCGGAATATGCGTGTTATCATATCTTGTTATTCTTGTCGGTTAAAGTATCATGATTTTTCCAAAATTCATGATATAGAGTCTGATATGATGAATTGCGGAAGAGATAAAAATTCTGTTTTCAACTATCTCTTGCACTTTACAGGACATGCTTTCTATTTCGATGTAGGCGGCGAACTACACCGCGCTTGTTCATGTCCGTACCTAGGAGTAGTGAATAGTAGGTATACTACATGCGCGTAGATATTTTCAATTCTTAGAAAAATGTTCCTTACTGGCTGCTATAGGCCTACCGCTGGCCCAGAGCAGTAGGGTACAGGTTTTTTTTTTATATATATTGACAACCCCTTTATCTTTTTTATTTAACGTTTCTGAAAAAAATTGTCTCAACTCAAATATGAGTTGAATTGTTTTACATAAATTTTTTGAGGAACTTGAAAAGGCAATAAGGGAACTTGAAAATGGAAAAGCACCAGGAACCGACAACATTACAAGCGAAATGATAAAATACATGGGTGACGAAGGAAAAGAAATATTACTGGTAATCTACAATCAAATATGGAAAGAAGAAGAGCTACCGGAAGAATGGAAAACATCACTCATCGTGCCGATTTATAAAAAAGGAAATAAGCAAGACTGTAATAACTACAGAGGAATAACACTTATCTGCACAGCAATGAAAATATTGGAAAAAATTATAAACAGTAAAATGAGCAACATTATAGAGAATTCAATGCACGAAGCACAAAGTGCATTTCGGAAAGGAAGAAGTACACAAGACCATATATTCACAGTGAGACAAATCACAGAAAAGAGAATGGAACAAGGAAAAAATACTTACCTGGCTTTCATAGATTTGGAAAAAGCTTTCGATAAAATACAAAGGAGTAAATTGTGGGACATATTAAGAAAGAAAGAAGTTCAACCAAAGGTAATAAGACTGATAAAGGAAATGTATGGAAACAATAAAAACTTCGTAATCAGCCAAGGCAGACGCTCAAACTGTTTCAAAATTGAAGAGGGCCTAAGACAAGGAGGTGGATTAAGCCCAGTCTTATTTACCATATATATGGATGAAATAATAAGAAGGTGTACAATCAGGACAAAAAAACTGCAAGTAGGCTATAGAAACATGCAAAATATACAAATATCAGAGGCAGCTTTTGCAGACGACATTGTATTATTTGCAGAAAATGAAAGAGACCTTAACAGTAACATCAACATATGGAGTCAGGTGACAAAAGAATATGGAATGCAAATCAACAAAACCAAAACAAAAGTTATGATAGTTGGAAAAAACATTCATCAAATGAACATTCAAGTGGAAGGAGAGAGAATAGAGCAGGTCAAAACCTATAAATACTTAGGGGTGGAACTGGACCAATTAGGAACAACAGAACCAGAAGTCAACAGACGAATAGAGACCTCAACAAAACTTTACTATGCAATAAACAAAAAAATAATAAACAGAAAAGAAATATCCAAAAACACAAAGATGAAAGTATTCAAAACTATCTACAGACCAGTACTGACATATGGATGTGAATCATGGATACTATCTCAGAGACAAGAAAGCAAAATACAGGCCATGGAAATGAAATACTTAAGAAGAGTAATGGGGGTAACAAGGATGGACAAGATCAAGAACAACGACATCAGAGAAAAAATGGATGTAGAATCAATCCTAGAATTTATTGAAAAGAGAAAATTGAGTTGGTGGGGACATTTACAAAGAATGGGGAGCAATAGGCAGGTGAAACAAATCTGGGAAGCAAGAGCGGGAGGAAGAAGGATGAGAGGAAGACCAAAAAAAACATGGAACCAGACTGTAGGGGAGGCACTGGAGAAAAGAGAAAAATCATGGAATAAGGCTAAAGCATTGACCAGAAATAAGAAGGAATGGGCCAGATTCGTGCACAATTAATGTAAATTGAGAAAAAAAAAAAATGTAGACATGTATACACCCGACACCATTTCAAATGGTACAGTATGGGGTTTTTTGATAATATATACAGGGTTTTTCACTTAAAACTCCCCACGTCAATATCTCGGAAACGAATAGGAATATTTGATTTCTGTAAAAAGTAGTCAATGTATGGGGTCGAGTACTTATTTTTCACAGTTAAAAAAATTCGACGCCTACCAAGAGTAAAGCGTCGCGACGCATCGAAAATATTAATCGATTGCAGGAACTTTGAAATTACGCGCATGCAAAAGTACAAGTTATTCATAAACTTTTTTGTTATTCAGTCGAACTCATTTATTCTACTCAGTTTTGAGATATACAGTGTGTCCAAGATAAGAATGTCTATCATGGGGATCTTGAAAACCGTGAGAGATACAAGGTCGGTCAAATGGAGGCAAAGTTGCGTATTTTGATGCTTAACAAAATGCCGTTTTGAAAGCCAAGAAATTCCGACTAAAAAAAATCCAGGACCGTATTTAAAAAAACAAAGTTGATGATGGCTGCTCATAGACGAAACGTCGGTTCTTCAATTTAATAACGCTATCTTGTAAAGGGCAAAAAGTGGCAATGAAGAAGTTCCATTCATTTCAAAATATCTCTTCAAATGTGGTCAGAAAAAAATGAAAACAATTTTGAAAAATGTCGGTTTTTTTCGGATAATTTCGGACTTAGTCGGAATTTCTTGGCTTTCAAAACGGCATTTTGTTAAGCATCAAAATACGCAACTTTGCCTCCATTTAACCGACCTTGTATCTCTCACGGTTTTCAAGATCCCAATGATAGACATTCTTATCTTGGACACACTGTATATCTCAAAACTGAGTAGAATAAATGAGTTCGACTGAATAACAAAAAAGTTTATGAATAACTTGTACTTTTGCATGCGCGTAATTTCAAAGTTCCTGCAATCGCTTTTATCAATAATTCTTGTTCCATCATTTATCTCTTTATACGTATGTAGGTAGATATTCTAACAATACACTTCAAAATTCTAATGTGATTCTAATGCATAATTTTTTCGTTATTCAACTGAGCTGATTATTTAACGAGACTATGTGATATAACAGAGACACCGTATCAGAATATGGTGGATGCATTATCACCTTATAAGCGGATCGTTACTACTTATTGCGAATGTAACATTGACATTCAACGATGTAGTAATAAAATACTTATACCGGGAAACTATGTCGACATTCTTTGCTTGGTAATGAATAAAGGTTGGGTTTATTCACCCGAAATGTTGCAGAGCCCAGTTTTGTGAATATCTATGATTTTGTGAAGTTCAGATGATTCGAATCATCATAGTATACGCATTCATTTGAAAAATTGTCAAAAAGATTATGATAAGGAGAAGAATGTCCAGAACACAAAAATATCGAGATAGACCCCAATGTTCCGAAAGTTGAAATCAACGAACTTTCATTTAATTTTATTGTACGTCCGCTACAGTGGGGCAAGATCCATAAAATATGTCGAAAACTTTTGGGTGTTAATGCATGCATTTTTTAAGGAAAATTAGCATGTTACAAACTGAATTTCATGGAAAAATTGAAATTTTTTGGCCAAACGACTAGGTTCTATTAAAAAAGGCTTAAAAAGGGTGGACCAGAAGTAATGGGTCATACGGTAACAGTAGACTCCTCACACAAAAATATTGCGATAGACCTCAACTTGTGAAATCCGAAAGTTGATATAACCAGAGATACATGGTGCCAAAGTTGCATTTTAATATTTGATTTTTTCAAATAACTTTTGAAATAATCAAGTTATATCGATGAAATTTGATATATGGGGATTGTTTGACATGCAAAATCCAAATCTGAGCACGGAATTGCTCCTACTTGTAGGGGGCGCCACTTACACATCTTTCCACTCATTCAAATAGTCGGAACTTTTTTGTACGCACTCGTACATTTTCTTAACATCAAAAAAATTATTTTACCACCATGTCAACATGAAAAAGGTATACCTTGTAGAAGTGCCTAGGAGCAACCTTTATCAAGATATTTGAGCTTGAAGTAGTCCATTCAATGGTGTTTTTATAGGAAAATTTTGAAAATGAACATAGGAGGCATCGAAAACAGCGTTATCATGGTAATTTTGACACAAGCTTGAATGCTCAATTTTTCTTAATTTAAAAAATTATTTTAATTTTATATTTTTTTTACAAAAAAAATAATTTTTTTCGAAAACATTTTTATTTATTTTTTTTTGATTTTTTTTTAATAAAAAACCTTGAACATCGAGACACTTGTCAAAATTACCGTGACAACGGCGTTTTCGATGCCCCCTATGTTAATTTTCAAAATTTTCCATTCGAAACAACATTGCATAGATTACTTCAAGGGCAAATATCTTGATTAAGGTTGCTCCTAGGCACTTCTACAAAGTATACCTTACCATTCTCATGTGAACATGATGGAAAAAACATTTTTTCGATGTTAAAGAAATGTACGAGTGCGTACAAAAAAGTTCTGACTATTTGAATGAGTGGAAAGATGTGTAAGTGGCGCCACCTATAAGTAGGAGCAATTCCGTGCTCAGATTTGAATTTTGCAGGTCAAAAAATCCCCATATATCAAATCTCATCGATATAACGTGATTATTTCAAAAGTTAAATGAAAAAATCAAATATTAAAATTCAACTTTGACACCCTGTATCTCTGTTAATATCAACTTTCGGATTTGACAAGTTGAGGTCCATCGCAATATTTTTGTGTGAGGAATCTACTGTTACCGTATGTATACCATTACTTCTGGTCCACCCTGTATATTATATTATATTATATATTATATTAACGTTCCACTCCAATTTTTCGTGTGTTCAGTAATTGAGAAATCAAAACAACTTGAAATCTCACGATTATGTCAATAACCTATCTAAAAATGAATAAAGTTACACACTACATATTATTATTTTCAAATTACGAAAATATTTATAATCTTCATCTGACACATAATATATGTAATTCTTTTGTTTCCAAATAAACAGATTGCACTGGAGATGATCGTAAAAGTTCCACAGCTTCCTGTGGAAGAAGAGCAAGATTTTTTTGAGAAAGCCTTCTCTTACTTGTTATAAGAGGGTCGGAGAAAAACAGCAACAAATTGAAAACATCTTCATTGGATGCTGCCCGAGTACTTTTCCGAGAATGATGTTCTTTTAACTTCTTAAAGTCCTTGTTTCGCGCTTCCTGGGCCTCCTCTGTCAATTGTCCTATTGGCAACAAGGCACTTTTAATAATTTCTGGCTCATGGATAAGGAACTTAATACTTATGTAATGTAGGTGGCATGTTATACCATGGATATTTTGTAATGAAATAGTCAGCAGTATTGAGTGCATACTTTCTAAACTTTTCTACGTTGATTTCATGACCCACATGAAACTACTATTAGTATGAAATGGAGATGTTTAATAAGTCTGAAGTCCACGTCTGGCGGAGACAGTCTTAGAGATGAATGTAACAATTATTCTTACATACAAAGACATACCTAAGACCATGTTTCTATCGTGGTTTGTAATCAAAAGGCAATTCCGATTTTCTTGAGAAAAATTAAGTAATGCTAAAGGTATGATTAAGTGCTTATTTATGGGTACGAGTGTCTCTCTAATGATCTACGCTAATTGAAGTTGAACAACTCTGAAGTATTATTCCATCATTTTGAATGTAACTGGATAGTCGTTAAAGGTAGTAATGACTTCGAACTATGATGATTAAAGTACGTGATTGACTTTTCAAGCGGGGAGTGGCGATGGAAATAAGCATTTGTCAATTAAATGTCGAAAAGAGAAAAGTAACATTTTTAGTAGCTCCGAAACTTTGAAGATCACATTATACATACGACTAGGGTAATAAGTATGGGAACGGCCTTAGATTTGATAAAACTCTGACCCTGCATCAGTTATCAAAGAAGAATTGGTGCATTAAAAACTTCAATCTATTTGTCAGTTCACGTACTTGGAGCGATTTTTTGTCCAGAAAATTGTTAAGTGTCCTTTTGTCACGTTAAAAAAAAGGTAGAAAAACTTCTTGCCGTGTAGTTTTTGATATAAATCGCATATTATTAATTATATGCGAGTGACTGTTTAAACTTTAGATACGTGTACTTATTATTATTTTGGCTACTTAGTTCTACTTAATAATTGTTAACCATCAACTTCCTGACGGTAAACAAGTCGAAATGCTTCCCGTAACTTGATTAAGGTTTGTGGCTGAATTTGTTCGATTTCGACTCTAATTCTATTCTTCAATATTTTCCGGTTTATCGAAGTAGGCTAAAATCTAATGAGTTAGATCTTGATCGAGTAATAGGTTTAACGGGGTACTTATCATTCAAAAATTCGCTATCTTCAGTTTGTGTTCGAGTTCTGTCGCCACATCCTGGCATCATCAGAATTTTTATTCGCTGCTTCTCAGTTGAACGAGCCATTTTTTAAAACATTTCTGTTGCACACATTATTATACAGTTTCCATGTAAACTGTGGCAAATCAACAATAAAAAAAAAAACAAAACAAAACAAGCACACTTGAATGTGTTGTTCAGAAACCCAGTTTTAGTTATTTGATCAATCGTAAATTACTCGATAACAGTTGGTGCATTAAACTCACTTAGAATTTGTTGTATAATTCGAAAATGAAATGATAAATAGGGGTTTGCATTTGAATAAATATGAAGTTGATGGTCATAACTCACGTTTGGTCAACCCTGTATACATGTCAAATGAACTTGTTCCAACCTACGCGTCCTCACTGTATATTTTCTTAAACCTCCCCCCTCAACATGTAGTATTCACTTGTTCACTACAGACAGTTTATGAACGTTTAGCAATACATATTTTACTCACATTTGATGATCATCACCTGGTTACCTTCTTAGGCTCTAAAGAACGAGGGCCTTCTGGCGTATAGGTTGCAGTAAAGCCAGTGGCGTCCTGGTTATTGATTGACTCGATCCCACGCCGTTTGTTGAGAAGTTGCTCCAGTTTTTTTTCCATAAGTGTTCATCTTCAGTTTAGAGTTTGTTCATTTACTTGCACAATATGCAGGAGTCATTTCATGTTTTTGATATGATATGGTACCTACATACTTTCATATAGGTACTTACTGTAGTGTTAGAATGAATAGCAAATTTCACCGAAAGTACTTCATATGAATATTCCATATTATCGGTTAATAATTTTGTTTCTAAACTTCGAGATGAAAATGTGAATATTTTAGTCTGCATGGTATTGGTATAGTTTTCAAATATATAATATTATGTTGGAACATTTTCTCGCTCATTTGGTAGCTATAATGACAATTTTCATAAATAATTCAGTTCTTTGATTTAAGTGACTGTATAAAGGTGAATTGAATAACAAATTTTTCATCAAAAATGACTTCTGTCACAAAAACATTGTCTATTTTCATTTAGATTTAGTATTCGGCAGCACACCAGGAGCTGAACACCAAAACGCCTATATTGATTATACAGGGTCCTTCATTAGTGCGTCGGGCAATCCTAGCGTGGTTATTTACAAAAGTAGAAAAAAAAGTTTTATACAAAAGTTGTAGAATGTGACTTTATGCATATTTTAAAAATATTTTCAAACATACAGGGTGCGTCACAAAAGTATGGCACGAAAAAGTATGATTTTTTTAAATGGAACCCCCTGTATATTAATTGATATTTCAATTCTTTCTTCAATTTGGAACAAAAATTGTGCTACAACTAATGTTCCTAAATTCAACCGTTATCGAGATATCGCGTTTTAAAAATGGCATTTTTGCAACTTTGACATGCTATAAAACTCAAACTATTCAAGTTAGAGGAAAATGGTTTGCACTTTCCTATCTTAACTTTTCAAGAGCTCTTCTGTCATTTGGATAGAAGGTAACGTCAACTGTCAACTTTTTTCGGCACATTTTGACATTTTTTCACAATAATGGATTTAATCTCCTTGAATAGCTCTTGAAAAGTTAAGATAGGAATGTGCAATCCATTTTTCTCTAACTTGAATAGTTTGAGTTTTATAGCATGTCAAAGTTGCAAAAATGCCATTTTTAAAACGCGATATCTCGATAACGGTTGAATTTAGGAACATTAGTTGTATCACAATTTTTGTTCCAAATTGAAGAAAGAATTGAAATATCAATCAATATACAGGGGGTTCCATTTAAAAAAATCATACTTTTTCGTGCCATACTTTTGTGACGCACCCTGTATGTTTGAAAATATTTTTAATATATGCATAAAGTCACATTCTACAACTTTTGTATAAAACTTTTTTTTCTACTTTTGTAAATAACCACGCTAGGATTGCCCGACGCACTAATGAAGGACCCTGTACAGCCGCTTTAGTAAGATCAAAGTTCACTATACTAAATAGTAAACAATGGTAAGATAAATTCGTTCCTTTGTAAGTTTCTGGGATTATACCTGACGTAGAGAAATAGACATTGATAAAACAATGATGAACAGGTATGTAGTGTCTGTTGAACAGTTGGAAAATCCGTATTCTTACTATTTTACATTCTCAACAACAATAATTAGGTACACTATATCCTGTGGACATTTCATTAGAAAAAAAACTGCCACGCCACTAATGCTTGTGACGGATTGGTCGCTTCATCCCCGTTTAAGTTACAACTCACTACATTCTATATAGGCGTTGTGTCTACTGTCTTTGTTATTATAAATTCAAAATAATTGTATTATGGCATGCCCACAGCTTCATAGGAACTTCAATGGATGGCACGCTATGAAAAGACTATCATTTTACTGTCGGTTTTTCTGTAGTCCTCTTTGATGAATTTATAACTCTGTTCAGTGTAAGTAACATCTGAACCTATCGGCAAAAAGAACAGAAATGAGGCTATTCATATAAGCTTTTATCATTGACGACAGTCCACAGTTCATCTAGTACTTGCCAACTGAAACCTGAAATTTTATTCCACTCTGCCCCGCGACGCTGGGACCCAGCACAAACGACCGTGTATTCTGGGTAAAGCTCGGCTTCTGCTAATAGTAATAAACTGAGCCCTAAGCAATGAAAGTGTGTTCGGCTTTTTCTTAGTAACCTGATATGTCCTCATGAAATTCTTTTAATTGGCATTACGAATTCATACGCCGAAAACATGATTTGAGTTTTCTTCAAATGGAACCCCAACCGACGCCGACGTACGCAAGCTGAATCGGATGATGAAAAGGAGCCCAACAAAGGAAAGTCAAAAATGTTCCTACGCTTTTCTATATCTGAGAATGGGACATTACTAATAACTCTAATAAGTTCAATTGGTTTATTGCAGAAACCAATAGTAACAATAACAATGATAATATCCCTGAAAACTTTGCAGGTGCGACCGGGGGCGACATTCGTGATGGATATGGATATCTGCCAACGCTGTTGAGCACCGTCGGCATCGGTGATAGGACTGCCACGGATAGGGCTTCGCGAGACCACAAGACTAGTCTTGGTCTTGGTGACAAGAACGAGACCAAGCCCAAGACCAAGACCAAGACCAAGACCTAAATATCTTCACAAGACCAAGACCAAGACTTGACGTTCAAGACCAAGACCAAGACCAAAACTCTACCACAAGAGTCTCTTCTTGGTCTTGGTCTTGAAAAGAAAAATCGACACAATATTCAATGAAATCTGCAAAAATGTTTCTATCCACTTCCAATAAGTGAATCAATCCTTCAAAAAATGTATCATTGTGATTTTCCAATTCACAATAGTTATAGACCAGTGATGCCAAATCATTGAAACGAATATCTCCAAATTCATCAAGGAATGTACTAACCTACATGGAAAATAAATAATGTGTAATGGGTTACTGAATATTGAACCAACGCTATGATGAATATACAAGTATAAAAGACATTTTTAGGAGGAATTGTACAGGGTTATTCATTATATTTTGACACCCATCTACAGCTCTTATTGCGAGTGATAGAAAAAAACTTTAAATACAAAAGTTTTGGTTATGGGGGTTATGTAGAAAACATGTAGCTTCGTTTTTAATGGAATGTTGATAGTTTATATGATTAAGTTAGTGTTGTGAATATTTGTTGTAGTTTAAAAAAATATATTTTTTAAATTCAAATAGTTTCAAAGTGACTGAACCAAATGCCTAAAAACCATATATATTTGAAATCAGATTAAAGAGATCTTTCATTTTAGTCAATAATATACAGGGTGTTCCATTTAAAAAAAATATGACTTAATGAATTTTTTCTATGTTATGATTTCGATTTGTTGATTCCGCTATCACCAGAAGATACTACGTGAAAAAAACCAAAACTTTTGTATTTAAAGTTTTTTTCTATCACTCGCAATAAGAGCTGTAGATGGGTGTCAAAATATAATGAATAACCCTGTACCTAATCCCTAAATTGATAGACTGTGGTAAATGGTAAAATCGGTTGATCGGAAGGCATGGTAGCGCCGTCAAGTTACACAAAACCCGCATCTTACACAAACAAATCAAAATCTACTCACTGTGAATAGGCGAATAAAATGCAAAATGAGCTATCTGATGCTTTTTGGAAACCTTTGTTTGACATGGATGCCCAGATAGGTTTGTTCTTATGGTTGATATGAAGTAGATCTCGTATAATTTGTCCAATGGGCAATGAAATATGCGAACCATTCACAATGGAGAAAAACGCCTTTGTGGGCTCAGAGGAATTGTGGACTGTATTTATTCTCGCTTATGATTTTTTAAAGGTTTATTAGTCAAAAAATATGCAATTTTACAAGAGCTTATACTAATTAGACGTCACTTCATTCACAGAGTTGGCTGAGATTGTTTTCTATTGTTTCCAGGGCAATAAACAATAAAGTCATCACGAAATGAGCGGCGTTGCAAAGCAATGTTGTCACGAACCACTCAGTCTATAGTTGGCCTGAACATACCGCCCGCCTTGAAATATCAATTTCAACATTGATCTTCTATTGGAAGCGCACACAGTTTAGTAACTGGCCGTTTATAGATTGTTCCATCACTAGTCTTCACACTTGCCACTCTAATGACGTTGTCAGCACCACCATGGAGTTGTACTACTCGGCCAAGCCTCCATTTACAAACTGGAACATTGTCCTCTTTAACCAGAACCAGACTTCCGATTGTCAGGAGATTTGGAAAATTCTTCTTCCATTTTGTCCGTGTTTGCAATTCGGAAATATATTCAAGATTCCACCTATTCCAAAAGTGCTGAACTAACATCTGTAGGTGTTGGTAATGCTTCAGCCGATTTTCGGGAACACTGAAGTAATTTTGTTCAGGTAGGTTGGTAATGGATCTTCCAACCAGGAAATGAGCTGGTGTCAAAGGCGTCATATCTTCTGGGTCCGATGAGAGAGGTGTCAATGGTCTGGAGTTTATCACTCCTTCTAATTCTTCAAATGTAAGACTGGCATCGCCAATGACTCTCTTTAAATGAAATTTAACAGCTTTGACGCCCGCTTCCCACAGTCCCCCAAAATGTGGTGCTCTAGGCGGGATAAAATGCCATGTAATGCTTTCAGAAGCTAATGAAGAAGCTATTTTATCAGAATGATCTTTGAAGAAATTGGACAGTATCGAGTGAGCCCCTACAAATGTTGTCCCGTTATCTGAATATAAATGCAGTGGTTTCCCACGTCTAGCAATAAATCTTTTTAGCATTCCCATAAAGGAGTGACTAGTCAAATGACTGACCAATTCTAAGTGTACACACTTCGTAGTCATACAAATAAAAATGCAAATGTAGCCCTTGAGAATTTTTGGATTTCTGGTTTTTCGATCCTTGATTGATATACGACCAGCATAGTCTATGCCAGTATGATGAAAAACTGGATAGTATGTGTTGACCCTATAATCAGGAAGATCACCCATCAGATATGATAATGGGGTTGGATTCACCTTAAAACATGTTATACACTTTTTATAAGTAGTTCTGGCTAAACTGCGACCACGAACTGGCCAAAGTCTTTGACGAAGTGAGTATAACAAGTGTTGAGGTCCACAGTGTAATAATTTTATATGTTCATGTCTAAATATGAGCTGAGTCAAATGATGGTTGTTATGTAGAATAATAGGATGAATCTGATCTGAAGAAAGTTTGGCATTTCGAATACGCCCACCAACACGGATGAGCTGCTTTTCATCCAAAAATGGTTTTAAACATAGAAGTTGACTGGAGTGATGTAAATTTCCCTTTTTCAAGTTATTATAGTCTTTAGAAAATGATTGTACTTGTGATATGCGAATGAGGACAGCTAAAGCATCGTCCAATTCTTGAGTTGTTAATTCTATTGAGAAATGTTTCGTCTTCAAACTTCGAAGAAATCGTAAACAATATCCAACTGTTCGCTGCAACTTTGTTAACGATGAAAATCGTTCAAATTCAAATTCTGGCATTCCTTTTGAAACAACATTGTGAGCTACTACCTTTTCATCGGGAATATCATCACAATTCGTAAATGGAATTGAAATGACTGCAGTGAGTTGAGAAAACACATTGATTGGGCCTTTCCACCATAATTCAGAATTCATCAAGGTCTCAGTAGTACTACCCCTAGAAAGACAATCCGCAGGATTCAGTTCTGAACGAATATGATACCATTGAGAAGAATCAGACATTGACTGTATTTGCGACACCCTATTCGATACAAAAGTTTTCCATCTTGTAGGACACCCTTTAATCCAGCACAGGGATATAGTCGAGTCTGACCAATAGGAATAATTATCAATATTCAAATTTAAAGAATGTTTAACCTTATCAACCAACTGAGCAGTAATCACTGCGGCGCATAGTTCAAGTCGGAGCAACGTCTTGATCGGTGCCACACGTGGAAACTAAAATCCTGGAATCTTAATACTGACGATCAGATGTGAAGCTAACTACGTAAATGCACCCACCATAGGCTTTCTCAGATGCATCAGCAAAGGCATGGACCTGCAAATATTCCCAATTGTTGGACAGAAGATATCGAGGAATGCTAAATGAATTCAAAAGCTGTATATTGTCACAGAAACTTAACCATTTGTTGGATAAAGATGATGAGATGGACTGATCCCAGTCAACCTTTTCTTGCCAAAGCAATTGCATTATTATCTTTGCCACAACTACGATAGGTCCCAAGAGCCCTAAAGGGTCAAATATTTGAGATATGGCAGATAAAATAATTCTTTTGGTGATTGGTTGACCATCATGACATTTTTCTTTTATCGAATGATGCATGGATTGTGTCACTAGAAGAGTTCCAGAATATTCCCAATGTTCTATTTTGCTCTTCCTTATCCAAATGAAGACTGTTTGAAGATAAGTTTTTATCAACCTCAATCAAATCCAACAATTCAGGAGTATTTGATAACCATTTCCTGAGCTTGAACCCACCACTTTCTAATATTTTTGAGATTTCCTTCTGAAGTTGTAATAATTTGGAAAAAGAAAATTCTTCAATCAATAAATCGTCAAGATAGAAACAATTCAGAATCTTGTCACAAGCATCAGGATATTGTTCTTGGAAATCCAGTGCTAGTTGTTTTAAACATCGCACTGCCAAAAAAGAAGAAGATGATCCATAGGTAACAGTATTAAGTTGGAAGCACATGGTTTCTGAATCAGGACAATCCAGATTTTTCCATAAAATACGCTGATACCTACGTTGATTTGGATCGATCAAGATTTGTCTATACATTTTCGAAATGTCAGCATTCAAGACAAAAGGAAAGCACGAAATTGAAGAATTATAGTACATCGTTCAGGGATAACCCCGAATCAGTTTGAGCTGAGGCATCAAAAACCACTCTCACTTTAGTAGTTAAACTGGACTCTTTGACCACTGCATGGTGTGGAAGATGATAGAGCTGACCTGAATCAGGTATCTCAAAAGAGAATTCCAAAACCTTGGTCATGTGTCCAAAATCCTCGTATTCACTCAAGAATGAAACATATTCATTTTTCATATTTTCATTCCGTTGCAGACGTTTGAACAACATATCCAAACGCTTGGCTGCCTGATGTCTTGACCTACCCAGCTTCTCAAGATTTTCTTTGAAAGGAAACTTCAGAACGAAACGACCTTCAGCATCACGTGAATAGTTCTGTATAAAATGTTCCTCACAAAATTTCTCTGATTCAGATAGAATCGCCATATCAACCCGGTATCCTTCTTCCAACTCCCAAAATGTTTTAAGATTTTGAGGAATTTTCTCATCCAGAGCCAAGCAAGCTGAAACCTTATTATCACGTGATTGTACTGACTGAGAAAAATATCCTTCATTCATCCAACCTAATTTGGTTTTCTGAAGGACAGGCATATTGGATTTTTTGATTTGATCCATGAGAAGAATTCTATAAAAAATATCGACACCCAACAAAATATCTATCGCGCCAGAATGATTGAATGATTGATCAGCAAGTCTTAGATTTTTCGGAACATTCCATTCAGAAATATTGAAAGATGTAGATGGCAAGTTGTGAGTAATTCTGGGCAAAACCAAACAAGAGATGGATTCAGAAAAGTTTTCCACATTAGACTGAAAGTGAACCATAACCTTGGATTTAGCAGTTCCTGATAAAGCCTCACCAACACCCAAAATCTCAAAACGTACAGGGATTTGATCCAAATTCAGCCGTCAAAGATTCCGTTATGAAGTTGCTTTGAGACCCTGGATCCAATAATGCTCGCACCAAATGAATGTCGCCATAGGAATCTCTGACTCGAATGGTTGCAGTAGGAAGAACCGATAAAGTCGACTGATTCAAAACATGACCAACAGTTGTTTGGTGTGATGTAAGTTCTATTTCACGCGAAGAGCAATCTTTATTACCGTTTGCCAGACGAGCTATCGTTGTCTCACGTGGCAAATCCTGAGTTGACAGAGGGTGCTTATCAACGTGCAAGAGGGAATTATGTCGATTTCCACAAATTCGACAACCAGATGAATTTGGGCAATTTTGAACATTATGTTCGGGGTTGAGACGGTTCCTACATAGTTTCATTTCATTCACTTCCGCAATTCTCTTATTGATATTCATTTTCTTGAAGGCAAAACACTTATAAATCGAGTGATCCTTCTTACAATAATAGCATGAAATTTTAGAATTTACAGCTGTATGACATTTAATTTTCCCAATTTTTGGTTTTTCATAGTGTTTAACTGAATCCAGTTTTTCCAAAAGTTCACTTCTATTTTTCAGGAAATTGTTGATATCGGATAATTGCGGAAGTGTGTCCTTTTCAATGGGATAAGACTCCCACTCGCGAAGGGGTAAGTGGATCAAACTTTGTTGTTATCAAATAAATGATCAATATACCCCAGCTATCAGTGTCTTGGCCCAAGCTTTTTAAAGATCTCAAATTCTTATTGAATGTATCATATAACTTTCTCAAGTCTGAACAAGACTCTTTCAACAAGCTAGGACATTCAAATGGATCTTTAATATAATCGAAAATTATCAATCGTTTATTTTCATATCGCTCCGACAGCAACGACCAGGCAACATCAGAAAAGTTATCATTTGTGACTTGAATATTTGCAACTAATTGGAGAGGTGCTCAAATTAAATATGATTTCAAATAGTAGAATTTTTCTACTTCACACAAATTAGAATTATTATTGATCATGGCCTGAAATGAATCTCTAAATTCTAGCCATGACTGATATGATCCATCAAATGGAGGTAATTTCAAATCAGGTAATTTAACTGATGGTCTTGGTTATCAAAGACCATCAGTATTATTTGAAACATGAGAACCAGAGCCTCAAACTATTTCGACTATAGCAGCATCATTGCCACTCAACTTACGACATAAAGCTTTCATACTAGCTATCAAACTTAAATATTGGTTCTCCAATTCCTCAGGTTCCTTACTTTCGGCCTCTATTACGGTTGCTAACGGAACATCATCCGCATTGGACTCACTTAACAAAGATTCAATCTCCAGTTGAACCTCCTCAAATTGACTCAAAATGGGTTCAACCTTGTAAAGTCTCTCTTGAACTTGCCCAAGCACGTCATCGGAGATCTCATCCAAGTTCAAGGAATCAACAAAAAAACGAGATCTTGTGAGCTGCCCCTTAAAAAAAACCCTTTTATGTTTCAGTCTATTTAATGCAGACATTATCAACTTTAGTAATAAACAAAACTGAGACAGAGTACAAATTAAACGCCAATCAAACAAATCAAAACTCAGCAAAGTGATAAAACAAATAGATCAACCAATGACAGAATAATTATTCATCGGACTTACTTGAGCTTGACGAAAACTCCGGTCGGGGAGTTTACTAGTTGATTTGCTGCTTGCTGCATTTCTTGATATGTGCCAGCTCAAAATGTCAAAATGACAGCTGGGCGCCATTTTAAATAAAAAAATCAAATGGAAAGAGGGTCGAGTGATACCCTATTTTGAAGGCCCTTCGACCCTGATTACAACTTCCGAGTTTCAAGCTTCTGCTATCATTCCTGTTTATATATGAGCTATTACTCAATCTTCCTGACGAGGATTTTTTTTCATCCCAATTCTTTTTTTTTGTGAAATTCATCCTCATCAAAAAGATTGAGTGATAGCTCATTTTGAAGATCTTCTGTACCTCATCATATCCTCTTAGTTCGCAGAAGTCAACTCTTGCATGCGAGTGGGTATTAATAAAGTGACAAAAAAAAAACTGACACGATATCATAATATCAACATGGATGATAACAGACTTGCGACTCGGTGCTCTAATGCATTGTAATCAGGGTCAAAGGGCCTTGAAAATAAGGTATCACTCGACCCCCCTTTCCATTTGATTTTTTCATTCAAAATGACGCCCAGCTGTCAGTTTGACATTTTCAGCTGTCAGAACTATGTCAAAAAATGCAGAACGTTCTCACAAGGTGTGTCCAAATTTCGCTAGCATATATCAAACGGTTCAAAAGTTTTTGAGCCGCACTGTATATTACATAAAACACATACATGTTTTAAAAATTTAGTATATATTTTTTTCAAGACCATCAAGACCAAGACCAAGACTATCAAGACCAAGACCAAGACTGACCCTTGGTCTTGATATATCGAGACCAATACCAAGACCTAGACCAAATTTATTTTTCGAGACCAAGACCAAGACCAGCCAGTCTTGGTAATTGAGGATAAGTGGTACCTACAATTAACCTGACTTTACCCTACATAATATGGATATCGTAACACTCATTTGATGTTTCAGCCTTGATAAAGATCTCAAAAAATAGATCGAAACGTCGGCAACTTAGTAAAAGATTGAAGTTTTCTTCATGTCCAAAACCCATTATTGACCATCATATTCCACGTCATGGAGACTAACACAACCATTAGATAATTTTACCTTCAAAATTTGCTTTGCAGTTTATTTAACTATTCAAAAAATAAAAGAACTGCATATTAGGAAAAAAATTTAAAACAAATCGCTGAGGGTGCTTTTCAAAACCTATATAAAAAACAACAAAATAAGTTGACATAACTGGTAAATATTTCAACTCCAATAGTACATTTTGTATCAAGGGCGAAAAGTAGATGATTTTGACGAGGGTATAAGTAGCAGCACGAGCGAAGCGAGGGCAGATATTAGCCGAGTCAAAATCATCTTTCGTCCGTGATGCAAACAGTGCTTTTTGTACAACCAGTTTGTAATCATTTGAATAATTACGAAAATCAAAAATGAATAGTCGATCCGATACACTGCACTACACTGCTGACAAGTCAGACAACTGACGAGTGACGAGTACGAGTGACGCGGGCGCGAAAGTACTTTTAGGCCTGGCTGCCAAAATTAGCGACTTTCCGCCTGCTTTGCATGCATTGAAAAGTGGACTTTACGTGTGGGTTGTACAAAAAGATATTTAAGTGAGTACAATAAATCGCAATAAACGTATTTATATAGAGTGCGGCTCAAAAAGGCTCCTCCCCCTTCTAACTTTTGAACCGTTCGATATATGCGAACGAAATTTGGACACACTATATGTGAGGACATTCTGCATTTTTTGACATAGTTATGACAGCTGAAAATGACAAAATGACAGCTGAGCGCCAATTTAAATTAAAAAATAAAATGAGAAGGGGGGTCAAGTGATAACTTATTTTGAAGGCCCTTTGACCTTTATTGCAACTGCCAAGTCTCAAACCTCTGCAAACATTTCTGTTGATATGACAGCGTGTCAAAAATTATTTGTTTTTTATTACTGAATCACTACTCACCCACGAGAGATGATTTCTACAAACTAAGAGGATATGATGAGGGATAGAAGACGTTCAAAATGAGCCACTACTCAATCTTTCAAGATGGCTCATTTTTAAGATCTTCTGTATTTTATTATATCTTCTTAGTTCAGAGAAGTCAACTCTTCGGGGTAAGTATTAATCAAGTGACAAAAATATCAGGCTGTCTGTCTACCATCAAACTCGAAAGAATTATGTTAGTTTCTGCCACAAAAAAGCAAGATCTGCCAATATACGAAGCAGGGAACCATGGCAACCTCGTGTTTGTCAGCCCGTGACACCACCCGTGGATGCGCAAGAGCATACCGTTGTGAGTGTATCGTGGTCCCACACGAGAATAACAAGTCTATGAACATACCAACACCATAAAAAAAGAAGCAAAAGATCGAAAAGAGTGGTGAAACCTGGGGAGAAACAGCATAGCGTAGCCACGTTTTACGTGGATCTGTTAGATCGCATTATTCCAAATACTCTTTAGCAACTAGGTTAATCTTTGAATATCCAGTTTACCAAAATAGAATAGGTAAGTTCTCATGTTCTCAATCCACATATTTGGCAAACTTTAGTCATAACTAAGAGGAATTTGATTTTTCAGTGATAATTCACATCACCGGCAACCGGCAACTCCGATACAACAAGAGATTCATTTTCGCCAAATGGATGAACATTTTTTTTCGCCAAATAGAAATAAAGTTTAGTGCTAGTTGCAAAGCCTGGCCACACGTACAAGACAAACAAGTTTCATGGCAGTTTTTACTTTTTTACTGGGTAAACTGGTTTGTATTCGGAAGCCGGCATGCGGCATGCAAGCAAGTAGGCTGTGAAGGCAAAGCTTAAACAGTGCAAAGCAAGCAAAGAGCCCCTTCTGCGTAAAAGCGGAACAACTCAAGCCCTACCCATACAATCGAAGACAATGAAGACAATTAATTAGTCCGACAAAAATTTTCCCAACCATCAAATTTAAAATGCATGAAAATGAAAACAGTTCATGCATCTTAGGTGAATTCTATCAATATTATGTAGATTGATTATTGCAGGGTGAGTAACAATATTATCAGAACTACATACTTCAAACTCTAAAGCCAATGTAAAGAGCCTAAACTAACCACATCCATTGATTCCTGGAATGGTTCATAATAATCATAATAAGCAAGTATGAACATTCAGTTATTGAAATCTGAAGAATAGCTTGAGTCATTGATCCTTCTTATAACCGTTGGCTTGTCAAGAAAGCTTTGTGCGATACTGAGGCATATGTTTACCTACATGCTTTGAATAGTATGATAATTGGGGCAAAGGAATTAGAAACAAAACTTCACTTAATCAAGTAAACAAATTTCAAGTCGGTCGCCACGTGACAAGAACTTATGCGAAAGAATCAAGACCATTATCGACAAAAATGTAATGCACATTAAGGCGCTTTTTACAATCAACACGAGAAAATAAATAAATTGGAAAGTTTTGAATAATTACTTATTCGCCATCACTGCTAAGATAACAAAATTCCTTGAAAACGAAGATAGAAATATCTTCACACAAATTTTGCATAGAATATCAATTAAAGAGAATCGACGGTCATCAATGAGATTGAAGTAATCAAATAGAGACAAACGAGAAACCATTTAAATTTAAATTGTCATTGATTTTTCTGCTTGTATTGATTATGCGACTTTTACATTTCGAATTCAGTACAATCAACTTTTAATTTTCTCTCCCTCTTTTTGCGTTCTCCGTAGAATCTTTTGCGTCCTAGAATTGCTGAGAGGAGAATCAAAACTATAGTTTTGTAGTTGTCTCGAAACGCTTTTTAAGCCAGTGAAGATCGTTATTAAAAAAAAAATGCTGACAAAATGCTTTCTCAGGGTTTATGGGAAGGTCAATTGAGTATTATACCCAAAAGATCACAATCGCCTCCCTTGCGCAATAGGGGTATTTTGTTTAGCTTGTAGATATTCTCCACAATTTTAGATTAAAAATGTTTTTGTTAAGTTTGATACTTCACGCTAGGTTCAATTGAGATTCAAACAGGATGCCGACGAGCTGATTTTGATTGATTCACCAACGGGCCCGTAATACACCGCCGAACTTATTTTCCTAAAAATATTGAAAAAAGTACTCGCGTGGATTGATGTGAGAAGTGGTTCCAACATTTCGGTCGTTCAAGGTGGGCATCTTGTTTGAACAGTGCGTTTTGACAAAGTCGACAACTTGGTCGACAGCAACCCATCGCTGCTCTTTTGCAGCTGCACTCAACGTAGCTACACTGATGTTGATAAACACGGGAGCTACAATATTAATCATTTGTAACCAACCTCATAGATTTGACGATATTCAGTTCTTTTACCAACAAGAACCTGCACCGAGTGGAATGCTTTTTTACTGTCCCCTCGATAGATGGAGGCGATGCGAAATCAATTTCCATTGGATACCAATTTCAAAAATACGTACGTATGTATAGGAAAACAAAATATAACAAAATATGAAATGGCGCCCAGCCGCCATCTTGAATACTTAAAGTACGTCAGTAACATCAAAAAGTAGTATTTCGACAGCAATTAAAGTATGCCAAGTTTCAGAATTTTTGGTGCACGCACATTAAAAAAAAAGGGGGGGGACCTTTTGGAGCCGCACTGTATATGGAATGATTTATCTTGATTTAAGGGTTGAACTTTCCTTATCTTCTATTTATCACGATATCGATCCCCCTGCTTTTTAGCATCCTTGAAATATACACTTATACATATTCGGTAAATATTGGAAGCCTCCGAATTGCTCTCGAGACAAGCATTAACTTGGCATAAAATTATCATTCCTTGCATACACTTTGGTAATAACTGAATACTTCACGGTAGGCGCGTTGAAGAACGCCGACGCAAATCAAGATAATTTCAAGTGAGCGACATTTCTGAAACACCTTGACATACCACCGGTTTTCCCAGAATGGAATTGACGATTAAGTTGATCAGTTTGCGATCAGCCATAATGTGAGTGAGTACACAGTACACAAATCCAAATATCTCGGAAATGATGGCACGTAGCGACTTCTAACAAGTATGCCTTTTTTGCATAAAAATTAAGGAGAAATATGTTTTTTCACTCAAATATGTCATACGGTTACGTCCAAAAATGTTATGGCTGTACATGTCAGGACAAATGAGTGTAGGTGGCGCCCTCTACAAGTTAGAGCCAAACTGAGATAAAATTCGAATTCCGCATGAAAAGAAACCCTTAAATACCGATTTTTTATGGAAATATAGACATTGGTTCAAATATTATTTGGAAAAAACAAAAATAAAAATAAAACTTCAACACCCTGTAGCTCTGTAACGAAGCATTTCCGGACACACCTTTATATGAAGTTTTCTTATTATTTTTAAGTGAGGAAACTCACCCTGAATTTTTTCGCAATATTAATGAAACACCCTGTATATAGATTCGTCGTTTAAGTTTCCTACAACGCTTGGAAATCGATCGCTTTTTTCCAACTTGTCTCTCTCGTAAAACTTGTTCTGGGCCGGTTTCCGTCCGGATCTCGGTCCGGATTTTGTTTACGATTTTAGGAATTTCGGCAAATCGCTTTGGAGACCGGATTTTCAAAGATGCTTTATATTATATAAACTGTGACAGAACGCCACTTGGTCAAAGTTTACTAATATTTGTATATTAGTAAACTTTGACTTGGTAGACAAAAACTGTGCCGGCAATATTGCAAAATATTTTCAAAATCAATTTGCTTCAATTGGGGAACTAGCTAGAGTACAGAAAAATATGTGTGCGATAAAATTCCAAAAAGATATAAGCATCAATGCTATGTAGGTATCGAGGTAGGTATATTGAGACAGATCTTTCTTATTTATGGCTAATGTATTAGAGGGGGGCTGAGATTGGGTGTAACAAGCTTTTAGCTTTCGCAAAGAAAAAGAAGAAGAAGAAGAAGTATTAGACAGCACTTACTTTCATTTCTCAGTAAAACAAAAACGAGACTTTCAAAATCAGCATGTCACTCAGTCACTAAGTCAAATTAACGAACTGCATATTATTATTATGGACAAACAGTTTGCTACCAAAAAGACTTTCAAAAAACCATTCGACACAAAGTTTTGTCAAGTTGGACACACAACTGCATTGATTTTTGCTATAATCGGTTTGTTGTGAAGCTATTTGTACTGTGAAAACGTTTATTAGTATTAATTGATCAGAACCCACTAATTCAATTATCAACTATTCAAGAAAATTATCACGACAAAATACTATCTGCTAAAATAAACGTTATTTGTAATTTATCATCTGTATATTCATCTACTTGAAAGCATCTCATAATATGCGACACCCAGCAGGTCATAAAATCCCAATTGTTTATTTTCATCTTAGGTATCATCAGTATATCATCTTACCACTTGAAATTAATGTCCTACTTGATAAATAAATAGATCAATAATATGAACAAGTGCTTCCAAGTGTCTCCTGAACTTGATGCGCATATCTTTTTTTAAGAATATAAACCTGTCCATACCAATAATTGTTCAGAAATGAATGAAACCTGCATTTCCCCAACAAATTAATACTAACGAATGAGGCACTTCACTCATTAGCCGATATGAAGCTTGTAATGATATACAAGCGTGCGTAAGTTCACCCTAGTCGGTTAATTATTTCAAAACTGAGACATGCATGCTCATGAAACTGGTTGGCAATAGGGTTATTCTAAAAATAATGATCCACAGTTCACACATACAAGTTATCCCGATATCTTGAACTTAATAAACAAACCAATATCTTATATCTTGATCTTGTGAAGCAAAAATTTGGCAACTACAATGTTTGGTCCGAATCGAAAAGAATTATTTATTGGCACTCTACTAGCATTTTGATCAAACCAAGAAACGGCCATATAGAATAAATTACCGTTACGTTTTTCTTTCCACCTGTCGAAAGATCTCTTCAACTGTAAAAAATGTTTCTTGGATATGCAGATAGTATAACCTTTTTCTCATATACTGCAGGAATTTTAAGATTCCAAGATAGGTATGTACTAAACAGGGTCGAAACATGTCCGACAAACGGCGAGATTTTGAAAAAAAAAGTTAGTGGGTGCTGTGGTGAGTGCGAGGGATCGTCCACTAGGTCAAAATTTGTACCCGTACTGCAAAAAAAACAGTAATTAGAGCGTAATTCCGTGTAATGCAGTGTAATTCAACGTAATTCAGTGTAATTCAAAGTAATTCAGGGTAATGCAGTGTAATTCAGCGTAATGCAGTGTATTTCAAAGTAATTCAGCGTAATGCATTGTAATTCAGAGTACTGCAACCTCGACTGCAACAGTAATTCAACGTAATGCACCTTAATAACTCTATGAATTTTCGCATAATTCGATGTGATGAATGGAATAATATGCATGAATTTGAAGGATATAAGTAGTCTAAAACGAATCAGGCGACACGAGTTTCCTCTAATTATTTAAAATTTGAACATTCCTTTACTGTGTCACTGTTCAAGATTCTTAATTCACAATCTCTAGCGTGTGTTAGTTTTGAATAAAAGTTTCTTCTATTAGGTATACATTACAATCACGTGTCTTTATCTCTATGAGTTTGCGAGTATGGATTGCATTCCATCATTGTATTGATTTGAAATTTTATTGATAGTACTCATTTCTTACCACCGAACATTCTAGTCTTATCTTCAATAGATCAAGTATACCTACATACAGTGTGACGCATGTTTTTGGGTCATCCTGAAAAAAAGTTATCAATTGACCGATGGGGCTCGAGTTTTTTTGTAAATTCTAGAGCTTGACAAAGTAGTGTAGTTTGTCAAAATGTTACTCCTGAGAACTGGCCAAGTAGGCCTCGAATTTTGTATGTGGGAGGTCATTTTTGGTGAGAAGATAAAGTTTGTCAAGCTCTACAATTTCAAAAAAAACTCGGGACAAATCAGTCAATCAATAAACTTTTTTTCCGGGTTACATGAAAACAAATGGGTCAAACTGTTTATCAGCTACCACTGTATCAACTTAATTGAAATAACTCAAAGTCAGATTCGCCAATATTGTTTATTTGTTACAGAAAGGTTTGTATTTTACAATTAGTGCTATTAGTTGGGCAAGATGAAGCTGATATTCCAAGAGCTTGCAAACATTTTTGAGTTGGTATTTGAGGCACTATGAAAACTTGTGGAATACTTCTTCTATGATACATATCTGAATTCAAAAACGTGAACATGGCTGGAGAGTTCGGGGGCAAAACGAAAATAGAGATTTTCAAAAAAAAAAAGGATTGGCTCTCAAAAAAGATCCTTGAGGCACTTTGAATTTTTTATAGGATCAAAATTTAATATTTGGAGAGAGTGAAACTGAGTTTGCCAAGTGATTTAGCCGGGCCTTAACCTTTGCCAGGTGTTGCCAAAGCTACACAGGGGTGAATAACGTAGATGCATGGTCTGTTCCAAGTATTTCAAAAACAGCTTTTCCAAATCTTTTGAATTTTGGTATGAGTAGATATGAAAGTGTACTGCAACTTTCAAAAATATTTTGATGATTGCAGCGTTGCCAGATATACTAGTTTTTTCAAGTAACTATCTCACTTCAAATACGACACCCTGTATATTATTCGATTTTTGAATTCTGTATAAGATTAACGAGCAAATCTATTTTGAAAGTGGATTTATAAAACATGTGTAGTTTCTTTGAGCATTGAAGGATGGGTTCAAAAAGAATCTAATTGAATGAATGAGTTGATAACCAATGTGAGTTCATCATATTAATGATCAAAAAACGGGTCCAAAAATCTCACAGATTCCAAAAAAATATATTTATAAGTTATCTTCTACAGCCCATGTACCTACGAACCTGAAGATGGGGTGTAAGATGTTGACCCCGAAACATGTCGTTTGAGTGAATAAAGAAATAATTTTTTTGGAATCTGTGAGATTTTTGGACCCGTTTTTTGATCATTTAAGAATCTAATTGTTTAATCTTGCCAATATGGCATGCAAAAATGACCATATTATTATGAAAACTTCGAGGAACAAGGAAAACTCATTTCATAATACTTGGTCTATTTTTGTTCATAAAATTGCAGCTCTTGTTATTTTTAATGGTTTAAGATTTTCGAAAGATATAAAAACTTGTCTATTTCGTTTCTCTTTTAATTCATGACTTACATATATTCTAGAGATGGGCAGGTTTGACATTTTTTTATTCAATTTAGGTAGGTATTTTATATTGTCTCGAGAAAAAAAAATGCTAAACAGCGGCTTAGCTGGACTGATTTTTTTTTTCAAAAAAATCTTTCAATTTCCATTGAAAAAGGTTCCTCGAAAACTGAATTTCGATACTATGGTTTTTATTTGTTAACTGGGAAACTGTGCGTTGGAGAGAAAAAACTGAAGAGATCTTTATCGTTGAAGATGAGCAATTCGAAAAAATTTATTTCCTGCGAAAAAATCTGGCGTACCCGAGGGCGTACTATTTTTTTTATAATTAAATAATATTTAAAAACAGTTTTTCCAAGTTTGGCCCTGGATAAGTTAAATCTGCTCCAATGGCTGGAAAATCTTATATTTATGAAAAATTAAGTAATTTTGGTCACATCAACTTGAAACTTGAAACTTCATATAAATAATTTTAAAAGAAAATGATCAAACACATGTTTCGTTATTTTGCGAAATTCATCCCGTAAGGGGGTCAAAGTCGGGCTCAAGGGAAATGGGGTGGAAAACAACAACCAGGGCACATTATATCATAGGAAATACATAGGAAGATGTGCCCTTGTTGCACCCAAGGTGCGATTTGTTGACCTCGTATTTCAGATTAAGTTCGAGGGCAAGGTAAAATAACGTATTTTTGTCACATCCTTATTGGGGTAGAAGGGGTGGGGGTCATAAATTAATAAAAAGATTGTATTTCTGGTCTCATTGACTTCAAACTTCATATTAATAATCTTGCATGGAATCAACGGAACACGTGTTCCGTCGATGGGGTGGGGGTGTGAAAGATCATAAATCAATGGAAAAAAATGTATTTTTGGTCACATCGACTTGAAACGGATCTGGATAAAATGATCTTGGATAAAATAATTAAAACACGTGCTTCGTCGTTTCCCAAGTTTATTACTGTAGCTTTCAACGTTTTCGATAACATTCAAACAATTACGGGCGAAGCCGTGACGGGTACTGCTAGTTCGCTAGTTGTGAGTAAATTTTTCGCTCGATTCCTCGTTATATACTCGTAGGACAAAATGGCTGCTGCATTTCAGCTTAAAGCGCGAATGTACTGCGCATGACGATATACATTGTACGGTATGCGGATGTGCATATGCGATGTCACGATGGAGTAAATACTTAGCTCAAAATCCAACAAAATCAACTCTAAAATATCATAAACATCTCAAAAATCACAACAAAATGGCGATACATATCAAATGTCAAAAACTTACAACTCTAGCATTGGTTAAAATTGCAGAGAAAGAATTTCGCTTTTCTTTTATCTGCTGCGAGAAACGTGTAAATTTGAGACGACAAGACATGTAATGCAAGTAATTCAGAGTAATGCATTGTAATTCGGTGTAATTCAAAGTAATTCACGTAATACAGAGTAATTCAGCGTAATGCAAAGTAATACACACCGAGAAAAATAAAAGGTCGCCATAACTGAAAAAATAGTAATAGCAGCTAAGGAGTGTGGATAGCATAGAGGACAGGTTTGAAAATTAGTTATTCCAGCAAATTCAAATTAGTTAGGACAACAGGCGGTATCCATAGTTATATCAACTAACCTTGGTTGGCTGATGAAAAACTATAGCCCAAATGCGGTTGTGTCAGCCATATTTTTTCAACTATCAGAACTAATAACAATAGTTGCAGCAACTATAATTAATAATGGAGATCTTAAAGGTCAGGTACCACAACTATTGGATTTAGCTGACTCAACTAGCTATATTAGTTCTTATTATCATTATTTTGAGTTACTGTAACCATAATTTTGTATTGACTTGACTAATACCAATTAGTTGTAACGACTTCTTTGGATAGTAATCTCCATGATGTTTTCTAATTTCGTACATTAAATTTGAGGGCGAATTCTATGAATTTTATGAAAAAAAAACCATTTAAACATGAGTCCGGAGATGCATTGTTTTTAAAATACAGGGTGTTGAACTTTTTTTCAAATCGGCGTTTTGAAGACTGCAATATTTCAAATAAATCGGTTCAAGGATATCTGAAACACTCGTGAAAAAAAAACGATTTTTCAAAAAAAAGGCAACCTGTAGGTGTCTTGAAAACAATGCACTTCCGGTCTCATACTATATTTATAGGGATTTTTTTATGGAACTAGATCAGGAAGACTCCCTCGGATTCATTGTACACAATTAGGAAACACCTTGTATATCTCCAATTGATCAAGATTATTATTGGCACTGATTTCACTTGTGTCCATCTCGAAACGCTCTCCACTCAGATATCATTCAATAAATAAATGCCGTTGATTTAATCAACAACTCAACGGCGACAACGAAGGACAAAAACTATTGACAGCAAAACGCGGAGGTGTCCGGTAGAAGTATCGTTCAAGAATGATGGGAAACTGGAATACATACGGAGTTTACTGGGTTCGGCTGACTTCGGTCCGAAAACGCTAGATTCTATTGGTTGGATATTGACTCGAAAGTGGTCGAAGGACTAACTAAGCATCATTAGTTGTCAGAACCAAGTTGCCACAACTAACTTTTGAGTAGAATTTTGGTTATTTTTGATCTAACCCGCTCACTTAGTCAAATAAACATGTTGCCACAACCAAAATATTAGTTAGCTGTGTCTTCACAAAAATGTGTAGTGTTCGGAACTAAAATGGTTAGTTGCAGTACCTTGCAAGGTGTAACTAAATCAAAATGTCTGTAACAACAGAAGAAGGGCGATTGTGATAACTATTTTTCTTGTCACGACTACTAAAAAAATTCAACTTACGTATCTAGTTAACGCGTTTTCCTCAGTGCAGCGTAATGCAGGGTAATTCAGCGTAATTCAGACTAATTTGTACCCGTACTGCAGTTAGTGGACGACCCCTCGGGTGAGTGTTAAAGAAAACATGAAAAATGTGTAATTTTTGCCAAGTTCAAAAGATTATAGCTAGACTATTCTTTGTTCAATTATTATGAAATTATCGGAAAGTACATAATTATTGTTGCCCCTCTTTCAAAAGGTGAGTCATTTTAATCAAAAATCACAGAAAAAAAGTTAAATTTTTTACCCTTTCTTTAAACGTGACGGGGTACTTAACAAGTTTTTGAAAAAAATCGACCGGACACAAAAACTGACAAATATATTGAAGTTTTAAAATGCAAGATGAAGGTTTTATCAAATTTGTATGGTTCCTTTATTATTATGACCACCTTTGTATGTCCATATTGCTGTATATTCGCCATTTTTTTTTGTATTTTCTGACGCATTGAAAGAAAATCAGCCAAAACTACAACTGAAATTGCATTCATGACTTTATTTTGAGTCTGGGCCAGACATGCGGTGGTTGCCGAACCACGAATGAACGTCAACCACCGAGTACAAGGTACCGAATCTAATTTCGCTTTCCATTCGCACATGTGAGATTTGTTGGACTAACCCCCAGTTTCTGAACACCAAGATATGTATTCGATAAGTTTATTGATTCGATAGACAACCAATCTCAATGATATTATGGCAATTTATCGGATCCATAAGTTGACATTGCTGTCATATTGATTTTGAGAAGCTCGGCTTAAGAGCAAAATTTGGGAAAACACAGATCGTTCAATATGAAAAATATTGTGATTTATTCGGGGGCTTTCTCAAATGTCAAATAGTTTTGATTTGAGTCTTTTACATACATTATGAAAACCCGATACAGGTACAACAGTTAATCAACGCAAAAATGCCACAAATACGAATGGAATCAACCGATATCAGAATTCACTTTTAGTATAAACTTTGCAGATACCCACGAGACAAAATAAGAAATCAATCATTTTTGGCGCATTCCAACGTTAATCGGCCAACTATAACAAACGAATGCTGACCCGCATGTGTGGATGACTTCACGAACAAGTCAAGACGAGCGTTCTTTCCCCTTTGATGTGTGCAAATCTACCGACATTCAAGTCGTTAAACAGTTTATCAAACTACTATCGCATGTTTGGCTCCGGCTTCACATTTGTACTTGTTCGGTTTGAATATACGATCACCGATGGGCGAACCAATAACAATCATGTAAATAAACGTATAGTTTACATGCACGAACGTTTTGATGTCAAATGTTTGCATGAACGTTCGATGTTGACTGCAGAAGTGTTAAGAACAAGTTTTCTCTTATCAGTGTTTTACTGAACTGTCAGGATTGTCATTAAGAGTAACCACAGAACTCCGCTCACCTCTATCATCAATGGAAACTTGCTTTTCTTCTATAGTTTTTGAAAACAATTTTATCTTTTTGATTGAAGAGTCGCCAGCTTCTTGATTACCTTTATCAGATACATAAGCCATGCTGATTTATCTAAAGCAAATAGCGATCTTATGGCTAAATCAATACTGTTTTTAAGATAACATCTATTCATTGTGAGACTGACCACAAAAGATCGCAAACAACGATGACACGGTACAAGCAAGTTTAAGTCAGATAAGCATCGAAAACGTCTGTTAATTAATTTATAGTAATTCTTTAACGTTGTTCCCTTAGAAAATATATGGGGAACATAAAAAGAAGAAAATTTGTTAGTGTGTATCAGAAGTTCTTAATCCAATGTATGCATACAATTTTCTCGAATTTTGAATAAGACAGTTTGTAAATTTCTATGAATTGATTACTTTTTAATCGGTGATCATTCTAGTTTCTTCTCCACTAAGAAGCTGAACATGCTCAACTATTCTCAATTTGTTGTATATATACATACTACATACAGATTGTTATAACTGTTCATATGTCGAAATTCTCTGGAGTTCTCTACATTGTATTCTCAAATTGTCAAGATAATTTGAAAAAACTAATTTTGAAAGCAATATGGATGTAATGAGGAAATGTAAGCTATCTTCAATAATTCTATGCTCTATGCATATGAAAATGTGTGTGACATCTTGGACCATGGATGAATCAGATTATCACTTCGCAAAAATATAAACAAACATTTTTGTGAATGTCCAAGAAAATAAGATGTTAACAAAGCTACTTTGTATACAGCATATATGTTAACATTTAACATTTTACATTTTTAAGTTATCAAAGCGTTTTTCTCTTACCTTACTCTGTGTGGCATAGTCCAAAGCTAACATACAGTCGTTGTAGCCATTTTCAGTCTTAATAGTTGTCGCCATGGGAGCACACAGCTGACCCAGTTGATGGCCGCCCACGGTGTCTCGGTACCAGGGATACATATTCATCTGAAACACGTGAATTGAGCGATAGTAAATTTTGGTCAAAGGAAGATGTAAAAAAAGTAATGCATCGCCTCGAAAGAATTTGAAAGAACAGGTTCAAGACATTCTGATGAAAACAAGCTATGAATGAAACTATGATGTGTTACACTACCGCTAAAATAAAAAAAGTTAGTACTCAATTTACATTTTTTTTGTTTATATGCATGGCATATGGTCGAATATAAGAATTAAACGGTATAGGTATTTTGGTATTTATGTCTCCAAATAGTTGTGGTTGGGACATGGCTTAACTATACAAGGCGTGACACGTAGGTAAAAGTCGCTCCGACACTTCAGTTTTTGTTTTTTGGGGGACACATTTTTGTCGTATTTTCACCCCTTACCAATCTACCCCTAAGTGGGGGTGACACGTACCCCCAAGTTTTAAGTGGAAAGGGAGGTCGCGTCGAGTGATTTGATAGGTATTTTTATCAAGATGATATCACCGGAGTTTCTACTATTAATTATTGATTATCATTAGGCAGGGGGTTGAGATACCAGAAAAAGGGACCCCAGAAAACAAAAATTGACGCGTCCAAGCGATTTTTGATTAATCATTTAACACCTGAGAGCAAAATTGGTCATAGCAGAGGTCTCTATTTTTTTAACAGAAAGAGAGTTTCTTTATACAGAGTGACCCATTTGAAAGCGGGTCATCCCCATAACATTCTTATTTATCGAGCGATTTTGACGATTTTTTTTTTAAATTTGGAGAGTGGAAAGGTTTATTTTGAGGCCATACGTCGCCCAGTTTTTCCAAAAACCAAGCCCTACTAGAGCGTATTTAGAGGCTGAAAAATCCAGAAAACATATTAGCGATTTTTTTAGAAAAAATCTGTCTACGCCACTGAATTCGTCATACCCTGAAATGGATCTGTACCAAATTTCATGAAAAAAAATTAAAAATTGACGATTCATTTTTTTATGCACCAAGAAGTATTTTACCTCGAAAAAAATATTAAATATGAACATTCAATAGATATTCAACAAAAAAAAAGTAAAAAAATTACACACAGAAATAATAATTTTGAATTGAATATTTTTTGATGAAATTTGGTAGACCCATGCATAAAATTGTCTTTTTTCATAACTACTGACTTTTTTCGCGAAACGCAAACTGATATGATATGATGAGAATATTCCAAATAGTTCGCCCGAATACCATTTTTAAACGTTGGAACCTGGGACTCCGTGTACCTGTCGAATCTCGAATCCAAGAGACACTTCGCTTTCCCATCATTTTATACAAATAGAGACGTGCCGCTACGGAATTCCACAGTAAAAGAAGTCCCAGGCCTGGGTCTTGAGACAAATTCTTCTAATAAACGCAGTTATTTTCTGATAAAATCGATATGTTATGAAAAACATTTTTAAATAGTTTCTTTTCTCTCGTCACTGACATTAATACACGAGTCGTCTGATCCCGGCTTTGGAGTCAAAACTGGAACTAGAGGCTTTGAATAAAAGCTATAGTTCAGGATTTTTTAAGCAAAAAAATCAGGTATGACATATATAAAATCGAGTATAAAATGATGTCGATTTGCCATCAGGACTATGGAAATTAGTAACCAATTAAAATATGAATTTCATATTCATGGGAATATGAATGCTCATAAGAAGCACTGCTGATATAGGCCAATAGTTTGGCAAAGGTATATACAGGGTGTTTATTAATTGAATGCCGATACTTAAGGGTAATAATCCTTGAATGATTTTGAAACAAAAAGTTCATATGGACATATGTCCGCAAGAGCCTCATTTTCAAGATACAGGGTGTTTAAAATTTATTTATTTTTTATAATTACTTTGAAATTGGTACACGTCTCCTTTGCATCAATATGCATTTTGTGATGTACAAACAATTTTATTATTTCACCTCACCTCAATATTTTTGGAGATAAAACTTGTATGCCACTGCTTTCTTTAAAAATAAAAAACATTTTTGGAATTTTTATTTATTTCTGAGCCAATTTGTTCTCCTGATTTTTTTTCGTCCGGCGCATGGTTTTCGCTTGAAAAAACTAAATCTACTTAATTGCATTGACACCCTGCTGTGTCTTCCAATACTTTCAAATCAGTGGCGCCCTGTCGGACATTCCCATGCATATTGATGCCTAAAAGGCGTGTACCAAATTTCAAAAAAGATATCTGGAATAGTATCAAAGTAATGATAAAAAAAAGATTTTTTTTTTTATTTCACTGTATCTTAAAATCTAGGCTCTTGCGGGCCTATGTCCACAATATGAACTTTTTGTCTTAAAATCATCCAAGGATTATCACCCTTGAGTATTGGCATTCCATTAATAAACACCCTGTATATATAACAGGTGCTCTATTCTCCAAATAATCCGTATACGAATATGCATTTGAGTCTCTACACCATTCGTGTATACGGAATTAATCAGATAATTGAGCACCAGAACTTATCAAATCTCATTCGGACCAGCAAAAAATATCACAACGTGAATTCGCTAGTGATCACTAAATTGCAAACACTGAGGATTAGGAGTCTGCGAAAGCCTCGTTCCAGAGTTCATTAGAAAGCGAATCACTTCGTCATTCATACGCAAAGTCCTGATGACTATTATTCTGAGGTAATATCTAGCATTACCAGTGCTTAGGAGACATTTGATCGTGAACCTGTACTTCGCAACAATGGTCTTCTGGTTATCAAGCCAGACTTCTGATAGCGTAAAAATTTTGCACAGACATATTATGCCCCATGCCAACAATTTTTGCATCTCCACGTTTTTCGCTACCATAAAGATAAACTACAAACAGTACACCATAAAACTCACAGGGATTAGAGATGAAAATTAGCACTGCGCTGAGAAATAGAGGCTACGATATTATGAATTTTTGATTGCACCAAATATTCGTTGTACATGAAAAGTCGTAAATACAGTGACAACTTGACAATCTGTGATAGAACACATTATCATTCACTGCATACAATGCTTTCTTTCCTATAGTGTATATACCTGCACATCTACCCAGATAGGATTGGATTGAACTTTTAATTTTCTACAATATCTCTGATTTTTTGATTCTAACAAAGCAAATTGGGACGGGTTCCAAAATATGCCGGGTAATTGACGCCAGAATCGTAGGGGAAAGCCCAACGTAGAAATCATATGAACCGGGAGCGCGCTACTGTTTGTTTTACAAGCGAAAATACAGAAAATGAACGTTTTCGAACAAGAAAATCTCAGAAGAGGCTATGAAGGAAGGAAAATCCTTATCCTGAGTATAAAAGCCAAACGGCAATCAAAACTCACGCACTGTCGGGAAGTTGGGAAACTAAATCCAAGTAAGTCTGGGATTGTCAGCAAAATCTTGCCAAAGAATATCGGTCTATCTGCACCCTAAGTAAACCTATGCATAACATGGGCCTCTTCAACGATGAACCTATCCCATAATTCCCATATGTAGGCTCTGCAATGAAGAGGAGGAAACAGCCTCACACGTCGTCTTTGAATGTGAAGCACTGGCGTTCTGGATAAGGGATAATGGATAGTCTACACAGAGACAGAGAAACAGTAGAGTCACAAACCTTATTTAGGCAATACAGCTCTTTTACTGAAAAACAGACAACACACAGTAATTCCATCGGAGGCTGCGGTGTCGTGGACAATACCCCTTTACGAAAGTGGTTGAAATAAACTCTGAAGCCGCTTTACACAAACTTCCCTTATAGTATGAGAATTGGTAGATATTCTTCTATGATATTGAATACTTAAACGTGGACCTGGCTGGAGGGTTCGGGGCCAAACCAACATAATATACAAGGTGTCCCGCGAGGTAAGGGACACAATTTAACTAGGTTCGTGTTCTTTCTGTGAATTCGAGTCAAAAATCAACATGAGTCCGGAAATGCTTCCTTGACACTTTGAGTTTTTTTCCTTGTTATAGTTTTTTCTTTTTTTACACTTTGAACAATCATTTTTATCTTTTTTGAAGTGATACATCTTAAGGCGCGCTAAGCACTTTATTCTGTGGGTATTGAATAAGACTGAGCCGTCACGCTGGGTTATGTAACGCTCCTTCGGGTAACGTCGGCTCGAGTCGAGTGAGTCATGGCCGCATTCAGAAAATTTTTGAAGGAGCAGAACACAAGTGTTAATTTGCATGTTAGTTTGAGTGTTGATACCATAATATATTTCAGAAATAACACTGTGCCTTCAAAGTCTTGAGCACAAACAGTTTCACAAAAACATTTTTGAAGACACGAGAAATTATTGTCCATTTTTAATCTCAATACCCATATACAGATAAAACATGTATCAGAAAATGCAATCATCAACAAGAACAAACTCGAGACGACATGACACATGACATGACATACGACAATCATGGGTCAAAGGATCAAAGCTTTGATCCTCGATAATCGACAATAATGGCATTGAAATGAAGTGGAATTGACAGATCATGTTCAAGATGTCTGTGTCCATGCCGTTCCACAAAAATTGGGTGCGCAGTGGTCGAACAACAAAAAAAATATATATTACGTGTTCCCAATCTCGCCTTGGTGAAGTTTTCACTTCTGCCCTGTGGTCATAAGCACAAGAGGTATTTTTTTACATTTTATAAAATAATTTTTGGGATGACTATAGTTCTCAGTACAATAACACCATTAAATTAAAAAAAATACATATCTTGGTAACGAAGCACGTAGACTTATGAAATTCGAAGTCTTTAGGCCTCAACACATATATTAGAAAAAACTAAATAGACTTCGAATTTTTTATGTTTACGTTATATACATGGACCTGGTAAGAAAGCATTTGGGAACTCATGTTGATAGGACATTTTCGACTTGAATTTACCTAAAGAACACATGGAGAAATTTTGTCCCTTACCTCGCGGGACATCATGCATATTTTTATCTCGATTTGATACCCGACAAGACATGTTTGACTTTAGGACATTAAATAAGTTTTCAAACTACAGAGAACAATCATGATTGTCGAGAAGTCGAGTCATATACCTACATAATAGACCAGGGAAATGGTACTCTTGTCAGGATACTGACTCATCCAGCACACTGAATAGTTTCTCGAGTACTGAGTCTGTAGAAACAAAACCTATGCGTTTTCTGCAGCAGATTCGGAGATACTTTTGAGTTATATAGAAACAATTAAAGATCAAAAATATGAGGTTTCCGTAAATGTTTGCCTGCCAGTGTATAATGAATCATTCGATCAATAATTCAGAAACACCATCTTGTAAAGAATTGAAATACCTTTAAACTGAGTTTATTAATTTGCAAAAAATCGCTGAGATTTGCATTATATTCAATTAATAATTCAATCACTATTACCAAAAACAATTCACGGCTGTGTTATTGTGTGAAAAGTTGGCGCTCGTAGTCCTTAATAAATGACAAAAATTTCAAGCCGATTTGTTAAATAGGTTTTGCAAAATTGTTGAAGTTAGACTAATGAAAATTTAACCATTCGGGGCACAACTCATGAAAGTAGAAGATTCGTTTTATCATCGTATTGAAATAGATTTGAAGAAAACACTGTCCCAGTGCTCCACTAGGATTGGACAAAGACTATATTATTTTGATCTTTTAAACAAATAGAATAACCAATTGCCCTTGCAATTGCCGGAGCACAATTTGTTTTTATATATTTGACAATCCGGAATTTTTGCGCAAATTTTGGAACAAAACAAATCAACTCAAATCTATATGGAACAAAGTTAGTTTTTTTCTTTTGATCGCAGCTACTTTGTTTAAAATAACTAACACACATATTCAGCGTCATAAGGAGATGAAGACCTAGAGTCTCGCCTGTGTTATCATGTGGAAAAATTGGAAACGATTTGCACTTCAGCAGGGTCATTGAAGGTCTCAAGTGCTGGCATGCGAAAAATACCATGGATGTGGCTCGGGAGGGGAACCTTATTCAAATGGCATGTCCAAAGGAACTTGTTGACAGATTTTGATAATTCTTTTTTTAATTTGTATTGCCTTTTCGCGTAAATTATAGATATGCAACTTGTTCATAAATTAACCAAGTTATTTGTTACAACAATTTGAAAAGAAGATTTTGTTGACGAGATATCAGAATTTTGCATGCAGATGTTATCGAAAATATGGGATCTTCCGCGATCGCCTAAATAATCTGAAGTATAACTTCTCGAATCACGAAATCACGAGTATAAAATTAAAATGTAGAATGTGATCGAGACTATCCTGAATAATCTAGACAGGGACATTCTCAGGCCGGTTCTTTGAAACAATATTATCAAAACTAACTAGATATGATTTTTACATGTTACCGATACTTGAAAATGTTGTCAGCTTTAAGGGCGCAGAAACATAAAACAATAACTACGAGTTGCATGCAAAATTGTCTTTATTCGTTTCGCAATTCTATGATAATATTGAAATTAATTTCAATCGGATTCAAAAATAAACATAATGATATAGCGATAGAATAGGTTGATTTTTCAAAAAACGGCTAAAGATATTTGTGTCTATACATAATACAGGGTGTCTATTTGAGAATGGCAAGGTGCCAGATCCCAGAAACTAGGCATCCCAGAGACTTGCGGAAAAAAATTACTGGGTAATATGGATTAAAAAAAAATGCTGGAAATATATCAGAAGTTTCCAAGATAGCCACAAGATGGCGTAACAGTGCTATCAGAACACAAAATGGCTGTTTTTTCGTGATTTTTAAATAGAAACAAATATAAATGAGTACCGCTATGAATTAATTGAGCAATTTCCTTCAAATTTGTTCTTCTGATTTTTTTTTCTTGCATGTCAAATAAGACAGGTATCAGCTGTCAAACCTTACAACGCGAGAATGCTCATAACTTTGAATTAACCCAACCGATTGACACGATCTTGGTCTCATTTTGAAGAGGAGGATTTCCTCTTCCGCAATTTTGAGATTTCAAATGATTCCGATCAAAACGGGCATTTTCTGAATTTACTTTAAATTTTCAAATGCAAAGGTCAAGGCAAAGGTATACTGAAAATTGTTCGTCTGAATTCTCGACAAAATTCCGCACAACTTTCATGTATCACACTTGTTTCTAGATTTCGAAAAAAAGCTATCTATACGCTTTTCTGTAATTTAATGTGAAATAGTAATTATTCAAGATTCAAGATGCCCTCGTAAAGAACAAATTTTTGCGTTACCTAGTAACCACACAGTCACTCTTTTATTTCAAACAAATTATATCTTGAATAGTAGTACTTTTTTGCATTAAATAATTACAAAAAAGCATTTAGCTTATTTAAAAGTGTAATGCATGAAAGATGTGCGAAATTCAGTCGACATTCCAGACGAACTATTTTCACTATGCCTTTGTGTTTGAAAATCCCGAGTAAACTTGAAAAATGTTCGTCGTCCGCATATTATATTGAATAAAATCGTCTCTTCTGACAAAGTTTACTAATTTATTATTAGTAAACTTTGCTTCTGATCAGAATCATTCAATTGTGTCCCAAAATTGTGAAAGAGGAGAACCTCCTTTTAAAAATGACACCAAGAACGCATCAATCGGTTGAGTTGTTTTGAAGTTATGAGCATTCTTGCATTGTAAGGTCTGACAGCTGATACCAGTTTTATTTGACATGCTAGAAGAAAAATTAAAAAACAAATTTGAAGGAAATTTCTCAAGGAATCCATAGCGGTACTCATTTATATTTGTTTCTATTTGAAAATCACTAAAAAATAGCAATTTTGTGTTTTGATAGCACCGTTACGCGATCTTGGGAACTTCTGATATTTTTCCAGCATTTTCTCTATTCCATATTGACCAGTAATTTTTTTCCGCAAGTCTCTGGGATGCCTAGTGTCTGAGATCTGACACCTTGCCATTCTTAAATAGACACCCTGTACACAGAACCGCTTATGTAATGCTATCTTTAGTATAATTCAAGGTTGTGGATTTTTTCTCTTTTTATTCGATTTTCTCTGTTGAAACTAGTAAACTTTGGTTGAAACGATACACGAATGTACGTTTTAATTCATATGGCGTGTCTAGCAGATGATGATTGAATAAAATCTTCTTGGTGGGTCGATTTCTGACATAAAGTATCAAGTTAATTGGATTACAAACAGCAACATTACTTTATATTTTTAAGAAAGTCTTCGGGGATTGTTTGTGCATGTCCGATGTCCAAAAAGCAGTTTTGATACATGTCATGACTCATGAGATCATCTGTAATCAGGACTAAAATATACCAAACACACAATTATTGAAGAAATCATGAAAAATGGGTCATTTTCTTCAACATTTTATAGCTAGCCTATCTTTTGTTCAATCATAACTACATTCCAAATAGTGCTAGCCATTTTTATCAAAAGTAACAGAAAAATATTTTTTTTTTCAACACTTTTTCAAATGTAACAAAGGGGCACTGAACATTTTTTTGGAAAAAATCGCCACGACACGGAAATTTAGAAATTTAAAGTTTTTAAATGCACCATTAATACTTTGTTAACTCAAATTTTAGGTTGGTTCGTTACTTTTGCTAGGTAAAGTTTATCACAGTAATTCTGAAAATGTATAAGATGATCAAAACCAAGTGTTTTTGATGGTTCAAATCGAGGTATTGATAAAAACACATAAATTATTTTTTTCAAAGTTTAGTTATATGTCTTCGGAGTCTTCGGCTAACGATATATACAATTTGTCTTCCTTTTCAGTGGAAAATTTGTCTCTTTTTGTCAATGCTATCAGTGAAAAGTTTGTTCCAACCCGACCGAGAACCGTACTTGAAACGATCATCGTGCTACGCATCAAACTCATTACGTTCCAAATCAGTATTCATGAATGATTCCTTTATTTGAGCGTTCCATGCAGCCTATCCTGGAACTTAGATTCATTATTTAGATACCTGACTAAAGGTTTTTTCCATAGATATACATAAATAGATCGGTAGAAGATAATTTCAAATGTGGCAAATTCACGACCGAAAAATGTAAACAGTTCGGAGACCCCTACATCTGCGCACTGAAAAATATTTTATCTGTCATGATAAAGGCTAGGACAGAACCGCATTAGAAAATTAGGGCAACAAATTAAATGGTCAGTATTTCAATTTTATGGACAGTACTCTTTGCCATTATTTTATTTCCCTTGGTCAGTATGATAATAAATGGTCGGTTGAAATAATGAAGGGTCAGTAACATAAAGAAGTGGTCAGTAAAAATAATAAATGGTCAGTATAATAATAAATGGTCGGTTGAAATAATTAACGGTTAGTAATATAAAGAAATGGTCAGTAAAAATAATGAAGGGTCAGTAACATAAAGAAGTGGTCAGTAAAAATATTCAATGGTAGATATAAATAATCAAGAGTCAGTATCATAAAAAAACAGTCCATAAAATTAATAAAGCGACAGTTAAATAATGAATGGTTGGTCATATATTTTATTTCGTATAAATACAAACATTTTTACAACGGAACGAAACACAACTTAGTAAAGAGAAAACACTCTGCCTTTATGTCATGATGAAGTAGTCAGATAGGTTCCTTTGAGAGGCGGATTTAGTTTGGGTTAGTTAGGGTTAGTTTGTGTTGGTAATAGAAATTGATGAAATATGCAGCGGCTCGTTGGTTAGCACTAGGTTAACATCACAATTATTATTATACATTATAATTGACGTGTTGTGTATTGGTTTTATGTGGATCAAGTTTGGGTTAGTTTGTGTTGGTGATCGAAATTAATAAAAATATGCAACGGCCGAGGCAACGGCTCGTTGGTTAGCACTAGGTTAACATTACAATTATTATTATATATCATAATTGACGTGTTCTGTATTGGTATTATGTGTATCAAGTTTGGGTTAGTTTGAGTTAGTTAAAATTATTATAGCATACTGGCTATTTATTATTAATTACTGTACATTTGTGGAATTATTACCAGCTAAGTCATACTGACATTTCATAAATTTTTACTGACCATTAGAATCACAATAGTGAACATAGAAATACAGGCCAAATAGTACTTTTACTGCTCAAAAATTCCATTTTTACTTATCATTTTTAACAGAAATACTGAGTCTTTTACAATATTATACTGACTGCTTGTGATATTATACTGTACATAATGAATCAAATACTGTTCAGTTTATAACAACCCGAAAATTAGTAGGTAGCGGGTCAATACGAAAATACAATCTGAAGATGTTTTTATCCATTTGATTGTCAAAACGACGTTTTTCCCCCTTCACCAACATAATAATTATATGCAATGTTTGGCATCAGCCTTATTCAAATCGCGAATGGCGACGAACGGTCGAACGACAAATACGGCACTGTAACGCTTCCAACAAACAGCTGAAGAGAGGCTGTTAGTGCGCACACTCACTAGTAATCCGGCATTCAAGTTTCTGACCGCAGGGGCAGCGCACCGAGACAGTTTTTCGCCCATGTTTTGCCGTTTTTGGATTATTCGGACCACTACCACTGAGCATCTATTTTATACAGGGTGTTTCCTAACGTCTGTGACAAAATGAAAGGGGTGATTCTTCGCTTAATTTTAAGACGAAAATGTGGTATAACTTTTTTTCGAATTTCGCTTCGTTTCCAAAATACAGGGTGTTTAATTTTTTTTTTTTGATTAGTTTTTTTTTTTTAATTAATTTATCTTTCACTCGATTTTGTTGAAGTTTGGTAACGGTATTTATAGTGATAACGGGCTCATTTTGCCATGAACAAATAAAAATTATCAAATACAGTGGCGTCCCGAGCGGCACTTCAACCAATATTATTGGGAAAAAAATGTACGCCACTGACTTTTTGTGTCATTTTCATTTTTTTCTCAGGTTATTCAACTAAAAACGCAACTTTTTGATCTCTTGAATTTTTATCGTATCTTGCCTAATTTTTGAGATAAAAAATTAAATCTTGTTGAGTGAGTTTTGACGCAAAAAGTAATTTTATCGCTGATGTTGAATTTTCAAACAAATACAGAAATCAATTACAATCATTTTAATGTAGAATTCAAAAACACTAAATAAATAAAAAAAAGTTAAATAAACTGCTGAAAATGTCTAACTAATCAAAAAAAAAATTAAACACCCTGTATTTTGGAAACAAAGCGAAATTCGAAAAAAAGTTATACCACATTTTCATCTTGAAATTAAGCGAAGAATCACCCCTTTCATTTTGTCACAGAGGTTAGGAAACACCCTGTATATCTATGGTTTTTTCAGAATCGCATGGAATTATATGTCCACTCTAACTTTGCACCGCCATTTTGGTTTATTTATTGTATATTTTGGCTTGGTATGTACTATGACGTATAGTACCAAATGTGCTCATTTGTCGATAGTTCAGTTAAGATTTTTGTTTTTTCTATTTTTGGGCGTAAATATTCCATGATGATGAGTGATGAATATGAATGAAACCGATTCCAAAAATCGGTACACGGATTTGTTCCAACCAGGTGCGATTCTGGGATCGTGATGAAAATGATGCTAAGTTAAATCACGCGCAATTATTCAGTTCTGACAGTTCTCTCGATAGTTCTGACAAAGTTTACTAATTAGTAAACTTTGGTTCTGATAACCGTTCCGGAATAATTCCAATTGGGTAGGTTGGAACAAACCTAAAATGGTAAAATGTTATTGTATATGTTACAGTGAATGTTAGGAATTCAGTGAAAGCTAGCTTTCACTAGTTGATGCTAGCAATCACTTGATCCGTTAGGAAATGTTGAATTTTGAAGAATATTGTACACTTTCACTAGTGAATGTTGGAGAAACTTTATCAAATCAACTTTTACTGAAAGCAGTTAGGAAAAGTTCTTGTTAAAACTTATTTCCGCCATTTAACTAACCCAAGGTGCACGGGGCACTAAATGATGTCGCTCACGCGACATCAAAATTTTTGCCAAACCCAAACTAACCCAAACTAACCCAAACGAACCCAAACGAACCCAAACTAACCCAGACTAACCCCTACTGAGAATACTTGAGTATTTTCTATAATACGGTATATGAACAATGTTCACATTGTACACCTGCGAATCATAAGTCTCGTATTTTCCAGAGCGTCTAATCTGTCGGCGAATTCCAACTCGGACCAATAAGGATATTTATAATTACGATAATAATTTTCAGTGTAGCAGCTTTCACTAGAAAAGTTACGTGAATGCTAACAATTACTAGTAAAAGTATGGTGAAGTCGATCGAATTCAACTTTCACTAGCTAAATGTTTCCAAATCAGGAAAAGCTTACTTTCCCTAGTAAAAGTTAGCTTTCACTGATTAACAGGTTTCACTGTGACATATACGTTATAAACTGAAGACAATACTTTGATAAATCAAATTAGACTAATATTTGTTAACAGTTTTCATACTGAGGAGAGAAAAATGTGAACTTTAATAGTTTGATTTTCTCAAATTCACGATAACCATTTTTCTTTAACTTTATAATTAAAAAAAAAATTAAACACCCTGTATTTTGGAAACAAAGCGAAATTCGAAAAAAAGTTATACCACATTTTCATCTTGAAATTAAGCGAAGAATCACCCCTTTCATTTTGTCACAGAGGTTAGGAAACACCCTGTATATCTATGGTTTTTTCAGAATCGCATGGAATTATATGTCCACTCTAACTTTGCACCGCCATTTTGGTTTATTTATTGTATATTTTGGCTTGGTATGTACTATGACGTATAGTACCAAATGTGCTCATTTGTCGATAGTTCAGTTAAGATTTTTGTTTTTTCTATTTTTGGGCGTAAATATTCCATGATGATGAGTGATGAATATGAATGAAACCGATTCCAAAAATCGGTACATGGATTTGTTCCAACCAGGTGCGATTCTGGGATCGTGATGAAAATGATGCTAAGTTAAATCACGCGCAATTATTCAGTTCTGACAGTTCTCTCGATAGTTCTGACAAAGTTTACTAATTAGTAAACTTTGGTTCTGATAACCGTTCCGGAATAATTCCAATTGGGTAGGTTGGAACAAACCTAAAATGGTAAAATGTTATTGTATATGTTACAGTGAATGTTAGGAATTCAGTGAAAGCTAGCTTTCACTAGTTGATGCTAGCAATCACTTGATCCGTTAGGAAATGTTGAATTTTGAAGAATATTGTACACTTTCACTAGTGAATGTTGGAGAAACTTTATCAAATCAACTTTTACTGAAAGCAGTTAGGAAAAGTTCTTGTTAAAACTTATTTCCGCCATTTAACTAACCCAAGGTGCACGGGGCACTAAATGATGTCGCTCACGCGACATCAAAATTTTTGCCAAACCCAAACTAACCCAAACTAACCCAAACGAACCCAAACGAACCCAGACTAACCCCTACTGAGAATACTTGAGTATTTTCTATAATACGGTATATGAACAATGTTCACATTGTACACCTGCGAATCATAAGTCTCGTATTTTCCAGAGCGTCTAATCTGTCGGCGAATTCCAACTCGGACCAATAAGGATATTTATAATTACGATAATAATTTTCAGTGTAGCAGCTTTCACTAGAAAAGTTACGTGAATGCTAACAATTACTAGTAAAAGTATGGTGAAGTCGATCGAATTCAACTTTCACTAGCTAAATGTTTCCAAATCAGGAAAAGCTTACTTTCCCTAGTAAAAGTTAGCTTTCACTGATTAACAGGTTTCACTGTGACATATACGTTATAAACTGAAGACAATACTTTGATAAATCAAATTAGACTAATATTTGTTAACAGTTTTCATACTGAGGAGAGAAAAATGTGAACTTTAATAGTTTGATTTTCTCAAATTCACGATAACCATTTTTCTTTAACTTTATAATTATTGACAGGGTAAACCGAGAAGTAAACTTACATTTCATTTCGGCATTCGGTGATTCCCAATACATTTTAGGGGATTTACCGGTTTATTCCTACGACTTGTTTGATCTTTGGGATTTGTGATCTGTGATTGTGATTCAGTTTTGCTAAAGAGTCGGACGTGTGTGTTTGTTAACGATGTCACCCCAAAAAAAAATGTTATCACTGAAAGAAAAAATGGGTGAATGTAATGTATGAAGAGAAACTATTAACTAAGAAATAAAGAAAAAAACCGTCATTTGTGGCTGTCTTCAACATTGTACCCATACAGTTCTTTTAAACCATCAAGGAGTGCATGTGCACTATCCAGAGAAGGTTTGATGAAATCAACTTAATCAAGATCAGCTTTCCCATTAGAGGACATCTCTTTCTGGAATGCGTTAAGTTTTGAACAGAAATCGCGCGTGGAACTTCCAAATGTGAGTATGGGCTGGAGTTTTTACCGCAAGATATAAGTTGAGTTAAGCTAAATCCCTGTGATGAATGACTGATGATTACTTTCATTTTTTTTTTGATGTTGGACTAAGTACGCCCATTCATGAACTGTCTTCAAAAATGCCAGATCTTAGTCTTATCTCCCGCTCCCGCTTGATCCTAAAAGGTCACCTTTCCAAAACATCGACGCAAAAGAAGTCCAAAACAAATTTCTGAACTTTTTCCCTAGTTCTTTTGAAAAATCAAAAATTTAATGAAGTCTTGTTTTATAACCTGCGCCCTTTTGCTTCTGAAATAAATTGTTTATAAATAAAATGAAAATGTTTGAAAAGTACAGTGAAAATCTAAGACATTTCCCCTTCTTGTTCGTTACAGTCTGTAGTGTCTTCATATTTTTACGCGTAAAAAAATGTGGATGATATTTCATTGTCAATTCCTCTATCGCAATAACAAATACGTATAAAAAAATTGAATCCATCAAAACATGCAATGTGATAAAGAAATGAGGAATAAGGTTATTTGAAACTAAAAATCTCGCTAAAAATTGATTTCCTGAAAATTAACGTTATCCATTTCTCCCGAGATTTCTCCTTTTTAGCCTGGACCCTCCATATATTACGTGAAAATGTGATCATTTTACGGTTATGCGGGATAATGGCGAAGATAAAATTTGCTTACCAGTTTTGATTCCAGTAAAGATAACGCAAAACGTGTCATGATAGCTTCTCTAATAAGTATGAAACTTTATATAAAAGCATCTTTTAATTGAATCTTATGGAAGATGAATGTCACCTTTCAATGTCATGCATCAGCTAGTATAGTTAAAATATAGAATGACGCCGGGAAAAATATACAGGTGATTTTTTTTTAACCAAGCAAGTCGCGAATAGTTTAATGAAAAGCATTGAATGCTGAATAATAATACGCAAGAGTAAATGAACATTTCAAAAGTACTGTTTCACATAGGTACAAGTACGAGATTCCCGTTGATTGATTCAGAGATTCTATTACTGATTTTGCAGGTGTATACAGATTATTTTCAAGCAATCAGAAATTATTCGAAAAATGTCTTTCCATAAGATTCATATCTTGAAAGATACGTTATACAGTCACAGCAACTACATTTACTATAAACTAGAAGCTTGATGGTCAGAGTGTAGTTTGCTCTGGGTGCAACTCCCCCAATGATCGTAAACAGTCAATAAACAATTGTGTGGATTATGAAATCTGCAAGAAACTCTATATGGAATAATTGATTCGTATGGGAGCTATTTTCATCCAAAATTAATTTGTGTATTTTCAGGGTACCTACTATCACTGTCCGAGTTTAGAAAGGGTTGGGAGGGTCACGAGAAGGCGGAATTGCGGAATTTTCTTTCAGTTGAATGACTGATCGGATGAATGTGGACAGAGCCACTGGAATGGGATGTTGGCGAGAGGGATTCCAAGAAGGCCAAAACCGGCGCCGACGTGAGTACTAAACGATAATGACAGAATACAGAATAACGTTCAGCAGTTCGTGGGAGGCAGTCAAACTCCTGAACATTTTTCTGTCCACTCCAGTCACGAAACTAACAGAATATCAGGATTTTTGGTACTGCCAGAACCATTAGAGATTGCGCAAAAACAATGATACTTCACCGCTGAATCCCGTATACGTTATTAATTCTCAATACTTTTTGGCCTTAGTTTTCAATGACATTTGTCATCTTTGAAATTATATATTATCAATTCTTTTACGCGAAGCACCACAAAATCTTTACAATCATTGACTTTATAGACATTTTTGTCATTCTCAGTGTGGTCCCTCCATAATTAATCTTTCTTGATTTCTATTGAACATAAAATCTTGGATCTGACCTTAGAATAATTTTATTCTAAGTGCAGGATAATCGACGAAAGGTAGTTTCACTTGTCTACGAATCTGTATGCGCGTAACAGTTTGATGTCACAAATGAGAAAAGTCATGCAGTACGCAAAATCTACGGCGTAAACCAACTAACAGAGAATATTGGAGAACAATTTTTTTTTCAATTTTTGTCGGTGCCAGTCAGGGTGCTAGTGAAAGTCACGTAAGAAAACGTGAAAAGAGACGCCTAAAAAGGCAAAAAACCTCGCAAAAAACCAAGAAATTAAAATAAATACACAATACCCAAGTACATGCAAATCGAAAACATACTAGGTAGGTACAGGGTTATTCATTATATTTTGACACCCATCTACAGCTCTTATTGCGAGTGATAGAAAAAAACTTTAAATACAAAAGTTTTGGTTTTTTTCACGTAGTATCTTCTGGTGATAGCGGAATCAACAAATCGAAATCATAACATAGAAAAAATTCATTAAGTCATATTTTTTTAAATGGAACACCCTGTATATTATTGACTAAAATGAAAGATCTCTTTAATCTGATTTCAAATATATATGGTTTGTAGGCATTTGGTTCAGTCACTTTAAAACTATTTGAATTCAAAAAATATATTTTTTTAAACTACAACAAATATTCACAACACTAACTTAATCATATAAACTATCAACATTCCATTAAAAACGAAGCTACATGTTTTCTACATAACCCCCATAACCAAAACTTTTGTATTTAAAGTTTTTTTCTATCACTCGCAATAAGAGCTGTAGATGGGTGTCAAAATATAATGAATAACCCTGTACATCGAGAAGCAGGGATGGCAAATATCATGATATTTATCATAAATATCAAAATATCGGATATATACGATATATATCTGATACATATCAATTTTTTATATATATCAAAGATTTTTTTTCTATTTAAACAAAAGAACTGTTTTACATCGTTCTACTTCTTTATTACAATTAAAACAACAACAAAAAAACAAGTAAAAACACCCTAAACAAAACATTCAAAACCAGCCTGCTTTAATACGTTCGAATATGTTTATTAGCAAACAATCAAAATAAGTTAAGAAAACTCCAAAATCCCCAAATATATGATATTGATAAGTCATAATGGTAAACTTAATAAACTAAAACATAATGCAGTGTTATGACTTTATAACTTCCGTTATTTTAAATACATACTGAGAACAAACTCATTTTTTATTCCAAAATTTATAAGTGGAACATTCATTTCTGTCCGTGTCATAGTCAGATTGATCAGACACCAACAAAGGCATCGATCCGATTATTGTTGGTTAGACACTGATTCCCATTTACCAGTGTTGTTTTTTTTTAATCACATTTGTAGTCTTTCCAAACTGAAATCTTCTGTTTCGGCATTGTATTTGAAAAATAGATCGAATAATCACAAATGATAATTTTTTACAAATTAAAAAGCTGGCAAAACAACCCCCGGAATGCAACCCCCACACAGTCGAAAGGTCGGCACAGCCTAACAGGGGAATGACCAGGGGAAGTATAGAGAATCGCAAACGTTGTTCTGTCACGCAGGTGCCGCAACCTCCTATGGAAATCACCAGGGCACTTTATATAAAGAAGTTTAATGAAAACTCCAGATTGTTAATAAAAAATAAACGTATTTTCACAAATGGATATATATCAACCAAGTTGATATTTATGGGATCTCAAATATCAGATATACCTATATCGTGATATATATCATTGATATATATCACGGATATATATCAGCCAACCTTGTCGAGAAGTAAATAATAAGACAATAAACCTCGCAATAAACGCAATACAACTAAGTATAATACCGCTTATAATACGAAAAGATAAGCATATAAAATCAAAATGTTTTGCTTCAAAGCGTGGCCGAAGTAATTCAACTAGGACTGCTAGGAGTAAGTGAGTTCAATAAAAATTAATACAAAAACGAGGCCTAGAACCACTTTGCCATCATAGACAAGCCCCACTTCACAAATATTTTGATTCGTTTATCGATGTTCTTCAAACTTATTGCTTTTAACCGTATGTGAATTGAATGTTACTAACTCATGGAAATTTTTTTATGGGAAAATGAAGTTGGTTTTATTTTGATCCAATGACTTTTTGTAACCACCGTTTTGAAACACCCCACCCCATCACCCACACTTCCAGAATCACAGACAATTCTTCAATCCTCAATGTATCTCACGATAAGTACTCATTCAATAATATTTGGCGAGATCGACAATCGGTTGATATAATTTCGAAATTATAAGCTCTTCCTACAGTCACATACAAAGATGTTGATGTCGCTTGAGTTTATGTCTGATATTGTTCATGCAAAACATGATATCATGTTTTCTTAGGAACAGTAGACACTCTAAACCGGGCTCTAAACGTTTACTTGAATGCAGGATAATCTAAAGATTTGCTTTTTGCAGCATTACAATATTACAATACATATCTTTGAAAAGAGACAAAAAATGCAAGTGAACATCGTTTTCTGAAAATAGTTTTGTAGACATATCAACAATCGAGCTCAATAATAACTCTTTAGCTAATCGTGTTTTAATCCTCTATTCATCTATTATTTCCCTTAATGAGTGAAAATGGAATGTATTGACAAACACTAGAAGATAATTTGATAATACGCTTGTACTCTCTGACTATTACCTAAACACAATTACATATTTCTTTCTGGATCAATGTACATGTGCCTAGGATATGTAAAATACAAGCATGTTGCCTGTGTAAAACTTTATGTTTAGATGTGGTTATATATATAGTATTGGGGGCTCGATTGGGGGTAATACAGGTGTTATCATTGTACTATTATTATTAGTAAAATCGCGCATAAAATATACTTTTCACTAATTTCCAGTTATATTATTGCCGTTATTCCAATAAGAATCAGAATTCATTCTTATGAATTCAGTATAACGAACATTTTTTTATAAGTCATAATCAATGACGTCATATCACGAATCAATACTACACAATACTTAATGTCAATATTCCATTTTGAAATAAGTACATTATGTAGATCCTCAAGTGAATCCCTACTTTAATAGCCCAGGTTTTCGAGTCAAAACTGTTGTATTGAAGATGAAGGGGGATAGTTCTTTTAAGAACTTTTTCCCAGAAAAATCGCGATTGTGGTGCTTGAATTTTGCGTTTTAAATTGGGGATGGAGTCAAACTCCAGGGGGGGGGGATTAGGATGAAGAGGTGAGTTAAGTATTGATAGTTATTGTGGTTTTTTGGAAATGGGTGTAGGGAAAGAAAGCCGGATTAGGGAAGGACAGGCATGGGGGGGGCGGGATATAATTCATGTGTGGAACAATTTTTTCGTGTACTGGAAAATTAAACCCAGTCAAAACTGTAGGTTGCTAGTTGCTACAACAAAACTATAGTAATCGACCGATACAGATACCCATCTCGACATATCAGTTATATCGCCGACGCCAATTGTTGTGAAAAATTCCGCAACCAAGGACAAGCATATCAAAGACATTTTTTTCACACCAGTCAAGCAAGTGTGGGGTACGAGTTCCATTTTATTCAATTTTGAAGCTGTCCATTTAATATGTGATCGATGTTTCGATTCAGCTATACCTATTATTTTTGAGATTACCAGTAACGGCTGACAAATACCTAGGATTTTATGGAATTTTAATTTTGTCAATCTTTTTAGAAATGGAGCTTTTTTGATAACGAATTCGGGAATTTCACTATTGAGCTAACAGAAATATCTAGTGTTGTAAGTGGAAATATTTCCGTCGGTAACGGAAATATTGGAAACTTCCGAAGGGGGGTCGGAAACAATGGAAATATTGGAAATATTGAATTCGTGTTTCCTTATGCATTTAGAAGGTTTAGCACATTGAAATTACATACATTGACTGAGAAAGCTGGTCAAAAACTCATCAATCAGACAAAAAAATTACTCCTTTACCCAAGTCTTATGCCGTATTAAAAATTGCATAGGCTCTGGCAACTCAGCATTCGCGCTTGGGTTTGATGCAGACTGAACGCGAAACGCCAGATTTCTTCAAAAAGACCTCAGAATACTTTTTCTTGTTTATATTGCTTTATTATTCTTTTATACGTTTGTATAATGTTCCGACTTTAATAAACGTTCCCAAAAACAAACCTGATAATTTCTAATTTATATTTCCATATATTTCCAAAATTTCCAGAAATATTTCCAGTAATATTTCCAAATTTCATATTTCCGGAAATTTTACAACACTAGAAATATCACATCGATCAAAGTCGGGACACACTTATCCGAAATGCTAAAAAATACACGGAACGTACTCCCAGGAGTCCCAGGATATCGGCCATACCGTCCAAATAACGAAAATGAATGACAAAAAATCACTAGTACTCCAGTAAGCAAAGGTCTTTTGCAGGAAAAAAATCTAGAAGTTTTTTCTCAGTGGTACTTACTTATACTATAGGTATATACACATGGTCAGATAAATGGCACATGCCTAAAATTTGATGTATCTTTGGTCAGCATCAGTGATCAAGCAATTAATGATGCATTTGAGAACTTCAATCCATTAATTGTCAGTTCACGTGTCCTGCATGGCAATTTTTTCCCAAAAATTTGCCACGTTTAAGAGAAAGGTTAAAAATGAAAAAATATATATATATGGGCCTCACTCACGTTTGCCAATTCCTTACATGTAACCAGGACATATCAGGTAGTCATGAAATAATTGATTTTATAGGTGCAATCAGTTATCAAAGAAGTATTGGTTCATCTGAAAACTTCAATCCATGCGTCAGTCTACGGGTCCTGGTATTCAACTTTTTGGCGGAAATTCAATAGATCCAGCAATAGATGCTATTTTCTCCACACGATCCATCGACGTCATGGAACGTCCAGAGTTAAAAGTTATTATACGTATTTGTCAAAAATGTTCTCTACTTTAATTTGGTTTTTTATAGTTATCATCAAAAAACGCTTAGTTTTTGACTTATACTTAAGAAACTGGGAAAAATGCCGAAACGTTGAGGTTTTATGCAATTTTTGTTGCCATGCCGAGGCCTGGCGGAGTGGCAAACCTCAGATTTGGATACAGCAAACCAAGAAACGTATAGAACCAGTGAGAAAAAAACGTCTGCATTTTTTTTCTTTAAACGCCGGTTCTGAACCTTGGATGACTGGACTAAAAATACTAGTTTGCTTAAAACCTTTTTATTCAATCAAAGGAATCATTTTTAATTAAAATAAAGATAAATATAATTCAATCGGCAATCCCCACAAAAATAAGAATTACCGTTTATTACAGCGGTGCCAAAGTTCGCTTTTAAGCTTTATCTTGCGCGACATTGAACGAATTGAATGATATCGGTATCGGCCTGAAACACAACAGCGCGAGAAACATTTTTTGTAGCTTTTGTAGCCACTTTGGAGAGCCTGCTTTATAGTTTTATCTGGAATAATTGTAAATGAAGTTGATAATGTAAAATGTTCCATGGAAAGCCATGAGTTGTTATAGCTCTGTGACTATTTTGTACACGACAGTCTCACTCAGACAACCAAGGGTCAAACTATAACGGCTTATTAATCATACATTTAGAAAATAAATGCATGAGACTTTTTCACAGACCTGTCTATAGCACCAAGGTCATCGCCATGTCGTGGTCATGCGAACCATTTCATGAATGCAAGTGTAACGAGTTTTGAAAAGGCCATTTTTTGACAAGTATAACTAGATACTATGCTGTTTTTCACATTCAATTGTCAGTATAATACCGAAATATTATAACCTTTTTTGTTTTTCGTACATAATGCGTAAGTTCCCGCTAATTACCATTCGATTTAATCACTTACTTCTAAAATGCTCACTAGAAGAAAAAATCTATATTTTAATCGTGAATAGTAAGTAAGTAGGTACAACTTGTCATGCTGAAAGCAAAACCATAAATTGTCATTGTATGTATCCAGGTACATATGTAACAACAGTTGACATGTTTTTCCCATCTATCAACGTTTTAAAACTATCTGAAATAGTCGATGTATGGAAAGAAAAAAAGATGATTATAATGTAAAACGTTAGAATGCACTCTTTGTCGGATATCACTAAAAAAAAAACAGTTACCTACAACGATTTTCCGTACTTACGATTCAATCCGAGCCGCTTCATAGAAGAAACCAGCTCACTATTACTGGAAACTTAATTTAAACCAGGATATCACATTCCTACACAAAATAAAAATTCATCACAAAATGAAATTGCAAAATAAATGGAAATAAGATTGACGCTTCCACATCATTAATATTACTTATAGGCAGTACGATCTTCATAAAACTGTATTCAAACAAACTTTTGATAATGAATATAAAGAAAATGTGCATATGTATGGAAGAGAACGCCACTCATATTGTATCGAGTATTGTATCTATGTGAAGAAACCAACCTGTATACTTACTCGATATTTTTAAATAAAATAACAAAAAACATCAAAATATTCTTGAATATTTGATCAATTTTCTATATTACGAACACATTGGCGAAAAATACAGACCCGTTTCGAAATTTAAGTTTCGCCAGGTTTTTCTCGAGGTTTTCTTATTTTAGTAGCTGCATAGGTACCTAATAGCGAGCCTATCAGAATTATCAAATATTCATGAATTGGCTGAACAAATTAATCACATCAACAAAATCTTAGATTCTTTGGTAGACAATGGTAAAAAGACTGTGGCGAAATATCAAGAAAAAACTCATAAATAATATATTTTGAAGTCATTTTACCGAGCATTTTACTCTGTTCTTGTCAATGTTTGTATCCACGATCCTTAATTTGGTGTTATCGGGGTTACAACATTCCTAATAATCACTTGTTAGTGTTTTTTTATTGGTTTTAGTTAAAACTTTATAGCTTTGTGATCAATACTTATTTTATTTCGTCCTATACGTATGCCCAACGCCCGGCCCAACGCTAGAGCCTTACCTTATCCTTATTTATCTCGAATAATATAGAAATATGGAAAAATGTGTCATTGTTTGTCACGGAAATTGAATTCAGTTAGTACAATTGAAGTAACCATTAAGATCGAAGCATGCAGAAAGCAAATCCTACATACCTATAGGTAACCCACTCTGGGTTTTACCTACAACACAAACTTATCCATTAAGAAATATTACTGTATTCACGCGTTTGCATAACCATCCGGCATACTTAATAATTTAAAATCTTGGGTAGGTACCTAAGTACAAACGATAGGGGCAGACATCAATTTGTTAAAAATAATTAATAAACTGCTTGGGACCTGATTAGTATTGTATCATTGACTATTTAATATTGACTATTTAATATAGGTACTATCACCCGTAGGTACTATCATCCTTATCTATTAGGAAAAACCCGAGGAAAAACCGATTTTAAGCAAGCAGATACATACCTATGTGTACTTTCATGTATCCATAGTGCTGATTTGATGACAAAAGAATACCAGTCATTTGAATTAGGTAGGCACTTTATTTTTACAAATAACACCTCTTACCCTCTTGCTACCGTCATAAAATCTTTAAAAAAATCTAAATTCATCTCCTAGTTCATCTCATTAACTAGACCCAAGACTTGACCAAACATTCGAAAATAAGAATTTGTTTTTTCGTTTATGTCTAGTTTGTCCATTTTGGCAACGATCATTTGAATTACGGAGTGTATTTAAATCAGAGTTTCCCATCCACCCTAGTTGGTCTAATTAAAATATCTCAACTTTGATGGCAGGCATAAAAATGACCGCATTGAATTCTTATTGACATTGATTGCATTCAAGTGTGAATTAAATGTTAATCACTTCTCACCTCGTGTTGAATAGTTTGTATTATTAATCCTATAAACACCGGGAAATCCTAGGCGAAATCCAATTTTATTTAGGGTCTCACATAAGTCACATAGCGAGAATCACGTCCGTCGGTTTTGCTCAGTCCCAAACTAGGAGCACTGAAATTGGCACGTCGTGATGTTATTGTTTTTTTACCACTTAGTTTTTTTGAACCACTGTTATCGATGCTGAGCTGTATAGGTATTTGCTTGAAATTCTTCAGCGATAGCATGGAAATTCGAGTCTTGAAGCCATAATGAACCACGTGTGATTTTTATTTCAACTCTGACATAATGTACGCATCACTGGAATTTACGGATCCATCAAGAAATCCACTAACCGATTGTCACAAGCACTAGAACATACACACTCTTCCGTCGCGAAAATACCTATCTGACATCTTATATACTAGAATTGCTCATATCACACTTGTTATCCATTTTTCGGGAGCACTCGAGGATTATTTGAGACAACCCGTATAAGACACGCGGAAAAAGTCTTAGTAAACTAGAAGTAAAGCGTACGTTCGTAGAGCGGTTAACCGGTGCCGGAAAATCAGACTTTCGCATCGACTGCAGGCCTGCATCGGCTCGAGATTGTGGCGGTGACGCGAACAGGACGGGACGTAGATGCCAGATGCCAGTCCAGTTCGGTTCCTGACGCACTTCAAACAGAAAACAGAACAGTGAACAGTGTGGCGCGACTTCGCGTGTGATTCGGGCGTCTTCGCGAAATGACACCGCCTCCTGTCATTACAAACAATGCACAAGAGAAAACGTGACGCGCGAGCCAGACAAGGAAGGTGAATTTATTGCTCTTTCGTCATGCTGAAGGATGAAACAAAGATAGAATTACGTTGTTGCCTTCACATATTAGGAGAAGGACAATCGAATGCTCATCACAAAAAAAATGTAATTTCATGGTTGTTTCGTCGGCCCCAATGTTTAGCTCTGAATTCAATTAAGACATCAAACGCAAATATAGAGTAGAGTATAGAGTGGACTATCTAGGTATTCCTATGCATTGCCTTTTGAATCGTTTCTTTGGTGTTCTTGTTCCAAATAATCTTCCTACTACATCTCAAGTGTAATACATAACAACTGATTTGAATGAATGGATACTATTGACTTCATGACTTCTACTCCTCATGACCTCATGTATTAGATTCACCTAAGATCTAAAGCCGTCTATAGACACACGAACATCTCATGAGCATGAGATGTGTACGTGCGATTTGTACGCACGTACAAAAATTCAAGCAGCGACCTATACTTCGCCAGATATTTTGGGCGGATATTGTCTACACACTTACGGATAAGAACGCGCGTACAAATCGCACGTACCTCAAGAGATGTACGTGTTGCTGTAGGCGGCTCAATAATATAAAATGAACTCGTAGGCAAATTGAAAAAACACTTCTGCCTCTGTCGGCCATTCTGCAGGTGTTTCGTCCCGAAACATAATCGCATGTGGATTGAAGACCTTGGAGGCGATGGACCTCACGACCTCACGAACTGCACGCCATTAGAATGTTGGTGATCTCATGTCACATGAAATCAGCTGACTTCATGTCTTGGAGTACCTGTGAACTACAGACCACATGGAAGTCAAAGTCTTCAATCTGTGAAAAATCAATCATAGGATATCAGCCACGATCATGTAAACATCTAGTTTATCATACCTACATATTGTCAAACAGGTCCTCTAAATCAATAACAAATCAATTTCAATACAAGTATTCTCAAATTAACTATCGACATTTTGTCAAATCAATAACCATCATCATCATCCTCATCAATAACAATAAACAATTATTGCATTTTCAACATTGAGTATTTTTCATACCAGATGATAGACTTTTTCGATTATCAACACATACCTGACATACTACAGCCATGTTCACCTCATCAACCTCAAACGATTGATCAACTGATGTTCATTTTCACAGTTCCGTAACCTATATGACAGAATTGACAGAGTAAAGTCATGTTTTTACCATCAGTCCAGACAGTCTCAACGATTGATCAACAGTTCGCAAGACAGTTCGCGACCCATGACAGAGAACAGTCATGCATGTTCACATCATCAACCTTGACAATTTTGTCAACTTCACTATTATCAAATCCAAAATATTTGATCGACGACAATTCTTGAGTATTACCACCTCCACCGGCTCCATGCACAACATTCCACTGAACCAAAATGTACATAAATAGGGTGAAACTACCTGTTGTTGGCCACCTAACTATACTTTCTGAATGCGGTGATAATGAAAAATTATCCGATAGCCTGAAATCTATTTGAGGCATAGTATGGCTTAGCTTGAAGCATTAAGAATTGATTACAACATAAAAATAAAATTTGCTGTTATAATAATTATAATGTACAAAAATAATTTATTTGAAGGAATATGCATTTTACCGGTTCTCGGACATGCGTCACATTTCTCGTACGGCCAAGGACCTGTTGTCGGACGGGTGTCGTCCAAGAAAATTAAAACAAAATAATGGATGGACTATATATTTTTCAAATTTTGTCTATGGATATAGAGGAGAAGAAATATATGAGTGACAGATGTAAAAAAGCACGTAAATGAAAATTTTCTTCTTGAATAAAAATAAAACAGGTTAGGGCAATACAAATGATAAAAAAATAATATCCTACTACTAAATTTAATTTGGGATTAATGATAAGATCTGAACGAAGTAATTACTTTTTTAAATATTTTTTTTAACTCATAACTATCACTTAAAGTTGAAGTTTGGTTTGTGAATTCTACAGAATTAAGTAGAACAAGAGATCGTACAAAAGAAGCCATCTCCTTATCGTTTTTCTTCCATCTTTTTTTTTAAATGGAAAGTCCTTCATTTTTCCAACCCTTAATAATGACGGTAGAGAGACTGTCATTATAGGTTGTGGGCCAGTTTTGCGGAGCTCATATCAGATGATTTTCAAGAAACTCTGTATGGAATTGTAGTTTTGGGAACACCAAATTCCTCGCCAAATTCTTTTACTGCCGTTCTTACCAAGACTTCTTTTTCTCTTATTGCTTATTGTGAAACCAGTTGAAAGTTTTCATGTGAATAGGAAAATTGTTTCCTTGTATGTAGTAATATTTTTCAGTCGATTGTTGACTTGGCGACTATTTTTATTTGGGATATTATTTAAAGAAGTAGGTGGGTAGCCCTTTCCATATAAACAATGTAAAATGTCCGGGAACTAGTCGACCTAACCTGTTCTTGGACACCTTTTCAAGTGTTTCGAATTTGTCACCTTTTGGCATTTACCTGTCCGAAATCCTCTTTTTCTTTTTTTTTTGTTCAGGGGTTCCGGCCCCAAGGAGAGGAATCTGAAACCAGACACTCTATATATGGTCCGAGACCATAGAGTAGTGTGTGGTTCGACCCACTAAACCTCTCCTCCGCATTAGGACGTCAGGGATAAGCCCTTTAGTGTCCCAATCTTCTCACTTAATTTGACCTCTTTTCCTGAATCGGTCTTAACGTCTAATTTGGAGCAAATAATTTTCTCAAAATAGAATCTTTAATACTAATTTACTATTTCTTTTGTGTTTTGTCGCAAGATGTCCGACAACGGTTAGTGTCCGGCTATCAGGTACTTCTACCCTAACAATGAAAAACTTGGATGAATTTTGCTTATAGATTTTCAGCCGATAAAGAGAGTCATTGTTACAATGAAATTGATTGTATGATTGCATAAAAACATTTATTAAACAAATTCATTGAAGTCATGAAACTTTTCATCAATATAATAAAATTAATTGTTTCAATGCTCCCAGTTCATTAATATAAAGGATTATTTCATCAACCTGAAAAAATATATTTTAAACTAAATTTGAAGATTTTTCTGTAGTGAGAAAGGTATAAATCTCTATTTATACCTTTCTTTAAATCATCTATTGTACACTCACTGAACGCAAGCTTGAAATCCATATCAATCTATAACAAAAACTATGTCCTCACATCTGTAAGATTGCATACAAGAATTCAAATTCTTATCAGCCTGTATCCAGATGAAGTTTTATAGAAAGGCCACTTGAAAATAATTTCTAAAGTTTCTTTCGAGTTTTTAATGGAGCTTTGTTGCTGATGCATGCTGAGAATCATGCTTTCTAAACTGTTCTGCTGTCAGATTATCAATTTTCAATGCCCTTGAACAAGTTTCTGCATTTTCTTCTTTTTTTTGCATTTTCTTCCTATTTTTCTACTTGGTGTTGGTTGTTACGCCCCCTAGCGACCATTTCAGAAACTTGATAATATTTTCCAGGTTTTTCTCTTGGCCGTTTTAGTAGTAAAATTTTTCACCGCCAGCATCTACGATGAATAGTTGTCCAGATACAGCATTCTTAGTTGCCCACCGTGTACTTATCAAAAAGACCAATAGAATTTTATCTTTACCTATCAGGGGACTTCGTGCATGTCTGGATTTTCTCTGTGTTTTTGCTTTGTGTTCAATTACGTGTTGTTAGACCCTTTATTGAAGTTTTTCATTGAATTATTTTTACGTCGAAATCAAAATGATAATACATCCGTATGGGTGCTGAAATAGAAACATTTCCACTCTAAATACCTATATTGATATTGTAATAATGAATGTATCTCTCACCCTTGTTCACTACACTTTAATACTACAAATGAATAATAATTTATAGTGACTGTGAAAAAAAAACATTAAGCCAATAAATAATACTTCATTGTGTTACTGAATTAATTTCCATAATATCATAATTATTGACTAAATGAAAAAAAGTTGATAAAGATCCTTCATCGATACTATGAATAGTATTTTCTTCAGTGATGTGATCCTTTTCATACGTCAGAACCAAAGTTTACTAATTAGTAAACTTTGGTCAGAACTGTCCTCGTGCATGTTACGACTTTTGTCCTTTCTCCATGACCCTTCGTCTTGTTCTCACAAAAGACTTGTTACTGCAGGTACATATCATAATGATTGTCACCTCACCACGAAGCTGGCTAAGTTGAAGCCCCAGTTTGGAACTTTCTAAAGTCTGAAACTTTCAAATAATCAATTGATATGTATATCAACATGCTTTTCAGGAGATAACATATTTCATTTACTTCGATGCAATTAATCATTTTGAATAAATCTTCCAATTTCAGACATCAAGTATCAGCCTTACCATAATCAGACATCTCAACTCTTAAGAAAACAACCGAAAACAGTAGATTTCTAGAAACAACAAAATTTGTCATAATCCTCAAACCAAAAACTGTGATTTCAGTATGGTAATGGTAATGTCGAAATATTTAATGCCTAAATTCAAACTTCAATCAGATGGCTTCCTAAACATCATCAATCAATAATCATTCTTTATGAAAAATACAACTTATCAAAACTCATAATTCAGTGTTCGTCATTCAATGGCTGATTTCCTCTACCATTCAATGGTCAGTTTCATTTTATCAATGGCTGATGTCTTCGCTTTCCATTGCAATAATTTCTGACTCCAGCCCTGTCCTTTTTACGACCGGGTTCATTGTTTTAAGCTCCAAACTGTTCAAATCGTAATTTCGGACAATTAAATCTCTTATGTCCTGGCTCATTACAGTTTAAACACATCAACTTTTGACTACTTGAATGAGTTTCACGATATGTTCACGACCAGCTAAATCACTACCGTTATGAAATGTCAATCACTCTTTTAAAGTCTTGTAGTTACTGCTAAAGGCTAATTGTTTTATCACCGAGTCATTTATGCCACTAAAAATAATGTTTATTTTGTCAGTTATGTGAGGTGATCTGGTTCTCAGAACAGTGTTTCTATCATACAAACTGTCACTTTTATTGACAATGAAGTGTATGGTATTGATTGTTTAAGTTTACATAATATGTCAAGTATGTATTTGTTTGAGCGTTATTTCTGTGAAAGCATGGAGCGTTGGTGCGAGCCACAAACTGGATGCTCATCCAATTTTTGCCTCCACTCAGACCCATGCTAACTACTTCACTACTTACTTTTTAGTTATGAAAAATAACTGAAGTCAGCATGTTTGGATACACCAAGCACTGGGAAGTTTGTTCTGGATATCTCCGGAAGAATAAGGAACTTTTTTAATGTATTTTTTACCTGTTTGCTCCTCTTAGAAAGAAAAGTATTGTAACAATATTAGAATTACATTTTCCATATCCCTATTCCTATTCCTTCATACCGTTTTAGGTGACTATAAGATTCAAAAATAAAATTCACGTAGATCCGTCCAGTTGTCATCGCTCTATAGGTATGGTGAAGTAGGAAGGGGTAAGATAGGAATTTATCAAGAAGTGAAAAAACATTTTGTAGAAAAAGATGTTTTCACGATGAATTTTGAGGCGGATAAAAGAATATTTCGAATAACGTGTACATAATGATGTGATGATCACACATGGAACAAATATATATGTACGCGAACGTTGTAAAACACGTTGAGCAAAGGGGATGAAGATTTTTGTTCTCTCAGCATACACGAAGGAATTCCAATGTTTATGGAAATCACGAATATTAATGGCAATGTTAACATATGGAAAAAAATGCGGGCTGTAATAGCTGTCATCCGCTATGAGGAATTGAATGCTTTTTTTGAAAAGGTTTCTTGAATCTTGATGAAAATATATTAAGCTTTGCTTGAATAAAATTCTGGGTGAAAAAATATTCACTTGCCTAAACCAATAAACGATCCCGTTCTGCTAATAAAATATGTTATGCTGTATGCTGTTGTTGCAGAAGCTCGTCACTCCTCAGCAATGAACTATGGTATGATCCGATTGGTTTTGGGCAGTCGAGCTAACTCAAGGAATTCTATGAATTATTCTAGTACCGACACCTACCCAAAATAGTAGTAGTCTCTGAGATTTGAACGACCCTGCCGTTAACGTTCAGAGTTGATATTTGGTTTTCTTGACGCAGTATCTTGAGATTTGCGCATTACATATATTTATTTGGGGTTGTAATAAACTGAACAGTATTTAATTCATTATGTACAGTATAATATCACAAGCAGTCAGTATAATATTGTATAAGAGTCAGTATTTCTGTTAAAAATGATAAGTAAAAATGGAATTTTTGAGCAGTAAAAGTACTATTTGGCCTGTATTTCTATGTTCACTATTGTGATTCTAATGGTCAGTGAAAATTTATGAAATGTCAGTATGACTTAGCTGGTAATAATTCCACAAATGTACAGTAAGAAATAATAAATGGCCAGTATGCAATAGTCAGTAATAATTTTAACTAACTCAAACTAACCCAAACCTGATACACATAATACCAATACAGAACACGTCAATTATGATATATAATAATAATTGTAATGTTAACCTGGTGCTAACCAACGAGCCGCTGCATATTTTCCATCAATTTCTATTATCAACACAAACTAACCCTAACTAACCCAAACTAAATCCGCCTCTCAAAGGAACCTGTCTGACTACTTCATCATGACATAAAGGCAGAGTGTTTTCTCTTTACTAATTTGTGTTTCGTTCCGTTGTAAAAATGTTTGTATTTATACGAAATAAAATATATGACCAACCATTCATTATTTTACTGTCGCTTTATTAATTTTATGGACTGTCCATTATTTTCACCAGGCATTTACTAATTTATTTGATCGTTTTTTTATGATACTGAGTCTTGATTATTTATTTCTACCATTTATTATTTTCACTGACCACTTCTTTATGTTACTGACCCTTCATTATTTTTGCTGACCATTTCTTTATATTACTAACCGTTAATTATTTCAACCGACCATTTATTATTATACTGACCATTTATTATTATACTGACCATTTATTATTTTTACTGACCACTTCTTTATGTTACTGACCCTTCATTATTTTTACTGACCATTTCTTTATATTACTAACCGTTAATTATTTCAACCGACCATTTATTATTATACTGACCATTTATTATTTTTACTAACCACTTCTTTATGTTACTGACCCTTCATTATTTCAACCGACCATTTATTATCATACTGACCAAGGGAAATAAAATAATGGCAAAGAGTACTGTCCATAAAATTGAAATACTGACCAATGGATAATCAGGATGTTAATATTGAACAATCTCTACCATAATGGCTATATGACTTTAATCTTTCAAGTCAGTTTCAGAAATCCAAACTTCAGAGGAGAAAGTAACTTCAAAACATTGCAGGTCTGGCCTCCACTCCTCTAGGCAAGATCAAATGACTATTTCCTCATCTTCTTTCTTTCCATTCAAAATAGTTTGAATAGCTGAAAGTCGTTCGAGAAGCCGGTGTAGGTTGGCAAAACTGCAGTCTCTATACAGTGTGTCCAGAATAGAGTGATATATACATGACACTACATATAGAGATATATATTGAAAACGGTAAGAGATTCAACGTCGCTTAAACTCACATCATTAATACCTCGATTCACGAAAGTATTTAGGTAACGTGTTATGAATAATGTTTACTCTTGTTAGCTTTTCATTTCCACCTCAATATATTACTGCGTCCAACTGGAGTTACTCGACGTCTTGAGTATATTTGTTCCCTGTTTACACTTTTTTACCTAACTTTACCAGTAATTGACTAATTGTTTAGCAGTATTGAATTCTCAGGACAAAAATTTTAACTGATTTATCTTATACTACAAATAAAACGCATATTCAGAAAAAAAAAATTCTCTAAAATTAGATTTGTTTATATGTTATTGTACCCTTTCTGCATGTCCCGATTTAATTACCTACATTTGGCGAATACTGCTTCTATGAAAAGAATAACTGTTTATACAAATCCATCCTTTTTACGAGCGAAACAACCTTCACCAAACGAGGTGTGTTTGATCGGCAAAATAACCATATTTGGAAACTGGAAAATTCACACTTAACCATAGAACAGGATCATGAAAAGGAATTTCCTACCAATATTCAGTATGACATAATTGGTGATTTTATTATTGGATCTAGTTGTTTTCTTTCAAATGTATGACAAAACATGTAGTCTATGCGTGCGCAATTGGATTACTGCATTTTTGAGATGCAGTTCGCAATTTCCTAGGTGAATGATTGCCGCACAGATGGTTTGGTCGTGGCAGTGAATTTCCATGGCCGTAGTGCGGATTTGAATCCTATGAACTATGGATGTATTCTTTTGGGATTACCTGTGTTAAATTCTTCCGAAACAAACAAGGAATCTCATCGAAGTAAGGCACTATTTGGTAAAAGTCGGGGTAAAAGTATACTGAGAAAATGCATGAAAGTTAAAAGATGGACATTTTGCGTATCTGTAGAAGTGATTTTTGTACATTATCAGTTCATGATCAATTCATTATTCATTATATTAGAGTATGCTCTCACAGTCACATTTTTCTCATACGGTGCATTTCTGTATTAGAACGAAATTATTATATACAAACATACATAGTACTGACTGCTGAAAATGAAAAAATGATATCTGGGGGCCAGTTTGAAGATCCAAATCTAATGGATAGGCTGGTCAATGGATGTCTCATTTTGAAGGTATTTTCATCTTTATAGCATCCTTAAAGATTGTAGTCGCTGTCACTTTCTAATACCAAAATAATAGGAATAAGTTAGTTCCTACTTTTTTCTCAAAATGGTACCCAACTGACATTTTGACATTTAGCCAGTACCGGTGACTGTATAAAATGCAGTACGTTCTTACATATTGTGGATCCAAACTTCGTTCTATTATATTGAACGGTTCCCACAAAAGCGAGGGAAACAAACGTATTTAAGAACCAGTTTTTTTCGTAATAGTAACCCCGTATACCTACTATTCTGCTAAATGTGAGTTACCTTACTTGATTCAATATTGCCTCCTTTTACTGCCGCTTTAAGCGATCACGGTAAAGAAAGGAATACCATTGGTTCAAGAGTTTGGTTCCTGTGAATTAAGGTTATAATAATTTGCCACCACCTGAATTTTCCTAGGGACTACGGTATAAAAAGTCATAGCAGTGGTTTAAGAGTTTTCCCTGAAATTCATGACTCATAACATCTATGTGTACTTCCAACGTGTGCGAAAGTGCGAATTAGTGCTCCGACGCGTTTGCGATGAGTGCTGATCTTGGTATTCGTTTGTCATAAACATCTTTCAAGGCTGCTGTTTTGTCAGGGAAATTTGAAAAAAAAATGGAATTCTCATTCAGATTTATAAAAAGAATCTTAATCTCGATACCTATACTTGACATTGTGTGTTCCTGACTGTTCCTTGTTGAATTGGTGAGCATAGCGATACACAGAATGTGCATCTTCATATATGAACCTCCTTAGTTTTGACATTCACGCCTCCCAAATTACCTCTCTCTACAGCGGCGTTGCCACTTATAAATGAATTTTCCAAGATATTGCAAGACTGCTATTATTTTATCATTTGAATTTGAATGTGTTTTTCAATTATACTTTCTGATCACGGGGAGGGCGTTCTGATCCCCAAAACCCCCCTGTTGCTTAGCCCCTGATCATAAGGGATGAATGATTTGCCACCGCTTATATTTTCCAGGCGATCAAGGTATGAATATACCAGTGGTTTAGTAGTTTGATTCTTATCAATTGAGGGACCTAGTGTTTTGATGAGTAAATGATCATTATAGCATTCATAAGGCTTCAACCATCTGTCACCGCTGTTTGGTGGTTCTTGTCAAATATCATAATTTTGTTCAACACTGATAATGGAGGGACTCAACCCTTTTTTAATTGAGGTGAGTTTATGCTGGCCAACAGTGAAGCTGAGCTTGGTAAAATTAGTTCATTAGGTGTTTATTTTATTTGTCAACTGAAAGCTAGTCCGATAATCCACTCCATATTTTATTTGTGACATATCAAATCATGACGTTTGTTGAAAGAGAAATAAATTCAACACTTGGGATATTGTTTAATTTTTTTACTTGTATTAAAATACCAAAATGCCAAATTCTTGAAAAGAAAATGAGTTTTTTCTCCACACTATTTCACTGTTTCATTATTTTTATCAAAACACGATGGATCAGTGTACACGGTGATTCACGGTCTATGGTACATTAGAGGTTTACGGGGAACCAGCTATGGGATCGTTCTGAAAATTTGATCATATACAAAAGACGTGATGCTCTATCGATCTAGAACGTTTTCAGCGATGCAACGTTGCCGGTTTCTTGAAAAAGTAACAACAACTTTGCTATTTCAAATAAGACACCCTGTATATTACTGTATTTTCCGCTTCTCTATTGGTTTTTGAGTATTTTTTTAATGATACTTCCCTGTACCTATCTTGAGCGGTTTTCCAGAAGCCCCCATCTCACCATAAAGAATTTCTAGTTATGAAGATATCTCAAATAGAGAGTCTACGCGGCGACATTGAACAACGATTTGGATCTGTTAAAACATGAATAAGACAGGCAATCGATGTTATTCCAATTTCCAATACATGAGATTCAAACAAAATGCTCACAAAGCAAAGCATTTACGAAGCGGGCAGAGATGTGATGTGCGGCGCGGGGCCAGCGGGCGGAAAATATGTTTCCGTTCGAACATTCAGGGGCACCCTCAATCGTTAATGAAAATGAGTATAGGCTGTAGTATTATTGATCACTGACAGTCAAAAAGTTGATGATTGCTATAAATCGATTTATCCTGCAAGTTCAACACTAAACTTAGTGATGTTCTCAATCTGACATTAGTGAGAAATGCGGTATAATGTCGAGGTCAAAGAAACATCCCTTGAGCTCCGTTGTCGGGAGGTAAACTGCTAAGACGGCTTGAGGAGTGTTGTAGTTGCCAAAGCTCGGCTGACTTAAGCTTGTCCACGACGACGCAAGAGAGCAACCTCCTCTCTTGTGCTCTGGTATACCACCTTTCTTCAACATATACAATCATATACAAGGCGACAAGGCGAATATGACACCAACGATACGCGACCGCGACAATGAGAGCAGTCGTGTATCGGTGTTGTAATATCCGCCTAAAGATCCAGGAATGTAAATAAATGTGAATTATATTAAAATGGATAAACAATCCAGCCATAAATATGTGATATTTTACTTATGACAGATGGTATACTGATTCATAATATTATGATACATGCTTTTTGACGAATTGACCATTTTTGTCTGATAAACCGATTTTATTTGTTTTCCTGAAGATTTTATTGCTCTTCAGAATTCCTGAACAAGTGAATTCTTCATATTTCGCACCCCAACAAGGGCACACTATGATAGGAAATACATTACATAGAAGCGCCTTGTTGCGCCGAAGGTGCGGTTTGGTCTAAAATTTAATAACAATTAATTCAAATTGATATATCAGATTTTCGAACTAACATGGATTTTGTTTTCAGTTTTTCATCCTAACATTGATCGACATCAAGTGTGGACTGGGATCTCATCTTAAGGCTACATGCTCAAATATAAAGTGTGTGAGGTTGTTAACCCGACCAAGGATAGGCTTCCAAATGTTGAGGATTTTCACACTACTGTTACTGCCCTCATCTTGTCCAAGCCATCAGCTTCTGAGAATTTCCGCTACCTCCATGGTTCGGGTTATGTGTTGCCGAAGCCTTACATCCTATGAGCGCTTAGTTTATCGATTTCATTTTTTTTTAGCTTGTGCTATTAATTTGAATTGCTATTGAAATTGTTCGCGACTCTGATAGTTTTCTTGGTACATCGTATTGTCAGTAATGCATTTGCCGTAGTTTTATTTTAACTACCTGAGGTTGAGCTTAACATTAAAAAAAATGTTTTTGATAGATCCAATAGGTTATATTCGCACCTCCCCCCTGTATCTTCCCCTCATTACGAGTAGTATACACTGTTTTAATATGACGACTTATTTATTTATTCGAGTTCCAATGACATATTCATCTATGTCAAAACAAATACATGAACAGTTATTAAGTGTTTGATAATGAGACTTTTGAGTCTGTTTTTGATTTTTCATAGTTTTATTAAAGTTGACTGGATATTTCACAGTCATGGTTGAGCAAGTTCAGTTTTCATAATCAGTACCGAAAGTGAGTTTGGAATGAGGTATAGAGCAAGTTGATGATTCACATTCGCTTTCAATCTCCAAATATGCATATTATATGGTCCAAAACTTGCACGAGCAAAAACATTGTTCCTATTGTTAATACTCCCTGTCCTCTTATTCTACACACTGCTGGTCAAAATTTCGGGAAAACATCCTCACAAGTTACTTTATGACAAAAAGTTTTAGAAATGTCTACACATAACCATCATCAGGGGCTTGTTCGAAATGACTGTATCTCCGTCTCGACCCATGTTAAAATAAAATTTTTGGTCGTAGAAAGTGCTGTTTGAACTAGGGACACCCATAACTCCTATAAATCATGCATAAAGTGATTATGTCATTTCGGACAACTAATTTATTAAATATGCAACATTGATGTTGTATAATTATTACATACGTGGTTATCTCGACAAGTTGATAATCCATATTTGATGTGAGTTTGAAATATGTACTAGGTATAATTATTCCTATAAATTGACAGTGAGTATAATGTGTCCTTCTGAACATATACATGTGTACGATTCAAAATAATGTGTTTTGTGCTATTTCTCACCAGTGTTGCCAACACTTTTACACACACGGATTGCTGGAATAGTTACGCTCGTCCGTCATGATGCCTATATTAGACTTTTTAACTTACATCAGCAAATTTCCTTCTCATTGCCACGTATATTGAAAAAAAACTTTGTTCGCGAGAGAAATCCTGAACTAGTTCGGGATTGAAATGCATTCGCGGGACACAAAAATCCTCGTTCGGAGGTCAAAATTCGGCGTTTGCGCAACAAAGTTATTGTGTTCAGAACTGATTCTGAACACCTTCGATAGATCCCCAGGGTCCTGCAAACGGACCTGATTTTGTTAATCATTTCTCAAATTACAAAAGCGATTGTTCATATGTTATAAAAGCATTTGGTGACACTAATTCGTACTTTTTAAATAAACTTTTTAGTGATTTTGATGAATGTTACATGAAATTGAATAATAATTTGTACAAATAAATTTTCAATCTTTTTTATTGAAATGATCATGCATACTTTGAGCTCCAGCGATGTGGATTTAGAAGAATTGCTTGCAAATCATGAGGTACCGAAAGTACACTGTGTCCCATTTCGGTCGAGACTGCAGGGTAATAAAAGTAGTAGAGCAGTGGGGTATTCGCGAACCCGTGCCACTTTTCCGTGAATCTTACAATGCCGCACATAGTGTTGGTCCCAGATACAGGTCGAAAACAAAAGTTTGCACTTTTTGGGGTGCTGTCATATCTCACACACCATTTGAAATAGAAAAAAAGTTAAAATTGATTCTGATAGATATTTTTGCGTATAGAATGCAGTGACGTACTGGAAAAAAAAATTGGGTCACCGTCCACCGTCAATGGGTTACAACACAAAGTTCGTAGTTTTAAATGGGACCCTGTATTTTTTAACGTCCAAGTCTTCAATATTTTTTCTGTGATTGTACTGATATGTTACACATATTTTTTTAGGTTATAGATACCAAAATCAGACAATGTATTTTCTTTATGGTCTTCATTCTTTTCACGTATCTATAAAGTATGCCCCAATAAATATTTAAAAATATTTATAACTCCAAGCGTCCACCAGGGCAGCGTTCGGAGATTAAAATTGACATTGAAATAGACCTTTATTATCTTGTTTTGAGTAAGTTGTTGCGGTATGCGAGTTGTAGATGGCAGTTTGAACGATTGATATAAGGTGACTATGACTAATATTGGTTGGGGGATACTTTATCGAAATTACATGAATCAAAAACCTGTGAAAGAGCTATTTTCCATCATTTTGACATCTTAGGCTTAAAAAATTATAAAGTGTGACACATCAGTATAATCAGAAAAATATAAAAGAATTTGACGTTACAAAATACAAGGTATCCCATTAAAAAAAAGACAACTTTGTGCTGTAACCCACAAACGGTGACCCCAATTTTTTTTTAGCACTCCACTGCATTCTACGCGGAAATATCTATCAGCACCAATGTTTACTTTTCTTCTATGTCAAGTAGTGTGCGAGATATGACAGCAGCCCAGAAAGTGCAAATTTTTGTTTCCATCCTGTATTCTAGAAACGAAACGTTATAGGTTATTTCTGTTAACGGCATTGTAGATTTCATGAAAAAGTGTAACGGGTTCGCGAAATTTGTAATGGTCTAGCTTTATTATTAGCTGAGATACGCTGCAGTCTCGACCAAAATGGGACACAGTGTACAGTGTACACAGTTCTTCGAGGATACTATTCCTAAAATGCGTTCGCGGGTTACCTAGATCCCAAATTAGTTCGGCAGAACACATGCATGCGCAATGCAGTAGTATGCTCACTAATTCCGAAAAAGTTCAGCGTTTCGCCCGCAAACAAAACCAAATTCCACCACTTTTTTTATGAACATAGCAGGGACAAGAAATATAGTATAGTTGATTGAAGTCAGTGATTTAAACTGCGATTTTGATTTTAATCACATGATTTATCTTGAAAAATCGTTGATTTTCACATGAATAAAAAAATATATTTTTCCTTCTCTGCTCCCATTTTTTAAGAGTAAAGTTAAATTAAGTCATCAAAATACAATTATTGCCTTGCCGATGCTTTATTGGTTTTGTTTTTTTTAATTAGTTTTTAGAGTTAGTTTTCAATCATGTTTCACAAATTTTGTTATAAAAAGGACGCTAACACACCAACACGTTATATATGACCCAAGTCAAGTGTGACAGTAGTTAAGTTGCATTGTGTTATGTGTCAAAACTTGAAATTAAATATTATAGTCGGAATAAATCTATCTGAAATATTATTATTTAAAAAGACACAATACATATAAGAGAAAGATTTCCCGCAAAAAAATCGATTTGAATAAAAAAAATCCGATTTAAATAGAAAAAAAATCGGATTTTTTTATTTTTTTCAAGAAAAAGCAACACTGCTCTCAAATTGGAAAGGCCTTTTGTTAGGTACTAACCTACCTACTACCATACTGCTGCTTGGATTTTCAAAATCGTTTCTCGTGTTCAAAAGATAGGAAGCTCTTGATTGTCAACAACACGCTTTCCAAAAAGTGCCAAAATTGAATGAATTTTACTCAAACCTATCGAATGGGTTACATATTATAGTTTACCATCTGTTCAATTTGGCGTAAGCATGGCTTTGATGAACACAAATTCAATATACACTGTGGGCCAAATTAAGTTATAACCTAGTTTGATCCTTAATAACTTTTTTGTTTGTTTATGGATTTAGATGAATTTTGGATATGATATTGGTCAATATGTTCTGGAAGTTCCTCCAAAATTGAGTTTTCGAATTTTGAACAGGACCGGACTTACGACGTTTTTATAAAATTGGTGCATTTAAGCTCGTTGCAAAAACGAACTGCGCTACGTACAGACCAACTGATATATTTTTTGAGAAGGACATTAGTGGGAAAAGGTATCCTGATAATATCAATATTTTAGAACCATAACCCAAGAAACTATGGTTTTTTTCTATATGATGGTGCTTGTCCGCATTAAAACTATTTCACTTCGTTTTGATCAAAATTTCTTGAAATTCCATTGCAACGTGGATTATCAGGATACCTTTTCCCACTAATGTCCTTCTCAAAAAAATATATTAGTTGGTCTGTACGTAGCGCAGTTCGTTTTTGCAACGAGCTTAAATGCACGAATTTTATAAAAACGTCGTAAGTCCGGTCCTGTCCAAAATTCGAAAACTCAATTTTGGAGGAACATCCAGAACATATTGACCAATATCATATCCAAAATTCATCTAAATCCATAAACAAACAAAAAAGTTATTATGGATCAAACTAGGTTCTAACTTAATTTGGCCCACAGTGTAGATGTTAGCATTAGCACTTCCACTTCCAAGTGAAATTGAATGTAATTCAGGCAATCCAGGCATTATTATGTGCTATGTTTAAATTTCAACAAAATAACTGTTACATAATTTTTGTTTTAAATAACTGCCTAAAAACTGGTAAAATGTTCATTCATTTTAAGATTTCGCGCGTTATGGCATAACAGTTATTAGTTACAATATGGCATTATTATCGGCTTGAATCTGCAATCAACTGTATAATTGGCTGCATGTACATTCATAACCTCATCACTTTTTGTTATTGTTGTTGTGAAGATATAAAAATGACAATGCAGAATAAAAAAGAATAAATGTCGTCGAAGCAAATAAACGTTTTGCTTTCAGTCTCATAGGAGGCATAGGTATGAGATGGTGAATCAAAGCTATGCAGAAAATTTAATTTTTGGGGAGTAAACTAGGCAAACAATCAGCTTATATTGCTGTTAATGTCTGGGTTACATTCAATTTCACTTCGTAGTGGAAGTTATCAGAAGTTGATTAGGTATGCAGGGAATGGTTAGAAATAAACAATCTTATATTCAACGGAACGTCTATTCAGTTCAGAATATTACAAACAACTTGACACTAAACAGAAATAAAATAATAAAAATAGAAATTAGAAGCCTCCGCATGGCACAAAACCAGTTAGGACGAAAAAGTTGTTTTCGGCGCCACAATAATCAATAAGGAACAGAACTTGTTACGCATCTTTATTGGGAAATACAACATTCTCCCTCAATATTAAAGGTGCTTTCAGAGACTGAAATATTCAACATTGAGTGGTATGAATAAAAACGAAGTAAATGCTAATACTTCAAATTTAAGCATCTTCTTCTAAGTATCTGCTTAATCATGGAGCATTTGTTCAGTTCCGGTATATACTTAACGTCGAAGCATCTACTATACTGTGTGAAGTATCTACTTCAAGCCCATAGTATATTCTTCAACAGGCTGTAGCATCTTCTCACTGCGTCCACTTAGTTTTTTTTTTTAACGGCAGACTCGTGAAATTTTTGCTGATGTTTATAATATTTGAGATAAGGAATACAAAAATAACTTTTATTCAAACTGATTGTCTGTGAACACCAAGTTTTGCGTTTCCCTGAGATAAAGCCTGACCGTTTATTTGTATTGTTTTGCATATCAGTGAAATTGTTGAAGAATTAAAGTGGTAAACTATATCCCAGGTTGGGTAAAAATGTCGGATTCAGGAACGGTGTGAGCATCCATGGATTTAACAGCATATCCGAAATCGCATATCCGAAAATACGCCCCAGGTGAGGGCTATTTATTCCGTTAACCGAAAATGCAAATCTGGTCGAGATCTGTCAAAGAGCGATCTGAGAGCGCTCTAGAGCGGTTAACCGAAATCGCTATTAGTTTTCAAAAAGTCGGATGTTATGTCAACTCCTGAAGTGCCATAACCATTGGCTCATAATCCGCTGTTAGTCCGTGTAGCATAATAACACCTAGGAATTCATCATCTAGCGGTTTTTCCATGGATAAAAGTTGGGGCAGAGCCAGGACTTCATCAACATAATGCCAAATTTTTACTTTGTGATGAAACATAGATTTCTTGATAATCCCAGTCGCCTATGAAGTCCTTTGTCTTCAAATGCATTTTCACAGGACCTCCACGCTTCGCTAGCTGTTATGCTTGGGTCACATGAGGATACGTCGACTTATCCAGAGAAAGAATTATTTTGGAGAGAGCCTTCTCTCCACGACGAGCTTTTGTATAGCACTAGCCACTGTAGACGGCCACTCCATAGCTATGCAGTTCCAAAGTACGTCTAATTTTGATAACTCACCCATCTGAAACCCCCAGTCGCTGTAATTTGCACGCCCCTTGAGCTTGTCAACAGGGGTGCCTGTTTGTTTGAACTTTCGTTAACCGCCATTCTAACTTTATCACGACGATGGATGCACAACCCCTTGTACCTACTACCGAACTAACAAACAAAAAAACGCGTTATATAATCACACCCACGAGCTCTGGGCCATAACCCATTAGAAGTTGATTATGCAGGTAATGAGTGATTACAAACGACCAAACTAAAATAGAAATACAAGCCGCATGGCCAAAAAAAAAAAAAAACAAAAAACCAGCTTGGACGAAAAAGTATTGTTTTCGGCGCCACAATAATAAATAAGGAACAGAACTTGTTACGCATCTTCAATATTGGAAAATACAACAGAAGTGACAGATTTCCGCTTGCCAAATGGAAATCATACGCTACCATTCACATTGTACTTGGCGTAGGCGTGACTTTGAGCACAAATTCGATGTAGATGGTAGCATATTCCCGTTTGCCAAGCTGAAATCTATCACTTCCACTTCGAAGTGAAATTGAATGTAAAACTTACGTAGCTGGATCTCCTTTTCAGCTAGGTACTCAAGCATTCACTCATCTTCCAGGTCTTCTGAGCAAATGAATATCATTTGACGTGATCTTGGATTTAGACTAACTTAACCGCGGCGCAGCGAATGTTCAAAAAAAGACCAAACAACGATTTAGACAAATGTTTGGGAAAAAGTGACGTAATACTAATTCTTTATCAAATGTGAAAGATATTTTTTTGAAAGAATTTGCTAATTTTGTCAATGCAGATTTTCTTGACCCACTTCAATATAAGTAAATATTTGACAATTTGGTTAAAAAAAGCTCGATATTTGCTGTTGACAATTATAATCATAAGATCAAACGAACTTACCTGTGAAGTTCGATCTTGATTATATGAAGGCCTCGTTGAAGTAAATAAGGTGGAATGTAGTACCTCCGTCTCTGGCGTTATCAGTCACATATTTTAAAGTAAAAAAAAAACTCACCCTTTCACCGCACACCCCTCGTCTCTCCGGCTCTCACATCAACCTCCAGTCTTCATTCACAGCCGACATTTCTGCAACTATTTGGGGATCGGGAAATTAGGGAGGGACCTTATTTACTTCAACGAGGCCTTCATATGATCAAGATCGAACTTCACAGGTAAGTTCGTTTGATCTTATGATTATATTTGGCCTCGTTTCGTAAACAAGGTGGAATGTAGATATTTAGAGTAAGTTGCAAAAAATAAGTTTTTTATTGGTAGGTAATTTTATAACATTCTATTGGGTACTAGAACCTACCCTAAGGTTAGAGATCTAACCAAAAACAAAAATAAACTGAATAAAGGAGAAAAACGTAGAAACAAAACTAATTTTCTCAAAAAATGCAAACTTAACTGCTAGTGAAACAGAACGAATATCAAAATTGCTAATGATACATATAAAGTGTAGCAAGACGATCAACATTAAATTGTCAAAACTGCCTCAGCGAAAGTTTGGGTCGACCTAAGAGGCCTGTTATAGACCTGTGCAAACATTATTGAGTTGCTAGACCAACCCGCTGATAGTCTGATTGTATCGAAATTGACACCTTTTCTGCTCGCTGCTGAGGTGAAAGCATGCATGTCTTGTGCTGTGAGCAGAAAATTTGTCGGTATCAATACCGCTTTTTCGCAGAATATTTTTTACCCACCGACTCAGCGTCTGTGCGGATAATTCCTTATAATGTTTGATTATTGAAATGAATAAACTTTTAATTGGTCCTCGCAGAAGTCCTGCTTTCTCTAAGTAAACCAGCAGGGTCGAGGCTACGCAAATTTCTGGATCAGAATTCAATACGGGCTGGAACTTGTTTCTCGCTGATGTTTTGATTCTTCTAGGAATCGCGATTTCGATTTTTACGTTCGATATATGTATGTTAGTGTACGTTTGAAGACGTTGACCCGTCGCTAATGCTAGTAAGGAAACTAGTTTTTGCAAAAGGATATTTAAATTTATTTCCGCATTTTCAAGATTCCTGAGAAAAACCAACACAATCGACGGATCCCAAGTATTAAGATATTTAGGCATACTTGGTCTTAGCATGTAAACCCCCTTGAAAAACTTTTGAATTCTAAAATCCTGAGAAAGATCGGGTGCAATCTGAGCTAATGAGCATCGGTAAGTGTTTAGCGAGCTGTATGAGGCTCCCCTGTTGAATTGCATGGTGAGGAACTCTAAAACCTCTGTTGGTGAAACTGAGAATGAATCGGTCTTTTTCGAGGTACAAAACTCCCACCATAGCTTGAGGCCCGATACATATTGTTTTGATGTGCTATCGGAAATGGATGCCATACAAATTTCCAAAGATGATTCGGGAACTTGGCCTAGTTGGAGCGCTTTCCTGATAACAGACCCCCCATCAAAGATATAGGTGTGTTGACAGCGGGTGTTGTAATCTGCCAAAAGAGAGAAGATTGTTTCTTGGTTCGAATTTCAATGGTTCACAAACCAAAAGCGATATAAATAGGTGATACCATGGCTGATTTGGCCATACCGGGACCACCAAAATACCCTGCGCTTGGTCAGGGATGATTTTTTCCAATGTACGCAAAATAACCGAAAAAGGAGGAAAGGCGTAAAAGAAAAAACTCGACCAATTTAACGTAAATGCATCTATAGCACTGGCATATAGGTCATTCGACCATGACACATAGGCAAGGCATTTCGCATTCAAACGACTCGCAAATAAATCGATGTCGGGTTGTCCAAATTTGTCAGTTAACCTCTGAAAACAGGAATCATCAAGAGCCCATTCCGTGTCTACGTGAGTGTCCCGAGAAGCTTTATCTGCCTCTACGTTGTCCGATGATCTGATATAAGATGCAAAAATATGAATGTCCCTAATTTCGCACCACTGTCAAATCGCTCGAGCAAGTGTATTCAGCTTAGGGAACTGTACACTGCCCATCCTGTTGATGTAAGCTATCTCGGTGGTATTATCAACCCTGCAGAGTATGGAGCATGCTCTGTCCAAAAACCCTGCGAAGTATTGCCGTTGCAGAAGATCCCCCATCCTGTCTTCGAGGCAACCGAAAAAATTTCCAAAACAAAATCTTTTTTCTTTATGAAATTTTTACTGTATTTCAGTTTTCTTGACCACCAATTGAAATCTTCAATTAAATTACTTGGAATATGCATGCGTGCATAATAATGCCCTTTGATTTTTTAAGGGCTAAACATTTTTCACGTTCGAATAATTTTGTGTACAGGTAGCCGCATTTTATGCCAGGGCAAACTGACACCAATTTTCCTATAAACCTGGAAAAATCTCTAATTTTACCGACTGTGAGCCTCTGAAACTTTTTTAACATCAATATCAAGACATTCCGCTTATCTTGAGGGATTGAAATGGTGAGATTTTCTGAGTTGAACTCAAAACCTAGGTAAATACACGTCTTTCTGGGAATAAGTGTGCTTTTATCATAGTTGATAATGAAACCCAAGTATTCTTAGAGAGATATAGTCTGAGAAACATTTCGGACGCACTCTCCGTAATCTCTACCTAGCAATAAAAAATCATCCAGATATATAACCGAAAGAAAACCTTTCTTTCTAAGGTATTGATCCACAGGTTTTAAAAGCTTAGTAAATATCATTGGAGCACAGTTGATGCCAAAGCAAAGACAATTATATCCATAAATGTCGCCGTTAAAAGAGAATCTTAAAAATTTTCTGTGTCTCTGAACCGAGACAAAATAAGCCTCCTGTAAATCAATTTTTGACTTGAAGTAATGTCGGTCGACCAACCTAGCTGCCACTCTGTGGTCCTCTAGTTTGAAGTGACTCGTAACTATGTATTGATTCAAATTCTTAAGATTCAATATAAAGCGAGAAGAGCCATCTTTTTTAGGAATCAGAAAATATTTAGCCTTTGCAAGCTTGAACTTTGGATATAGCTCCGGATCTAAGCATCTTTTCTATAGAAACAGAAATCAACTGTTTTTCTGACACAGACCAATTTGGTTCTTTAGGCGCAAAAGCCTGGAGGGGTTTCTTAAGGAAAAAAAATTTTACCTCCTTTAGCCAAGATAAGATTTGTTTGTTGTTGGTCAGATTCTTCCAACGACTGGAAAAAAATTTCAACCTTACCGCAGTTTTCCCTACCTCTACTTCCGGCGAAATCTCTTCTCGGTAGGGTACTTCTCTTGGCCTGGGTGATGATACCTGGTTGTGGGAACTTCCCCCCGATATCGTCCACCCTGAACTGTTCCCGGAAGCTTTTTGAGTGGACTCTTCATGTTTAAAGTAATCTTGCCCGAATAGACCTTCTTAACAGGCTGCTTAGAGACTTTAAGCTGTTTAGAAGATTGCTGGATATTCTTGGCATTCTTGATCCTATCTTCTAAATCCTTCCCAAAGAGCCATTCGTCACTGATGGATTGCGAAAGAGTGTCCTTCCAATCTTTATTGAGATTCAGGGAAACCAAATCCCTACGTGTGACGCTTTCGGAGTGAAGCAGGTCCGATAAAAGACGCCCCGCGTCGCTTAGCCGTTCGATCATAGCTTTACTATCCTCGGCCACCACCTGTTTTGTCAATAATTCGGAAACTACTGAGCTTATAGCTGTCAAGGTAACTCAAATCTGTGATTGTTTAGACATAAGACGTTCATCTATCTTCAACACAGAGTCATTACTAGCTTGTCTAACCATTGGGTTTAATTTTGGCGCTCCAAAATAACGACTGTTGTCGGGTGCGGGATATTTTAATAACAGTTCCTCTCTTCTGTTGTCTTCCAAGCCTGATTTGAAAATGTGGTGCCATCTATCCGCAATCTGCTGATGTATTGGGGGCCCATAAACTTTTTTGGTGCCTACCTCATTACCTAGCACTGACAAAATATCTTTATCGAGGGTAGAGGTCGGAATCAACACGGCACTGCCGGTGGTGTCTTGACCGGTCTCAACTACCTGAGGCCCATCTTTCTCTAGAAAGACAAAAAAGGGAAGGTCGTTTAAACTATAAACGAACCAAAAAGAGGTTGAGTTGTCAATGTTATCAAAAACAAGAACAATCAAATGACCAAAAAAAATAAATAATAATAATAGCGATTCGTGACTCATTCATGTAGTCAATCAATCATGACTGTGATTTGACTAGTTGAAAGTTGAAATTGAGGTTCAAAACTCAAGCATGACATCAAAGCATGCGTGGGGTGTTCATGACCTATCAAAAGGACATGACATCTTCTGTTATCAAAAACAGGAACGGTTAATAGTAGGTATCCGATGATAAACGCTGAGGTTCATAACTCAGGTACTCCAGGATGATATCAAAAAACATGCCTGACCGGTCTTTCAACTGTTATCAAAAACAGAGAATGACTTCATGAACCACGGGTCACACAATTCAGCTCACCAACCATCAATGAGCAAATATGATCTGAATTACTGCATACGATTGGCATACATACCCAGTCCCGTGGCCAAAAAACAAAACCCAGAAAAATCAATTACATACCTTCTCTTATAATTTCCTCCGAAGATGAATCACTATCACTCGAAGAGTATATTCTTTGTCTACGATGTGTATGACGTTTTTTCGAAGGTGCATCACTGGAGGTTGAAGTTGAAGACTGATGCGAAGATTTATTTGAAGAAACCTTTTCCAAATGGTCCATTCTACGTTCTAACTTCTTCAATATCCTCATAACATCTTTGTTCCCTCGTGGAGAGCGGCTACGCAATCTTTTTGGCATTGTAATCGAAAAAACAGAATATCGAAAAAAAAACCATTTGGCGAACGATAATAAGAAAACACGTCGTGACCGTAACGCACAGAAATAAAGACTGAAGGTTGATGTGAGAGCCGGAGTGACGAGGGGTGTGCGGTGAAAGGGTGAGTTCTTTGTTTACTTTAAAATATGTGACTGATAACGCCAGAGACGGAGGTACTACATTCCACCTTATTTACGAAACGAGGGCGAATATAATCTTAAGATTAAACGAACTTACCTAAGTGAAGTTCAATCTTGATTATATGAAGACCTCCTCGAAGTAAATAAGTTCCATGTAGTATCCTCATTTTACGTGCTAACGACACATATTTTAAAGATTTCACGGTCCCACCAGCTCCCCACGCCTAATCGCATTCAGTCTTATTTAAAGCCATGTGTTGTTGCGATGACCCAGGGGAAGGGAGGGTTGGGACCTTATTTACTTCGAGGAGGTCTTCATATAATCAAGATTGAACTTCACTTAGGTAAGTTCGTTTAATCTTAAGATTATATTAGACCTCCTCTCGTAAATAAGTTCCATGTAGCTATTTAAAGACAGTCATTCGCGACAACACAATTTTATTGAAGATATTATTATAACACCCTGAACTAATAACACGAAACATAGAGAGATCACCATAAAAACTAAAGACAAACTCTGACTAAGACATACAATTATGATTATAAAGTAAGGATAGTTTCTGCGAATGATGGCTCGTTCGCTAATATTGGTCTATTGTATACCGTTGAAAACATTTTTGAATTTTCCGACCATCCCGCAGCACGCCTGATGGTGTCGAAATTTAACCCTTTCCGAGCAGCGGCCGATGTAGACGCATGTCTCGTACTGTGCGCAGTGAATCGACTGGTATCTATACCACTTTTTGACATAACATCTTTTACCCATCTTCCCAGAGTCTGCGAGGTTACCTTTTTGTATGGCTTTTTAGTAGTAATAAAAAGGTTAGTCACAACACCCCTAATAGGTTCCGTCCTATCCAAGTATTCCAACAGGGTTTTCGCCACGCATATCATCGGGTCCTGCACAAGATAGGGCAAGTGTATTGTAGGTTGAGGCTTATTTCTCTGAGATGTTTTTATTCTCGACGAAATAGGGATGTCTATTCCATTATTCTCCTTGTGTATATCATTGATGTCGATCACAGATAAGGTTTGGAGCCGCTGACCCGAAGCTAATGCCAATAGTGTCACCATTTTAAATGAAAGCATTTCAAAGGATATGTTCGAATTATCCATATCCCTTAAATAATTCAGAACTTTTGCAGGGTCCCAAGTGTACTCATATTTTGGGGTGTTAGGCCTCAGCATATACACTCCTTTGAAAAACCTTTGCATCCTATAATCGTGGGATAAGTCAGGACCCGCTATTTGCGCTATAGCGGATCTGTAAGAGTTGAGTGAACTAAGAGAAACTCCTTTGTGGAACTGTTGAGTTAAAAACTTCAGAACGTTAGTTACTCAGACTGAAAATGGGTCTAAGCAGTTCGCTTCGCAGAATTCCCACCACTGCTTGAGGCCTGAGCTGTATTGTTTGAATGTTGCCTTTGTTATTGAAGATAAACAGATGTCCAGACATTCCTCTGGTACCTGTCCTAGGAGTAGCGCTTCCCGGATAATCGTCCTGCCATCAGTGAAAGAGTGCTGGCCAAGGGGTGTTGAGTCCTACCAAAGGAAAGAAGTTTTTCGTCAGGAGAAAAAATAATTGGCTCATCTATCAAAAGTGACATGAATGTTGGATACCACGGTTGAGAAGGCCAGTTTGGTACAACCAATATTCCCTCCGCTATTTCAGCAACTATTTTTTGCAGAACCTTCGCGATCACAGAGAACGGAGGAAAAGCATAAAAATAGAAATTAGTCCAATCAACCGTGAAAGCATTAATAGCAAAAGCCTCTGGATCTCTTTTCCACGATATAAAGATTGCACATTTTGTATTTATACGCGTGGCAAAAAGGTCAATAGTAGGCTCACCCCATTTTCTGACTAACCGATCGAAAGCCCAGTTTCCTAATGCCCATTCCGTCTCCATTTGAAGGTTCCGCGAAGCTGCGTCCGCTTCCCTGTTATCCTTCGATTTAATGTATGAGGCGAAAATAAATAATTTGCGCCTCTCACACCATTGCCAGATCTCTCGAGTGAGGGCATTTAGCTTAGGAAATTGAACGCTACCCATGCGGTTTACATAGGCCAACGCAGTGGTGTTATCGACTCTACACAGGATCTCTGCATCAAATAAATCCTTGGCGAAACACTTCAATCCAAAAAATAAGGCAAGTAATTCCCGATAATTGATATGATGTTTTCTTTCCTCGCTCGACCAAAACCCTTGAGAGCTTACACCCCTGCAGAAAACACCCCAGCCTGTATCCGACGCGTCCGAAAATATCTCCTCGACATATCCTCCACGTCGAAGCTGATTTTTGCCAGCAGGCAAATTATGGATCCACCAACTCATATCAGAGTGGAGCGTATCAGGAACCAACATGCTCGAATTGTAATTACCCCCACTCTTGGTAAGTGCTAAAAATTTTTTTCGTTCGAAATTTTTTGTGTATAGATATCCGTATCTGATTGCTGGGCAAACTGAGATTAATTTTCCTATCAATTGTGAGAATTCCCGTATTTTGCACTGTTTACAGGTTGAACATTTTTCCAAATTTTCTAGAAGTTTTCCGACTTTCTCGTTTGGCAGAGAAATAGTCATTTCGATGGAGTTAAACCGAAACCCTAAAAACGTACATGTTCTACTGGGAGTTAAAACACTTTTTTGATAATTAACCACAAAACCCAAATGTTCTAGTGTATCTATGGTTTCAAGAGCGTTTCGCTGACACTCTTCGTAAGTCCTACCCAGCAGTAATCATCCAAGTATAAAACAGAAATGTGCCCTTTTTTCCTCAAATATGAAATTACTGGTTTAAGTAGTTTTGTAAATATCAGAGGGGCACAATTCAGACCAAAGCAGAGACAGTTATATTCATAAACCGTGCCCCCAAAGGTAAATCTTAAGAACTTCTTGTAGTTTTCATGAATTGGGATCATAAAATAGGCATCTTTAAGGTCGACTTTGCACATCCACATGTGTGGCTCAATCAACGTACATGCTGTTTTATGACCCTCCAACTTGAAATGTTCGACCTTTACATATTCGTTCAACCCCTTTAGGTTCAAAATTAACTGACATGTACCGTCTGGTTTTGGATTAAGAAATACCCTAGAAATATATTGCCCTGCACATGGCTGTACTTTGGAAATGACACCCTTGCTCAATAATATGTCAATAGCCTCGCTAAGCCTCTTCCGCTCCGAGAGGGAAAATTGGTCAGCACCACGACCGTTATTCTCAGGAGGTTGAGCAACAAAAGGAATCTTAAACCCTCGCAACAGTTCTAAGATTTTCTTATTTCTAGTGAGGTTCTTCCATTGATCAAGAAATTCCTTCAAACGCCCTGCATATTGACCTACCCTCACTGACGGCGGAATCGTCTGCTTGGTCTTTCCTTCTCCCGTAGTTTCCTTCTGGTGTATTGTCCCCGCTCCATGGTTTGATTCTGACGGGGTCGCGTGGGAGCCGTCTCTGGATAGCTGCGTCTGCCTCGTCGGACTCCCGGCTGATATTGAGACAGACTTCTGAAGTTTAAATTTCCAGATGGCTTGGATTTTGATGTACTTGGAAAATTCTGCTTGGGATTGTTCCTGGCCGTTTTTAATTGGCGACATGATGCTTGTAGATCCTTGGCAGCCTTAAATCTTCCTTCCAAATCATCCCCAAACAACCATTTGTCAACGGGAGACTCTGCCAGTGTAACTTTCCATTCCTTATTAATATCGTACGATACTAGGTCCCTTCTGGAGATAGATTCGGAATGAATCACGTCCACAATCATTCGTCCTGCATCATTCAAGGCTTTGATCTGATCCTTTGTCTCGGAGTTGGCATCCTCTCCCCCCTCCTCCTGTTTTCTCAATATCTTGGACATAGCAACACCAATAGCCGCTAAGCTAGCTGCCAGACGGGATTGAATCTTTGCAAGACGGTCGTCCCTGTGTACTACGGACTCATGGACAGCCTGCTTCACCATTAGATTTAATTGGGGAGGGCCCAGAAGCATTCCGTTCTCTGGGAGGGGATATTTTTCAATCAAATCCTTACGGACCTGCTCCTCCATTCCATTCTTCGCTATATATAGCCATCTCTCTACTATTTCTGGTTGAAGTGGATTTCCAACCACAGAGGCTGGAGCAATATCATCCCCCAAGACGCCTAGGATATCCTCGCCCAGTGGCTTCACCACCTGGCCCAGCTCGATAGGTAATATTGGGTCGTCTTGAAATGATTCCCTCCGAGTCTCATCTAGAGAAAAGGGAACAACATAAGGATTGTACACAATCCGCTGTCACTGATTTTTATAAAATCGATCGAACATTCCTTTTAAAACCAGAAAACAAACTCGCAAGCAAAAATCAATAACATGTTGCCTAAAATAGTTTTCAGCTCTTGGCGAAAAACCGGCTGGTCGGTCGGCCCATCCCCCTCAGCAACTATTTACATCTGTTCCACCTATGTGCATATTATTGTGCATAATATGTGTATGATTATAATAGCCATATTAGAGATTAGTGTTCACCAATAACACTTTTTCCATCTCAAACGTAGAGTATCACCAACATACTCTAGTTTATGAACAGTGATCATAATAGCCATAGCAGAGATTAGTGTTCACCAATAACACTTTTCCCACCTCAAACGTAGAGAATCACCAACATACTCTAGTTTATCAACAGTGATTGTGTTGACTCCCATGTTATTAGGAGAAAATGCGGCATCATAATACTAGTGACGGTGTTCACCAATAACACCGTCAGGCTTGTCAAACTATCCAAGAGTGTTCGATCGATGCAATACTTCCCACAATAAATAATAATAAATTTTTACCTCGACAACTTTCATTTTCCGATGAGTCCGGGGGGCTTGAACTTCCATCATGCTGGGAGTCCTCGTCCGAGCTGTCGCTAACTCCTTTTGATTTTCTTGATTTTTCCAACGTACGTATACGCTGGTCCATTCGTTTCAGAAGTTTGAACACCCGATCTTCCGAACCAGAATTAGAGCGACGTCTTTTATCACCCGGCATGTTGCACTTTGCACTTCCGCTTCCGCGATGCGTTCTCTTCGCACATAAAAAGAAGACTGAATGCGATTAGGCGTGGGGAGCTGGTGGGACCGTGAAATCTTTAAAATATGTGTCGTTAGCACGTAAAATGAGGATACTACATGGAACTTATTTACGAGAGGAGGTCTAATATAATTGTGAGTTACAGGGTTGACAATCATTGAACCGTTTGCAATGAAAAGAGTGTAAGTATGTATTGTATAGTTGAGCTTTTTTTAAAAAATAATCATTGTGGAATTCGGGTTGCCGAGCTTTTTAATCAACGGCATCGTGACAGAAACCTTTCTGGGAAAATTGTTCTTGAACTGGTAGCAAAAGTTCGCAAAACTGGTTTTGTTCGTGATAAAAAGAGGCAGACTGGAAATTCGGCTTTGAATGAAGCTAAAGCTACGGAAATATAGAAGTATGTCTGTGGTCGTCGTCTATTTTGTGAAGTTATGACTGAACAAGTGATAAATAATATAGTTCCATGCATATTAATTTGATGTGTGTTTTTCAGACGAGTTTAGAGCCATACTTAACTGTCGTTAGTAGGCCGGAAGGAATGCTAAGATTTTTCACGGAGTAGACAGAAAACATCTTCAAAAATTGAACGGATGGGCTGGGATTTTGCGAAATCCTCTTGCGAACCCATTTTTTAAAGCTGGATTCATTCGAAAATGCCATTGTGCTCTAACTTATATCATAGAAAACGACACCACCTACATTGAGAAGGAATGTTGACAAATAGAGAAAAAGAGCCTCGCGTTTGCAAAGATTAACCAAACACTTGAAATATTCAGCAAAAATTGATGTAAAATTATGCATGTTAATACTTACTGTAATTGCTTACATGCAAAGATTCTAGTATATTGATCTTGTCCTTGGTTATTTTAAAACACTGTTAAACAAACTGCATATTCTCTTCATATTCGCTCCACGTGAATCGAGGATACGGGCCGCTTTTTTATAACTATCACACGGTATCGCGAATCGATTTAGCCCGAATACAGCTTATATACAGGGTGTCCCAGCAAGGGTTGCCACCGGCCATATCTCAGAAACTACTTTACCTAAAAGTTCAGGAAAAAAAAAATATCACTAAAGTGGCCACGAGAAAATGCTGGGAAATATTTATAACTTCGAAATTTTTCCGCTAGGGGGCGCAATCAAAGCTTAAATATTAAAATTCGAAATTTCTCCGGAAATTCTCAGATTGAGGTATATCTTTATCAACATGGTTAGAAAACCTAGACAATTTCACGTCTTTTTGGTACAGGGCTCATTGGCGTACCGATCTTCGTGTGAGTAGGGGAAGGTAGTGAAAGTGTAATTGTTCAAGTGGCTGTAACTTATAAACGACTTGTCCGATTTTGTTGCGTATAGGCTTGTTTGGAAGATAAATGTGAGTACTTTCGTATATCGTATCCAGTGATGCGTGATTGTCTCCAGAAAAGTTGCTAGAAGGCGTAATTTGAATTAAAAACTGTTATTTTCGTTTCACCACAAAAATTTAAATGGTACGGTATAATTCTGATAACAGAATCGAAATGAAGATTAAATTTACAAGAAAAAACCTCCAAACCGTAGGTTGATATCTTTTCTCGTTTTCGAGTTATGGCCGAGAAAATAATTTTTGACACTCGAAAAGTTTTTTGTTGTGTAGTTTTATTTAACTTTATAAATGTTCGAATTGTCCTCCATCTTGTAAAATACATTTCTCAATTCTGTGCCTACAAATAGAAACAGCTGTTTCTATTTCAATTGGTGCAATGGAATGTATAGCATTCTCAATCCGCTCAATCATATTTTCTCTTGTGGTGGGACGAGTTTTGTAAACGATGTCCTTGATTCGTCCCCACAAGTAATAGTCCAACACAGTTAAATCGGGGGATCTCGGTGGCCATGGTAACAAACTGCCCCTTCCAATCCAGCGATCTGGGTAACGGATGTTTAAAAAATCACGAACTCTCCGTGCATAATGAGCTGGGCAACCGTCATGTTGTCCTAAGACCAATGGGAACATCGCGACCAAAAGTGCATGTTATGCAAATTAACATTTCCAGAACTAGAGAAACGGGCTTCATCGGTCCATAAAATTTGGGAGAGGAATTGAGGATGTTCGTTGCACATTTCTCGAAGCCAATAGCAATGGTCTAGTCGCCTGTTGAAATCATCTTCTGATAGAGCTTGGTGTAAGGAAAGATGGTATGGACGAAGTTTGAAGTCTCTTAAAATTCGGAGCACTGAAGACCGACTTAATCCTAGATGGTGGGAAATTTCTCTTGTGCTCAAATGCGGTGAAGCTTCCACGTAAGCGAGGACGTTTATAATATTGTCTTCATGGTTTTTTACCGGACGTCTTCTGATTGGAACTGGATTGAGCTGTACACTTCCCGGTGTTCTAAAACGTATTGCCATTCGCCGAAATACCTTTCTGCTGTAGTGCCTTCGTTCAGGATACCTTGCAGCGTATTCACGTGCCGCAATCGGAGCATTTCCAAAACATTGAAAATATACGGCGAGCATATCAAAAGCCTCGGCATTGGTGTAAGACATTTTAACAGAGAATGTTAAAATGATAATTAAGAGATTGTTATGATTGCAATATCTGTTTCAATTATCTTCATGAAAACCCGCCGATGTTTTTCCACAGCTACCTAGATTTTTTTTCAACCCATCATTGCAATATTCAATACATGATTAGATTGGGATTTATGCTCATCAAAATATTTTTCATTTAATATGAGTTTTGTTCTATTGAAATAACAAATGAAAACATCAAATTTTACATAATTTGGACTAGTTATTATTATTGAAGCCAAAAAAAAAGCAGGTTGCAATAGAACTACACAACAAACAACTTTTCGAGTGTCAAAAACTCTTTTCTCGGCAATAACTCGAAAACGAAAAAAGATATCCACCTGCGTTTCAAAGGTTTTTTCTTGTAAATTTAATGTACCTTTCGATGCTGTAATCAGAATTATACCATACCATTTAAATTTTTGCGGTAAAATGAAAAACACTGTTTTTAATTCAAGTTACCCCTTCTAGCAATTTTGCTGGAGACAATCACGCACTACTGGATACGATGTTCGAAAGTACTCACATTCATCTTCTAAACAAGCCTATACGCAACAAAATCGGACAAGTCGTTAATAGGTTACAGCTACTTGAACAATCACACTTTCACTACCTTCCCCTACTCACACGAAGATTGGTACGCCAATGAGCCCTGTACCAAAAAGACGTGAAATTGTCTAGGTTTTCTAACCATGTTGATAAAGATATACCTCAATCTGAGAATTTCCGGAGAAATTTCGAATTTTAATATTTAAGCTTTGATTGCGCCCCCTAGCGGAAAAATTTCGACGTTATAAATATTTCCCAGCATTTTCTCGTGGCCACTTAAGTGATAATTTTTTTTTTCCTGAACTTTTAGGTCCAGTAGTTTCTGAGATATGGCCGGTGGCCACCCTTGCTGGGACACCCTGTAAATCACATGTTATGTGTTATGTCCAACACACATCGTTATCCAGCACATGTAATCGCAAAATTTTCTTTTAGTTCATATTATACGGTGAAACACGTCCACTCACAATACAAATCTAGTAAAAGTTGTCTGTTCTCAATGTTAATTTGTTTTTTATCTGGGTATCTCCATTTTTTGGCTGACGTTATTTGAAAAATTAAAATTTAATCAGAAAATGATTAATTTTACGTGATAATTGTGATTATCCAATGAAACACAAGTTCAAAGCAAAGAACACATTTATTTATATTCTCTCATCGAAATACAACTATAACTACCCAGAGGAATGACGCCAGAAAAATGACGATTTGATATACTTATTCATGGTTCATTTATCACGTGTGTACATTCCATGACCTCACTTCAGATTTTGGTGAATTCTTCTAGTTATTGTTTCGTTAAGGTTTTTAAACAAATACCGTGGAAAACTTCATAATATGATTCAACACTTATACCAGAGGAAAGATTGCGGTTCTGTGACAATTGTTTATTGCACACCAGGTTTGTAATTTTTTTCAAAATAATGCATAAACGTCGCAAAACGAGGGTTGAGACGAAACTGTTGACTTGAAACCGCAACTTACACCACAGAATGATAAAGTAACACCATCTTTGGGAATTCTAGAAAACCAACAGCTTTGGACAGAGGAATGATGCGATCATTTGTAACAATACCAAAATATCGGTAATTTGTAAAATATATAAAATTTGGTCAACTATGCTAGATCGACATCTAAATTCTGATCTGTATTTTTTTGAAAATCAATAGTCATTCGAATTAATATTTCAGAAAGTTCTGTTTTTCAACATCAAGAGTTGCCAGCCTTAATAGTAACTGCCAGAGGATATGACATTTTTGCACCAAAAAAAGTTAAAAAAAGAAATAGATAGCGATTTTTAGCAAATGTTATGATTTTTTCTTTTTAATTTTCTCCCACCCCTGAAAACATATATGTAAATAATCTAATTTCTGTTAACAAGTATTAAGAACACGAATACTTCAAATTGGAGAAATTTGTGAGAACAACCCATCTACCTGTCATTCACATAGCCATTTTGAAAATGAAAACAATAAAATACGCCTAAAGTATGTCACTTTATTTAATGTTCACCTCGATTGAATTCGCTATATCCACGTACAGGGAGTTTTGGTACTCAATTTCAGAACTACATCTAACATATACTCAGTGATATTAGAAGTGTTACACCGACTCATTTCCCATAAGACTCAATGTAAACATGACCTGATACAAAGCTTCATATCTCCATTGAAAAAAGGGATATCAAATTAACCAAAAAAGCAAAATGTTCAGAATGAAAAAAACTTTTAGCATAATAGCACCCGATGCCAATTGCATTGCTAGTTGGACTACAAAATTTTGAAACACTTTACAGAGTTTCCTGGTAGAAGTGGAATTTCTCTATGCTGAAATATTAAAGTTTCATTCATTCCAAACATTTTGTTTTTTTGGTAAATTTGATGTTTTTTTTTCAAAGGAGATATGAAGCTTTGTATTAGGTCATGTTCACATTGAGTCTCATGGGAAATTAGTCGGCGTGACACTTCTTATGTCACTGAGTAAATTATGTGTGCAGTGCTTAATATACAGGGTGAGGCATTCAACTTGAGACAGTGAATTATCTCAAAAACTATGTACTATAGAAAAAAATGTTTGAAACAAAAGTTGTTCAGTATCAAGGCGAAAACACAACGAACATATTTTTTTAAACCTTGATTATGATTTCAAGGTCAAATAATGTTTTAAATGGAAAGTTATATTTTTCAGTACAGAATCTCATTCTTCATAATAAAGAAGTAACTTTTATTTGAAACTTTTTTTCATCCTTCTTCAAAATATTGAACTAAATTTTATTTAATCGTTTGAAATAAAAATTAAAATTAAAGCCATTTGCCTCTCGCCGGTATGTGATTGAACGGATACGTTAACTTAACGTATCCATTTCACCATGGTAACGCTGTTAGCAAATGGAACATTTGCATTAGTAAACAATCTCAACCTATACGTTAACTTGACGTGAATGTTATGATGATAACTGTAGCTTAAGGTAAGGAAAGGTTCATGTTTATACTGGAATAAAAAACTGTTGCTAATTTTTTATTTCCTAAACAAAAACAAAATTGATAAAATCAAAAGAAATTACCAAGTACGTAATTGGTACTTGGATTGGACATAGCTATCATAACTTATCTAAAAGAAAATATAACTTGAGCTTTTTTGGCAAAATAACAATACGATAATCAATAATAAACAATCACAGAGATACGAGCTGCATACATACGCTTGCAGACAGGTTGTAATGTGAAAACTAAAAATAGTTTCATAAGAAGTTATCGGATCATTTTCGCGTTTGCATGTGCTAGTTAAGAAGGCGGCGCGAAATCATATGATAGATAAGAACTGCGATCAAGTAAAGTTCGGGCTCGTCCGATTCGCGATACCGTGTGATGGATATGAAAATGCATACGGGCCCTGGTGACTGATGGACAGGCGATAGGATAGAATGCAATTATTGAGTGGTCTCCTGGCACAATAATTTAGTCCCGGCAGACCTTCCATGTGACCACTATCACTGTATGGAGGTTTGGGGAGTTCAGCAGAATTAAAAGCTTTTATCATTCATGTATCACTTGGACCCTATTTCCATCTGGAAAATGTAGAGGATGACAGCCCCGCTTAAGGGGTATAACGTTATATTTGTGTCGGAAATTGTGAGCCTTCCAAACAAACTCGTCGAAACTGGTTCTCTGGCAGTTTTGCCGTACGTTTACCATGGTCCAACTTGTATAATGAATAATGTGCATTACCCCGTCCTATTGTTCCTTATCATTCTTATCAAAACATCAACATGAAACATTGATTTATAGAATAATAACAATGCAGATTTAGCAACCTTCACGTTTTAAGTTTATGAAAAAAATGATTGCACCTAAAAACTGTGATCTTAATTTATAGAGGAGAATGTTACAATATGGGCCATGCATGTATTATGGGCCACCCTGCTCTAATGTGTATACTGTATACAGGGTGTCCGGAAAGTCAACGATAATACTAAAAGGGGTGATAGACCACCTTTTTCTTCACAATTACTAGCCAATCACGAAAATCTCCACGTACATAGTAAAAAAGAAAATAAAAATAAATTATTTCTCTGTAAAACAAGATTTCCCATTGAATATTTTGAACTTTTAGTGGCAATATCTCGAAAAACGATAGAGTTTCCACTAAAGTCATATTATGTTTTTCTGGATGCTTATGAGCTGGTCCATCACCCCTTTCAGTATTATCGTTGACTTTCCGGACTGTACCGACTTTGTGTGGTGTTAATATTTGCACCACTGATCAGCGAATAAACTTTTAGACTTCCAGGAGCGGATTTTTGAACATACCTAACCAGGTATAGATCGTGTAGAGAAGCGAATTTTCATGCTGATATTATGGTGGTTGTGAATATTCGTTTTTTTAAGCACGTGTATATTTTGTGTTTTCGTCCATAGTTGTCAATATTTCCAGTTAAAAAGTGTCCTACTTGAACTGTCTTCAAAATGTTCTACCAGATTTGTATTGAAATTTTTGGTTTAGGTATACAGTGTGTCCCCGAATTTTAAACGCCTGTTTCTATTTTTTTGATTTTAAAATATTTTATTTATATATTTTAAAAATTGCGTTAGTAATTCATCATTTCTAGTAACTGATGATGCTGATGAACTTTTCAAAATACAAAGTAGGCGAAGAGTCTCACAATTTTGTATTCTTACTCAGTTTTCTATTCTGAACAACTTTCTTCATTAACATTTTCTCTTATCTCCTAGTTATAGAAAAAGCACTTTACTAGTGTGAAAAAAAGCTAGGTGAATTTCTAAGACAAACTGTTTTTTTCGAAACTAAAATTATGACACAAACTAGTTTAACTCCAGAAGATGAAATTTCAATTCAAAATTGTTTTGTCTTTTTCACCTATTCATGCGTCGATCCGGGGAGACCGTATATTATCTTCGCATGTTTGTATAGTTTTGCTTGGAATATGGGACGCTAGTTGTCGGCCCATATTCGGTGCATGCACAATTAGGGCAGACTCGGTATAAATAGAAAAATTGCTCTCTGTACAGTTTCTTCCCGTATATTTTTGCACCCCACCTATATAGAATTTATTAGATGAGATATATTTTTACAAAGTTTCAGAGAATTTGTGGGCCCAAAGAACAAAGAAAATTAGTGATTATCAGAAATTGACAGATTTTTGATTTTTTCAAATAGAAGACCCTGTAAATTATTCCAAATTTGAATCGAGATTTGAATAGACCTTTTTCTTCAGATTCCAAAAAAAAACTATTTGTGGCATTTCATGCATTAGCTTTTCGGACTATAAGCGTATTAATGGCTCATACATACCTAATGTATAAAGGAACGGGTGAACAAACGATCAGTTTCTAGTTGCATGGGATCAAAAATTATACGGGAAGACCCTGTCTGCTTACTTTGTTTTCTTTTCAATTGAAAATGATGATATTCCAAGACCTGCCTTGTAGCTTTGTCATCCAATGTTATCCATTTTTTTCGGAAATGTATCTTCCTATAACTTCAAAGTAGATGCTTCTACAGTAATTACTTTCTCAAACTCCAGGTTCATTGGTCCAGAAATACATAACTTAAAAAAAAAAATGCTCAAATATTCGGACTTGTTCCGTCACTTGCTTCAATGAATCAATACTTATATTGATCCAAAACTGTCAGCGAAAGTATAGGTTTTTTTTCATCAGCTGTAAAGTTGTAGTCGGGTAAATTGTACCACTTATCATATTTTCCTCAATACCTGTTGGTGATTGGTTCAAATTGAATGAGCTAAGATCATTTCTTATGTTTCTATCAAAATCGGCAATGAAAAACTTAGATAGATACTAAAAGTTCAGAATAATAAGCTTCTAAAGAAAATGTATAGCAAACGGTACAATGAAGCCAACCGGTTCGATAAATTGTACTATACAAAACGGCATTGGATTTCTGGTATCGTTGAAACAATTTAGCAAACAAAATATCCTGACTATAAAACATTCTATATAGATTCAATTTAAACAATCTTATGGAACATAAAGGTAAAGGTAAAACAAAACATCATTCTTATGAATAAATATAGAAATTGAGAATATCTATTCATGCATCCAAGTCAGTCTAAATTTTCCAGTTTTATGATCTCTTATTGTTGCATGTTTTTATAATCCTGCCCTGACCACTGTCAGTATTTGATATCCTTTTGAGTGTAAAAAAAACATGAGTTCTGTAAAATATATCCGGTACAAGTTATTATTCAATCAACCATATGTTGGTATAAATTACCGAACCGATATGATTGACAAATCACCGATAATTACGGAAAATGCTATTCCAACTATCAAAAAGCGATAATTTTCACTAAAAAACCTTTTCTGCCTAATGTCTATGTCTGAACATAATGTCTAATGCTCATTTACTGCGTAACCACGTCTGATTGATATAAACACAGATTTACAATTTTACGAGAGACCGACACTCACAAGACAAAACAAATATTCCTAACCCACACATCCTTTATTTTATTGTTTATTCTTTTTTCAGATACCTATGTTGTCATATGCCCTGAATTAAAGCTTTATGAAAAAATACCCCCCTCAACTGTTAATCCCCTAAATCTCCAATCGAAAAAAAACATAATTCCACTTATCTTCAGTTTTTTGTAACAAATCACTTCCCTGCTGTTATCAAAAAACATTTTTGAAGGTTAACATTTGTATTGAGATTTACGTTTTGTGTCGAAACTTGACAACATCTGGCCGTGAAGTAAAGGCCAGTTTTTCTGAAGCTATTATTTACAAACACCGGTTTATGAGGTTAGGAAGTTACTAGTGAGTTTATTCCTCAATTTCTCAGGAGAAAACCTAGCTCTGTGAATTATTTTCTATTCTAATGTGCACTATTTCGTGTTTTATTGATAAAACAATGCCTAGAGAGTCTGTAGTGTGTGACCACACTGAAAAAACAAATCGTTTGACAAAAGTGCGTACGCACTCGCATCAATTGCGCTATGCATTTGATATATACAGTGTGTCCAAGATAAGGATGCACAGCATGAGGTTCCCGGAAACTATAAGAGATACAGTGTCGGTTAAATTAGACAAAAATTGCACATTTTGATACCCAACAAGATCCCGTTTTACAAATTTGAGAATTCCAAGCCGTTTCGGAAATATCCGATAAAAACCGAAATATTGCGATTTCGTTTTTTGTTATTTTGAAAGATATGAAAAAATCGAAAAAACTTTTTCATTGGCACTTTTTAAGCTCTGCAAATTGACGTTAACAAATTTTCATTACAACGTTTCGATTCCATGGAATCACCATCAACTCTGTTTTTTCTTATGGGACGGAAAAAAGTACAGCCAGTATTAGATTGCGCTTTTCATTGTGAATTCCACGATGTAGGACACAATATGGTTACTAATGTTTTTATCCAGAAAAATGGCTTTTTGGATAGGATAAATGAATTTAAGCCTTACAAATTCAGAATATGTCAAGGGTTAAAACCGGGTTACGATGAACGACGTAGACATTTTTGTGAGTGTATACCAGGATGTGGGATGAGAGTGTTAACTTTCCATATAAAGTGATTTGGTCTTATCAAAGTATGGTGACCAATAACGGTATTTTCAACCGGCGCAACACCCACTATTGGTCGCAACAAAATCCACGTGTTAATATCATTGATTTAAAGTTAATATAGACTTTCCAGACATCAAATTCGCTTTGGATTCAATATTTGTTGTGGATTTTTGGTAACCAGATTATAGGTCCTATTTTTTATAATAATTTCTTAGCTTCCGAGCGGTACCCTGAGATCTTGAGGCACGATTTAGAAGATGACTTAGATGATTTACCGCTAGGCGCTGTGCAAGGCTGCTGGTTCCAACAAGATGGCGCTCCAGCCCATAACTCCAGAGAAGTTCGCCAATATTTAGCTGAACGGTTTGATGGAAAATACATAGGGAAACACCTTGGCCTCCAAGGTCCCCGGACCTAACTCACTTGGACTTTTTCTTGTGGGGCTTCATAAAAAATAGGGTATTCAAGAAATGTTTTGACAACGAGGAACAATTACGTCAATCAGTACGAGCAGCGTTTAATGAAATTACTCCTGAAATGATAAGTCGTGTTTTGGAGTCTACCGTGAGACGACTTATGCCTACAAAATGGAGGTCATTTATTCGAACATTTGTTAAAGAATTTGATTTTCATCAACATTTTATTTTGCCTTTCATCGTTCGGATCTCATGGCCTACTACAATAAAATAATAGAAATGTATTATAGAAAGCCATTTTTCTGGATAAAAACATAAGTTACCATATTGTGTCCTACATCGTTGAATTCGCAATGAAAAGCGCAATGTAATACTGGGTGTACTTTTTCTCCGTCCCATAAGAACAAAGTTGATGGTGGTTCCATATGGAATCGAAACGTCAATTTATAGAGCTTAAAAAGTGCCAATGAAAAAGTGTTTTCGGTTATTTCAAATCCTTCAAAATAGCTTTAAAAAAAATGAAAACGAAATCGCAATATTTCGGTTTTTATCGGATATTTCCGGAACGGCTTGGAATTTTCAAATTTGTAAAACGGGATCTTGTTGGGTATCGCAATTTTTGTCCCATTTAACCGACACTGTATCTCTTATAGTTTCCGAGATCCCCATGCTGTGCATCCTTATCTTGGACGCACTGTATATGCCAAATGCACGGCTCAATTGAAGTAAATTCAGGATTCATTTCGGACAAACTCCAAACAACTCCTCCTTTCAAAGGCGTATGGTGTTGTCATGTAAGCACAGCAATCTAAACTATCTTGTGTCAAAGTCCCAATTCTTAATTCAAAGTCCATTATGCTTTTTTGGTGAAGGATTGTGAGCTTGCTATAAGATCTCTACAGATTTGCTGCAAAAACACGGCGACTTTGCGGTAAAAACACTGCGATTTAGCCGAAAAGCTCTTTTAATTTGATACAAAATCACTACGAATTTGCAACAAGACTTTTGCGTATATGTGACAAAAGCACCAGTAATTTGCGATAAAAGCATTGTGGATTTGTTACAAAAAAGCATGGCGAATTTCTCCTAGAAGCATGCGAGCTCATCTGTACAGGGCAATCAGATATTTGAGCACCTCAAAAATGACTCTTTTACTTTTCAGGCCAACTAGCAAGAACGTTTTTGAGGGTTCCATTTTTGATCGCCCTGTACAGATGAACTCGCATGCTTTTAGGAAAAAATTGTCGTGGTGTTTTGTTATATCGGCTTGTATACGTCTCCAGATTGTGGATTATAGAGTTACCCATACAACTTATATATGTTTCAAAAACTCCATGAACGAATATTTTTACCTGGTGTTATGTAGATGTCGGTATAGAATGTAAACAAGAAAAATATCAAAAAATAATTTTATTGGTCTCTTTCTAGGTATGCGGGTAACAAAAATAAAACGTTGACACCTCGGTTGACACTTTTAACTTTTAAGCATACTAAATAACAAAATCACCTTCGATATTTAACATAAACCAAATCAGTACCTTCTTGTAGGTGTAGGTATACAATAGACTGTTTACTTGCGTGTAAAATGAAAGTATAATAAAGTGCATGGGTAAAAAGTAAAATGTATTCCTAGATTATTTTTATCATCACCATCTTGAAGGCTTTGCATAGTTAAATTTTATCTCCCAGTACATTTTCTGTCAGTCAGAATGGCCGCATCTTCTTTTGATAATAATTTTATAATATCTAGTCCGTCAATATTTTGTTCTGCAAGAAAACAGAGCACATTCTAGAACAGTAAAATCTAGCTCACTGACCCTAAAGAACCCCCAAATAAATGAAAATCTCATAGCTCTCACTTCCAAGGTGTCTTGAATGACAAAGTATTCATTTTTTTTTCAAAAATTGGAACGCGCTCTTTGGATTAGATTATGAATATATTATGGTCCCACCACCCCTCTCTAGGCCTCTTTTAATAACAAGGCATGAACATTGAGGAGCTGCACATGAAATTTTTGCGGATTTGTAACAAAATCTTAAGATTTTGATGGCATTAACTAAGACTTGGCAGCAAATACCGGCGCATTCAGTCCATGAGTAGAGACGCTTTTGGATTGAGGTCCTCCAAAACAGTGGGATTTTATTGAAAAAAAAAGAGGCCCACCATCAACGCTTAAACGCTCGGTTTGCAATTAAATCTGATATCCAGAGATGGCATCACGAATAATCTTTTAATCTTCTCAAATCAACTTTCGCAAAAGCTGTAACCGTGTTAGGCCATTCTATATCAAATAATTAATAGTATGTATATCTATTTGTTCAACTTGAGAGCCTGGTAGGTTATGATTCAAACGTATTTTTTTATATAGTGATGTCTTGTCAAAAACGGCGATATTAAATCGTAGTTTCGAGTATTATTACGTAAACCTACGTGAAATCCAAAGATGCATACCGCCTGATTAAGAGAAATAAGTTTAACAAAAGATCAGCCATGATGAGACAACATGGTTTCCCCAATGACTTGAAAAAACAAACGCAGAATCAAGCAAAACATGCATGCATACTAGGTACCTACCTTGAAATTTTAGAGAAAGATGGCATTCGACATAAAATCTTCAGATTTCACTTCAAGGTATAGGAGAAGATCAACGCAGAAATTGGTTCAAATGCAGAAATGTTGGAACAAAGACCGATTTGCCAACAATAGCATGGCTTTAGCCCGAAACTTCCAAATTTTACATAGAATCTGCTCATTTGCCTTCAAGTCATAACAGGTCAAATGCACGTAGAATTTGACCCAATTGTTGTGGTTTCGTTCAGCTCAAAAGCAGGGCCATTGCAATCAAGGAGGCTCCCTTACGCACGAAAGCCAAAACGGCAAATACGTGGATTCACTTGCCATTAAAGCATCAGTTTTTTCAGTGGCAGAAAGTGGAATCAGGCAGACATTTCATCATTTCACCGGTAAGTGAACAAAAATGAAGCTGGCCACTTTTATCATTGTGTTTGGACCAAAACATTCAATGCTAAAGGTATAGGCGTGTGTCTTGTTATTGCTCGTGTTATTGTAAGTTTATATGGTTTTGATGCCAAAAGGTTGCGAACAAACCAACCAGATGGCACTGGAAGGTCAAAATTTAATATACCTATATTGAGGTGGTACAATTTAAAATCCGGTACAATATACCCGACTCTACCCTCTGCCCTATACATAGGTATATAAGTATACTTCTATATAGGAATAATACTACACTGAATTGACTGATGCAAATCCAAGTGCTATATTATGCAATATTAGGTAGGTAGGTATTGTACGTTTTTCAATCTTTATATGTCTTCGTCGCAAACTACGTGACCTAATTACATCATCACATAGGTACATACATGACAAGTAAAACTTGAAGTTTCAAGATCAATGTAATACGTGTTTTGCTCTCCAGAAACCGGAAAATGTATACCTACTTATAAGAAAGTTGACTTTTCAGCAGGCATTACTTTCTCAAGTAGCAATAACAATATTTGGTTGTGTCTATAAATTGAGCTTCTTCCAAAAAATAAAAGACAACGTTTCCTACATACTTTTCAATCATTACAAAAGTCAAGAATACCGAAGGCAACTAATTTGGCAAAAATTGTATATACCTATTTCTTCTAAAATTCAGATAATTAAAATACCTACTTAACATTCAAATCATCAAGTTTATCGTTATCGGTTTTATTTCATGCACTGTAAGTTTGTAGCAGAGTATCAGCACGCCAAGGTCCCGGCAGGCAGTCAAACTTTTGATGTATGACCAGACCCAAGCTCTGTCCAGACAAAAGAGCTCTTTTTTGCAAACTATAAATGCATTATACATAACATTGAGCTGCCAAGGCGGAGCAAAGCATTAAGGTAGGAAAAGGAGTAGCGAGCTTTCGTACCGACCAATAAAGAGGGCCGGTTAGCACACACACTGCTTGTGGTTGGTCGAAGGAGCGGACGGCGCGGTAAAAGCTCGTCAGATCGACGGACGTCATGCTTCTCTACCGTGCATTTGGACCTACGCTGGACTTGTCCTATGGCTCGGTTTTCAATTAAATTTCAGAATATGGATCAGGCGGCTGACTAGGAACTTTAAATTAATAGTGATGATCATTTTTCACTCTTGCGTTAAATCAATTTTATAGTGGTGGATTGGAAATCAATTCACAGTTATTTTACGATACCTATCGAGTTATTGTCATCCTATTAAATTTTACTTCTGATCTAAGAACATTCAATTAATCAAAATCATACTACCGCGAAGAGTGATAAGTCGTTGTGGCGGCTACTGATAAAATATTCGAGGTGTTCCGAAATTCTGCCGTATCTTTTTTTTTTATGCGTTAGGTCTGTTCTTCATTCTTTTCTGTTCGCAAAGTTTGCAAACACATTGTAATTAAAATGTTTCAATGGATCTCTTTTCGACATGATTTGATTCGTTTTTATGTTGAGAAACATCGTTTGGCCTCTGATGTCATGCATGCGAAGTTGTTGACACGATGTTCAATAATTGCCTATAGTTCTCTAGAATAGTTCAAGCCAAATCTCCTATAGATTGTTTGATTTTATAAGAACTTGAGGCTGGGTATAGTGGGCAAATGTCTAGCAATATTTTTTCAATAAATGATAGATAGTCTAGTTCGTTATCTTTCTTTAACAAGTATGAGGGAATTAATTATCAGGAAACTCATAACAATCTAGGCAGAATTTCAATTTATCAGGTCGGCATGGACAGTCGCGTTCATTCTCGGGTGATTCATGGCTTATGATATTTATGCTTCAGTATACCTACTGGACATATCAGTTCTTTACATAATAACTGCACTGAACCAAAAATGTACGTAAATAGGTACAATGAAAAACTTCATCCACACAATGAATTTGTTTATAGATTTTCAGCCGATGAAGAGACTCATTGTTGCAATGAAAAGTGCTCCATTGATTGTATAAAAACAATTTTTAAAAAAATTATTGAAATCATCAGTCTTATCATCTATAAACCGCAAGAGATATACAAGGTCGGTTGAATTGATGAACCCTTGTTTTTGCCATTTTTTCTGCGCTTCAAGATAGCATGGTCGAAATTGAAATCCGACGTTTCGAGTATATGCAACCAACTTCAACTTTTTTTTTTTAAATACGAACCAAACTTTTTCATTCTATTTTTGAATAACTCTTTGCTTCCTGTGAATAATGACATGTGACATTTGTCGTTTTGAAACAATACAGAAAGTAAATACAGGAGTTATCAAAAAAAAAATGTTTGATCCTTTCAGAACGCGTCGCGCGAAGCGTATAGGCATGCATGTAACAATAATAACTTTTGACTTGGATATACAGAAGCTCCAAGATCCTATTTTAAAAAAGTAAAAAAAAAATGATTTGGAGAAAATCGGTTATTGTCGAAAATCTTTGGAATTTTCCAAGTTTGGAAGCGTCATTTTTTTTAGATTAAAACTGCTCAACTTTGCCACCATTTAACCCGACCTTGTATCTCATTACGGTTCACGATTTACCAGATCCCCACACTGAAAAAACTGATGCTTTAATGGCAAGTGGATCCATGCATTTGCCGTTTTGGCTTTCGTGGTAAGGGAGCCTCCTCGATTGCAATGGCACTGCTTTTGAGCTGAACGAAACCACAACAATTGGGTCAAATTCTACGTGCATTTGACCTGTTATGACTTGAAGGCAAATGAGCAGATTTCATGTAAAATTTGGAAGTTTCGGGCTAAAGCCATGCCATTGTTAGCAAATCGGTCTTTGTCCCAACATTTTTGCATTTGAACCAATTTCTGCGTGAATCTTTTCTCATACCTTGAAGTAAAATCTTATGTCGAATGTCATGGTTTTGGTAGCGGGTCGGCGCTTTTCGCATAAGTACATTCCGTTCCGGGTTTCCTGATTTTCGACCAGACGCATCAATCAGTAATCAGTTGTTGTCTCGTTCGAACAAGTGCGTGTGTTTTTCTAAGTTATTGATTCAATTATGGAGAGTACTTTGAGATGAGTAGCCTAGAAGAATTTCTGCAGACGTGCATGGCGTCTCGACCACCTTTCACTAGAATTTCAAGGTAGGTAGGATTTATATAAAAACTGTGGAATATTAGCATTGGAATACAACATTGACCGAGCTGCCTCCATTATGGTCCGATTTTCTCTTTCGGAAGATCCATTCTGCTCAGGAGTATAAGGAGCAGTTGTTGAATGCTTTATTCCTCTATCACCCAAAAAAGCAGATATCTCCTTACTAGCATATTCTTTCCCTCCATCTGAGCGTATCTCGATTATGTCGTTTCCGAATCGTGTCTTCACTTCAATGCAAAACAATTTTAATTTATTTTCCACTTCAGATTTTTCGCGTAGAAAATAAACAGTGCGGTACTTACTATAATCGTCTTTAAATAAAACATAGTAACTTTTATGTCCAGGAGACTGCACACTCATCGGTCCACACACGTCAGAGTAGATAAGCTCTCTTGAATTTTTCGAAATATCTTCTCTTCTACTAAAACTCTCCCGATGTTGTTTACCATAAGCACAAGCATCACAAAATATGTTGTCGTTGATAATCTCAATGTCAGAGTTCTCGAGAAAGTATTCAATGTACTTTTTGTTCTGGTGACACAGGCGTTCATGCCAAAGTTGCAATGTACCACTAGTCGCCACACAGACAATTCTCGGCGGCATCACCCGTAACTTGATACGATACAGATTATCGGCCTCGACTCCAATAGCGACAACTTTATTATTTCGCATAAACACACACTGCGAACCATTATTCTTCAAAATAAAATCAACACCCTTCTTGGCTGCTATTTTAACCGAAAACAAATTTTTGGTCATGTCTGGTATGAATAACACGTCGTAAAGTGTTGCCGGTATCCACTCTCTTCAAATGATTCGATATCAATGTTTCCTTGTCCTTGTGCCATAACTCGATCACCATTTCCAACATAGACCGATACAGGATCCGAGAACTCCTTATACTCGCAAAACCACTCGCGCCTATTTGAAATATGATTCGAGGCACCTGAGTCAATCAACCAATAATTGTCACTGCTCTCATTTATGTTTGTGTTTCCAACAAAAGCCTCTCTCTTCGTTTGATCACTTTTCTTTAATCGACAGTCTTTCATCAAATGATCTTTCGACCCGCACGAGAAACAGCCTTTGCAGTCTTTACGTTCGTGATTCGTTTTTCGACACAAAAAACAACGCAATCGCGACGCACTGGATGCATCTTTTCCCCTGTAAAACGTTTTTTTCTTCTTGGACAAATCTTCTTTGAAGTTTACTTTGGATAATAGGGCCACTGTGGATTCTTCCTCCTCATCCCGCTGTTTTTCCAAACGTAACTCTTCAGTTAGTAGACGAGTTGTTAAAGTTTCAATCGTTTTTTTTGAAGTTTCCGTTGAATCCCAGGCACTATGGAAGTAGTTGAACTTGGACGGTAGAGTAGACAAAATTCTTGTAATCAACAGTGACTGGGGTATGTCCCCTCCCAACTTTTTCATTTTACTGGCCAGTTGCTCGAGCTTTGAAACATGATGTGCAACATTCCCTTCAGGATCCCACTTGAAGTCGAAAAACTGCTTTTGCACTAAGGATAAACTTTCGTCTGATTTCAAGTCATATAAGCTGTGCAATTTTTGCCACATTTCTTGACCTGAGGTACAATTCATCAACAGTTGTAATGGCTTGGACTCAACAGGTGTGACGAACAGTTTTCTTGCAATCCGATCTCCTTTGGTCCATCTCCTCAATTTCTTCTCATACTCCTGCTCACCTTCTTGAGGCTTTGGTTCAATACGAGTGCAAATGTCTAGGGCATCTTCACTATCCAGTATGGTTTGTACAACAAACTGCCACTGCTGCCAGTTTTCGGAGTCACGTAGTTTTTCGATTTTGGGCTTATCGATCTCCATTTTTAACTAATGGCAGTCAATACACTAATATCGCAATTAGACGTACAATCCCAAATTCCGAACGAAAAACTCCCGGTACTTTTACTACACGCACGAATCCCGAAAATACTGATTATTTATTATTTTTAATCGCTCACTGGGCCCATAACCTGTTGAGGGTATTTCCAGTGGAAGATAAAATCAATAAAAGGCACCCTGTTTACAACACAACAGTATATTCAAGACTTAAAAGTTTAACGTCGCAAAAATGCACAGAGCTAGAAAATAACACGCAGTTCCGCGTCTACAAAAATAAAGCCGGTCGGACCAGCTTATCGCTGTTATTGATTCATGAACAGGTAACGTTTTCTTTCATCAATATTTTTCGACGACATTTTTAAACTCTCAATCATTATTTACTACTGATAAAGTTATATTGACAAAGAGACTTCGGGGTCAGCTTTTATTTATATAAAAATAAATTGTTTGAATGAGGGCACTATACGGTTACAATGTAGGAATTTTATGATGAAAACTCAAATTGTGTCAAAAGAACATCTACCATGTGCTAATATTGACGCAATGTCAACTTAATTCTGTGTCATGCGTTACATATGTTGGTATTTGTTACACTTGAGGGCACAGGCGTAGTTCTGGAATTGCGTTGACAAGATTCCCACTGAGTGTTTCTTATGCGGAAAGCTGAGGTCACAAATCCTAATGCGTAGTCATCATTCCTACAAGGTATTACATAGCACACAATGGACAATTTGCACATTTTTTGGAAATATGAAAAATATAAGGATTAGTAAGTACTGATGCCATTGATGTTTAAAAAATCAACCTACGACCTCTAATAATGTAGATTAAAGAGCGCCAATCAACATCCAATACGTCACAGAATACACTATCTATCTCCGTCTTACGTATTGACTGAGATGACTTTCTCTCTCTCGGGAGGGTAATATGGCCCCTGACCTTTTGCGATCATGCAGTGGAATTCGTGTCTTCTTTTTCATTTATTTAGTATATTTTTGGGTATTTCGGAAAAATTTTTTCGCTGGTGACTTTCAAATAATGTCTAGAATACGTATATAAAATTTCAAGTCATTTGAAAATACAGGGTGTCCCAGCAAGGGTGGCCACCGGCCATATCTCAGAAACTACTGGACCTAAAAGTTCAGGAAAAAAAAAATTATCACTAAAGTGGCCACGAGAAAATGCTGGGAAATATTTATAACTTCGAAATTTTTCCGCTAGGGGGCGCAATCAAAGCTTAAATATTAAAATTCGAAATTTCTCCGGAAATTCTCAGATTGAGGTATATCTTTATCAACATGGTTAGAAAACCTAGACAATTTCACGTCTTTTTGGTACAGGGCTCATTGGCGTACCGATCTTCGTGTGAGTAGGGGAAGGTAGTGAAAGTGTAATTGTTCAAGTGGCTGTAACTTATAAACGACTTGTCCGATTTTGTTGCGTATAGACTTGTTTGGAAGATAAATGTGAGTACTTTCGTATATCGTATCCAGTGATGCGTGATTGTCTCCAGAAAAGTTGCTAGAAGGCGTAATTTGAATTAAAAACTGTTATCCTCGTTTCACCTCAAAAATTTAAATGGTACGGTATAATTCTGATAACAGAATCGAAATGAAGATTAAATTTACAAGAAAAAACCTCCAAACCGCAGGTTGATATCTTTTCTCGTTTTCGAGTTATGGCCGAGAAAATGATTTTTGACACTCGAAAAGTTGTTTGTTGTGTAGTTTTATTTAACTTTATAAATGTTCGAATTGTCCTCCATCTTGTAAAATACATTTCTCAATTCTGTGCCTACAAATAGAAACAGCTGTTTCTATTTCAATTGGTGCAATGGAATGTATAGCATTCTCAATCCGCTCAATCATATTTTCTCTTGTGGTGGGACGAGTTTTGTAAACGATGTCCTTGATTTGTCCCCACAAGTAATAGTCCAACACAGTTAAATCGGGGGATCTCGGTGGCCATGGGAACAAACTGCCCCTTCCAATCCAGCGATCTGGATAACGGTTGTTTAAAAAATCACGAACTCTCCGTGCATAATGAGCTGGGCAACCGTCATGTTGGTACCACATGGACATCCTAAGTCCAATGGGAACATCTTCTAAAAGTATTTGCAAGTCATTTTCTAAAAAGTTTAAATATGATTCACCATTTACATGGCCATCAATAATATACGGCCCAATAATTTTGTTTCCTAACACTCCGCACCAGACGTTTACACTCCACCTGTTTTGATGATCAACTTCCCGCATCCAGTGTGGGTTTTCCCGCGACCAAAAGTGCATGTTATGCAGATTAACATTTCCAGAACTAGAGAAACGGGCTTCATCGGTCCATAAAATTTGAGAGAGGAATTGAAGATGTTCGTTGCACATTTCTCGAAGCCAATAGCAATGGCCTAGTCGCCTGTTGAAATCATCTTCTGATAGAGCTTGGTGTAAGGAAAGATGGTATGGACGAAGTTTGAAGTCTCTTAAAATTCGGAGCACTGGAGAACGACTTAATCCTAGATGGTGGGAAATTTCTCTTGTGCTCAAATGCGGTGAAGCTTCCACGTAAGCGAGAACGTTTATAATATTGTCTTCATGGTTTCTTACCGGACGTCTTCTGATTGGAACTGGATTGAGCTGTACACTTCCCGTTGTTCTTAAACGTATTGCCATTCGCCGAAATACCTTTCTGCTGTAGTGCCTTCGTTCAGGATACCTTGCAGCGTATTCACGTGCCGCAATCGGAGCATTTCCAAAACATTGAAAATATACGGCGAGCATATCAAAAGCCTCGGCATTGGTGTAAGACATTTTAACAGAGAATGTTAAAATGATAATTAAGAGATTGTTATGATTGCAATATCGGTTTCAATTATCTCCATCAAAACCCGCCGATGTTTTTCCACAGCTACCTAGATTTTTTTTCAACCCATCATTGCAATATTTAATACATAATTAGATTGGGATTTATGCTCATCAAAATATTTTTCATTCATTATGAGTTTTGTTCTATTGAAATAACAAATGAAATCATTAAATTTTACATAATTTGGACTAGTTATAATTATTGAAGCCAAAAAAAAAAGCAGGTTGCAATAGAACTACACAACAAACAACTTTTCGAGTGTCAAAAACTCTTTTCTCGGCAATAACTCGAAAACGAAAAAAGATATCCACCTGCGTTTCAAAGGTTTTTTCTTGTAAATTTGATGTACCTTTCGATGCTCTTATCAGAATTATACCATACCATTTAAATTTTTGCGGTAAAATGAAAAACACTGTTTTTAATTCAAGTTACCCCTTCTAGCAATTTTGCTGGAGACAATCACGCACTACTGGATACGATGTTCAAAAGTACTCACATTTATCTTCTAAACAAGCCTATACGCAACAAAATCGGACAAGTCGTTAATAGGTTACAGCTACTTGAACAATTACACTTTCACTACCTTCCCCTACTCACACGAAGATCGGTACGCCAATGAGCCCTGTACTAAAAAGACGTGAAATTGTCTAGGTTTTCTAACCATGTTGATAAAGATATACCTCAATCTGAGAATTTCCGGAGAAATTTCGAATTTTGATATTTAAGCTTTGATTGCGCCCCCTAGCGGAAAAATTTCGAAGTTTTAAATATTTCCCAGCATTTTCTCGTGGCCACTTTAGTGATAATTTTTTTTTCCTGAACTTCTAGGTCCAGTAGTTTCTGAGATATGGCCGGTGGCCACCCTTGCTGGGACACCCTGTATATGCAAATTGTCCATTCCTTTCAAATACCCAAAAAGACGCAAGACATGACGTAATCGTTCACATTGTTTACGATAAGGCACAAATTGAGAGAATGGTTACTTAGCAACAACGTTACATTAAACACATTTCCTTTCTCGGAATAAAATGCTCACTGGCTAGTAAGCATTCCTTGTTTGACAAAAAATGGGATTATGGATGATTTTCTCAAGAATGCTAGTCTCAATTTATGGCGTCAATAAAGATATTTTTCAAGGTTTAAAACATTCTAAGAGCTAAGCGACGCGACGCGTCAAAAATATCAATCGATTGCATCAGGGACTTTGAAAACACGCGCATGCGGAATTACAAGTGATTTATAAACTTTTTTGTCATTTACTCGAACACATTTATCTTGATCTTTCTTGAGTTGAACAGGTTAAGTAAAAATTTCTTGATTGAAAAAAAATTCATGAAAAAATCATCCGTAATCACATTTTTTGTCAATCAAGAAATGTTTACTTTAAAATGGTATAACTCAGAAAAGAGTAGAATAAATAAGTTCGAGTGAATACCGATAAAATCTATTGATAACATTCGTATGCGCGTAATTTCAAAGTCCCCGAAACCGATTTATATTTCCGACGAGTCGCGACGCTCAGCTCTTGTGGACGTCGAATTTTTTAAACATTGAAACACATGCACTAGACCCCATACAGTGACTACTTTTTAAAGAAACTATTACTATAGTACTCTTGTCAATCAAGACAGGTTAACTATGAACCGGTATAACTCAGAAATGAGTGAGATAAATGAGTTTGAGTAAATAGCAAAAAAGTTTATAAATAACATATACTTTCGCATGCGCGTAATTTCAAAGTCTCTGCGATCGATTTTTATTTTCGGAGCGTCGCGGCGCTTAGCTCCCAATAGGCGTCGAAGTTTTAGAACTGTGAAAATATTTACTTGCCCGCATACATTGAACACTTTTTACAGAAATCGAAAATTTATATTCGTTTTCGAGATATTGGCGTGCGGCATTTTGAGTGGAGGGCTCTGTATATTCTTTGTATTGATGAAATTTATTCTTTCATCTAAATGAACAAACGTTCTCATTTGATCGATTTATTTATTGCATTGCTATAATGAAATCTCATTCAATGATTTAATGAAACTATTTCATTACATTAATAAATTTAATTCTTCATTTGTCTTTCACACGGTTTTCTGTAGTCAGAAAAGTAGAAAATAATCTTCTGTGGGGCCCCGTCCAAATCATCCAGCAAGCCATCCATTGTAAACTCACTGAACGCTAGCTTGAAATCCATATCAATCTATAACAAAAATTATGTCCTCACGTCTGCATGATTGCATTCAAGAATACAAATTCTTACCAGCCTGTATCCAGATGAAGTTTCATAGAAAGGGCACTTGGAAATAAATTCTGAAGTTTCTGTTAAAATGGAAGGCTTATATTTTATCAATATTTGAATTTATACTATAGCATTAGTTTTAATACGCTGTACCCCTGTATCAAAACCGTATATCGATTTTCTGAGACCAGTTCTTGTTTTCGGTTGGTTCGGTTTCCAGGCTAAGAATAGATTTATTTTCGAGTGCGGATGCAAGTTCAAGTTCAACAAATTGATTTTAGTTTTAGTCTTCTTTCTGTACTTGAATGGTGAACAATATATTTATTAAACTTTCCACGGACTTTGAATTTTCAACAGGTTATGGGCGCAGGTCACTGAATACCTATCAAAAAGTCGTGTTAGTTGTGCTGAGCTATTCAAATACGTTTTTCGCGAGTTCTTTCGACGTAACAGTATAAGTTTCGGTTACGCGAGATGGACGCAAGAGCAGATTATGGAGGTCAAATTGCCAAATTTGACGGCACAAATTTCCAGTTGTGGAAACTCAGTATTAGCATAATACTGAAAGCAGAGAAGCTCCTACCTCTTGTCAATGGTAGTGAGTTACGTCCACCAAGTACAGAGGAAGTTAAACTCAAAGCATGCATGGGAGAAACGCAACGCCAAGGCCCAAGTGATTCTCTTAACGTCGATAACACAGGATCAAGTGCAGTACCTGGTTAACTGTGAGGATGCATCGCAGATGTGGGCAAAGCTTGTGTCAATACACGAACAAAGGACCGATGTATCCAGAGAATTACTTTGGCAGCGCTTCTATGACTATAGGATGGCTGACAATGACAGAATTGCAGATCACTTATCAAAAATCGAATCCCTAGTGAAGCAGCTCAAAGATGTTCAAGAAAACTTGAGTAAAAGTGCCGAGTGTTCCAAAATACTGAACAGTTTGCCGATGAAGTTCAACGCGTTCAGGACAGCTTAAGACTTGGTTGCTCAGGATAGTCAGATTACCGAAAATTTAACTGCAAGTTTATTGAAAGAAGAGTCAAGGATGGATTCTGCTGAAACTGAAACCAGCAAACTTGCCCTGGAGGTGCAGGCATCACAGGCCAAATTGGAAAGCATGCAGTTGAATAGGCAGCCGGGAAGAAAAACATCTGAAAATCCCGATACCTATAAACGAGTTAAAAAGGCGAACTACATGCAACTTCTGGAAAAAGAAGGGGCACTGGGCACGTGAATGCTGAAAACGCTTGATGAGCGATGAATCAAGAAATAAAACAAACCCAGCCTTTGTTTGTGATATTTCCGCTCTATACAACACCACCAGTGATGACTCGCCGTGCGAATGGATATGCGACTCTGGAGCGAGTGTCCATTTGACCAATCAGCTTAACTTGTTCAAAGTGCTAAAACCGTTGGATAAGCAGTACAATAATGTAAAAGTGGCCAATGACAAGGGGATTCAAGCTACCGGTACAGGAGACATCGAGATTCAAGCTGAAGTGGAGGGAAAGTGGATCGATAAAGCTATTCAGAACGTGTTATACATTCCTGACTTGAAGAGGAGCTTATTTTCAGTAGGAGTTATGACCGATCGTGGATTTACGCATCACGCATTCCAGAAAAATTGTGAATTCCGTGAGAGTGTCCGCAATGGCAATTTATGGATCATGAAATTCAGAACCAAAACCGAAATCCAGTGCAATTTAACAGAAAGTGAATCACTGAAACTGTGGCATGACCATGTAGGCCATATAAACTTCAAATCGATAATGAGCACCGTGAAAAATAATGCAGCAATTGGTTTGGATATCAGTGATAGTGAAGACTTTTTTTGTGAGACCTGCAAGTTTGGCAGGCAAACGGTCAAACCTCATAAAAGCCTTATCCGTGAAAAAGTGTACGAATCCGGTCGAATGGTTCATACATCAGACGTTTGCGGACCAATTAGTGTCGAACCCTGATCTAAACCCCTGGATAAGCATAATGCATGTGTCATCTGAAGCAAATGTGGCGAGGCATGGGCGAAAAAATGAGTTTCTGCGACTGTTTCACGGACATTTTCCAGTAGAGTCTCGGAATGTTGATCATGCGTAGTAGAATTCAATCTATCGATCCGACCGGATGTTTACTCTCGTGGTCAACTGAACCAGTCCCGTACTACATCGGTTTTCGTTTATTCGTGATCGACGCCATATTATTGCTTTATGCTTTGTTGTGTTGTGCTTTTGTATTGTGGATTATTTTGTTTTGGACGTAGTGTCCACACCTCGTGATGATGACATTATTTTGCTGCAGTGCGCAATATCCAACTTGCCGGAAAATGTTCGTGTTTATTTACGTTTTTCGGTCGTAATTTAGCCATTTCGAGAGCGGCGTTTGCTCATCCAGTTGTTTAGATCGGTGGAGTCGAATCACCTTTGTGTTATTTAAAGACGAAAGACTGGATATCAAGTTGTGCATTTTTTACGGCATAAGTCTGAAGTGTTTAATAACTTTAAAGAATATAAGGCTATGGCCGAATTGCAAACTGGACATAAATTGCAAGTGATAAGAAGTGACCAAGGAAAGGATGAGTACATAAACTCAGCTTTTCAAGATTTTCTCAAACTTGAGGGGATTTTGCACGAAGTGTCCGCGCCATATACACCACAACAAAATGGCAGATCCGAAAGGGAAATGCGTACGATTGTAGAGAGTGCTGGATCTATGCTCATAAAAAAGATTCAAGTGAAGAATTGTGGGCAGAGGCAGTGAACACCGCCGTCTACATATCAAATAGAACTGTATCTACCTTATGTGGAAATATGACGTCATTCGAGGGATGGTTTGGAAGAAAGCCTGAAGTGAAACATCGCAAAGTTTTTGGATGCACTGCATACATGTCAGTACCTTCCCAGTTACGAAAGAAATGGGACAAGAAAAGTCGAAAGCTAATGTTTGATGGATACGAGGGACATTCGAAAAATTATCGCCTATGGGATCCCGAGAGAAAGATAATTGAAACCAGTTGCAATGAGTTTTCAACGAAGATGATGAGCTTGAAATCCAAACACAAGTATGTAGTGTTTCACTTCCAGAGCCAGAAAATGATGAATTCTTCGACGCAGATGCCGAGGAAAATCCGAACGAGCCACCACAACCAGACGAAGGGAGAGTGTTACGAAATAGAGATGAACTAAGACCACTAGATTTTTATGGACCAGCCGTCTCGTACTGTTCCATGATTGAGCCTTTGTCGTTTGAGCAAGCAATGGGAAGCGAAGATCGAGAAAATTGGAAAGAAGCAATGAAAGAAGAAATATCTGCACTCAAAGATAATGGAACTTGGGAATTAGTTAAAAAGCCAGAAAATGTGAAACTTGTTTACAATAAGTGGGTGTTTCGTTTAAAAACAGATCTCAGTGGAACACGTTTTAAAGCAAGATTAGTTGCAAAAGGCTTCACACAACAAAAAGACATTGACTATAGTGTAACGTTCGCACCAGTGGTACGATATGATTCAATCCGGATTTTATTAGCCTTAGCAGCCGAAGAACACCTTGAAATAGCACAATTTGACGTGAAAACCGCCTTTCTGTATGGAGATTTAACAGAAGAGATATACATGAGGCAACCTGTCGGATTTGAACATCCAGATCGGCCAAATTCTGTTTGTAAATTGAAGAGAAGTTTATATGGTTTGAAACAATCACCTAGATGCTGCACTGAAAAAAAAAATTATTTCAGTTAATGAAAAATGGAGTTGTAATAAACAAATATGTATTTCAAATGGTCCAAACAAACGTTTGTTTTAATTCTTACAGATAATTATTTGGAAATATATGAGTACCTCGACTGAAGTCAAATATATATTTATTGGTGATCAATACAAATGATTCGAACAAATGTAGATGACCAAATCAATATTTATTTATCTCGAACAAATAATATATTTAACACAAAGAAAATATTCATTTATTTCAAATAAACATTTATTTGCATCAATTTCGAAATTTGTTCTCCATGAAAGGTAGGAGCAAATATATGCCACGTACAAGGAATATTCACTAGCGACAATAAAAAGGTAAGTAGCGACGCCATTTCCCAAACTCGCCGATGACATCCGAGACTATGTCCGCTTTTTCTTCTGCGTGGACTTTTTCGAGCGTTCTGACAGTTCTGCAAAATAAAAGCTATTATTGAATCTGGAAACAATCTACTAAATCATTAGATATTTTATTGCCTGTTTAAATTTAAGTGTGAATGTACTTTGTAAAATACGAGCTTGGAACGTGTCCAATCGACGTAGCGGTTAATTTCAACAATTATACGAATACTTACCCTCAAAAACCGGCCATAAATGACCAATGTCCAAGGTGGTCAACCACCCTTCTATATCACAACCAGAGAACCAGGAAATACAAACAATCATAATATTCTACGTATAGTAACGCGTTCACGTGGTCCGTTGCTTGATGGTGTCTGTTTAAATGGGCGTTCGTCCGTATTCTTTCTCTTACAGCGACGCTTTTCCTCTCGCAATAAATGATTTGTTTGAAATAAATAACTATTTACTTTGGTCAAAAATGATGTTGTTTCCTTGACCACAATTTATTAACCGCTAGATGTTATTGTATTTCTCTCAAAAATCGAACGTTGCATTGAACATCTCATGTTTAACATTAACAAATATTTCTTTCTAATAAAAATTTTCTCATTTCTGAAAGCATTTATTTGCATGGTCTGTAATGAGACCAGTTGCTTTTCTGGTGAAAGTGTTTCATGCTATCTGCTTTTCTGCAGATAGAGCATCAAAAAAAGTCCTTTGATGCTTTATGCCTGAAACGCCTTATTCCCTAGTAGTTCTTGTGTTATGGTACCCAAGAATCACTGGGTGTCACTGGAAAGTTTTTGTCCATGTTTACTGGACCTTGAATATGGACAAAGGGAGTTTTTGTACCCCTTGTTAATTTCAACGTTATAAACGTACCCCGCTTTACTAAGCATGCGCAGAAAACTAAACATTAATAACGGAGAGGACCCGAAAAAGAGATATTGAAACTAGTATTTAAAATTTGACGTTTGTGTCATCTCACTCTGTCATTTGTTGTGTTTAGTCTTTGATTTAGTGATATTTTTGCCAAATTCCTAGCAGAGCAGCACGAAATACACGAAATATGGAAGATATTTTGGTCCAAATTGGACCAGATTACCAAATGTAAGGCTTACATTCAATTTCAAACTTCAAAGTGTAAGTGATAGATTTCCGCTTGGCAAACGGGTATCATATACAACCACCTACATTGAATTTGTGTTCAAAGTCACTTTGCGTGAAATTTGATGTGAATGGAAGCATATGATTCCGGTTTGGCAAGCGGCAATCTGTCACTCACATTTCGAAGTGAAATTGAATGAATGCCTGGTTTAGGTTCATTGATTGAATCTGTATTCAAAGTCACTTTGCGCGAAATTCGATGTGAATGGTAGCATATGATTCCTGTTTGGCAAGCGGAAATCTGTCACTAACATTCCGAAGTGAAATTTAATGAATTTCTGGTTTAGGTACATTGAATTTCATTTCGAAGTGGAACTGTCAAATTTCCGCTTGGCAAACGGGAACCATATGCTAATATCCACATTGTATTTGGCGTAAGCGTGAACGCGAATTCAATGTAGATGGTAGCATATGGTTCTCGTTTGTCAAGCGGAAATTTGCCACACTTGAATGTGAACCTTACATAACTCCGGCAAAACACCGACTGGAATGATAGACAGATCACATCATTTTCACTGTTGCCAAGCTGTGAAACATAGGATCAATTTCTGTTGAATTATTTAATAAAAAGACAAGAATCTCACAAATCCAATGCAACTGTAGTCTTTTTACCCAATTTAAATTGTGCTTTGTTTGTTTCACGATTTCTATGTAATAATTAAATAATACTGTATATCAATATGACATCATGATAAAATAACCGACGGTTATGAAGCGTAAGCGAAGGTTAAGGTTCCGAAGATAACGTAACACGTGTTATGGGTTAATAACCGATTCGGTTATTTCCACAGCGCATGCTCAGAATAACCAGCAACTTTAATAACGGGTCAAATAAGAGCTTTAAAAACTCCCTTATGTCAATTCACAAGATGGTTCACTTTCAGAACTAACTAGGTATAAGGATAACCCAAAAGTTGATTTTGGTATCTCAGAGCCGTTGATTCAACCCCGCCTTATGGCACTCATAACGTGAGTGACTTTTCACGTTTCCTCTCTATTACGCAAACAACACACTTCTGTTCAAAATATTGTCCAAATCGTTGGGGAGAATAATTCAAAAGCCAGCTATCTCTTCTTGAAGTTTCCAAACTATTATTGAAACTCGATGTAGGTATGTATTTTAGATTGCACAGTGATGTGATGAAAAAGTACAGGGTGTCTATTTAAAAATGGCAAGGTGTCAGATCTCAGAAACTAGGCATCCGGGAGACTTGCGGAAAAAAAATTACTAGGTAATATGGAATAGAGAAAATGCTGGAAATATATCAGAAGTTCCCAAGATTGCCACAAGATGGCGTAACGGTGCTATCAAAACACAAAATCGCTGTTTTTTCGTGATTTTTTAATACAAACAAATACAAATGAGTACCGCTATGGATTCCTTGAGAGATTTCCTTAAAAATTTTTTTTCCTAACATGTCAAATAAGACAGCTATCAGCTATCAAACCTTACAACGCAAGAATGCTCATAACTTTGAAACAACCCAACCGATTGACGCGATCTTGGTCTCATATGAAAGAGCATGATCTGCACTTCAAAAAACTTTTTTGGTTTTGAATTTTTGACCTTTGCCGTTGCCGCTAGATGGCGTTAACTGAAATGGTAGCATGTTTTTGAGTTTTTTCCAAAAAAATCAAATGTAATGGTATATTTATTTTTATATATTTTAAAAGGGGATACATTTTCCTATAAAAAAAAACAAAAAAATTAATGATTTTTTTTTTGTTTTTTTTATATTCATTTTTTTTTTTTTTTAATTTTTTTAATAGGAAAATGTATCTCCTTTTAAAATATATAAAAATCAATATACCATTACATTTAATTTTTTTGGAAAAAACTCAAAAACATGCTACCATTTCAGTTAACGCCATCTAGCGGCGACATGAAGCAGGTACATGAAGTCTGAAAAGCTCAGAAAAGCTACCAGTTTATTCTGTATAATATAGTTTTGACGTGCAAAACCACAACATGGAAACATGGTAGTTCATTATGGGAAATGTATCTGTAAAGTAAATTTGATGCGGGAATGCATTTGAACAGTAACTAACCGGTATGCAATTGTCCGGCGGCAATCCAATCAACTGAAGTCAATAAATTAGTAATGTGCTTCCAATATATCACTGCTCAGCACGCTTGAAAAAAGCATTTGAACATTATTAGGCACAATAAGTTTTGTTTTATATATAATATATAAATATAAATATTCAATATACTCATTATCGTTTGATTCAAGTAGAATTTGTTTATATTTCCCTTTTGTCCATACCTTACCTACCTATGTATTATTAGGTATATAATTTGTCTTAATATTGCTAACGATAATGATGAATATTTTTGAACATCAACAATAATAATAACCTTGACAATCTCATATTAACTTTGAGAACTTTATAAATTTGATTAACAAAATTGTTTTATCTTATAATCATTTGCAGTTTTATCATCCATACTTCCAAATCCTCCTGTTCCTGAGGAAAATCACTCGAGTTATAGCTTAGATTTTTTTTCTCAGCCAATCGAACACATTCTAGCATTCCATCCAAAGTAGTGACACCAAAACAGAACTTGCCTCGAAAATGTTATTCCAGGTAGTTCCACACATAGAAGTGGCTGTGAACTTGCCGGAGATCTTGTTGTCGATAATTTACTTGGAAGACATTTGCAAATCCCCGGCTACTTCTGTTACTAGCGACTTTCAAGAGAAGCGAGAACTACTGGAGTGCCGTTTTGGTTAATATATGAGTTCCGGAATCCTCTCAATCTATCAGGGTATATGAGACATAAGCTGATGTGGTGTAGGACAATTATCGAGAATAAAAAATCTTAATATCTTGAATATTTATGTAATGTGCTAAAACATCCTGGTATGCTCAGTTTCTCCAGCGTGAACCGGGAGTTGTATCCTGCAGAATGGAAACTATTTCATTACGGCTATTGACCATTTCACCAGACGAGAAGCTTAGGTTTAGAGGCAGGAGTTTCCAAGGATGTAGTTAAGAGAACATTGAAAGAGCAGAAGCTTCATCCATACCATATACAACCGGACCTTGATCTACCTCCGGATCTTGATCAACGATTCTGCTTCTGTCGATTCATTACCGAACAAAGACAAGAGGATGTGAATTTTGCAAAGCAAATTTTATTTACGGACAAGGCAATATTTACAAGAAGTGGTGTAACCAACTCATATAACGAACATGTATATGCTGATGAAAATCCGCATGCCATAAAAGTAACTCATTATCAACACGAGTCTAGGATTAATGTGTGAGCATCAGGAATCATTGACAATTTTATTATCGGTACACGGCTGAATGGTGTGGATTATTTAGTACACTTACAACACTGCCAGATTTATTATAAGTTCTGCCATCACAACTTCGACGAGTCATGTGGTTTATGCATTTTACTTTGAATGTTCAAGGATCAAGAGTATCCAAACAGATGGATCGGCAGAGGAAATAACGCTCCTGTAAAATGGCAACAACGCTCACCGGATATAACTTCGTTGGATTTTTTTATGGGGCTCTTTAGAAACGATGGTTATACCCCAGACCGATTAATAATGAAGAAGAATTAAGTATGCAGTCAACATATTATTGAAAAACGATGCGGAATTGATGCAGAGTACATTTAAACTTTTTACGTCGTATCAACTTTCGTACTTATGTTAACGAAAGTCATTTTGAACTATAATTAAAAGTTTGTGATGATTCAATTTGGTTTTATTATGTGTTTAGTTTATTTAGCAAGGTGCTTTAAAAAAAACTACTGAGTACACTTCAAAAATTTGCAATATGAAAATGAATTATTACAATGGGGTATAAAAATAAAAGTTTATAACATAATATAATTAAAATACGTAATAATAAATATCACTAGTTATAAAAATGAAAGTGTATTACATATAATTAAAATGAGTGAAAATTATGTATCACTAGTTAGAAATTATTCAATACATATTGACTATAGCACCACACTTAAACATTTTTACATTATCACATTCTTTAAGGGAGATAGGTAAACGATTTAATTCAATTATCCCCTTAAAAAATATATGGTGCTTGAAAGCGTAGAGTCTGCATTCTTGTTTAAGATGAAATCATTTTTGTCCCGAGTTCCATATGAGTGAATATTTTCAAAAGTCTGCGTCTCATCACAAATGTACTTTGGAACTTGGTTATTTTTTATCATGAGAATAGATATAAATACATTGGACACTATTTTTTGACGAACAGAGAACATATCAAGAACACTCAACATAGATTTTATAGATGTATATTTATCACAGCTCAGTATCACTCGCATAGCTCTATTATGAATTAATTAAAAATCATCCATGATGAAGTTAGGCACAATGTGGTAGAGTGTGCTACAAAATTCAAGATGGGGAGCTGCTATGCTATTATACAATAGCAGCTGTCCTCATAGAAAGATGTTTTTCAACCCTTGCGATAAAATTAACTTTTTGCATGGGAATACTTTCTGATGACGTACTTAGCATGTTCATGATCATTCAGGTTGAGGTCAAGTATTACACCCAGATACTTGGTCTCCATGGCATGAGTTATCATCAGGCCATCAATATTGACTCTCAAGTTGTCAAAATCGATTTCAGACAAACTGTTTTTCTTGCCGAACCACTGATCCAAACAACTTTATGAGTAGACGTCGCACTCGAAAACTCGAAATGGCTAAATGACGACCGAAAAACGTAAATAGACCCGAACATTTTCCGGCAAGTTGGATACTGCGCACTGCAGCAAAATAATGTCATCATGACGAGGTGTGGACAGGACCGCACTCATGATGGTCAGATCACTGAATATCACAAACAAAAAAGGCACTCAAAAGTCAGTTCACAAAAAGTCACACACAAACACTTCGTCCAAAGCAAAATAATCCACACTACAAAACATTGAGTTCTATAAGCACAACACAACAAAGCATAAAGCAATATGGCGTCGATCACGAATAAACGAAAACCGATGTAGTACGGGACTGGTTCAGTTGACCGCGAGGGTAAACATCTGGTTGGATCGATAGATTGAATTCTACTACGCATGATCAACATTCCCAGATTCTACTGGAAAATGACCGTGAATCAGACACAGAAACTCATTTTTTCGCCCATGCCTCGCCACATTTGCTTCAGATGTCACATGCATTATGCTTATCCATGGGTTTAGATCAGTGTGCTGAACACACAATATGTACACGTGATGTACACCATGGTGTCATCGGCGAAAAGTTCAATTTTTGCCTCACTGACCACTCACACTTATGTGATAAATAATTAAAAAATCCAGCAGTTCGAAAATATCATCATCAAACATGAAAGCCAAATAAATTATAAATTGGATATTTTGGTGCGGCATCGAACATTAAAAATCGAAATATCTCGAAAATTACTCATACTTTAGCAGATTTTACCAAGAGTAACTTTTTTGCTTGGAAAAGTTCAGGCAACTATTTTCTTACTAAGAATAATTAAAAACTACATCAAAGAAAAAGTTATGGCTATATAGCGACCATGCACAGTTAAAAAGTGTCCATATTCGGGTTTTTTATCTCAAAAAACTCTCGAGTACCAATTTTTAATTAGGTTGAAGAATGTTCATACATTTTCAAAATTACAATTTTTATCTTTTAACTTTACCATCCAGTATCTCGAGAACAAAGCAATTTCGGACCGAGGTAAGTTGCTCGGTTTATTTCGACCTCAGTAATATATGGTAAGATTTTGACATTTTGGAGACACCCTGTATAGGTGAGGTTGGACTGTTTCTCTTTGGGAACTGCATCTTTGAGCTTGGGGTATAAAGACGAGGTTGTTCTGGTCTGGTAAAATCCGAGTGTTTTGTTGGAGGTTTTGGAGCAGTTCTTATAATGTTTTGAAAAAGTCCATTGATAAAGAGAAACCTGTAGTATCTTGTCAGTGCATTTGATTGATGCTGGCCTTTGTGTTGGCTTCAATTTCTGAACCTATCCATGCACTGGTTCACAAATTTGCTGGAGAAGATATTCTGTTGGAGAACTTCTTTGATTCTCTCTTCGTTGTGAGCATGGGACACACATCTCCCCTTTTTGCGAAACAAAAGGCTGGGGGTGGTTGGAGGAAGGAGCTGGGCTACTCGGAAGCTCGGCAATGGTGGCAGAGAGTGAGCGGACAGGCTCTCTGAAGTCGTCAGCCAACGACTGTTCAGACAACCCAGTGGAGAACCAGACTAAGGCGTCAGTGGATGCGACTGTTCAGAACAAAGCGGAGAACGACTATGAAACTGAGGATACGAGTAAAGTCAAACAACTTGGCATTCAAACCCAGTTGAAAAATCTCCGTATCGACTCAGCGGCCGAAGATGACTTGTCATCAGAAGGCAGCACCGTCGATATGGAGGATTCGGAGACTTAGGCTATATTGCTGAGAGAGGAAGACACGACTCTAACCCCTGGTCAACCTCCGAAAAACCGGAGCCTGAGACTAAAACCTTGGCGCAAAAAGCTAGAACTATGGGAACTCTCCAAGAAAGAGAAAGACTTGATCAAGAAGAACCGGAAGATTGTTGCAAAATTCGAGCGTAAGCAAGGGTTAAAGCAACATGAACCAGGAAAGGAACCGCAGAGGCAAGAGCAACAGCGAAAGCTGAAGCGTGAGTCAAAGCGGAGGCCGCTGGTAAGGTCTGACGCGGTGTCATCATCCCCAGCTGCGAACGTACCGGAGGAGCAAAATCCAACAGCTTCTGGGAGGAAAATGCAAAAACGAATGCGTTCTAGTGGAAGCGAGGATATTGGAGGTCATACTCGAGCTAGACGCGCAGAGCGGCAACGAGGAGGTAAACTTCGACGGGGCTGGCTGACAGAAAGGAGTCAAAGTTGTCGGCTGCAACAACGGAAAGTCAATTGACTTTCTACAGCGTGTGGCGGCTGTGAAATCTGACAGAGAGCCAGACTCGAGGTTATACAAGTATCGAAGCTGTCTCTACGTCGATTGATATCAGTGTGGATTCCGCCTCCGGTTCCGGTCAGCGATGAGTTCATACTAAAGATCATCGACAAGCAGAACGAGGGTCTGGACACACCAAGCTGGAGAGTTATTTCTTCGACAAAGTGCAAATTTGGGCCAGGGAAGGAGATGGTCTGCACGGTGGAGGATGATACCTTCGAGATACTGAGGAGCAACAACGGGAGCATCAAGTTCGGGTTAGGCACCCTGAAAGCGAGGCTCTCCAAGGACAAGAAAGATGGTGCCAAGGATCCTGAAGCTGCAAGCAGTGCAAATTGATTTGCATCACTGCGAAGCAGCATCGGAGGACTTGGTGCTGTTTATGACGGAGAATAAAGTAGACTTCGCGCTCATCCAAGAATCATGGCTCAATACAGGCAAAATTCATGGATTAAAAGCGAAAGACTACCATCTATAACATTCTCCGTCGGTAGGTAAAATGAGAACCTGTATATACTTGCTAAGCGGACACTAAATATTAGCCTATCCTCACAACACAGTACAGGTGACTTGACAGTGGTAGCATGTGAGCAAGAGAATAAGCAACCGCTAATTCTAGGGTCCGCGTACATTATTATTTTGAAGAACCTGAACCACCACCAAAAGCAATTTGAACTCTAGTCAACCACGCCAAGGAGGAAGGAAAGCTGTTGGTGATGCGATGCCAATTGTCATCACACGCAATGGGCAGCAGTGACATTAATAACAGAGATGAGTCAATTTTGGACTTTATACTAACCACCGACCTTGTAATATGCAATAGGGGGGATGTACCAACATTTGTTAATAGGGTTAGGACAGAGGTGTTAGATTCAACATTGGCTACCAATTCTGACAAGCTAACGGTTGAAAATTGGTGAGTCTCTCTTATACAATCATTTTTGGATCATAGGAGAATTCTTCTCGAAATCAACGGTGAGCTACATAAGGTAGAACCATTCCGGAATCCTGGTAGAGCAGACTGGCAAACATTCTCTGACCTCATGGAAGGGGACAGGAAACTATTGGCTTTGGCCAAGGTATCACGATCACCTACCAAAGAGAAAATAGAGGATAATCCGGCGAAACTAGAGGAACAACTAAAGAAAGCCTTCCACAGATCATGTCCTTTAAGTCGCCCACTCAAAAGCACCACGCCTTCCTGCTGGACAGCGGAACTGAGACAAATTAGGAGAAATGAAACAGAGAAGGACTGGAATGAATACAAGACCAGCTTTAACAGATACAAAAGTGAAATCAGGAAGGCCAAAAGAGACTCATGACAGGACCTCTGCGAGTCTATAATAGATACAAATGAGTCTGCAAGGCTAAAAAAAATGCTTTCGAGGGGGGTGGTGATCTCAAGAAGCATAAAAAGGCCAGATGACTCATGGACAGAATCCTGGAATGAGACACTGGAACTTTTAATGGAGACGCACTTTCCAGGCTGTACCGTAGCGGAAATCAGCAGCTCTGACGAACAACAGCTGATGCCAAATACGAGAACACATGAGGAGGTTGTATCGAGGATGATATCAAAGAAAAAAGTAAAGTGGGCAGTGAACGGTTTCGAACCGTATAACGCGGCGGACCGGACGGAATAATGCCAATCATGTTACAGAAATCCCTCGAAAGCATATAAGATGACCTGGTCAAATATACTCTGATTGTCTCCAATTGGGATACCCACCGGGTGAATGGAGGGATTGTTGTTTTTATACCCGCAAAATGGGGAAATCAAATCACTCAACTCCCAAAGACTACGCAGACTAATCAGCCTATCATCCTTCTTGCTGAAGACACTGGAAGAGCTAATTGATCTGCACATAAGAGAATCAACTAAGATAGAAATGCAATGTCCGGATCAACATGCTCACCTTAAGGGTAAGTCAACTGACAGCGCTTTGCATGAAGTTGGTGGAACAATTGAAAAATCTCTCGATGATAAAGAAAACGCGCTGGGCGCGTTTCTAGACATAGAGGGAGCATTTAATAACGTCACGACCGAGGCGACCATTGAAAGAGAAATGGAAAGGATGAAAATAGAATCAATCATCATCAACTCGACAATAAAAATGCTTAAAAGCAGGATTATAAACTCAGAAAATGGGAAGGAAAAAAACAAAAAGAGGGACACCACAAGGAGGAGTTATCTCCCCACTCTTGTGGTTGATCATAGTAAACTCGATCTTTAAAACCTTTAGAGAACATAGAATAAAGATGGTAGCATATATGCAGACGATGTGGCAATCCTGGTAGTGTGCAAAAACTTGTCAACTATCAGTGCAATCATGGGATCTGCATTGAAGAAACTTTCCAGATGAGCAGGACAAAACGGTCTTGGAGTAAACCCTGATAGGACAAATCCAGTACTGTTCACAAGGAAATACAAGGTGCCCAACAGTAAAATACCCACATTCGGAGTACAAACTCTTAGGCTTTTCATCAAAGCAAAGTACCCAGGGATCATTCTAGACTCAAAGATCTCCTGGAAAAGAACACTGAGGAAAGAATGAAGAGAGGCCTCAATGCATTATGTATATGCAGGAGAATAATTGGTGAAAAATGGGGACTACAGCCGCACATTATCCACTGGATGTATACAGCGATCGTGAGACCCATGATTATCTACGGAGCCATGGTATGGTGGAAAGCCATCGACACGAACTCAAACGTGAAGATGGTTACGAAAGTACAACGGCTGGCAACACTAGGTACAACGGCAGCAAAGAACAGCACACCGCAGACAGCTTCAGAGACTATTCTAAACTCCCTGCCCATTGACTTGTTCATTAAAAGCACTGCCGCAAAGGGAGCTCTCAGACTAAGAGAGGCCAAATTGTGAAAACAGGCAACTAGTGGGCACTCAACGGTGCTAAGGGAAATCTCAAAGGCAATGGATAACCAAGAGGCGAAGCTGCTACCAACGGCAACAGACTACATGGTGACCAAGAGCTCTTTTGAGAATAAGGTAGTGGTTAAAATACCTTCCAGAGAAGACAAAGGAATTACGACTCAATTATAGGGGAGGAAGAGATATCCATCTTTACAGAGGCAGCAAAGACAAATACAGGCACAGGAGCAGGGATACTCAATAGTATGCACTGAAAAAGATGCAGAAATGTTTTTTTTCAGGCGAACAACCGCATGGGATGTATATAAAATGATAGACTAGGTCTGTGTGCATTGGAAATCGGAAATTACAACATTTTTTATCAGGGCCAAAATTTTTTATTGCGAAATATGTCATAAATCTGTCAAAAGTGTGTTTCACTACTTTTTCACACATACTTCGTTATATCTCCGGGAAAAATCTAGATATCAAAAACTTTTTTTTTCAATTGATAAAGGAATTGTTACCCAGAAGGTTACCGGGGTAGTTTCGTTAGTATGAGAAATTTGTTTTTCTGCGAAAAACTTCAACATTAACATTTTCTGCTGAGCCATTTTCAGTAAGCGAAACACTTTTTTATCTTGAAGAATTTGCTATACTATCTGCGTATCAAATAAAGCCAAATGTTCAAAACAGCTTTTGAAAAAAGAATCAGCATTCTACATACTTTTCGAGTTATAGTTAGTCAAAGTTGAGTTTCCGCATGGCGCGGCGTTCAAACTACCGTGCTGCCGCGCCTTGCATTAAATATTATCATTATTGGTGTTTGCTGTAAACTCAAAACTGTAAATACAAGTTCCGAAAGATTCTGAAGTATATTATAGCCTTAGATCAATAATCTTCACAATCTTTCAAGCTTTCTTGGTTTAGGCATCAGATTCTGCAACTTGCATATTCACAGTCAGTGCAAAATTTTATTCCTGGTGCAATGCAGGTACATCTTGTCGTCAAAGTTTCTCTCACTTCATCAAGCATTGTTTCTTGAGTAGAAAAATTGATCATCCAAGTATTTTTTTCTGCCTCTCGAATATGGCAATTGTACCAAATTTTTAAATGATACAGACATGTACAAAACATAATAGATTCATTTGAGTTTCGTCTTTGTTATACCTACTGGATGGGTCATTTAAGTTGAGAGAGCCCGATATCTAAAAATTGATAATTACTTGAGGAGTTGAAGTCAAAGTTATTGAGTACTGTGACAATAAAAAAATGATCAAGATTTTGGAATTTCGAATAAGTAGTAAAAAAATATAGTCAAGACGTTTCAAATTATGGAACACATCACATAAAAGTCATGAAACGAAAGCATGTGTGGCCTCAAAAATATATTTTGAAAAGTTGACAAAACAATACCCATAAATAGCTATACTTACATATTACAGAGCGGAAGAGTAGTATTGACTGACTTGCTAAACATCAAGCCTGGTGTTCTTGGGGTTGCAGTCATATCACTGTATTCATACGCACAACATATGCTTACGTTTTACGATTTTGATGTCATGTGTTCCATAGTTTAGAACGTCTTAACTATGTTTTTTTTATTACTTCATTATCCAAAATCCTAATCATGTTGTTGATGTCACAGGACCCAATAACTTTCACTTAAACTTTTCAAATAACTATCGTTTTTAAATTATTGCGCTGACGCAACTCAAATGGACCACCCAGTATAATAAAGACGGAACTCAAATTAATCTATGATTCATGTTTTCTCAGATGTCTGTATTAATCAAGAATTTGGTACAATTCAAATAAAGCCAGAAAGAAGATACTTGGAAGGTCCATTTGTCTACTCAAAAATCAGTGTTCGATGATGTGAGAGAAACTTTGACGACAAAAGATCAAAGTCTATTTTCTGCATTGCATCAGAAATAAAATGTAGCAATGACTGTGAAAAATATGCGAATTGCATTAACACCCTCAATCAAGAAAGCTTAACAGATTGTGAAGATCATTGATCCAAGGCTATAATATACTTCAGAATCTTTCTGAACTGGTATTTACAGTTTTGAGTTCACACATAAAACCAATTGGACGGCCTCATAATAGCGCTATAACAGTATTTGATGCAAGGCGCGGCATGGCATTGCTGTTTAAACGCCGCGCCGCGGAAACTCAACTTCAAAAAGTCGAAAAATGTACAACTTAGGAAGTTGATTATTTTTCCAAAAACTTTTTTGAACCTTTGTCTTTATTTCTCGCTCACTGAAAATAGTTCTGCAGAAAATGTTATTGTTGAAGTTTTTCGCAGTTTTACAAGAAAACTAGATTTTTCATACTAACGAAACTACCTCGGTTACCTTCCCCCACAATTCCTTTATCATTATTTAAAAAAAAAGTTTTTGATATCTAGATTTTTTCCGGAGATATGACGAAGTATGTGTGGAAAAGTATTGAAACACACTTTCGACAGATTCATGACATATTTCGCAATAAAAAATTTCGGCCCTGATAAAAAAAATTGTAATTTCCGATTTCCAATGCCCAGAGACCTAGTCCCTCATTTTATAAACATCTCATGCGGTTGTACGCCAAAAAAAATTTTATCAAGAAGGAGACGACTTTTTTCCTTTTTTGCAGTGTACTACAAAGGAACTAAACATCCAAGGGTCTATCAAGCTTAAGAAAAAATCTGTCATTCTGCATGCAGAAATCATTCTCATTAGGGAAGCAGCCAACCTGCTGCAAAGACTGGACAACACAACAAAAGACGTCACAATCTATGCAGACAGTAAAGCAGCGTTGAGACTACTAGAATCAGATACAGTAAGGTCAAAGGTAGTGATGAGTTGCCGTGAGGCATTGTCCTGGATCAGGATCAAGAAGCTCGCTCTATGCTGGGTTCCTGGACATAGCAATATTGAAGGGAACACGATGGCAGATGAACTGGCGAAATTGGGACTAATAAGAAAGGACGAAGCCCAAATGGAGAATGCATTGCTACCAACGATCAAACTATTGAAACATACAGTAGATAAAAACATGTTGAAGCTACACAGCGACAGGTGGAGCAATCGAAACGACTGCAACACATCGAGAGCTTTGTAGCCAAACTTGGATATGGAAAAAACAGGGAAATTACTAGAGCAGAGCAAATCCTCCGTGAGCACCCTTGTTGGAGTAATCACAGGACACTGTGAAATCGGAACCATGCTCCGAAAAGGGGCCTAGGGACTGATGAGCTCTGCAAGAACTGCATCGAGGAGGATGAGACGATAGAACATCTACTGGGGCGAGTCCAGAAACGTCACACCCGGTGTAAGTATGATCCAAGTGTCAAACACTAACCGTTCAGATATGGCAAGCCGTTTTACTTTTCAATCGACCCTGCTCATTGAGTATCATACAAACTATTTTTATGAAACTTTATAAGCACAGATGAATAAAAAGTAAAACGACTTGCCATATCTGAACGGTAAGTGTTTGACACTTGGATTGCACTCACACCGGGTGTGACGTTTCTGGACTCGTCCCTGTGCCACTACCCAACTCTGAAGGAAGGACGCCTCAGGAATATGGGACAATACTACCTTGCGAACTTGGAGGAAGCGGCGAATGTAGACATCGTGCTAATTCTGAACTTCGTGAAAACCATGGGATGATTTAGAACGATGAAGAGAAAGGCTGCAGGTCAAGACCGGGGTGACACCTCTTCAAACAAGGGATCACAATGGGCCATTTGGCCTCCGAGTGAAAGCAATGCAAAGCAGAAAACTGTGGGCCAGGGCATACCTTTCGCAACCTAACCTAACCTAACCTGAAAATTGGACGATGAATGATGAATGGCTAAGCGTTTCTGTGTACCAGTCCATTATTCATTCCCATTTTTTTTGATGTTGGCTTATTTGAACATTAGTTTAATACTCTACGAGAATAGGTTTGTTAAATCAATTTGTCAGGAGTCTACCATCCAGGCTTCTGGTTACCTCTGTTTCAAGAAACGTTATCCTGTATTCCTTTTCGCGTTTGACGGTGAACTTTGATTTGGTGTGGTAGCTGTAGCTGTTGAAGTGTTACTTGTGTTCTAGTATGCTGTCAATGTGTTCGGTTGAAATGCTCCGGTGAAATTTAGACATCATTTATTCGTCAACATAACTGTGAAACATTGACAGTGACTGACGTACCTTCAATCAGAGAAATCAAAGACCTGCATTTGGATACATTTTTCAAATTATATTCGAGTGAATTTTAACTTGTTCTCATATATTTATCTTGGAGACTTATTCTTTTTACACGACACAACGCATGTTTGTCAGAATTCACTGCAGTTAGCTTTGAAATGACTGCCTGCTACCTGTAGAAAAAATCAGCGTTCATAATAGCGTGAAGCAATATGTGTTATCTAGGATGTGCTTGCCGACATATCAATTGGGGTTCACGTTAACTTAACGTATCCATTTCACCATGTTAGCAAAAGAAACATTACATTAGTAGACAATCCCAACAGATACGTGAAGAATTTAGCAGATAATCAAGAATTCTAATTAAAAGATACACGTGTTGATTTGCTTCAGACATCTATTATAACCAACTTAAATAAAACTACATTGACACACTACAACTGTCAGAAAAATGTCTTCAATCAATACCAACCTAAACTTAAATATATATATTAAAGGTTGCCAAGTCTCCTATTTAACTAGTGAAGTGGGTATGTTTTGATTATAAAAATTAACACCACCACTTAATCGAAACATACAGTTTTCATAAGCCCTAAATCTTTAAGAAAGTTAACATGTTTAACGCTACTCAACCCTTTAGTCAACACATCTGCACACATTTTATCAGTGGATAAATAGTCTAACTGAATCTGTTTATTATTTATAACTTCTCGGATAAAATGATGACGAATGTCAATGTGCTTAGAACGCTTGTGATACAAAGGGTTCACTGCAAGCTTTTGCGCACTCATACTGTCGTTATACAATGTTATACATTTCCTAGTACCTACTACCTCACTTAACAAGTTTGCTAGATATATGGCTTCCTTGGCCGACTCTGAAATTGCCATGTACTCGGCCTCTGTGCTAGACAAAGCGACAGTTTTTTGCTTTCTGCTTTCCCAGCATATGGCACTTTCAGAAAGTTTGAATACAAACCCAGTGTAAGACTTTCTATCGGACTTATCATTACCCCAGTCAGCATCAACATATCCAGTTAAATCATCGTCAGATTTTTTGAAAACTAGACCATAATTTTTAGTACCCTGCAAATACTTAAAAATTCGCTTTACACATTTCCAATGAGACTCTGAATATTTTGTATTATACTGACTCATAAAACTGACTGAAAAAGCTATGTCGGGTCTTGTCAATACCGCGAGATACATTAGACTACCAATAGCTTGCTGATATGGTATGTTCGGGTTACAAATATTAGCTTCTAAGTCAAAATGAAGATTAGTTTCTATAGGCGTGGAACTAATTTTACAGTCATACATGTTGAACCTTTTCAAGATTTGAGCTGTATAGTCTGCTTGATCAATCGCAATTGTACCCTGCTCCCAATCTCTGGAAATATTTACACCCAAACATTGTTTCGCTTCGCCCAAGTCTTTCAGTTTAAAATTACTATTGAGCTTCAGTTTTAGAAAGTCGGTTTCCTTAACATTGTTTGAAAAAACAAAAAAATCATCAACATATAGAGCTATGATGGTCAAATCATCACCCCTTCCTTTTATGTACATACAATGCTCAAAGTTTGAACGTATATAACCTATGCTGATAAGGACATCATGAACTTTTTCATACCATACACGGGAAGCCTGCTTGAGGCCATAAATTGCCTTTTTTAGTCTGCATACCTTACTTGAACTATCAGAAATTTTAAAACCTTCAGGCTGTTTCATGTATATAACCTCAGACAAATCCCCATTCAAAAAAGCTGTCATTATATCGTAATGACAGATTTTCAGATCAAGTTTCACAGAAAGAGCAATTAATAACCTAAACGTACTAAATCTAACAACTGGTGAAAAAGTTTCATCATAATCTATACCTGAACGTTGTGTGAATCCTTTCGCAACAAGTCTTGCTCGATAACGGATACTGCCATCACTGTCTCGTTTCTTCCGAAACACCCATTTACAGTCCACTATATTTGCACCATGTGGAGCGTCAACAACATCCCATGCCTTGTTGTCGATGAATGATTGATGTTCTTCCATCATGGCTGCTCTCCACTGTTGTCCCTCGGTTCCTGCCAAAGCCTCTTCTACCGTAAGTGGAATACTGTCACCCTCCAAACAATCTGCGACACAGGAGTAGGTCACATAATCTTCGAAAACTTTGGGTTTTGGGAGTCTACTGGACTGCCTACATGCTACCCTCGGAGAGTCGACTTCCTCAGAGCTAATTTCGAAATCACTGTCTGATTGGCCATCATGAGGATTGTCAGATGATTCAGTAGGTGTATTAAAAGAATCATCAACAGACAAATCTTCGGAAGTATCCCCCACTGCAACTTGTAACTCTGGCTTGTCTAGGACAATGTCGTTTTTTCTTACGTCTTCGATAATAATCACATCACGACTGGACACCACTTTCTTGGTTACTGGATTGTAGCACCTATATCCCTTAGTATGCTCGCCATATCCAACAAGAATATGTTTGATGGCTTTTTGATCCAACTTCTTCCTGTTTACTTTCGGAATATGAAGCATAGCAGTGCTGCCAAAGATTCTTAAGTGACGAAGATTAGGCTTCTTACCAGTCCAAAGCTCAAAAGATGTCTTGGAAATACCTGCAGACATGGAACGGTTCTTGAGATAACATGCAGTATTGCAAGCTTCTGCCCATAAAAACTTGCTAACGTCAGCATCAAATATCATACACTTCGCCTTTTCCACCAAAGTACGGTTGAAGCGTTCGGCCATGCCATTTTGCTCTGGGGTATGGCTATTTGTTTTTTGATGCACTATTCCATGCTGTTTGAGATAACTCTCAAATCGGAAACTGCTATATTCTCCACCGTTGTCAGTACGTAGTGCCCTGATATGCTTGTTCCGCTGCTTTTCCACCATTGCTCTGAATTCCTTGAACCTGTCTAGTACCTCATCTTTTGTCTTCAGAAAATAGACAAAACACATTCTGCTGTAGTCATCGATGAAGGTTACAAAGTACTTGGCCCCACCCAATGATGTAGTCTCCATCGGGCCACAAATGTCGCTATGGATCAAATCCAATAAATCATCAGCCCTGCTTCCCTTAATTGCGAAAGGCAAGCGACTTTGTTTGCCTTGACAACACACTTCACAATTTTCTAGCTTCGAATCAGCACGATCCTTCAGATGAAAACCGTCTACCAACTGGCTCATTTTATTCATGTACGAGCTATTCAAATGACCCAAACGACGATGCCAAGTTTCACTGCTCACTTCTCCAGCTAAAAGGACTGCATGTTCTGGACATTTTATATTCAGCTTGTAGACGTTATTCTCCAATATTGCGGTGGCCACTAGCACATTTTGAGGGTTAAAAATCTTGCAACTTTTCTCATCAAATGTGACTTTGTTCCCATTATTTATAAGTTGAGAAACTGATAAAAGATTTGTGGTTAGATCTGGCACATACTGCACATTTTTGAGAAGAACTTCATGGTTTTGTGATCCTACGATAGTTGTGATTTCAAGGTTACCTGCACATTTGACTGGAACCTTGGATTTGTTCGCAACAACAATCTCAGTTAAATCTGGATCCCGTACATTTCTTAACCAATCCTTTCTAGTGGTTAAATGTATACTTGCGCCACTATCGACATACCAGTCACTATCTTTGAATTGTCCCATTGTGAAAACTGCACTAAATCCACCAACAGGCTTCTTTTGTGGACATTTCGACATGTAATGTCCCGATTGTTTACATCTAAAGCAGATAATATTGCTTTTGTCGTTCTCAGCTGATTTATTTGAATTCCCTCCGCCACTGCCATAGTCCCTGCGATTATTCTTCGGCTCGAACTTGTTATACTTGGTTTTAGGATTCGCTATAAATGCCCCGCTGCTGCTTGCACAATCTGTTTGCATGTCTAATAGTTTTGTCTTAATTGAGTCAGAGGTTATCTTAATGCCGGAATGTTCTATGCCCATTATCATCGGAGAATACTTTTCGGGTAGTCCCGCCAGCAATAAAGATCCGACCCACTCTTCGTCAATTTTGAAACCCGTTCTACGAAGTTTCTGCGATGTTTCCACTACTTGGTTGATATAGGATTCCATAGACTCATGGTTTTCTAACCTTGCTGATATCAGTGTTCGTAACAGCCCTATCTTTCTGGTATATCCACTATCGTCATATAGCCTTTTAAGACAGTTCCATGCTTCCGCTGCTGTCTTTGCCTCCTTAACGTGCGAATACAAAGATGGATCGATTGACAAGACCAATTTTGCTTTTGCCTTTGCATCCAGAGTGGTATCCTGTTCACTGCCATCAATGCACTTGTTGAGACCTTCAAGCACTAGTGCATTCTCAATAGCAAACGCCCATTCGTCGTAATTTTCACGACCCTGCAATTTCGGCACGCTGGTCAGATAATTCACGGCCATTTTTAACTTTAGTCTAAACCGCTACACGCACTGTATTTTCTAATTATCGCACTCACGATCAAGTCCACCGAATCGCGATATTACTTGATTATGCCAGGCACGAATTCTGGGCCCATAACCTGAAGAATTTAGCAGATAATCAAGAATTCTAATTAAAAGATACACGTGTTGATTTGCTTCAGACATCTATTATAACCAACTTAAATAAAACTACATTGACACACTACAACTGTCAGAAAAATGTCTTCAATCAATACCAACCTAAACTTAAATATATATATTAAAGGTTGCCAAGTCTCCTATTTAACTAGTGAAGTGGGTATGTTTTGATTATAAAAATTAACAATACGTTGAGTTAAAGTGCCTTCAATCATAGCCCCCAACACCTACCCTACCATGTGCACTGTATCCTGTTTTGGTCGAGACTGCAGGGTATCTCATCTCATAATATATAAAAATGAGTACCGATTTCTTCTGGAAGATCAATAACTTGAGAACGGCTGGGGCAATTTGAGTCATTTTTTTTTAAAATTGTTCCTTAAAGTCTTGGGATTGTTTTTATGGCGAGAAAAGCTGAAAAATCCCCCGGAAAAACCTGAAAACACAACTTTTTATTCGGGATGTCACATGTCACTTTTCCGTGACAAAACAAACTAATGTCAATGTCAATGAGTAAATTCAATAGGCGCGTTCGAATTTCCGCTCTAACTCACCTAATGATATTGATGTCAATTCAAATCATAGACCTGAGAAATGAAGGAGACTCTTAACTCTACAGCTTAGCAGTTGCGGCCATTTTCAATGTCAAGACAAAAATGACATTATGAGAGAAGAGTATTTCTATTTTTTCCCATAAAGGGATGTTGTGTTCGTCTGTTAGAATATCTACCCGTTAATGCGAGTTACAGACAAAGTCCAGATCCATTTTCAGAGTTTATTCTACGTCTATAAAAAAATTAAAACTAAAACAGAATCATAGGGGTCTGATAAAGCAACGTTGCCATAATGTTGAAATAGGTGCATGCATTCAGTAAACGTCAACATAAAACTAAAACAGTGATGATGCTGATTCTATCCAGGCTTTTATCTTATCTAATATATAAATTTGAATCCCTTTTTTCTTGGTCACTCCATCACTTGAGAACGGCTAAAGCAATTTAGGTGATTTTTTTTTAATGTTCTTTGAAATATGAGAAGTGATGTTATGAAAAGAAAAATTGGAAAATTTCCCTTGAGAACCCGAAAACAAAACTACCCTTTCTTTGACATAGTGAGGTTGTGTTTGCATAGTTTTATTATTTGCCAATGGATTTTGTTCAAATAATTATGTGGGTTCTAATTTGTTGTTTGATCAAAAATTGACCAAGTGCGGTTATGTTTGCCCAATTTTGTTATTTTCCAAAAGATTTTGTTCAAATTAAATAATAATATCGTAGGTTCTATGTAGGAATTGTTCAAAACATCAAAAAAAAATGACATGGTAAGGTTATGTTTGCATATAGTTTTGTTATTTTCCAAACGATAATTTTTCAAATCAGATATGTAGGTTCTATTCGGGATTTGATCAAAAATTTTTATGAAATATTACATACATAGTGAGGTTATGTGAGGTTATAATCATGTAGGCTCCAATTTGGGGTTTGGTCAAGAAATTTAACAAACATTGACCAAGTGAGGTTATGTTTGCCTAATTATGTTATTTTCCAAAAAATGTTGTGCAAATCAGATAATATATCGTAGGTTCTATTTGAAATTTGATGAAGAAATTTTTTTTAAAGGACATAGTGAGGTTATGTTCGAAAAGTGTTGTTATTTTAGTAAGGATTTTGTTCAAGTAAGATATGAAGGTTTTATTTGAGGTTTGATTTTAGAAATTTACCAAAAATCGTCCAAGTGAGGTTATGTTTGCAAAATTTTGTAATTTTCCAAAAGATTTTGTTCAAATTAGATTATAGAGGTTCCATTTGGGATTTGATAATTTTTTTTTTAAAAATGTGAGGTTATGTTTGCTTAATTCTGTTATTTTTCAAAGGATTTTGTCCAAATTAGATATGTAAGTTCTATTTGGGATTTGAAGTGTTGTAACAATAGATACGTTTTCAGTTCAAACATTTAAAAAAAAAGTACGCTAGAAATGTTGTCAGATATTTAACATATCATCCCAACTGGAAAATCGCTGTGAGGATTATTATTATTTTTTATATGTTTGTTATGTCTGCGCCCCGAATAACAGAATAATTATTGAAACTTCGGAAAAACTGAAAAGAAAGAAAATTGTGAAACAAATTCATTTAGCACAACATTAATTATTGATTTTGAGGCAGTATGGAATTTGCCGGGTCAGCTAGTCTAGTAATAAAGATAGAGTATATTGCAGTTTACGCGAACCCGTGCCACTTTTCCGTGAAACTTACAATGCCATAAATAGAAATAACCCATATCGTTTTGTTTTTAAGATACAGGGTGAAAACGAAAGTTTGCATTTTAAGGGGGCTGTCATATCTTGCACATTATACTTGAAATAGAAAAAGAGTGAAGATTGGTCATGATATTTTTTTTCTTTAGGATTAAAAAAGCTTAACAGTGTGTTTTTTTGAATGGAACATACTATATATAATTGATTATTTCGAAATCTAATTAGAATCCGTTTCGAATTTACAGTGGGTTGCCATGGTTTATCTTTTGAGTAGTATTTGAATGTAACTAAATCATGTAATAATCATAGTTGTGATTTTTTATTGATAAAATTATTTTGTGATTTAGTAACGTTAAAATATTGTTAAATGATATATCATGGCAACCCACTGTGAAAAGAAGATTTTTATAAAAGAGGCGTTTATTTCGAAAACGGGAACATTCAGGTATATGGACATGAAAATCATTCCAAAGGGATTATTATTGGCTTTCGAAATAATGGATGATATACAGTATGTTCCATTCAAAAAAACATACTTTTAAGTTTTTTTATACCTAGAGAAAAAAATAACAATTTCATACGACCCTGTATAATTTACGGAATATCTCTATACACAGGAGCAATACAGAAGGTCTTTCTGAATCACTCTCAAGATGTATTTGGAATCAGTGTTGCAATTGCAAAGGCGATTTTTTATTTCCTTCATTACCAAAAGATACTACGTAAAGAATCCTTGATCTTCTGTATTCTATTTTTTTTCTATCCCTCATAATAAGTGCTGTAGGTGGAGGTCAAAATATAATGAATAACTCTGGACATGTTCATCATGGTCAGTTTCATTACAACTAGTCGAAGAGGTAGCTCTAGTTTTGCTTTGTTAACAATTATCAAAGCCAAAAAACTTTTTTTTTGTGTAACGTATCAAATTACAACTTCTGATGATTTTTTTTTTCCCTAAAGGATTACTTATTGGTTAGAAGAGCAGCACTTTTGAGAGGTTGTGAATAGCAGCTATTGCATTGCGCCGGCATTATGTATTCTACGAAACCGTTGCTTGACAGCAGCTATTTGCTAAAACTATTTTTTGTTCCTCGTGATGTAGAAATAGTTTTCACGGGCATGTAGCAGGTATAATATGTTGTCTGATCTCCGTCAGTATGTATGCTCTCAGCACTGTCCAGCACTGATGCGGCCTGAGCTCTTACAGGGGCTGGCTGAGGTGGAAGGGTCAAGTCAGTTTCGCGAGCTTTGAGAATACGGCAACCTGTATGTATTTAGCCGGGTTGGCAAAGGACCCTGCCAGTCTATTTGGGACTGATCACTTACAAGTACACGTTACCGATCCGTGACTAGTTCATCCGTGTAGCGTGTACGAAATATGATCTCAATACACATGCAGGAATGCAAAATAAACTGGCAAATGATGAAATTATTTAATTAGTCAGAAACTAGTTGCTCTGTGGACTGACGGCCTCAAATAAACATTGTCTGTATATTTGGATTCAATATTTCATAGGCAAATTCCCTCATGGATACTCGCTATTATTGTAACTATCAAGTCAAATTCTAATATGAAACGAGAGTTAACCCAGGATCTAGAAAAGTGGCAATTAGGTACTCGGATGGTGGTGCTCAAAGCGTTTTCGATGCATGAGAGGAACTCGCAATAACAAATAATTGAATTGAGCATTGGTTTAGAAGGAATGACAGAATGAACGAGATCCTTCGTCACGGTTCTTCATTATCCATACTTTGTTCAACCGGGATTTGAAACGACACAGCCCTACGGAGACTTGATAGGTGGTGTATAATTTTGAACTCGATCATTATATTTTATAATACGTTTTATTACTGAAATAGACATAAAGTTATCAAAAAGCCGGAGTAATCACATATTTTTTTTATGACACTGAAACTTTTTTTCACAGCAATATATATATATTTCTAAATCTTGGCCAGCTGTTCAAAGGAATGACTTTTTCTCCGCTGGGTTCAAGAAGTTCACTGAACATACCGGCCACCTTGAAATGTGCTGCCACTTTCAACTCTATAACTGACAACTAACATAAGTCTATTTCATCAGTCTCACCGTCTGAAGGAAAGACACAAATTTTTGTTGTTGGTCGGACTCACCTATACCTTTAATTTGATAATTCAGACGATCCATCGATAGAATTAGCTTCTTGCATAATCGCTCCGATACAAAGTTACTTTGTGAACCGTTGTCTAAAAGCACCCTACATTCTTGCACTGACTCTTGATTTAACTCGTTTTGTCTAGAAGAACCAGCAATCTCGTTTGTGACTTTCTTATCCATACAATTGTCCGATTTTTTAAAAATAATCAACATGCAACAATTTGTTATGATAACGACCGCATTTTTTGCAACCAGAATGTGTACTGTTGAAATATTCATGTCCTGAACAATTTCTACACAACTTGACTTTGACTTGACTTCTAATTTCTGTACACCTTTCTGCAGGCAAAAGTTTCATGAATTTCTCACATTGAAAAATGAAATGTCTACATTTACAAAAGTAACTAGAAATACTTGACTTTTCTACACTTGCATATGCTCCCTTTTGAGCTTTATCACATCGATTGTGAACACTTCTTTTCACTCAAATAATCGCTTGTTAACCTCGCAGATACCTCAATTTTTTCCCAATAGCTCGCATCGTTGTTTTATAAATCTGTTAAAATCTGTCATTGATGAAAGCTTATCGCTTGTTTTGAATAACTCCCATTCCCGTCTTGTTTGCTCATCTAATTTTGATGTGAGCATATAAATCAATAGTCTATCCCAACTCTCTACTTGTTCTCCTAGTACCTTCAAAGCTCTCAAGTTCTTTGTAATTGTGTCATAAAAAGTGCGCAAAGTAATGTGATTTTCAGACAGTATAGAGGGATATTCGAATAAAACTCGTATATGATTATGAATCAAAAGTGCCTTTTGTTCATATATCTATCGTGAAGTAAGTCCCAAACAATTTTATAATTTTTCCCAGTAACCTGTATCGATTCAATTAAAATTAAGTGCCTTGAAACCATCTCTGAACTCAATCCACGTGTCAAAACTACCCGAAAAATTTGGCAATTTGAGGGCTGGCAATTCCACACCTTTTGATCGAATTGGTGCAGGCGCAACAGTCTGTCGTAGAATATAGAGGAACCAATGGCATTACTAGGCGCTCGTACAAATTCAAAATGCGTGTGAATTTTTGACCAAATTTCACTCACTGGAGCAAAATATAAACTTTCAAATTCATCCCTCTCTTTACGTTCTAGTTCTATCTCATCGTCCGATAAATCCAATAGCTCAATTGTATCTCGTTTCAAAGAGAACTTTTCTAAAAGTTCTTCAACACGAAGTAGCCTTGCTTCCAGTTCCCGTGTGGTATTTTCATGACAATGACCATCCGCAACACTTTCATAGAAATTAATATTTCTAGTTAATGAACGTTGATAAAACTCCTCCCCTTTTTTAATTAATAGGCACACATTTTCACGATTTTTTTTCAAGCTAAGAATAATAGAAATCTTGGAATAGTATAATGGAAAAAAAGAATGGGAATAGAATAGGAATCAAGATGGACCACTCACCCCAATATATTGCACTTGCTTGCTGCTTGTAGTGCTTGTCTCTCGCTCGTATAATTCACTTGATTATTGCTTGCCTATCGCTTGTATGATGCACTTGATTGCTGCTTGCCTATCACTCGATCGTCCGTGCTTTTCGATGTATTCCACTCGCTTGTACTTCTTCTACGGCGCTATCCGTCTCGTTAAGGACCAATGTATAATTTTAAACTCGATCCTTATATTTTATAATACGTTCTATTACTGAATTACTGAAATAGACATTAAGTTATCGAAAAGCCGGAGTAATTACAGATTTTTTTTTTGACACTGACACTTTTTCTTTTATAGCAACCGTCATATATTTTTGAAAAACAAAATCTTGTTCAGCTCTCCAAAGAAATGACTTTTTCTTCGCTGGGTTCAAGAAGTTCACTGAATAGTTCTACAACTTCAAAAAAAAAAGCAGCGAACTGGAAAACGTATGAGAAAGGGCAATGACAGCTAACAGATAATAATAAGACGATCAAAAATGTGATAAGGGTTCTAGATATTTTATAACTAATATATTCAAAATCAGAGGTGAGATAAGGAATGGTTTGTATTCGTCCCGTTTCCATTCCCTACCGTTAAAGTTATAGCAATCTGTCATAAGCAAATTACACAGCCGTTGCTAATTACCCTGTTAGTTGAAGTTAAACGAAAGTTATAAAAAAAGCTGTATCCTGCTGGTACTATCTTGCCTATAAACAGTTCTTTTTAAGCGGTAGGTATTTTTTTCCATCATTCAGCCAGCGTATTAAATTTCAACTTGAACATTATTGTTTAATTGAATGGAAAAAAATATTTTATTTAAAAATGTCAATGATATTTTTTCATATCTGGTAATTTAATGTCGCTATGAATAATATTTGAAAGGTTTTTTTCGATCAGGAAAAATTTTTACATTGTTGCATTAAAACGTGGATATCATATGTTGTCCGATTAACAAAGTCGATTTTTAGCACCACTACCGAGTTTATTTCTCTAAATTAATTATCTCAACAACTGGCGCTCGTTATCTCTAATCTTTGCCCATCTTTCTGTTAAGGAATAGATTACGTTCCAAAAAACTTCTTCTTTTTTAAAGTCAACGATTTATCAAGACATATTTCTACTTCGTGCTAAAAATGTGCTTTACTGAAATACCGGTTGCATCGATCGACAAATGCTATTTTTCTACAGTGTTGATTATGAAGGTTGATTTGTGAATAGTGAACATAAATAATACATAATGTAAAATATTTTACAATGATAATATGTAATGTGCCTACACTACAATCACAATCCGAAATATCTAAAAATATTCACATAGCAACTGTTTTTATTTCAAGTTGCCAAATAAGTCGTGGCAAGGTAAATATGATTGTTCACCTATTATAAGAGTGACTGAAGCATTTTGCCATCAGACATGGGCTCTGATGTTATTCTTTTTCTCACGTAGATTGAACCAAAACGTTATGGCGGTGTACTGATTAGTGATTACTGATCCTCCGGGGTATTGTCCCTGACACCGCAGCCTCTGATGAACTTATTGTGTTTTCCCTGATGGGCCTGTCTTTCATTCGAAGAGCTGTAATGCCTGAATAAGGTTATTGACACCTTTTACTATTTCCACAACTCATCATTGCTTCAGATTCAAGAAGGATGTGTGAGGCTGTTTCATACTCTTCATTGCAGTGCACTTATCATAACAGTGTTTCCATGATTAAAAGCATTTCTGGAAAGGCTCCGGGGAAGCGGACCTCGTAGTTTAAGCGTTTTCCTCTTTCAAGGCTTTGATCCTTGGAAAGTGCCCAAGAGTAAGAAGGCTATGGACAGACAGGGAGACTGGGGAGCAATTTGCCAAAATTGTGAGTTACCACCTTCGGTGCGTGAACCCCAGGTTCGAATCCCGTCTGTCACAATTTTTTCCCATCTTCTTCTGTCCAAATGCTGACGAACAACTTCCTTGACAAATGCGACATTCCAACTCGCCCTGCTCTAGAAGTGAACCACTGATTAGTCATAACTAGTTAAAATTTGACCTCAGAGGTCTCAAAGGGGCAGGCTCGGGGGCAGGGCTTTGGTCGACAAACTTAAGAAGGTGATTCTATTGATAAATACTGATGGTTAAAGTCAAATAATAAAGATTCGAAATCCCAATATTTTCCGAGTTATAGCCAGTCAGGATTATTTTTTTTCAGTTATTATCGTATGTATAATTCGAATATTATATCTTAGCGAATCAAAATGAAATTTGGGACAAAGCTTCTGTTGAAAACATATTTCTCTACTTTGTCACGGTTTTGCCAAGGCACTTGAAATCCAATTTTCATATTTCGCATATCTTTTTTTGTCTAGATAGATATTTTGAAAAGAAACGTGCCGGTTCAAAAACTAGGAGATATATACTGGACAAAAAAGGTATCTATACGATACGAGTTGAGTTACAGTTGCATTTTCGATCTGCTTAACGCTAACGATTAACAATCATTATTCTCTGGAATAATTCGGCATGCTTATTCACAGAAGCTATATTATTATAAAATAGGGTTTATAGTACCACTCAAACGAGAAAAGTCTGTCGGATTAAGAATGCGCAAGGTAATGGTCCGCATCTTACTATCCATACATCTTCCAAAAAATATTTGGTTCATATATTCACGTCCATTTGTATTAAAATGACGAGATGAATGAATGTTCTGCATACTCTCCACGCGTCGAGTGACAAAATATCTGTTTGAAGTGTGGAAACCAGCACAGGACATGTAATAATAATTGTGAGGAAAAGGCCTTAATTCAAAAACTGTTTTCACCTTTTAGTAGTTCAATTTTGAAGGTCTTTGTTTTGTAGACGCAGTAAATATTTGGATTACTAATAATCTTGATATACTTTTATTGAGATAACTTTTTTTGAGTTAAATTTGTTACACTTCTTTCCGCGGTTTCATTCCGAATAGAAATCATCAGTCAGGCAGTATGCCACCACTAACTAATATTTTGAAAATCTTAGGGTTTTGCCATACATTATTATTATTACTGACACAGTAGAACCAACAACCTTTTCTCAGTAAAAAAAGGTGGATGTTATATTTTTCAGGAGTTAATTGATGAAATCATTTCAATTCATTCCCATGTCGGCATTTCGATATTGAATCTTATCATTTTATCAAAACTGCAGAGAATATAATCTTGATGAATTCAACTGGCAATATTTTCGCATTGTCAAAATTAACATTTACAAATTTATGAAACTCTATACCTTCTTTATGTAATGAGGAATAATATTGTAATAATTTTTCGACTAAAGAAAACACTGTTCAGTTTTGATTTATTTATTTCAAGTCACTATGTACAGCACTCACTATTTAAAAACAATTTATATCACAACCATAACCTACTCTTGTTTTCAACGATTTAAATAAAGCGCGACTCATAGAACTAAACTCAACTGGCCGTATAACGCGCCCATTATATATCTGCCCGCTTCATTTTCTCGGATCTTCGCAATTGTGCTGCTCGCATATCGATTCATCGTCGACCTTCGCGAGTCCCGCCGAATAATCCGGTTCGCGCACAGTGTTCTCAATTCTCCGATGAGGATGGACAAAACAGGTTTCGTCACAATATGAAATGGTATGCACCACTCTTCGAAGTGCCTCGTCTCATAAATAAGATGTAGTACCTTCGTCTTGACTCGAATCGATCACTATATTTTTAAAGCTGAAAAAAAGAGGAACATGCTCCAGCCTACCCTGACACACGTCACACGCATGCACCTTCGATTAAGTCTCTATTTTAGTGCGAATCTGTCAAAACACATTTTGCGTTAAACGTGAAATTTCAAATTGTTTTTACGCTTCATCTCCTTTTTTCCGTCGAAGACTTCAAGATAAAGGCGTAGAAGCAGAGAAGTGCGACTCAGAATGACATCTATGTGGTACTACGGAGAAAGTTGACTTTCTGAGGTAGAAAAACATCAGAAAAATTCGAAGAGACACCGGTGCCGCTATGATCGTTGAACCTCCATTGATTCTGATTCTTTGAATTTGGTTTATTGCACTCACAGCGTGTGTAAGATCATTATAATCTATGATAATGTCATCAAATGAAGTATGTGTCAAAATGAAAAAAGATGGTAAGTTATTTTTAATAAATAATGATTTTTTGGGTTTTTGTAAGGTGAAAATCACATCCACTATGAAATTTAATGATAGAAACACAATTTTATTTTACCTAGAGTGGTCTAATGATACAAATTCACTTTTGTGATATAATGTAGAAGATTTTTACCACGTTGATACATTTTGCATCAATCATAGAATTCAATGATATATCATCATTTCATTATGCTGAGGGTGGTCTAATATTGCAAATTCACTTGTTCATTTGTTCGATATAGTGTTACATAAATAATCACCAAGAGTGGTCAATTTTAGAATCTTATGATGAAAACGTCCAAAATATCGGTGGTCCAATGATGAAAATTTACTTGTGCGATAAATTGTCAAACATGTATTTACCTAGGATTGTCGATTTCACATCCAATAATAATATAGAGTCAATGATGGGAACATCTTTGCATTATGCCTAGGGTGGGTCTTATGATAAAGATTCTTCTGTGCGATACATTCTCAAACATGTATTTACTTAGAGTTGTTAATTTCACTTCCACTCACTATAGATATGATTATTGGAACATCATTTCATTATGCCTAGAGTGTTCTTTTTACCTGGAGTGGTACCAGTTTTTTACATCCAATATAGAATTCGATGATGAAATTCGTCATTGCTAGGTGGTTTGATGATGAATATTCACTTGAGCAATAGTAGGTATCTGGGTAGGTATAGTGTTGAAGATGTATTTACCTAGGGTGGTAAACTTTACATCCACTATGCATGGAACCTAATGATGGATACATCATTTTATTTCCTTTGTCTAGGGTGGCTTAATGATGGGAATTCACTAGTTCGACATTACATCTACTATGCTTAGAACCTAATGATGAAAACATCTTTCATTTTATCTGGGGTGACTTGATGATAGCAATTCACAAGTTCGGTAGGATGGTGTTTAAGATGAATTTGCCTAGGGTGGTAAGCTTTTACAACCACTAAGCTTAATGATCACTAATGGCTTAGTGATAGGAATTCACAAGTTCGGCAGTAAAGTGATTCAGGAAACACTTGTAACACGTACACTACATTTACCTACTTCACTTGTGCTGTGCGATATATTGTCAAATATGTATTTATCCAGGGTGGTAAATTTTTTACATTCATTATGGAATTTCATGATGGAAACCACATTCCATTATTTCTAGAGTGATATAATTATTAAAATTAACAAAGCTGGCAATTGTATAATATATCAATAATTAGGCTAGATACTTTTGTTATTACGGTGCTTACTTGTTTTTTTTCTGACTTGTCAGTTTGATTATGGAGCTTCTCACGGATCCCCGACAGCCATAGTTCATTGTGAGTGAACGACAAAATAGAAATTGAGATGGTTGATAAAGTCAAATCCAAAAACTAAATAAATCACAAACTTATCTCATTTCACATTCTCTTTCCAAGGATTTTCCAGAAATCTCTTCACAGACGTTGGATTTAGAAAATTCTGAGAGTAGTTTGAAAATATATCAATTTAAGCCCTGCATCATTCCCAGGCCCTTGATGGATAATCGGCAAATAAGGTCACACTGTATTAGCTTTCAAGGTTGAGCAGTCTCAATATAATAATAACTACTAGTTAATGTTTATAAATTTGACATAAACCATATTTTCTCTTTAGGATTTAGACAATCTTAAAATGAAAAACTGTTTCCTTAACCAGGCGTAAAAGTTGTTGCTTGTATGTCTTTAAACATCTACAACATCTCATTTATGAGACGAGGCCGTGATATGACCAAACGAACTTACCTCAAGTGAAGTTCGATCTTGATTATATGTAGGCCTCTTTACCTTAATTACTCTTACTTTAATTATTATTCCCGTCAAGTCGCAGCATCATAAAATAGACTAAATCAAAGATGTGTGTGACGTGTGTCAAGGTAGGTTGGGGTATGTTCCTCTATTTTAGCTTTTGAAATAGTGATTGATTCGAGCTAAGACGAAGGTACAAGAACATCTTATTTATTCCAACGAGGCCTACATATAATCAAGATCGAATTTTACTCAAGGTAAGTTCGTTTGATCTTATGATGATATACTATTGATCTCGCTTTGTCGAGCATTCCTAAAGGAATTACCTAATCGAAAAAAAGTGGCTGCTTGATTGACATAGCTAAGTTGAAAGGAAGAGATGGGAGACTCAACCTCAACGGCTTTTTTATTTTTTTGTAGTAAACTACGCATATATATTGTATATTAGCTGTAATAGAAGTTTTGTCAGAATTTTCGTCTTCTCAATTTCTCTGTCTTTTCAAAGACTTAACTGTAGTATTTTCAGTTTATTTTTTTGGTATTGCTTTATTTGAAGCTTGATCCATGACAGTAGCGTTGATATTTGAAAGTTCGAGCTGGTTGAGATATACACACCAAGCTGGAACTAAATTTCAAAATGCAAAATCAGTAGGTAATTGCTTGGATCCTACCGCTATACTATGAACCTGCTTGAATTTTGCTATTGATTTTATGATTGTAAGAACAGTTCTTAGCGGGCGCATCATAATATAGGGTATAGTCGTATAAATTGTATCACTTATCAATCAGGTTCTTCTCAATACCTCGCTGGTTACTGGTTCAAATTGAATGAAACATTAATCTAAGATCATTTCATAGGTTTCTATCGACATGCACAATGAAAAACTTGGATAAAAACTAGAAGTTCAGGATAATGAGCTTCTGGGAAAAATGTTGCAAACGGTACAATTTAGCCCAACCGGTACGGTAAACTGTACCATGCGGTTCGGCAAATTGTATTACACCAAACGGCATTAGATTTCTGGTGTCATTGAAACAGTTTATCAAACAAAATGTCCTGACTAAAGCATTTATCGAATCAATTTGAATAAACAAATGGATCATAATATCTGTAAATAAAATAAAATATCATTTTGATATATAAATATGATAATTGAGAATATCTATTCATGCAATCAAGTTGGTCCACATTTTCCAGTTTCATAATCTCTTATTGCTGTTTTATAATCCTGTTCTGACCACTGGCACTATTTGATAACCTTGTGAGGCATGATTAAAAAAATATTTCCAGTATAATTTAAGCAACCATGCGTGGCGGTACAATTCACCAATCCGATATGATTGAGTAAAACTGTTCAGTTAGTTCAAAGAAAGTTAAGGGACATGTTGGGGTTGTTGGGGCCAACTACTGCACGCCAATCTCTGCTACGAAGTGATTTTGAACGGTTTTCACTTTCGGTGAGGGCGCATTCTAGAAGGAAACTAAGATTAGTAGTTCTTACCTTTGGTTTTATGACTTAAGCTTAAATTTAGGAAAGATACCTGAAACTGTCTTGTGAAATTTATGTATTGAATACTTACATGTGTTCGAAAAAGAGCTTTACAAGCAGGAGGTCTTTTTTTTAATAACTCTCGAATAAACTTTCTGCATTATTTCAAAATGGCAAGTGTGACATATCATTATTTTCAGGAAGCAACGAGTTATTCAAAAATGAATTAGAAAACTTTTGAAGAAAAGAGTTGATGATAGTCCCGAGAATTCGATTATCAATTTCGACCATGCTACCTTGAAGAGCAGAAAAAGTGGCCTTGAAAATGTATGATTCGTTTCCCATCATTTCTTCAAATAAAATCAGGACAAAATAAATGAGGATTTCGAGAAAATCGGTTATTGCCGGATATCTCCGGAAGTCTTCGGAATTTTCCAAGTTTCGAAGCGGCATTTTTTTAGATTTAAATTACGCAACTTTGCCTCCATTCAACCGACGTTGTATCTCTTACGGTTCTCGAGTTACCAATGTTATATATTCGAATGTGTTACACCCCGTATATTAAACGGTTTCAAAGTTAGGAGGAGGTGGGGGACATTAAAGAATTACACTGTATCATGGTACCATAATAAACAATTTGGAGCAAACGATAGTGTTTCCAAATTTTATTTTGAATTAAATACATTCTAAAGTATCTCAAATATGAATTTATGCGACAGAAAAAAGTGTCATTTTTTCTTTTGAAGAGACTGTACTTGAATCTCTTGAGGATCAAATCGTGCTATCTCATCCCCGTTCAAACTTTCGAACGCTTTTTTGAAAAACTTCTTTGTAAGTTTGGGACTAGGTCTTTTCACATCTTCCAAATTTTTTTTTATGTTCTTCGTCGTCTTCTTATTTTTACTCAAATCTTCTTGATCTGGCTCAGGAGGTTTTGTTTCAACTGGCTTTGTGATCCAAATGATGAAAAACAGAAATCCAATGAGCATAAGCATGGTGAACAAAAATATCTTCCAATTGCAAGACCTAAACTTCATCTTGCAGGTACCTGAAAATAATAATACAATTATAATTTGCGTTGATTTATATACAAAACAGTACCGGCCAAAATTATGTCAACCGCCTGAAATTTGATTAAACGTTGATACTTTGATACTGTATCATTATTGTAGGAGTAATGGTGTATTTAAAAACAAATCTAAATTGACGGTTTGTGTCCTGGCGATTTTTTTCAAAAAATTACAGACTGCACCTTTTTCACGTTAAAAAAAAACATCAAAAATAAAACTTTTTCTGTACTTATAACTTTTGATACAAATGGCACACTATTATATATACTAAAGAAGGACAAAAATTATGTACTTCTTGTAAATTTCACAATAACTGAAAAGAGGATAGTCAAGCTATAAAACTTTGAATGTGGCAAAAATTACCCTTTATTCATATAAGCTTTTATATTATATTAAAATTAAATATTCTCTTGAGCAAAACCATCAAGACAAGTATTATCCTCCACGAAGAGTCAACCTCATCCCACCCCATATTAAAAAAACCGACACAGCAAATTATAGAAAGATTGATCACAGTTTGCTAAATTCCTGATTCAATTTTGATATGTGATGCTTGATGACTGATTCCTTAGTTCAATACATTTTCGAAAATACGGATTTATTTTACAAAAACAATTATAGTGAATGATCAGAGCTACTTTTGGGTGTTTTTTCCGTTAACTATAATTGTGATTATTTTTCTAGCGATATTTTTGACTCAAGAATTTTTTTTTTTTTGGAAAAACATTGACCAAGTTTTTCTAATTTTTTTTGTTTTTTTTTTTAATAATGAATTTAACATTCATGCTGTTTTTGTGTGTGACGATGACTTGGAAAATGATCAAGGTACGAGGGATATCAAAAACATATTTTTTTATTATGAAACAAATACAACATTTTTAAATTTATTTGCTCTGTGTGTAGTATAGTGTAAGTAACTTTAACATGGCGACGAGGAAGTTCTAATGTCAGAGTTAAATCATTGCTTGATTTCTGCAATATAAAAAATAGGATGCGTTTGACGGATTTTTTTTTTATAATTCCATCGTGTTCATTTTCCAAGTCATCAAGAAGTATACTCTGATTACATTAGATGATTTTGATTAATCCAGTGGCATGAGCAAGATCCCTTTTTATTTATTTTCGAATATTATACTTAGTTGATATTTTTATGACACTACCGTTATCAATCTTTATCAAAATTAGAATGTTATTGGGGGTAATGATGAATCGATGCTAAGAAGCACGTACTTGAGCACCCCATTTATTTTTACCCGACCCGCGACTCATCCGTGCTCGCACACATTACTCGACCCCTGTGAAAAAGTTAATTCGTATACATTGAGCATGGTGAGCAGTAGAAAAACATTATTATGGCTTCCGTTTTTTCCAAAAAGACAAAAGTTGTCCCAAGTGATGATTTTTTTTATAACCAATTTTTTATATGCGTGTGGAAAAAGTTCTTTGCCAAAATCTCAAAAGCAGCATTTTCTTTTCTGCTTGTTGTGGTGATCTTAACTTTTGACATAGGTCATGGATTTTCTTGAAAGAGAATCAGAAAATCACGCCAAATCTCGATTCAGAATATAACAAAGGTAGCAGGTAGCATATTTTTGGGCATACAAGTACGCGACTTTTCTCCCATTCAGGTGACGTTGTATCTCTCACCGTTTTCGAAATCCCCGTGTAGTTTCTTTTATCTGGGACTCCTTGTATAGAGCCCTCCGCGACGCTAGTGATGTTTCTAACTTGAATCCAATAGAAAAAGAAATGGATGTTTTTTCCATCTTCTTTTTTATTTTATCAATGGGAAGAAGACACGTGGGTAAGACAAGGTCGCCATGTTAAGCACGTGAAAAAAGTCAAAGGTTGTTTAAAAATTCTGATGGATTGTCATGATCTTTGTTCTTTGTATAAGGAAAGCTGGAAAGTACCTACCTATACAGTATATGTATACTAAACTCAAAAGATAACGAGTTTACAGTATGAATTGGGAGTTGCTATATAAAGTGTATGCAGCTTGAGCTTGCATAATAAGCACATTTGAAAAATAGGTACAGAAATTACAAACATTAATTTCCTGATCTTGAAAACTAATACCCACAAAGCAATTTCAACTTTCAGATACATATTTCATACTGTCTTGTCATTTTAGCAGCGATTGAGCGAGCTATCGACGAAATTTCAATTCGTAAAACGAAATTTCACATGATTAGTGGGAAGCCTATGAATAAAAAAATATATATCTGGTTGTGTTGTTGGAGCAAAATTTAAAGAAATAGTTGATGTTATGGTCATGGATCATTATAGAAGAATAGAGCAGAACACTCGTATCTATGATGCAGTAGAGTCCCTTCAATGTGATCTACATATAACGATCTATGTACTATAGAATGTGAGCAAATGCATTTGGTAACCCAAAACCGAACGAGCCTGGGTGGTGACCAACGATGAGTTTGGGTACGGTGAATGACGAACGGGGATGTCAATCATCGTTAATTGAATCAAGAGATTTTGTGTTTTCGTATAATAAAACTGTTCCTAACATAGTCAGAAGTGGGATTGTATTCCAAGTCTGCGCCCAAAGACGTCAATTTGAACGTGATAAATCCTTTGGTCCGGTGCAAAACCGAGTTTATACCGTCAGGGTACCGATTCTGGAACCGATAGAACGGTCATACGAGAGAGATAAACGATCACCTCCATATAATTCTCCGTTCCCTGTCTCTCTCTTTCTCTCGATATGACCGTTCTATCGGTCCCAGAATAGGCACCCAGATGAGGAACCCTCTTTTTCACAGGGTTCGAGTAATGTGTGTGTGAGCACGGATGAGTCGCGGGTCGGGTCAAAATAAATGGGGTGCTCAAGTACGTGCTTCAAAGTGTTCAATGGATGAGAATTCATAAAATGAAAATAGAATTATGAAGAAATTGAAGGCAAAAGTAAGTACTTATTTTGTCTCAACCATTGGTGCTAATAAAACTGAATAAATTGTACCAATTTTCGATCCGTGTATGAATGCCGAAGAATTGGTACTAGAAGTAGGAGAACTGAAACTTTATAGAAGGGACAGAGGACAGCACTGATTGTCAGGGTCGCCGAATGTGAGCAACTGCATTTGTTAAGCTAAAACCGAATGATCCTGGATGGTTACCAACAATGGTTTAGGGTACGGTGAATGACAACCATCGTTAATTGAATCAATCGAGTTTTGTGTTTTCGTATAATAAGACTGTTCGTAACAAAAAGTTGGTTGTTCTTTAATGATAATCGTTTTGAAATTAATTATAATATGAGATATATAGTTTCTCATTAAGTAGATTATTTGCGGGTATTCATGAGACTACAAGCAAATTAATAATATAACTCAAGCTCAAAAAAGCAACGTGGCTGAAGGTGAACAGTTCAAGTGAATTGAACCATATCATATCTTACCAAATTGAATCTTGCTAGGAACTCCATTTTTCACACACATTTTCGCTCAAGGTCTACAACCGTTGGAACAGAAGTCACTTACTGATTTAGATACCTTTTCAACATCCGTTTTATGCATATTTCAAAAATAATCAATTTTATAGTTCCATTGTTGTGTTAAACTAATCTACATTGTGATTGTTACCAACATATTGGAAACAAACATTTGGTGATTAGAAAATTATTCCTGTTCTTATATATGTACATAGCAACAAATTTGAGGGGAAATTTTGCCACAAGTCATTTTGACAACCATTTCAAAATAAAATAAAGAAAGATGAAGTGCCCATTGTTCATCGTGGTACAGCACAGAGGCTTGTTATGTTGTGAATGTTTTTCTTCACTTTTCGTTCAACATTACAGTTTGCATCCTATGCCAAACAGTGCAGGCGGACAAGTCTGCAGAATCTTCATCAGGGATTATTTATAATATATAATCGGCCACGTCAAATAAACAAACACACGTGGCGTATACAATCGTTCTGCTTTGTCGGATCACGTGTAGTTTAATAACATCTTTGCAGTCTGGATTTGAATGAACTATAGTTGAATATTTGCAGTGCTCTGTAAGTTATCTCAGAATAACCATGTAGAAGTTATACAATTTGTCATGTGTTGACTGCTGTATGTCTATCTAGGTGGAAAAAACGCTACCGTGTATAGAACAATTCAAGATGTTGAATAAATTGTATCGGTTTCATGGACGGAAAATTCTAGTATAGCCAAGTATATACAGGGTTTTTCACTTGAAACTCTGCACGTCAATATCTCGGAAACGAATAGGAATATTCGATTTCTGTAAAAAGTAGTCAATGTATGGGGTAGAGTAGTTATTTTTCACAGTTAAAAAAAGTCGACGCCTACCAAGAGTAAAGCGTCGCGACGCATCGAAAATATTAATCGATTGCAGGGACTTTGTAATCACGCGCATGCAAAAGTACGAGTTATTTATAAACTTTTTTGTTATTCAGTCGAACTCATTTATTCTACTCAGTCCAAGATAAGGATGTCTATCATGGGGATCTTGAAAACCGTGAGAGATACAAGGTCGGTTAAATGGAGGCAAAGTTGCGTATTTTGATGCAAACAAAATGCCGTTTTGAAGGCCAAGAAATTCCGACTAAGTCCGAAATTATCCGAAAAAAACAGAAATTTTTCAAAATTGTTTTCATTTTTTTCTGACCACATATGAAGAGATATTTTGAAATGAATGGAACTTCTTCACTGCCACTTTTTGCCCTTTACAAGATAGCGTTATTAAATCGAAGAACCGACGTTTCGTCTATGAGCAGCCATCATCAAGTTTGTTTTTTTAAATACGGTCCTGGATTTTTTATCACGGATTCTAAGAGCCTCTTATGTTCCTAAACCAACGAGGTATCGCACTAATTAAAAAAGAGGTGTTTTTTTTTAATCCTATTAAAAATGTATTTTTGTCTCTCTCTAACACATGAGTTCTTATGGAAAAATCCATCAAAATAATTTCTTTGAATAATTGCGATACATTGTTGGTTTAGGAACATAAAAGGCCCTCAAAATCCGTCATAAAAAATCCAGGACCGTGTTTAAAAAAACAAAGTTGATGATGACTGCTCATAGACGAAACGTCGGTACTTCAATTCAATAACGCTATCTTGTAAAAGGCAAAAAGTGGCGATGAAGAAGTTCCATTCATTTCAAAATATCTCTTCAAATGTGGTCAGAAAAAAATGAAAACAATTTTGAAAAATTACGTTTTTTTTTGGATAATTTCGGACTTAGTCGGAATTTCTTGGCTTTTAAGACGGCATTTTGTTAAGCATCAAAATACGCAACTTTACCTCCATTTAACCGACCTTGTATCTCTCACGGTTTCCAAGATCCCCGTGATAGACATCCTTATCTTGGACACACTGTATATCTCAAAACAGAATAGAATAAATGAGTTCGACTTGATAACAAAAAAGTTTATAAATAACTCGTACTTTTGCATGCGCGTAATTTCAAAGTCCCTGCAATCGATTGATATTTTCGATGCGTCGCGACGCTTTACTCTTGGTAGGCGTCGAATTTTTTTAACTGTGAAAAATAACTACTCGACCCCATACATTGACTACTTTTTACAGAAATCAAATATTCCTTTTCGTTTCCGAGATATTGAGGTGCGGAGTTTTAAGTGAAAAGCCCTGTATATCGTATGAATTATGTTCTAATTCCACATTTCTTCTCATTTGGATAGTATGGATAGTAGCGTGGTTAATTCTTCAAATAAAATAATTCTTTCTTATTTAGAGGTTTTCATTCATAATCGATTTTAGACATTCGATCAGAGATGATGTTTTCGTTTTTTTTTTATCTCATGGTAGGTGAATGTTTCCTGCCACACTAAATCGTTATTTATTCCATGCATATATTATACATTCTCAAACCAATGTTTTTGGATCCCACTATAGAAACGTGGACAGTATGAACACTCCTCATGGAGCTTTGTTTTGTATGTTTGTAAAATAAGCTCAAATAATAACATTACTTGCTATACTTAACAGATAAATTTGACAAAATACGGTCATTCATTAGTTACTCACAAGCCCAATAATTATTATTACAACCAACGGGTAACGTCTATATTAGTTTAATGGTGATTAGCTAGTTTCATGCGTTTGACTATCATGTTTTGTTTGCTGTCTTTGGTTTCCGCGATGCAGAAATCTCTAATAATCAAACTTCTTTGTCATTTCACATATACGCGTCAATGAAATTTCAATTAGAGAATAACATGAAAAGTTATAAAACATAACATTCCATGCGGTCATAAAAGCACGACACACAATAGAATAGGTTTGTGTGCTTATTTGTATTTAATTGGATTGGATACGCATGCATGTAGATTGGGAAATAAATCAACTTTATTGATCGTATATTGATTGAAAAACTGTCTTGACAAAAATTCAAAATGATTGTTGCAACATTCAAGCTATTTCAGTAAAAATCGTGAAAAAATTACAAATCACAAGAAGAATTGCGTATCAACACAGTAAATGAGTATACAGGGTGTTACAAATTCGATGGGATAGCATTGCTAATTCCTAAACCATAAGAGATACAGCGTCGGTTAAATGGAGGCAAAGTTGCGCATTTTTATGCTCAACAAAATGCCGTTTCGAAATTTGAAAAATTCCGACTACTTCCGAAGATATCCGGAAAAAATCATTTTTTTCAAAATTCTTTTTTATTTCCTCCTGAGTTAGTTTGAAGAAATTATTGAAAACGAGTGGCACATTTTCATGACCACTTTTTCTCCTCTTGAAGGTAGGGTGGTCGGAATTTATATCCGACGTTTCGATTTTCCGCAACCATCATCAACTTCATTTTTTTAAATACAAACCCAACTTTTTTTATGCATTTTTGGATAGCTCCTGACTTCCTGAACATCATGATGTGTCACACTTGTCATTCCAAAATATGCAGAATTATAATCCGAGATTTTTCAAAATCAAACCTCTTGATCTCTTTGTAATGCAATGCGCGTATCGTAGTCATGGTAACAATAACAACTTGTCACGCCTATGAATAGTTTTGATGATCAAAAACTAGTCGAGAAACTGTTTTTAAGCTGGAGTTTTATTATTCAAGCTCCAAAACTATTCATAGGCGTGACAAGTTGTTATTGTTACCATGACTACGATACGCGCATTGCATTACAAAGAGATCAAGAGGTTTGATTTTGAAAAATCTCGGATTATAATTCTGCATATTTTGAAATGACAAGTGTGACACATCATGATGTTCAGGAAGTCAGGAGCTATCCAAAAATGCATAAAAAAAGTTGGGTTTGTATTTGTATAAATTCCGACCACCCTACCTTCAAGAGGAGAAAAAGTGGCCATGAAAATGTGCCACTCGTTTTCAATAATTCCTTCAAACTAACTCAGGAGGAAATAAAAAAGAATTTTGAAAAAATTGATTTTTTCCGGATATCTCCGGAAGTGCTCCGAATTTTTTAAGTTTCTCAGCGGCATATTATTGAGTGCCAAAATGCGCAACTTTGCCTCCATTTAACCGACGCTGTATCTCTTATGGTTTAGGAATTAGCAATGCTATCCCATCGAATTTGTAACACGCTGTATATACCTATGTTGTGCCAAGAATTTCCTGTTATACAGCCACATAGTAAATACGGTACCTAATTGGAATTGTCTCGCCTTGGATTTTTCCTTTGATAGGTGTAAGCTTTTTTGTGTAGAGTATCCTGAGTTATCCAGAATTTCCAGTGAAACGTTTTGATGACCTCAAAATACCAAAACTAAAAGAGTCACGCAAGTTGAACATCTTGAAAGTCCGACAACGTTGAAAAAAACGATTTTATTTCCAGCTACGGTGAAGAGATTAAGCAAAGAATGAAAAGATTGGATATAATTTCTATTTATACGGATGAAAAGTGATGAGCTTGTGATTCTTATGGTAGCAGGTAAGTGATGAATTTGCGTGTTTGCATGTGGCTCTCCTGGACCGCAATTCTTGATATCATTCGCATGCGAGCTTATGCGTTCCTCTGCGAAGGGGATTTTCACGAATGGTTCAAGCGAACCATATTCTTGGCCAATCTTCGAAATAAATAGTTCGCAAGTTCACAATCACGAGTGCGGCTAGATAGTAGATTCATTGTAATTATTATTTTCGTGTCACATGTGTCAGTCAATTGTCAATGTGTCAGCTCAAAATAACATTTTTTGATTATTTGTTTGCATGACGTTGATGCACCTACCTACCTACAGAAAATGGGGCTTTTTTAGCCCAAACCACCTCAGTATGACGAGCCCCTGATAAACATTTTGAAATTTTCAAGCTCGGAATCTTATTTGACGTCAAAAGTCTATGCCTATGCAGAGGTATCAAATTTCGATATTCTAATGTGAGCTTTTTCGCAAATGTTGTATGGTTCCAGGCATGTAACTATTGTGAGCGAAGACGCTTCTTGTGGTTATTGGATATTTCTTGGAAAGAAGTATGAACTTTCCCACGATTTGCTTTTTCTTTGTTCACTTTATCAAGAATTTTTACTTCTCTTCCTAGCCTTTTCTTGGGAGTTTCACTCCACCTCTTGTATTTCTCTTCTGCAGTTATTTGAATAGGGTGGACTACCGTTCAACAGTTTCATGTACCTATAGTAAAAATAGTTCAATCATGTCTCAGACAAACATGTACATTTGAAATGATTACTTTTCTCTTCACAAAAAATGATGGATAATAATTAGTTTATTTTCATTGAAATGAATGCCGAAGATGATGTACTTGCTGTTTTATTACCACCGTTATTACTTTTAACAATATGGATTAACAACAAACACTGAAATTTCAATTCAACACATCACATGGGGATTTATCTATGTTTACGGTGCAAAACAAAAAAAAAATATTTCCTAATTAATTTAAAATAGGTAACCAATTTTCCTCCTACGCTTATGGAATAAATGTACCAGGTAAATTAAGTCATGCATATGAGTTTTTATTACTGTATGCTTTTCTGAAACAGAGTGCCTTCAAATTGCACCGTCTGGCTGACGTTTTAAGCTCGACATTACCTAGACTGCTTATAAACAAAAGTTGCACAACATCATAAAACTAAAGTAAGTCAACGTTCGCTGCTGCCAGATGTCCTCAACCTGTACCTGTTGACCGGAGTAGCCAATTTGCATGTCAAGGTCAACATATTAATAAAATATTAGCAATGTTAAAACAGCTATTATTATGAGAAGATGATTAGCCGTGCTATGTTCAACGTTATTTCATGAGTACACTAATTTCTCAGATTAATAAACAAACTTGTCTATTAATCTGAGACTAATTTCTATAAATCATGCTATAATCAGGTGAGTTGGTCAATAATGTGTGTTTAAATTAAGCAGCTAAAGAGGCCCACAGACCGCGTTGTTGTTGGCTACTTTGTTCGACTAGCAGTTTCCAGGAAAACCTTTCTTATGATAGGAGGATTGCGAAGCACGTTCTTAAATGTGGAAGGCAGCTGAATCAATATGCATAAATCTTGACTCGTTTACACTCAGGTTATGCCACTGCCGCTGTCGGAATTATTATTGCCATAAATACTTTTGCCTCGTTTACAATCAGCCCATGCCACTGCCGCTGCCAGAATCATTTCTCCAAATACTTCTTCGGCATCAGCAAACCGAAAACACTCCGATAACACTCGTACTCGCAATGGTAGTGGCAGCGGCATAGGAAGTAGGAAGTAGCAGTGCGAGGGACGTGTTTACACTCAGTCATTGCTCACATCCCAGCTATATGATTCAAATTTCTATCAACCACCTATGCTTAGGTTGTCGGAAACATCAGATATCCAAGTCAATTATTTTGGAGAAAAATCATTTTTCGGGAAAACTTGAAAATTTCATCAATTAATGGTGAGAGTGGAGTGAACTACACTGAAGTTAACAAGACGGCAATAACTCACATAGACAAGTGCAATAGGTTCTCAAGACCAAAGGCACAACAAAGAGAACCAACAAACGCAGCCTCAAAAAATCTAACGTTTAACAGACAGACATAGTAAGGAACTTGATTTATCATCTTGCACTGAAGCAAGTCCATACAAGATCAAATCCACATAATATAATACTGAATACCCAAATTCAATCCAACATTTGGAACCGGAAATTTGTCAAATTTTCCAAAGTAGCACACAACTTGTCGCAAAGTTCTTCTGAGTCTTTCTTCAATCTAACATATTTTCCCCACAGCAGTCTTTTTACCGGGTTTGTTACTGAATTATTTAGGGTTATTATTTGGTGTTTCGCACCCGTTATCTAAAGGTATAATATAATGCATATTTCCAACTTAGTGGTAATCTAAACAGAATAGATCTGCCTGGATCTAACACAACTTTCATGAAAATTCGGTTTGGTGAGGTTTTTTCTCGATAATAATTATTATTACATGTGTATATTTTGAAAATCTTGGGAAGCTTTTACCTATAATCAATTATGCTGCTTTTCCAATATCAAGGACAAACTATAATTTATTGATATTGAACTTTTTTTCCTAAAAAAGATTCAAAATTGGTTTTTTTGGGTGAGAAATCATAATTTGGCAATTATTTTCACGTAGCTGTTAGAGAATGCTGCATACGCTTTCATTTATATGCGCTTACTTTTTTGACAGCAAAATTCTGGATTTTTTTATGAACTTATCTTTTCTAGAGTGAAAACGCTTTACCTACTTTTTCAACAACACTATAGATAGACCAAACATTATGGACTTTTTCGTGACAAAAAATTAGAAGATAACCGACTATAGCACGTCATCAAACACAATTCCCAGTGATATTCTGTCATGTTTGCTCAACTGAAACATGTGCGGTTATGTTGTTATAAACAATCAAAGCGTGAAATTTGCATTTTTTCCCGTTTTTTGATTATAAAATCTGAACTTATAAAACAGTCAAAAAACTATCAATTGAAAAGAATGAAAAAACGAAGAAAATGAGCACCCAGCAAGCTGCGTGGGTAATTAGCAGCCAAGAAAAACCGGAAAAATCAATTTTCCATATCTTCGCTATTTTCAAAGTTGTGGAGATGACAGCCATAAGCTTGTTCTTACAATGAGCAAAACTTGGTCCTTGGCAATCAAATGGTTTTTCCACAATGGACACTTGATTATTTTTCATCCCTTTTTCCAAAGATCTCTGGATGCTCGGCGATTGGTCCAATTATGATTTTGAAAAAGATTTGACAACTAGAAGTAATATCTCACAATCCATTGTTTATAGCAAATTAACCGCTCATATTTCTTCTACTTCTTTTGTCACGAAAATATCCCTGATGGAAGCTGGAATCCCTCAACAGTTCGATGAAAATGAAAGTATTTTTGGACTTTTCTATGCACAGGGTGTTCACGTATGTTTTGGCCAATAGCTTTCTCTCGTATTATCAACCCTAGAGAGTAGTTCAAATCAGCAAAGTTGTAGTATTTTTTCTGAATTATCAGAATTGGTTATCAGAAAAAACAAGTGAGCACCAGAAGTAGAAAAAATTAAGGCCTCTTCATTTTTCCCAAATGAGACAATCCTCAAGTTCGATAGAGAATTCTTTCCTGATTTCTAATTTGTATACAGGGTGTCAATTTAAGAATGGCAAGGTGCCAGATCTCAGAAACTAGGCATCTCAGAGACTTGCGGAAAAAATGGAATGGAATAGAGAAAATGCTGGTGCTATCAAAACACAAAATTGGTCTTTTTTCGTGATTTTTAAATAGAAACAAATATATATAAATGAGTACCGCTATGGATTCCTTGAGAACTTTCCTTCAAATTTGTATTTTGATTTTTTCTCTAGCATGTCAAATGAAACAGGTATCAGCTGTCAAACTTTACAACGCAAGAATGCTCATAACTTTAAAACAACTCAATCGGTTGATTGAGGCGATCTTGGTCTCATTTTGAAGAGGAGGTTCTTCTCTTCTACAATTTTGGAACTAGGTAACGCAAACGTTTGTTAATATCTTCTTCACGAGGGCATCTTGATTAGTATCACTATTTACAATAAATTACAGAAAAGCTTATAGGTAGCTTTTTTATGTCGAAATCTAGAAACAAGTGTGATACATGAAAGTTGTGCGGAATTTTGTCGAGAATTCAGACGAACCATTTTCAGTCGACCTTTGCATTTGAGAATTTCAAGTAAATTCAAAAAATGTCCGTGGTCCTCATATTATACTGAATACAATCGTCTGTTTTGATCGGAATCATTTGAAATCTCAAAATTGTAAAGGAGGAGAACCTCTTTTTCAAAATGAAACCAAGATCGCGTAAATCGGTTGGGTTGTTTCAAAGTTATGAGTATTCTTGCGTTGTAAGGTTTGACAGCTAATCCCTGTTTTATTTGACATGCTAGAAAAAAAATAAAAAAAAACAAATTTGAACAAAATTTCTCAATGAATCCATAGCGATACTCATTTATATTTCTTTCTATTTAAAAATCACGAAAAAAGAGCAATGTTGTGTTTTGATAGCACCGTTACGCCATCTTGTGACTATCTTGGGAACTTCTGATATATTTACAGCATTTTCTCTAATCTATATTACCCAGTAATTTTTTTTTCGCAAGTCTCTTGGATGCCTAGTTTCTGAGATCTGGCACCTTGCCATTCTTAAATAGACACCCTGCGTACATATACGGGTTGAAAGTACGTTATCTTTAACGGTAACACCTTCTTTTTGTGATGAAACGTGTGTCTGTATCCAGCGGACTACACCAAGGCGGTCGGAACAAACAACATGCAGTCCATATCGCAACTAACGCGAACCCGACAAAAAGCTGCTTATTTTGGTCCATCCAGAACGGGGAATCGCGGCCACTTTTCCCGAACCAGATCATGCTCGAAGCTTATCGATTATTCTCGATAATGCCACACTCTTTCAGTTGAGGTCACTCCGCGGGAACATTCTGGAAATACTACTTGATTTGGGCTATATTCTATAAGCGAATTTTGTCATTATGTCATTGTATGTATATTGTATATAAATATCTAGCTACATTACCTACTATATATACTTATATAGCTCAAAATCATGTTGGTAAAAAAAAATGCATGAATTATGTTCAACAATGCTATTTCCTATAGGCTATTTCTTTTATGTCATATGTCTTAGCACTTAGTCCTGAAATGTATTGTTCATAATTCGAAATAAAGATTATTATTATATTTGAAAATATTGATTCGACTTTATAAGATCGCCAAGTTCAGTCTAGTTAGTTCAGATCGTGTTCTATGATTTGTGAACGCACAGTTGAAATATAAATGAGTTTTGATATGAATTGGTGTGATAGTGAGTGTTTATAATAGATTAGTCAAGTTAAAACTGGACAAGCAGTGATTTCTATAGCTGAAAAACGTTACATTATTATTCCTCATCAAAGAACATACCGTTGTGAGTGTATCGTGTATTGGAAGATATAATTTGAAATATTGGAACAAATTACAAAAAAACATATTCTAGCAAAGTTTAGAGAAATAATATTATGAAAACTTTGATTTTAGTACATGGTTTGTATTGTGTGAGTAAAGTCCGTTTCACCAAGGACCAAGGTTTGTACTCACGTCATCGTTGACGTCATTATTTGGGAAAAAAACGTATGTCGTAGCGAATTCATATAATTTCAATAACGTTACTCTCATAACAAAACCTTCCACACCATAAAATTTACTTGTATTGAGACTAATGTGATATTTGAAAATGTATGCAAATTGTACATTGAGTGAGATGTGAATCAGCTCACCTGATCCAAAATTTCAACTGCTAATTACGGAAAAAAAAATGTAACAGGTATCTAACTCTAAACAAGCAAATGTTCAATTTCTATTATATGTATGCATATAATTTACAAATTAGGGGTTTTAGGCGACTTGATTGCAAACATTATTTTTCCTAGACAACGCTGAATGAGCATATGCCTTCATGATACTTTTTCAAATGGGAGGTCGTCAGTCGAGTAGGTAGTTCACAGATAATAATATTCATCTCATCTCAACTAACCAACGTCTATTAAGAGAATTTTGAATGTTTTGCCGCTATGCCGCGTTAGTTGCCAATATACGCGGAGGCACAGCAATTTCAAAGGTCGAGACTCTGCATAAAAAAGTTAATGACTAATTTTAAGTCGGAAGATTTAGTTACGACCGTTAATGTGAACTTCGTCTTTATTACACTCATTCGAGCTTTTCTGCATAAATATTATACTGGGAGCTGTAAATCACTGGACCCGGTATACTGGGTCATACAAGAGTTTGTAAATACCACATCTTGTATTTTTTGAAATGAACCTAAATAAATGTATAATAGTTGATCACCTGACGTCTCAACTAGAGTACAAGGAATATATCCACATGAAATTTACTCATGACCGTTTTGAGGTCTCAAATAAATTTAGAAGTAGTGATTCAAAAATGCAAGATCTCATTCTTTGTATTCTTTCAATAATGCAAGACCGTATTCTTTGTGTTATCGAAAGAGCCGTGAATTTCGTATGATGTTTTGGCTCTATATTCCTCCCATTGGAAAGTAATATTTGATTCATGTAAAGATCGTTTTTTGAACGTTTTTGGAGTTGGATGCGAACCCAAGGGGTGCAAAGACATAAAAAAAATCATGATAGCATGAATCTTTGAGAGAAAAAAAACATGACCAATTAGACATCCAATTGGCGGAAACTCACCAATTGTCTCAATGTGTGATGCACAGTTATGAAAAAGAGAGATACCTCTAGAAATATTATCAAATTTGAAATCAAAATTAGGTAAAGCGGAAAAGTAAATGATACTACAATGATTTTATAGCGCGCCAATATCTTTCGTGAATTAAAATTTATTGATTTTCGACTTCACACCTTTCTTCGTTCATCATCATCCTCTTCTATTCCGAAACAGTTGAAAACCAGAAACTCGTAGTGTTAAAATTTTTCTGGAAAACCTATATATACGAAAATATAAAAGTCCCAAAGGTCTCTCACGAACTGGTCAGCATCAAAAAAGTTTCGCTTTGGCCATAATGTACTCCAGTAGAATTCATAAGTTGTCAGACACTTTAATATTAGATAAGTCGACACACCACACGCGTGTAAGCGTGTTTCCCTATTCAAAAGCAATATAAAACGGCTACAGAATGATTTATCGCATTTCCAACTTTTGTATGTTTAGGATATTATGGCATCTCGGGAGTCGGCACGGCTGAATGCTACTGAGTTCTTTATTGAAACGTATTTAATTTGCTCACGGAATCAAACTTCGAACTCAGTTTTGATTTGTGGATTAACGGGTTAAGACGGGGTTGCCCGGATTATCTTTATGGTGATAGATGTTGAATATATTTTTGATATCACACCACAGGAGTAGTTTATATACAAAGAGGTTTCTCTGTTCGTGGATCCATAGACTTTGAGAACGGATTAATTAGAGCTGTTTGAATAAGCTGAGGTGTCAGAAGTTAGATTTCTAGGAGAAAACAATACACATATTATGTTGAATAAAAGTGGAGAAGTATTATTTTTAGATGTCCAAGACATTATATAATAAAGTGACATTGTTATCGGGTATCCAAGGATTGAAATGGTATCGAGAGTTGCATTTGTGTGAGTGGTGCCATGTTGCCTGACTGTAGATTCTTGTAGCCGGTATCAGGAAGGCGTCACTCACCCAAATATAACTATTGGCACCAACTATTCATTTAACATAATAATAGTACATTTTATGCCGCCGTAGAAATAATATAAAAAAAGTACAAAGAAAACTAGGATGCGATATTACGATGGCGAATGCGTTTTTTTGTGATCCGATGCGCTATGGCGTTTGACAAGACGATTCATAATTTATGCCATTGACAAAACAAAGAAGAGGACTCGTAAATCAAACATAAACGTCATACATCGAAATAGCGATCGTGTTTCCTTGTTTGGCTCGAAAAAATGGCGTCCGAGAATTTCTATAATGTGGGTTTTGATTTTGTGTTATCCGTCAGTCCAGCCTTACATTTTTATCATGAGATGGCCACCAAATTCACTTCACTCTCATTGTATTACACAATCATCACTATTGCAACTTTGTTCTGGTATTTTCCAGATATAGATATATATAGGAGGGATAAAAAGTAATTCATGAGTCCCGGTAATTAGTAAATGAACTGGTCACTTCTGTCCCGGAAGTATGAAATATATAATAGTATGAGAGCTGGTAGACATTTTTGAGTAGGTATTTGAGACACTATGAAAACTAGTAGAACACAACAAAATGCAGACCTGGCTGGATCTTGAAAACGTTAGGAGATACAGCAAAACTGAAATTATGACAAAGTTGCTCATTTTTGTACTCGATAAAATGGTGTTTAGAAAGGAGATATTCGGAAAAATCTGATATTTTTTGAATGGTTTTAGTTTTTTCCTAGGTTTATTTATAGAAATATCTCCAAAAAAATGTCACTCCACTCCTTTTACAAAATGGGGTCATCAAATTTATGATTCAACGTTTTGTCTTCGGGAAACCATCATCAACTTTGTTTTGTTTGACTGATTTCTTTGAATGATCGCGGTGAACAGCTTCGTTTTACGCATAAAAGATTCTAATTTCAAAGTCCAACGACACACCACACTCAATATTTATTCGACTTTTCAAGTATAAAGTCATTATCAATATGAATTGATTATGTTTGGTAAGTAACGACACGTTGGATCAGAAATCTGATTGCGTTATAGATTAAAATAGAAAAAATGTAAAACCTCTTTCGATCTATCTCTTCAGTAAAGTCACTGAAGAACAATTGGAGAAATGGAATATTTGTTATTTCAAAAACCATTTGGTTGGCAAATATGTGGGTATTTTTCAAACATTCTCTCAACTCTTTTCTGGGTTCATTCAAGTTTGCATTTGAAGTATATTTTTTCTTTCCTACAAGATAACGATATCTGATTTTTTATTCGTCGTGTCTATGTTCCAAAACATCATCAAGTGATATTACGTCGTTGAAATGAGAATTCCAATCATTATCACAGTCTATTAAATGTAAGACAAAATGATTCGTCCATTTCAAAAGCAAACTTGATGATGGATGTTCGCAGACGAAACGTCGAATCATAAATTTGATAACACCATTTTGTACAGAGAATAAAGTGGCTTCGAAGTTGTGAAATTAATTTTGAGATATCTCTATAAACGAAGTTTTCTACAAGTTCTCATAGTGCCTCAAATACCTACTCAAAAATGTCTAACATGCTCTTGGACTATAAATTTTAAAGGAGACAACAGACCACAGAGTGTTATAATAACCCGATTTTCAAAAAATTTATATATTTTTAGCTATTATCTGCAATGAAAGTTCTGTTTCTAATTGAAAGAAAATTTTGGATTAATTTTCATTGTATGATGGTTTGTTTAAACGTTGCGTTGTTTCCAAAAATTACTGGAAACACATTCAAATCATTCGTCTTGAATGTTAAGAATATTTTTTGAGTGATATCATATTTATATTACATCATCTTAAGTATCAAATCCAAGGCTTTCAGAGCAGATAACTTGGATATAACCCTCATTACCCTTTTTTTGTCCACTGATACCTTTATCACTCATATAGTCAATTTGCATTCAAAAATCTTATTTTCTCAAGGACTGGAAGCTTGCTATCATTAACCGTCGCCAAAAATCAAAAATTGTTTTTGGTCATTTGCGATCTATTTCGAAACTCGATTCTTCCCACGCTCTCCAAAATTACTGAGAAGGTAATGGAGCTGCAAATTTTAACCTACGCAACAGCTAATCGGATAATTCCATTTGAACAGTCTGTATTTAGAGCGGGTTATAGCTGCGCTACTGCCTTATCCGAAGTTATCGGCGATGTGGTTAGGGCACGGAGCTGGAACTGCAAATCAGGTACTGAATTCTGATCTGGATAGTGGATAACCTCTTTAGAAAATCCAATACATGTCTACTTCAGATGAATCCAAGTAGATCTTTAGCAATGTTGTTTTGCAGGGCGAATGTTCGTGATCAACTTGAACAACTCATTATTCCAAAACTATAGGGAACTATGCCATGTTACTTAAGAACAGTCATAAGAATTTAGGGCTTGTCATGGACACGAAATTGAAGCTCTAAGAACGTATCAGTCTTTGTAAGGGTAGAGTATTTTTCATGCTAAAATTGATATAGGAGAAAAGTGGTGGGGAGCAGTCAGAAATGAGAGGCCTACGATATGTGGGTTCTCAAGTATTGTCTAATCGAGCTTTCGGAACTGATTCGTTTCTTCTTCAGGATGACTATAGTATTCAAAAAATGGATATAAATATAAGGGTAGATAGTTAGAGTGAAACACTTACCAATTAGAGATAGATTAAGATAGCACATACATAAATAGGAGGTTTAACATAATAGTTGTCGGCAGTAGACATACATAGCAACTTGATACAAAACACACAATTTTGGTGATATGACTTAACACTTGGACAATAAAATATCACAATCACTTGTTAAAACGATAGGGGTAATATAAAAATTAAACGAATTAAAATTGTAAAACAGATAACTAAAATGATTAAAATAGTTTGGTTTGGTTTGATTTAACCGTCACAAACAAAATTGGTATGGGCGGACTATTACTTTGCACAATTTTATGTTAGATTAAAGAACACCAATATGAAATCTCACCACCGCGTCAGATCATGTAGAGCACTGTAAAAGGTACAACACCCTATGGCTACATCCGTGTGCAATAGGCGCAAATTCACTTGTCACACCAGTCACGAAAATTTCCACGTAAAATTGATATACTCACATCGCCACTAATCATCTCAAAAAACTAAGTCCATAATGTGTGAAACCCTCATCCTATCTCATTTTTTTCCGCTTCACTTTCGTATTTTGATTCATTACATGTATCATGTAACATTGTAGTTTCAGATACAACCAAAACCTAATCCATTTTATTGTAGCGCCATCTTTCTCTAACTACAAATATTTAATGAAGTTCCTTGATCTTGTGAGACTGGTGAGATAGGTAATATAGTATGTGCTATAGTGTTTTATGAATGGATTTAGACATTAGAGGTCTTCCGTCGATACTTGAGTCCTTGATCTCTATACAGAATGATCTCACAAGCATCATCTTGTGAAAAATCCCAAATCAAATTTCTTTAGGATGAACAAATTTTTGACAGAGTAGAAAGTCAGGGATATGTCGCACAAAATAATATGAGTAGGCCGATATGACCCTCAGAAAAGATCATTATTTGATGTTTTTATATTCCATGCACTGATGGACCCTTAATATTATTCACAAATAATCCAGCGAACAACTGTGCGATGTGCGATATTTTATTTTGAATCGGAAGTATCGATAGAGAAGGGGAGTAGTGTCGCGAGAAAAACAAACTGTCATCGAGCTTTAGACGGGGTGCAAATCAAGAATTAAGAGCTGACTCAAGCGAGCATAAATGTGATTTTCTTGAAAGTTATTAATTTTCGATGGTTGATATATCACAACGCTTGAACATGTCGAGCTATCGAAGTAATTGGCTTTCCATTGATGAAAAGAAGTTTCTGACGATTTGGTAAGAAAAGATAGGTACTTTCGTGTCAAAGTTTATGAATTTAAAGATAAACTATCCAGTAGGTACATTCTAATAATGTTGGAATTGTTCATTCAATACCTTTTCTAGGTTGGAGAATGTTCTCAGATAAAAGAAATTTCAATGGGATAGACAATATAACTATACTAAAACATGCAGAGTATGAATGCCAAAGACTGACAGATAATCAGGATCCGATATGTTCGCAAGAAAAATGCAGAAGGAATAACCGTATCTATACAAATATCATCACTAAAAAAATTTGGTTGATTTGAAGCAATCAAAATGACATACTTACGTCTTGGTAGGTATCTATAAATTTCTCATTGGGATGGATAGCGGAAGAGGTATCGTTCCATAAAGACTATGTTAATTGAACTTCTACCATGGAACTATTTTGAAATAAAGAAATCAATTATTCCTATTTGTGATAAAATACGTCGCAGATGTGAGTAATGGAAGCAGCTATCGAGTTTTCTTTCTTACGTTGAGTTTGTTCGTTGAAATATCCACTAGTCAATTCGAAAAAATGAACTTCTTTCCAAGTTTTTGACATGTACCTATCAAGTCAAGTCTTACAGACTTTATTTCCAAAACCAACAATGGTAATGCGACTTGATGCAGATTCTCGGACTTTCATGGTCATGATTTTATTATTGTTACATTCCCAACAAACAATTTAAGAACTCTTGACCAGAAGACAAGAAAAATGTCTTTATTTGGTATAAAATTACCTCCTTTCACCTTGCAATTTAACTTCAATGTCATAAACAGCTATTGGTTATTCAGCTCGAGGCAACTATATATTATTCACGTCATGAATAAAGCTCTATTAGATAATTTTCCTGTAAGTTATTCAGTATAGTTACAGGTTACTAAAAATAAACATAAATTGTGTCATATACAACGACGATATCAAGGATTGCATACCGGTTTACCGATTTACCGGTTTACCGGCTAGAAATGTCTCAAATCTACCGATTAAAAAACCGACATCTTTTACCGGTAATTTAGGTAAAAAAGTGACTTTGCAACGTTTAACTCAAATGACGTGCTGAACCCTGATATTTTCTGATTGATGATTTGATATTTGTCATTTTGTCCAGAGTGAGTCTGCATCATTTCTATTGGGGGTTACTATTTGAAATTTTCATATTGTGAAAACAGAAATGAAGTATTTTGAGAAAAAGGGAGTTCGGGGAAAATAGCTTTCGAGTCACTTATGACAACTCAGCCTACTAGCGTCGAGTCTGAAAGCCTTTTCTGCGGCTGAAACAGTTGTGTACTAAAATTAGGTCGCGGCTAAGTGATAATACTATTGATAAGCCTTGTTTTCTTAGAGCATTTTTTATTAAACAAAAGAAAACAAAGGAATCGTTGGAAAAGTAGGAAACGAAATTATAGTAATTTCACTATTTAAGATTTTCTTGTTTTGCGTTCATGTTTTTATATTTTGTTGAAGATTTTTTAAGTTACAGTTTTTCTTTTATATTTTTGTTATTATTGAATAAAATTGTTTGTAATTTAGTTGCTTATTATTGCAATTGGTTTCAAATGCAAAATACCGGTAAATACCGGTAAACCGGTGATTTTCTAAAAAAATTACCGAATTACCGGTAAATTGAAAATCGGTAAATTTGCAAACCCTAGACGCCGCACTGTATGCGGCTCTAAAAGGTCCCCCCTCCCTTTTTTTTTTAATGTGTGCACCAAAAATTTTGTAACTTGGCATACTTCAATTGCTGTCGAAATACTACTTTTTGATGTTACTGACATACTTTTAGTATTCAAGATGGCGGCTGGGCGCCATTTTGAGACATTTTTTTAAATTGAAGGGGGGTCGTGTGACACATCATTCAAAAGGTCTTATCTAGTAGATTATTGTGTGAAAATTTCAAAGGATTAAACGCATCCGTGCGGATATGACAGCCTGCCAAACTTTCAGTTTTTAAAAAGGTCGTTTACATTGAGTTTCAATGTTTTAACGAGCTGACACATCAGATTCCGGAAAAATGATGATGAACCTGAGCAAAACAGTACAGGTTAACAAATAGGAATGCTGATACAAAGCGGATAAAGACTTTCAAGATGCTCAAAAAAATTTGGAAAGCATTAATTAGCATTATAATACTAAAATCTAAATTAAGTTGGAGATACAGTTTCCACACTACCTCGCCACAGCACTAAAGTTTGACCAAATGTGAAAATCTTGAAACAATATGAGCCAGTTGTTTGATTGTGTTAATTAGGAAGTGTTACAAAAATGCCTAATTCGCGTCCCCTCGCAGAAAAAATTGAAGCAATTTTTATTGGGTTGTAATAAACTGAACAGTATTTAATTCATTATGTACAGTATAATATCACAAGCAGTCAGTATAATATTGTAGAAGACTCAGTATTTCTGTTAAAAATGATAAGTAAAAAAGGAATTTTTGAGCAGTAAAAGTTCTATTTGGCCTGTATTTCTATGTTCACTATTGTGATTCTAATGGTCAGTAAAAATTTATGAAATGTCAGTATGACTTAGCTGGTAATAATTCTACAAATGTACAGTAAGAAATAATAAATGGCCAGTATGCAATAGTCAGTAATAATTTTAACTAACTCATACTAGCCCAAACTTGATACACATAAAACCAATACACAACACGTCAATTATGATATATAATAATGATTGTAATGTTAACCTGGTGCTAACCAACGAGCCGCAGCATATTTTTCATCAATTTCTATTACCAACACAAACTAACCCTAACTAACCCAAACTAAATCCGCCTCTTAAAGGAACCTATCTGACTACTTCATCATGACATAAAGGCAGAGTGTTTTCTCTTTACTAAGTTGTGTTTTGTTCCGTTGTAAAAATGTTTGTATTTATACGAAATAAAATTTATGACCAACCATTCATTATTTTACTGTCGCTTTATTAATTTTATGGACTGTCCATTATTTTCTCCAGGCATTTACTAATTTATTTGATCGTTTTTTTATGATACTGACTCTTGATTATTTATATCTACCATTTATTATTTTTACTGACCACTTCTTTATGTTACTGACCCTTCATTATTTTTACTGACCATTTCTTTATATTACTAACCGTTAATTATTTCAACCGACCGTTTATTATTATACTGACCATTTATTATTTTTACTGACCACTTCTTTATGTTACTGACCCTTCATTATTTCAACCGACCATTTATTATCATACTGACCAAGGGAAATAGAATAATGGCAAAGAGTACTGTCTATGAAATTGAAATACTGACCATTTAATTTGTTGCGATTTTTATTCATGGCGGAAATCGTAATTTCCATGAGACGGAAAGAATCTTCAATGAGCGCTTCCCGGACCGTCCGATATGCAGGAAATATCTTCGCTAATTAGTGCGGAGATTTATCGAGACTGGTAGTGTTCAGAGCTTGAAGAATCAAGGGCGACCATCTATTTCGGAAGATAAACAAATTGCAATAATTGGTGAGATGGTGGTAAATCCTGAACAGTCAACTTCTCAGGTTGCAGACATCTGTGATACTTCGTCTGCTTCTGTAAAACGATTGCTGAAAAAACAGAAATTTTATCCTTATAAATTTCAAATGGTGCACCAGTTGACTGAAGATGATCCTGACAGACGTGTGGAATTTTGCGAAATTATGACCGATAGAATAGGCCAAGAACCCAGATACGTTCAAAATATTTGTTTTAGTGACGAGTGTACTTTCTTTTTAAATGGCCGTGTACACAGGCAAAATGTTCGTTATTGGAGTGACGTAAGTCCGCATGATTTTAGGGAAACCCACACCCAAAAGGGCAACGTATGGGCTGGCATATTGGGGAACCATATTGTTGGTGCTGTTTTCATTCATGAAAATTTGACAGGGGACCTGTATTTGAACTTGTTAGAAACTACAATAGAGCCTTTGATTGTACAAATACGTCAGAATAATCCCAACGAATTTGGCATGGCACCAATTTGTCAACAGGATGGTGCGCCTCATTTCAGCAGAAAGGTAAGGCAGTATTTTGACATAACTTACCCCAATCGTGGGATTGGTCGTCGGGGTCCTACCAAATGGCAGGCCAGGTCGCCCGATTTAACACCATTGGATTTTTTTTATGGGGATTTTTGAAACAAAAAGTATATGCAACACGGCCAGACTCTCTTTTAGATTTACAGCAAAGAATTACTGCTTTTTGTCAAAATATCAATGTCGATACTTTCGAAAAAGACCGTCAGGAGTTCTCAGACAGATTATTTCATTGTTTGGGGTCAAAGGAGGGCATTTTCAACATTTTTCACAATAAAAATTGAAGTATGCTTTCTTTGTTCTTATTCCACGAATTTCTTTATCTTGTTAGTTTGACAGTCTGTCATATCCGCACGGATGCGTTTAATCCTGTGAAATTTTCACATAAAAATCTACTCGATAAGACCTTTCGAATGATGTGTCACACGACCTCCCTTTCCATTTAAAAAAATGTTTCAAAATGGCGCCCAGTCGCCATCTTGAACACTAAAAGTACGTCAGTAACATCAAAAAGTAGTATTTCGACAGCAATTAAAGTATGCCACGTTTCAAAATTTTTGGTGCACACATTAAAAAAAAGGGGGGACCTGTTGGAGCCGCACTGTATATGAGGTATACGAAGAAGTCTAAACTTACTTGAAAATAACCAAAAAAGTTTCCTTCAAGGACAAGAATATATTTTCTCTCAATTTAGGTGGAGTATTTCTAAACTATGACCAACATTCTGTCTTCATCGCTACCTGTCTGTTGGGTTATAACAAAGGTCGTTCAGCTTTATGAATAACCTCAAACGCTCAAATTAATGGGGTGGCCAAATGATTTGAAATATTGACCTGATCTCCCAACAAACAATCTAAGAACTCTATCATGACATATATATGTGAGAATAAGTCTAAAATTACTTGAAAACAACCAAAAAGCTACCTTCAAGGACAAGATTTATATTTCTTCTGAATTTAGGTGGAATATTACTAAATTATCATCACAATTCTGTCTCTATCGCTACTTGTCTATTGGGTTATAACAAAGTTCAATAACTAGTTAATTTTGACATTGGTCAAGGAATAATGTCATTGAGGTCGAAAAATTAACTAATAGGTACACAACATATGAAAGCGGCCATGTTTCATCCTCCAAAAAACTATGTGTTATGTCCAAATTTTATTGAATTTCTGACTACTTTTGGGGATATTCACATATTCAAAGATGATTACAACCACTGGCAAGTTTGAATATAACATTTCTAGGCTATTATAGTTATTTTGGATTAGAGGTTATGTTTCAAAATTTCGCAAGCTCTGGTAATAATGTATCGAAATGGACATGTAATTAGGGCGCATCCAGTGGCGGCTCGCGGTGTTGTAAGTAGGTGAAGCAGACTGATGTGAAAAAAGCGCCGCAGGCGAAAAATTGTCCGGGCGCATCCACCATTTTATTATACACTATTCAGTTATCGGCTCGCGGCTTTCAAAACAGGTTAAGCAGAATTTCCCTCTCCAAACCGAAAAACGAGAAAGAGAATTTACCGAGATCGGCAAATCCAGTTTTGTTCCACACTCCACCACGAACGCCAATCATTAGACAAGGAACGCAGAAAACTTTATTTAAGTAATAGCTTCCAAACAACCCCGCAAATTCGGAATACCTACCACCATTTTTTAAATTTTCGGTGGTAAACTCTTTCGTACTGTTTTACCAGTTTACCACTTTATTAATGTTCAACAGTTGGGAGGGTTTTTCACAACTTAAAAACTCTCGTTTATCGTGGTCAGTCCACTTTCTAATCGGGGTTTCCAATAAAACACACACGCGGAGTCATATACAGGAAACATTGCGGAAATTTCAACCACACCGCACGGCGCACAGCACACCCAACATGCATGATGTAGAATACACGTAAAATCACCTTCTATGGTACTATCACTTGAAAGGCGGGAGATACCTAAACCGAAAAATCGGGTGGGTTGGCATCATTTGAAATAATACATATTTCTTGAATAGTACACGGCTCTAGTTCTATAACCTAAAAAATTCCGGACTGTTACAGTCTCGAAAATACCATTCGTTACGAAATTTCCGCGTGAACACTCTGTTTTTGGATTTAGAAGTTTTTGTCACATTAAGTTCCGGCGACGGTCTATTCGAATTTAAAAAGTCCTTTTTATCGTCATTTGTCCATCTCGCAAATGGCTTTTCGAGCATGACTTATACCGGATCATATACGGGAAACATGACAAAAAACGAAACCGACTTCCGATTTTATTTGCAAAACCGCTTGCCTGAGCTAAACGTCAGAAAACGCGCGAAGACGCGAGACGCGCACTGAATTTCCGCTTCAAAATAATATTTTATTTGCGGCAAATCGATAGAGCAAACGTGACGTTTCCATGGTAACCGATGGATGTTATGAAGCTGCCGCGCTGAATTTTGAACTGCGCGTCTTAGTGTCTTAGGAAAACTTACCTTAGTGCCATGACATACTAGGCGAAAAAGGCAGAATTTTGCGATTTTCTGCCAAGTTATTCTATTAAAACGTATACATAAAAATCGGAAAAATGCTAAATTCTGCGACTTATCGCCTAGTATGTCATGGTACTTACTGAAAGCTCGGTATTCAATTCATATTTGCAGGCAGCAGCTGATGTCATTAAACGTTGATGGTCGGACGCATGTTATACAGTTTTCGCAAGGACCTACTATCGGACAACCTGATACTTTATTGTTCTCTCTTTTCAGCCGCCAAATAAAACAAAGATAGCTAGCTGATAAACAAGTAGTAGTTTAGTGGATTACATGGTTAACCATAACTGTGCTTTTTGACATTCGGTGACCAGAAGCGGAATTAAAATCAGTAAAAATATTTTAATCGAATATTATTATATTAAGAAATTCGTGCTAAAGATAATAATTCAAGGTGAAGCGGCGCTTCACTTGCGTCATGCCGCGAGCCGCCACTGGGCGCATCAATTTTCCGCAAGTATCTTCCCGATATTATACAGAAAAGTTTCTTTCGCAGTTACATTTCTTTCCAATAATCGATAAACTACTTCGTGAATATTATACCAAGTAAGACGCCATAGTAAACCTTTCACTTCGACACGTGACAAAATCCATACTCCATCATTTACACATGTACGCGACGGTGCCATAGTTCTGTATCCTTGTCCATCTCACATTAATATGCAAGTGTATTTTCCCTGTCATTAAATTACCAACAGGTAAGAAATAGGTTACATTGAGGACCAACATACAACATACGGTCAGATTTCCCACATTTTGACGAAAAACAGGTTGACAGTTCCTTGATTCACCTTCAACCTAATGGTTAGCAAGGACCTATCGAAGTAATTATTACTTCCAAATTACTGTAGTTTATTTTCCCACATAGGGAAATATGTGGACAAATGTCGGTGATTTTGACCTTTTCATAATTGGACATTATTATCTCTCGACCAATATGTAGGTCGAGAAGCGGTAAATTTGACCTTCAATGTTTGCTGGGTTGACATCAGTTTAACAAGAATAAGTGCACCTATTGTTATTGGCGTACGATAAAAAACAACCAGTAAAAAAAATTAAAACATAATCAGGAAGCCAACACTGAACGAGTTCTATCAGAGATAAAAGAAGGTTTACTCGAGAAACTTTTTGAAAATTGAACCATCTAGTCAAACCTTTCAAGGCAAATTTTTTCAATTTAATCAAATAATGTATACCTATCTGATGAAAAAATTCTTGGCTTTTATTGAAGGTCTCAATCATTTTAATTAAATGTTCTATTTTATTCTTTATTATTAGAACATAAGAAGTAAAGATGACGGTACTCAAAGATTTAGAGACACATGCTATGTCAATTTATTACATTTCCTACATTGTTCCTAATTAGTTTTACTATTAAGACACTAGTTATCAAATGACAATTTTTCCATATAATTAATAGAAAACATTGGATCATAGCTCATTTTTATAGTTTCCATACTGGTAATTACGCTCGTATTTTTTAGCACTGAGTGCAGAAAAAATTCATAATGATGGCATTTAGTCTACCAGTTCATATTTATAAAAAACGGAAAGGTATATGCATAACATTTTTTCATTGGAAGTAGGTCGTGTTTGCAGGATGCTCGGAGCTTCCGATTTTTTTTTCCGTTTTTAACCAGTTGTTAAACTATCTAACAAGGTACCCTCTTACATTATAAGTACTTTTTAGATATTGTCTATTTATATAATAGATAGAATATGCGTTTTTTTTGATAGTCGGTTATCAGCAGGTGTGGTGAACAGGATAATTACTGCTTCTTCTCATATCTTGACTCAAATTGAAAAGCAGGTGTTTGTCAAAATGAGTCATAGTATTATCGATAATAATTATTTGAAAAGCTCCGAACTAATTAGGTTGCAATTTTCAGACCTCATGTCAATATTATATGAATAATAGTAGGAACATAATATTATGTAAGTAAAAGTAGTAGATACGGTTGATTTGACATTTATTATTTCCAGGAGCAGTGCTGTTAAAACTAGACAAGTTACTTTTTGAACAACTATTTCAAATCAATTGGGTTATCAGTCGATCTTCAAAAAAGAAGTTGAATAAGTGCTTACCCTCAGTTACTTTTCGAGGGACTAAATACGATACTTCATAACTTACTTTGAATACCTACTAAGCATTAAGGTTTGTGACGTGGAGAATTATATTGTAATTATAATTACTATGACTTTATGGCCGTTTCGCAACTTGTCTAAGGGAACTTTTCTCTCGGCAACTTGGTATCCTTTTGTTATCTTAGTTACTTTTCGGTATCTGAGATATTAGTTTTACTTTTCCAAAAAATAAAGGAGCTAAGATATAACGTAAGTAAGCTCTGTCCCTCTGTCTATGAGAAACCGGTTTAAATCAGAAAAAGATTTTATAACAGACTAGCTTGCTCTTCACTCGTATATGTTCCAATTTCATTTAAAAAAACTCACAGCGGGCAAGTCCGCCAGCTTCGATCAACCTATATGTGGAAACTTCAATCTCCTGTTTCACCTCCTGAAGGGTGGAACTTCAAAAAGCTCTGCAACATGATAATATACTTATTTCTAATTATAAGCCTAAAAACAAAGTTTCATGGTTCTGTCTTCAAAAATGACGAACCTCCTCAAAAACTTGCATCCCCCATTCCAGCCCCAAGGGTGGAATTTTGAAAAAACGCTGGAACATGTTTTGCTTTGTTTGTAGTTCTAATCAAGAGCCTAGAAACGTAGATCCATGCTTCTGTATTCAAAAATTACGAACTTTCCTACAAACTTTCCCTTCCACTCCCTTGAGTGCATGGAGTTTTAAAAAAAAAAATCCTTGGTGGGTGTCTACATTATGAAGGTACTCTTCATGTTTTCACCTTAAATGGCTTATGGTCGGCGATGATGAGTCAGTTTGTCAATCAGATTATCATAAAAGTGGCATAGATTGTAAATTGTACCTTATAATTAACTGGGCCATGTTATGCAAAAACCTCTCATGCCTCGAATTCATAATATTGAGATATACGTGAATGAATTTTGTTTTAAATAATGAAGTCTGCATCAATTGCGTATAAACTTGGATGCAATCAATTCCTTCACTGTACTGTATGACGGGGTTTTATTTTATTTTTCGAAAACAAAAAAAAGGTTGTTGCTTGGTATTTTTCAAAATAAAAAGAAGTATTAGTAGTAACAAATTTTTATACATGATAAAGAATAATCAGAAAGCAATACAAAATTGTGTTGGCTTGGGCATCTACTCTGTATCAATATTACTAAGCTCTACATCATCATCTGAATTTTTTTCAGATTTGAAATTGGCATTAAAGAGCTGAGCATCTGCCGATATAAGATAATTTTGCTGGCTCTTAAGTTTTGATTAACCTATTGGTCTACCATCTGCACTAGAGATGTGAAAGATGTGAATTATAAATTTGACCAATAGAATCCCTACAGGGAGATTCATTAAGGGTCACGAGGTAGCGAAACTCAGGAACCAATAATCATCGGAGTTTGAAAAAATATTGTTGGTTTTTCGTTGTACTCCAAATAAGCAAAGTTTACTTAGTAAACTTTGAAATAAGACACAATCGGAAAGTGAACAAAAATCTAATTGATCAATAAACGGTTTACAAACGTAGAATTAAATACTAATTATTCAAGCGCGACCCGACAGGTAAAATAGCAAGAAGGCAACTGAACTGATCAACTGACTGAAAAATACAATATTCTATCTGGGCATTTATGGCAAACTCAAGCTGAATTTCTCACTCTAAAAATAGATGCGGTCCTACGGGTTTATTACTCGTTCAGGTCAAAACAAAACTTATCAATAGAGACAAACGTAGTAGAATAATAATAATCCATCGAAATAGCATTTTGAATATTTACATTTAGTTTTAACATTCCCTCTTATTCCAAATGCTATTCAATATGGATCATTTTAACAACGCGATTTAAATCACTGATTTAAATCAACTGATTTAAATCAACGCAAACCTGACGAACACTTGATTAAGTCTCTGATAAAATGAAATCGCACATCAATGTGTTTGGTTCTTTTGTGAAACTCAGGATTCCTCGCCAGTTTGATAACAGATTGGTTATCCACCTTTATGGTTACGGTCTCCTGATGAATTCCCAACTCGTTGAGGAAAGATTTCAACCAGATCGCTTCTTTTCCTCCTAGGGCTAAAGAGACATACTCAGCCTCGCTTGTGGATTGGGCTACAATAATTTATCTTTGACTTATTGTCCAAGTGATTGGACCATTGGCCATCTTAAAAATGTATCCACTATCCACTTGTATCATGATATCTTCTGTCTTTTTATAGACAATTTTATAGTCAATAGTTTGTATCAAGTGACGCATAATTTTCTTGACTGCTAACCAATGTTGTTGATTCCAATTGTTGACAAAACGACTAACTTGGCTGACGCTGTAAGCAATGTCTGGTCTGCTTATGGTCGCCAAAAATATTAGAGAACCAACTGCCTCACGATAAGGTTCAAGTCTCATCTCAGAATCTTCCAATGGAGTTTGTGAGTTTACACCAGGTTCTGCGGGAATACTCGACGGCTTCGCTTCTTCCATATTGAATCTCTTCAAAATCTTCTGGATGTATTGTTTCTGACTGATGGATATTGTCTTATTCTCACTATCACGCACTATCTCCAGGCCAACAAAATGTCTTGCATCCTCCACTGTAATATTAAAGTCCTTTTTCAATTCAATCACATCTTGAGAATCAGACATGACAAGGCCGTCATCAACATAAAGTCCAAGATATATGAAATTCCCATGAAATTTTCCAATGAACACGCACTGGTCACTTATCAGCTGTTTGAAATTGTACGATTCAAGAAACCACAAATTTATCGTTCCAACAACGAGACGCTTGTTTGAGTCCATAGAGGCTTTTCTTCAATTCACACACATAATCCGGATTTTCTTGATCCTCAAAACCACACGGCTGCTTCATATATATAGCCTCTTTCAAATCACCATTTAAAAACGCTGTTTGCACATCAAAATGTTTCAAGTCTTTCTCTGCAGCGAGCGCAAGTAAGATGCGGATTGAATCGTAATCGTAGCGCACTACCGGTGAAAATGTATGATTATAGTCTATATTTTTTTGCTGTGTATAGCCTTTTGCCACTAAACGCGCTTTGAAACGAACATCGTCACCGTTAGGTTTTATGGTGTTTACCCATTTGTTGTCAATAACTGATTGAGTCACTGGTTTTGGTACCAACACCCAGGTGTTGTTTTAATGCAAGGCCTCAATTTCCTGCTTCATTGCTGCTTCCCATTCCTTATTTTCTCCACTTCGGATTGCTTCATCCTAGGTTTCTGGATCCAAAGTTGATAAATATATGGCAGGACCATAATAGTCTGGGCGTTTTAGATTATTTCTGTCTCGTAGAAAAATCATGTTTTCATTTGCATTTTCTTCAACAACATCCTGTTGTTCTTCCATCACTTCTTGCTCGATTTCATCTGATGTGATGTCATCTTCAAACTGACATGTCAATGGAATATAGTCATTGGTTAATTCTGGTTTATCAGCTTCTCCAGTTTCATTGAAATTCACATCACAGCTGATGTAAATTCTTCTTTTCTCTTTATCCCACAATCTGTAATTATTTGAAGTTCCATCATATCCGACGAACAACAGTCTTCTACTTTTCTCATCCCATTTTGTACGGAATTTACTTGGTATCATCATGTATGCAACTCTGCCAAATATTTTTATATGCTTTATTTCGGGTTTGATTCTTAAAAATGATTCTATAGGCAACAGATTTGTTGTTTTATCTATTGTGGCTCTATTAAGTATGTAAACAGCAGTGTTTACTGCTTCAGTCCAAAATTCAGTTGCAATCTTCTTATAACACAACATTGAACGAGCAGATTCGACTATGGTCCGGATTTCTCTCTCTGCTGAGCCATTCTGAGGAGTGTATGGTGCTGATTTCTCCTGCAAAATTCCCTCTGCTTTGAAGTACTGTTGAATTTTTTCATTGACGAATTCAGTACCATTATCGTTTTTAAAAACTTCCAGTTTATTACCGGTTTGCTTCTCTATAAAAGCTTTATATTCTTTAAAGCATTCAAAAACTTCCGACTTGTGCTTTAAAAAATATATATTTCTATAGTCCGTAAAATGATCTTTAAAAATAACGAAGAAACGTGATCCACTCGGTGATAATACATTAATCGGTCCACACACATCGCTATGTACTTTTTCTCCAGGCTTGAAATTTTTCAATTGTTTAACATTCTGTGTGTGAGATTTCCGAGCCTGCTTACCTAGCTGACACGCCTCACAAAAGTATTCGGCTCCAGAATCAATAGTAAGACCTTTTATTTTAATTAGTTCCTTGAAATGTATATGACCTAGTCTTTCGTGCCATAACTTCAATGAGTCGGCTTTCGACACATTAAATCGCATATCGGGCTTCATTCTTAGCAGCATATACCATAAATTGTTATTTCTGATACCGACGCATGATAATTTTCCTGCTGAATCTCGTAACTCGCATTTATGTTGATCTGCCTGATGCGTGAACTTTTTAACAGTCATAATACCGATCGAAAAAAGGTTTCTTTTCAATTCAGGAATGTAGAGAACGTCTTCCATTGTTCTATTATGCCACTCGTTATTTAATTTAGCTTGTAAATTTAAGGTGCCCTTTCCCGTAGCAAATATTACCTTGTTATTGGCAATTTTTACTGACAAAGGCTTCTCAAGATGCTCTAATTTTAAAAACCACGTCAATTGGCTTGTCTTGTGCATGCTTGCACCTGAATCACAAATCCATTTTTCTATATCATCATCAGAACTGGCAGAATATAACAATGATATATCGCATATATAAGCTGAGCTAGAGTTACCTTGATTGTTTTTCTTCTTTTCATCTGCGATTCGTTTCCTGCACTCTCGAGCCCAATGTCCTTTTCGTTTACAATAGTTGCATGGAGTCCTTTTCTTGAGTTCAGGCTGTGCCGCATCAAACACTACTTTTGGGGCCCTAGGCCCAGGTGAATATGCGGGCCCCTGACTGCTACACACAAATACAATCAAATAAAATACATAAAACAAATGTGTTCGTAGTAATCTAGATTGACTTCTTCCTTGTCTTTTTTTCAGCGAATGTTTCAATAGTCGAATCAAATGGTATGCTCTGCAGAATTTTTGACTCAATATTGAGAATTGCCAACGAACATAGACGTTTCTGGCCAATGGTGTTGCGTAAATAATTTTTCACTCGCTTTAGCGTTGAGAATGTCCTCTCGCCTGTTGCATTAGAAACAGGAATAGTCAAGAAAATGCGAAGTAAAATCTCGACGTTTGGAAAAGTTGATTGAAGATTCTGTTGTTTGATTATCTTATAAATCTCAACTGGTGTAGGCCTAGGTAAAGAGTTGTCTTTGTGGTGCTCGCGTGAGAACATGATAATATGTAGCAATTCTGGTTCGAACTCGTCCTTACTGATTCATGAACATAAATAAATTTGAGTTTAGAAGCTGAAGATCTGATCTCACTTTCACTCATTTCATGGTAATCATAAAATACGTTGAAGTCTTCAGTGATTTTCAAATATTTCTGCACTCTCACTTTTATCTCTCTAATTATTAAATCACATGTAGAATACACCACTTCAACTTTGAACTTTTGGTTTCCGTTCGAATAAGTAGTATAGTCTATACCAAGTTTATCAAAGAATTTCTTGTGTCGAGGTACTCGCCGAATATCTTCTGTAAACTGCCTTTCTTCAGTTAGCTCAGATGCTTCTTCTTTCAATCCTTCGATTCCTGAATTTCATACAGTTTGGAAAAACTGGGACAATGAAGTACAAAGATTAACGGCTGTGTCTAATGTGATGTGGGGATCTTGTAACTTTTCAGATGTTGCATTTATTCGTTGCAACAAGGTGTTCCACATAACTGTCATTAGTACAGTATCCCAGGTTGTCAGTCTGCTCACCAAACAACTAGCTTCAGACCTTGTTTTTTGTGAAAGGGTAGTATCAGAAGAAAGTGATCTCAAAAGTCTGGTTATTTGAACATATCCATTCTTGAGTGAAGCAGTTGCGTCGGCCCTCGCAGACCATCTTGTGTCTGATAAACGCTTGACTGTAAGGGGCTATTTGGCTTCGCTTAAAGCAATGATTTTCCAACAACTAGATATAGCCCAACGTCTCTGTGTGTGTCACACGTTTATACATTGAGGGGAGAGAGGAATTCTTGAGAGAATTCTTGCGAGTTTGCCAAAGGTATTTTTATTTTGATTAAAAATACTCTATACTCTATCAGTGCATCTCCAGTAGTTACCAATTATATTATATGTACATTTTTAGATCAATAGTGATAATAAAACATTTTCAATGAGACCCATATTTTTCCATGAACCTCAGTTACTTATGTAGACACGAGGCAACGAAATACATCTGGCAACACGAAACACGACACAAATGCCTATTTGAGATCAACCAATCACAGCTGATAGTCATTTATCCAATCATAACCTGTAGCTTCCTTGGAACACTGTTGTCGGCTTGTTCAAAATTCAATATTTTTAAAGGCCGAAGCTGATTTATGTGAACAAAACTTATCAATAATCAGTAAATTATAACTGTCCTATAACACCAACGATATTGAAACAAATAAAAAATTAAAATATATCCTCGTTAAAACACTGGTTAATCCCTTTTGATAAAAAATGAAAATTCTGAGTGCTTTTTATTTGCAGCAAGGCAACGTTGAACGAATTCAACGGATGAGATGTAAATAATAACATGTTTATTATAGTGACAAACAATTTGCCCGGAATCTAGGGTGTACGCTAGTTCTAGTGGGTTCTATGTTCTAAGGCTTAAAGCTTCTATGAGTTTTTTCCAGCGATGGGTAGATGCGGTGAAAAAGTTGTAGATGTTCTGCAGTAAGTCAAAGTAATTGGCACCAGTCGTCAGATTTTCTACACTATAATTAACCACAAGATTAAGAGAATGGCTGGCACACAGAATATAAGCAGCTTCTGGAGCATACGATTTTATTCGTGCTTGAAGACCATTATACTTTCCAGACATATTGCAGGCATTGTCGTAGCTCTGTCCTCTACAGTTTCGAATCGGTAGTTGGGCTTCTTCAAGGATTTTTATGACAGTTTGTTCTAGATATGCACTATTATGGGCCACTATGGGAAAAAAACCCATACATTTTTCAACTGGTTCATTGTGATCGGAATGAACATAGCGAATAATCAATGTAAGCGGGTCAACATGTGATATGTCTAGTGTAGAATCCACTATCAAACTAAAATACTTGGCATGATTTACTTCTTTTATAATCACATTTTTAAACGCCGTCGCCAAGATCTCGATAAATTCATCGCAGATATTTGATGACAGATAATTGGTTACACAACTCGCTCAAATATTCCAAGCAGCCCAAGTAGTTTCCATTATTTGGACAAAACATATTTTGAGTGGATCCGCGAAAAGCAAGTCCCCTAGAGGCCAGAAATTTTACAGTGGCAACTATGCGCTTTAGAACCTCTTTCCAATAGTTTTTTTCGGAAAGAATTTGTTTTTCCAATTCTGTATTTATTCGACCTTCTAATTTACCCCGCATTAAAACAGAGCACACAGATTTTCAGTGTGATGAAGAATTTTCGTGGTCCACTAATCTTGCATTGATATTTTTCCAATCAGATAAGCCTTCTTGGGAAAGTAATGTTTCGGGAATCGTGTCGCCTTGATGTGTGATATATTTTGCCTATGTTCGCCCTTGCCCCACTCTTGAGATCACCCCTTCTCATGCCCACAAGGACCGGTAACTGAGGCTGTCGCCTATTTTGAATGCGCCAGCGGTCGGTTTCGGCTAGGACTTGGTCCTCTTGTGGGTGTTTAGGAATGAGTTTCGCACCACTGGTAGGTAGAATTAATGAAGAATATTATAAGCATTCTTTTTAAACGGAGATCTTCTTGATTAATTGTGATTCAATTATTTAATTCACAATAATAATTTATTTCGGTATTTACTGCGGTAAGGCTGCTACCTTGCCTACCCCGACCAGCCGCCACTGGGTCCTATAAATAAAAGCATTTTTCGCAAAAATTTTCCAATATTATATGTTTCGAATTAAATACTCGCACAACCACAATAATCTATCTTTTCGATCTATATTATCTTTGATTATAGTAAAAGGGCGAGATGGGAGGCTGAGCTTTTTGAACTGTAACTTCCACCAACTTGAATTTGACTTCACGGAATGTTTTTAATAGGGTTTTTTCAAAAAAGGAAGGTTTCTTTAATGAGATTCGGGTTCTTGTCGCCTTCCCCAGAGAGCGTGCTTTACAAAGTTGACCTTTTTTTCAATTTTGCTCCGAAATCTTAAATGGAATATGTAGTATGATTATTATACAAAAAAATATATATTTACGATTTTTGAAATTAGTTCCAAGTTTACCATACAACTGAATCACTTATCAATAACGAAGTTGATTTATCATCACTGTTTTTGGTAAAATACAAATGAATGATACCTCATACAGGTGTAAAGAAATTCAGAATTCCAAGAACTTCCTGTTTTGCAAAAAGCTACCATCTTGGATGCAGACCGCGAAATACAAATTCTATAATCTAGTGCGTTATTGGCGTTGGAAGATTAATGCCAAAATGAATGAGTATTTTTTTTCAGTGATTGTTCCGAATGGATATTTTCAAAAAAATCGATAAAATTAGTCAAAGTGATAATGAGTTGATTTGAACTACAACACAATATCACAAAAGTAGTGTGAAAAAGCTAATAATGATCAATTTTCCAGGAAAACAATGAAGCTGAAATCACTAACCGTGATATTTCCGCAGCACTTCCTATTTTGCCCTTGAGAATGACATTAGGTTTACCACTGTGAGTGACCCTATACTACCGGTGAAGTTGGGACATTCTAGAATCGTTTGGACTAAGCATATATTCTTTCATTACGTGGATTAAGAACCAATAAGTAATCACGGAGACAATGGTATATGTCTACTGTGCAGAAGAATTCAATCCACAAGATCAACATGTATCCAATCTGATCAACATTTCAGCAGTCAATGAGTGTCCTGTCTATAAAGTCAGCTTCGAAGAATCCATCATCGAACAAGTTACCAAAGACACGGTTCTGATTCTCCTCTTCAATAAGGACAAGAGACTACTGGCGAAATGCGGCAGCGATCAAACAAATTTCACAATCAATCCTTGTTAAGATTTTCGAAGGATGTTCACATCAACAAAAAGAAGTATTACAACGACGTCAAATTACAAAAGGGGAAAACCACTGGAGACGTGTGAACTGACCTTGATGCGAAATTGGCTTTAAGCCCAGTTTACACGTCTCCAGTTTGTAATAGAGTATCTAGTTTAGTACTTGCTTCCAGTGTTTTGTTGTGTGATGTTTACTAAATACTAATCACTAAATCGAGAGTTAACATGATTCCAGTTACTTAAATTTAGCCCCTGAAGAAAGCCTTAAGGCCGTTTTACACGTCTAGTGGGTAAATTTCAGTAACTGGAGTCGCGTAAACTCTTCATTTAGTGATTAGTGTTGGTTCGCATTCTATTTATCGGTTGAGTCGCCGCACTTTCCTTGTTCGTGGACTAGACGCAAACCGCTCAAGTTACGACCGGAATCGTGTGAACAATTATTGATTTTAGCGTGATAGTTAAGTATTAAGTCAACGATACAAAATCACTGAAAGCATGAGAATACCTACTAAGATAGACCCAAAACACGGAAAGCAAGTAATAAACTAAATACTCTAAACACGGGGGACGTGTAAACCGGCCTCAATGCGAACTAGGGTTAAAGTAGTCGGAGTTGCAACCCAAGTCGCTCAGTCGCTGAGGAATTTGAAATTTCGGCGACTAGCGAGTGAAATTGCTCAATGTAATTGACACTTTCGCAACCTGCAACAATGAGAATCACTCATCACTTTTCATCGATATCAATAGAAATTCGAATATCCAATCTTTAGATTCTGTGCTTGATCTCTGTACCGGGTGGCCAACTGAGAATGCGAGGTACCGTTTCTCGGAAACTATACATCGTAGAGGCTTGCGGCAAAAAATTTTATGACTAAAACGGCCAAGAGAAAAACCTGGAAAATATTCTCAAGTTTCTGAAATGGTCGCTAGGGGGCGTAACAACCAACACCAAGTAGAAAAATATGATTTTTATGGAATTTTGTCCAATGAAAATATATCGATGAGCTCATTTTCGGATTAACTGACTATTTACCTACACTTTTTGTCGAAAACGTATTTTCTATCTATCATAATAAAGTGGTGGGGGAAGTTCAATTGTTTTATTAAACAAACGGAGATTTCTCCCGTTTCGCTTGACCGATTTAAACGAGCTTGGGCTCATATGAAAGAGCATGATCTGCACTTCAAAAAACTTTTTTGGTTTTGAATTTTTGACCTTCGCCGTCGCGGCTAGATGGCGTTAACTGAAATGGTAGCATGTTTTTGAGTTTTTTTCAAAAAAATCAAATGTAATGGTATATTCATTTTTATATATTTCAAAAGGGGATATATTTTCCTTTAAAAAAAAAAACAAAAAAATTAATGTTTTTTTTTGTTTTTTTTGTTTTTTTTTTTTTTTTTTTTTTTCATAGGAAAATGTGTCCCCTTTTAAAATATATGAAAATGGATATACTATTACGTTTGATTTTTTCGGAAAAAACTCAAAAGTATGCTACCATTTCAGTTAACGCCATCTAGCGGCGACGGCGAATGTTACAAATTAAAAAGCAAATGAGCATTTTATAGCGCAGACTATTCTCTTTCATATGAGCCCAAGTTCGTTGAAATCCGTCAAGCGAAACGGGAGAAATCTCCGTTTGTTTAATAAAACAATTGAACTTCCCCCACCACTTTATTATGATAGATAGAAAAAAACGTTTTAGACAAAAAGTGTAGGTAAATAGTCAATTAATCCGAAAATGAGCTCATCGATATATTTTCATTAGACAAAATTCCATAAAAATCATATTTTTCTACTTGGTGTTGGTTGTTACGCCCCCTAGCGACCATTTCAGAAACTTGAGAATATTTTCCAGGTTTTTCTCTTGGCCGTTTTAGTCATAAAATTTTTTGCCGCAAGCCTCTACGATGTATAGTTTCCGAGATACAGTACCTCGCATTCTTAGTTGGCCACCCTGTACAGTGGTATTGTGAATCGTTTTTTTAAAACGGTGTCGTACTCTAAAAATATTTAAGTATAGCCTGTATTGATGGTTTTTTACCAATAATAGAACCAGCCAGGGTTGCTGATTTTTTTGATTTTTTTGAAAAAAATCGGAAAAATCCGATTTATTTGATTTAAATCGGATTTTTTTTATTTAAATCGATTTTTTTGATAAAAATCTTTTTTTCATATGTATTGTTTTTTTTTAAAATAATAATATTCCAGATAGACTTATTTTGAACATAATATTTCATTTCAAGTTTTGACAGACAACAAAACGCAACGATTTTTTCGAAAAAATCGTGTGATTAAAATCGCGATCTAAATCACTGATTTAAATCAACTGATTTAAATCAACGCAACCCTGGAACCAGCAGTTGATGGTTTGCAAAATAAAATGTGGATATATTTTTAATAGACCATTCAATTAGAATATGTATCTACGAAAGATAGGGATGGATGTGCGGATGCTCAGTAACAAATAAACTCTTTAGTTTTATGTGATTAATTTTCGAGAAATAAAAAATGGTCAAATCATCACACAAAAAGCTAAAAACCCTAGAATTTAGTTTAGTTTTTCGCATGCAGAATTTTCATAAAAAAAAATGTAATTTTTTTCTTGTGCTCACCTTATTTCTGAACTCACGAGCCGCCACCGCTCATTCTCTCCTATAATAAGGGTTGGTAGCATTTTGCATTACTTGACCCAACTATCCTACCGATTTTTAAAGAGAACAGTTTTCGACAGAATGTACAGAAAAAAAATAGACCCATAACCAAGTCAAATATTTCATTGATATTTGAAATGTTTCAAAACCAAGACTTGTAGGTCAAACATATAATAAGTATACGCATACGCAAAACTATAGGCCAAGCATCAGAAGAAAAAAAAATGTTTTCTTGACAAAAGTAGTAAAAGATAACCGACTGTACCACGACATTGAATACAATAATTCCTTGTGATATTTTATCATGTTTTTTTTCTTAAGTCAAGCTATGAATGAGCAGTGTCGATAAACCTACTCGACATGTTCGCTATAATCAGCTCATGGAAAATTGGACTTACTACTTTCAGATCTGAAAAATTATTTGAATTTAGATGAAGATTTTTAATGATATCACCAGAAAAATGTTGTGGTATTTATATATTCGATTGTGGTCTGTTGTTTAATATCCATAGATATTCATACTTAATAGTGATTCCAATAGAAGATCAACCATATTTTGATTTACGCGCTTAAATATGTCGCCGACAGAAGAGCGCCAGAGGGAGTGAAAAATAAATTGGCAGCTATACATTCAAACTATGATGTTCTGGTCTTTGGACCAAACAGTAGCAGAATCGACCAAATTAATTCAACCCACGGTCTTCTGAAAAACGCTGGCTTAGCATTCCATTTACGTTTTGACATGGCCAACTATTCGAATTAGCCGGCTTACAGGCGGCTACACAAAAGAAGACGCGGCGAGCTCTCTTTTTGTCAGTGCCGCTGTTTCGGCAGTAGTTCAAATATGCGCATAATACGCGACAGTAGGAGCAGATTGATTGCTTCAAAAGTATTTTTGAGGACCCGCGAAAGGTAATATCCGGCCTGATTTTTTGCTTATTAAATAATTTGAAATCGAGATTCACCAAATGAAGAGGAATTCGGGGTGAGCTTAGAATTGCAATAGTTCAGCATGATGGGCCTCATCGCCAGACGGTGTTTTTTTCTTTAAATATCCATCAAGGAGATTTTTATTTCAGCTTAATATTGATAAAAAACTGTATCACCACATTTGATTGCAATGAGTTCAGTAGATTAATAACTGTTATATACCTTTTTTGGTGGGTATACAAAATGTGATACTATACATATACGAAAAATGTACCTACAGTGCTTTTCTTCAATGTCCCCCTCCCTTTTATTTTTTGAACGTTTTACGCATTTAGAGACTTCAAATTTCAGGTGATGAAATATATGCATGTTTACTATGTTTTAACATAAAATTTAGGTTGGATGGTTTGCGACTGACCAAGTTGAAGTTGAGCAAGGAATGGTGAGAGAGCAGTCAGTAATTGAAGTGGGCAAAGCGATACTCAATTTATTGTTATAGTCAAGCTTTCGGAAGCATCCCTTCCTTCATCAGGACAAACAATGATGAGTTTAACATCCTGTATAGGTGAATTGTGCATGTTTTCATGTTATACTCCTCATTGTTTGTCCTGATGAAGGAAGGAATGCTTCCGAAAGCTTGACTATAACAATAAATTGAGCATCACTTTGCCCACTCAATCACTGACTGCTTCCTCACCATTCCTTGCTCAACTTAACTTAAAATTGACAGATGAAAAATTCAAGATGGCGGGTGGGTGCCATTTTGGAATGTTTTTTCAAATTGGAATAGGGGTCAAGCGAGGGGTCATGTGACACCTCATTTTGAAGGTCCTGATGAGAACTTCATTACCCTAGAATATTGAATCGATATCTTCAGTAAAATGGCGGTACATTTTATAACTACATTGATACATACACTTTTCAAAAAAAATTGTCAAGTTCAATTCAAAAGATGCCGGAAATATTCTTGACATAAAGTTTGGATTATGAATAAATGACAAAAATGTCAAAAAATTGTGAAACACTAACAATCAATTCGTTAAAAATTCAAAATAATCTGATTTTGTTTGATACCTTATCTGTGCTTCAAAATGGTCAACTCTCGTCCACTGCATGGAAGAAAAAGTCGAAGCGATCTATATTTATGGTGCGACGCGGAATTTACACGAAACTGAAAGGATTTTCAACAATCGTTTCCCGAATCGACCAATCTGTATAAAATATTTGAGAGAGCTTTTATCCAAATTTGAAACTACTGGGAATCTACAGAATAAAAAGTGTCCAGATCATCCAACAGTACCGGAGGAAGAGCAAATTCAAATAATTGGTGAGATGATGGTGAATCCTCACGAAGGTATTTCCGCGGTTGCAAATGTCTGTGAAGCTGGACCTTCCACTGTATGGTGGCTATTAAAAAAAAAATAAGTATCACCCTTATAAAATTCAAATGGTTCATCAGTTAACCGAAGATGATGCAGACCGAAGAATAGAATTTTGCGAAACGATGACGGAAAATATGGCAAGACACCCGAACCATCTCCAAAATGTTTGTTTCAGTGATGAATGTATACATTTTTTCTAAACGGAAATGTTCATAGACAAAATTGTCGGTATTGGAGTGACATTAACCGTCCAGTCTTTCGGGAAACTTATACACAATATCCAGGAAAAATTAATGTTTGGGCAGGAATATCATGTTGTAGGACAACTTTTCATAGAACAAAATTTAACGGGAAAACTTTATTTGGACATGCTGGAAAATACTATTGACCCTTTGATCACGGAAATCGTCGAAGTCAATCCTGATGAATTCGATATGGATATTATATTCCAATAAGATGGAGCTCCACCACATTACTCCAGACAAGTTGAGAACTATATTTGGACAATGATTTTCCGGGTAATTGGATTGGTCGCCGAGGTCCTCTAGAATGGCCAGCGCGCTCGCCAGATTCAACACCATTAGAATTTTTTTTATGAGGCTACTTGAAGCAAAAAGTGTATGAAACAAAACCTACTCCAATATTGGATGTTCGACAAAGAATAACACATATTTGTAGAAATATCGATGTTACAGTGCTTAGAAATGTTCGACGTGAAATTTCGGAAAGGCTGTTTTTATGCCAAGAAGTTCAAGGCACCCATTTCCAAAATCTTTTGAATTAATCTTATTGTAGTATTAAAGTTATTTAGTTATAAGTGTATGCATTAATGTAGTTATCAAATGTACCGCCATTTTGTAGTACTTGAAGATATCGATTCAATATTCTAGGGTTATAAAACACTCATCAGGACCTTCAAAATTAGGTGTTACATGACCCCTATTCGTATTTAAAAAAACAATTTTTCATATGTCAATTTCATGTCAAAACATAGTAAACATGCTTGTATTTCATCACCTAGAATTTGAAGTCTCTGAGTTCAGCCGTTCAAAAAATGAAAGGGGGGGGGGGGAACATTTAAGAAAAGCACTGTATACAGGGTGTTTCAGAATAACATGCTAATAATAAAGGGGGTGATTCTTGGGCTTATTTTAAGAAAAAAAATTCATATGAACGTATGTCCTAAACGCCTTAACTTTTGAGATACAGGGTGTCAAAGTTTTAAAAAATAGATACTTTTTTTACAATAACTTTGTCATTACTGTAGATATCTTTATGAAATTTGGGTCATGTATTTTAGGCATTAATACTCATTTTTTGATGCACCAACAATTTAATTATTCTGACCAGTGCCGTCCATGCGGGTTTTGGTTTGCATATTTTTTGGGAAATAGAAAAATTTTTTAGGACATACGTTCATATGAATTTTTTTTCTTAAAATGAGCCCAAGAATCACCCCCTTTATTATTAGCATGTTATTCTGAAACACCCTGTATAATTTCTACGTTTAGATGTCATTTTCTACAGAACTGTATGTATTCCTTATGAGTATAATGTTCATTATTTGGGATCAACGATGATGATGTTTGAAGTCTCAATTTGACAATATAATTTGAGTTTCTACGATATCATAATAATAATATAAGGATAATGCATTGAGGTGGAACATTGAATATTTTGTAACAACGCACAGGACATAACTTTTTATAAATATTCATTCACCCCTTCGTCCACAACGTCCTTTTCTCATGTTAAGAAGAAGGGTTGAGAATAGAGTTTTTCTTGTCTGAAAGAGGAGCAAAATTATGTTTGTTCTAGTCTGCATTCATTTACTGTTGGTTTTGTTCTTAGAAATCGTTTTAATCGATGAAATTGTCATCAAATTTTTCACTTGATTGACCAATAAAGGGGAGATCCGGCTATGATGGCACATTATGATTTCCTCCACTCGTATATTGTTATGGATTACACAATAGTAGTAGATTAATTCATTTGGTTGTGTTCCATACCATGTCAAACAAATACATGTCGTTGTCAGCGGTTTTTGAAAATAAACGAAAAGAATTATTCATTAGTACATAAAAAATATCTGTTTGGAAGCAAGAAATCCTATTATTGGATATAGGCAGTTCAGTTTGTTCAGGCGTGTACAGGGTGTCCCATTTTGGTTGCATTTGTGGGTTATCTCGGTTATTACTAAAGATACAACCATGCGGGTTAGACGAACCGATAGCTACTTATTTTTGAATTGGATTCACGAATACAAAATAAAGAATTATCAATGAAAACGTTCATTGATTCTACGAACGTATTAATCAATTCGATATTAATGTTTCATAAGATCAATAAATATGTTTGTTGACTCAATCAAGAAAGTCTATTGAGTGATGAATTTATAAACATCGAATAATGTACAAGTATTCGTTGGCTCAATAAACTCGTTCATCGGACAAAAAACGATGATTCCGTTCGTTGAGCCAATGTTTTTTTTATTATTATCACCTACCTTTTTGGTTCAGTGTATTAGGTAGGTAATGAGAATGTCCAAGCAGCATCTTAGATGTATTTCAACAGGTAGGTTTACCTAACTTAAAAATATTTAAAAAATGTTCGGAAGTCTGGTTTTCTGTCATAATCGCAAATATACTCCATACACATGAAAGTTAAGAGCCGTTACCAAGTAAACAATAACTAACATCATCGGTTTTCATGGCCTAGTGCGAAATTTTGATTGTGAATTATGAAAATTGGGATTATTGTCGTGGTTTATCAAAAGAGACCCATACTATATAATATTTTTTCAAAACTTGTAAAAAGACAAATCAATTTTTTGATATCTATAGGGAGTCCCATTTGAAAAAACCCAACATTGGTCAATATTTCAAAAACGATAATATCTGAAAAAAAAACTGATCACGCCAATGAATTTTACGTAAAAAGTTCTATCAGAACCCCTTTTTAAATTTCCGATAAGTTACCGAACAGCTGAGCTATGGGGGTTGTCCAAAAACGCCGGAAGCATCCTCGTTGGCAAGAGTTTTCGAACAAATTGTAACAATGGTCAAATTCAAAAGCCTTGGCCTTTAATAAGGTGCAAATAGCAGCTTACTGCAATAGACTCACTTCATTATTATTTATTAATCAATACTAAACAAATTGATGCACAAAAAAACAATACTCGAGCCAATGATTTTTACGCCTACGCCCATGACCAAAGCAGTTGCCACGGGATGTTTGACAGTCATCAGAATGTTTGAGGCTAGCACAGTTGCCGGTTTCAATTATATTTACAGCTTTTAAAAAAAAAAATAGATAGCTTATTTCGGATTTCCCTGTATCAATTAATGATGATAATAATAATAATAATGATAATTGTCTTTATTAAAAACAAGTACAACAACAACAAAATTGAAAAGTGATTAACAGAAATCAGACAATAACATCGAGGAAATTCAAGAAATTGACTGATTGAATGAGAAATTCAAATATCATGTAATTTTGAATTTTAGTATACAAAACTGTACACAAAAAGCGTTAAAAAGCGTTAGGTTTAAGAGAGGTTACACTGAAGAACAAGTGCTTGATGAATTTGAACTAGGATGGTATAAAAAAGTATGCCATACGAAGGGTTATAATGATGGCACACCAAGATTTAGAAAATAGATCTGGTTTTCAGCGTTTGGTTCATAACTAGCATATTTATTCTCGTCACGAATATGTAGAACGTAAGGCTCTATAACTATGTTTTTTTTTTAAAAAAATCCATTCTCAATACCCTTCAATTTATCGGCTTTTTAAAAAAGTATGTCATCACTCATCACAACCGGATCTCCTCTACAAATCAGAATGTTCACAACTTCCTTCCTATTTGAATATTGAATCTTGACAGTGGTAGTGTCAACAATTATTATATGTATAAAATGTTGCAAACTGCTGTTCATAACATTTACATGTTTTAATTCAAATAGAAACGTGTTTTGCTCACTTGAGAACTCATCCTCACATGAGTATTGATGAAACCGCGCATTATATCACGTATGAAGTTGATTGATGAAACGAAGATCTACATTCTAGATTCGAGATGAATTCGATAGACAAACAAGAGTAAAAAGAGCGAGAAACAGAAGAAAATTTTATATATTTTTTATAGTAGTATTTTCCAGCTGTTTTGTGTAATACAAAAAATTAACATCCACGTTGATTCAAATTTCTGACTCTCAAAACTGTACAGTGTTGCCAAATAGAATCACACTCAATCAATTCCGAATGAATATTTCAGATGCAAACATTAACCCATAAGCTTTTAAAAAGTGTAACAACATGACGTTTCCATTACAACTCAATAAGACAATGCGAAACTCATAAAACTAATTCCCATAAATGCCCAATGTACTGAAATAAAGCTGAAGCGAAGTGCCAAACAAGTGCCGCATCAAAAACGGCGCCCTAGGGCACATTCAAGATCACATAAAGGGTCTTTCGACACAACTTTAAGACCATTCGGCTTTGTCTGTATTGTTAGCCACTTCCGAAGTATTAGTTAAACTTTTCCTCTCTAACTATCTTTTCAGATTTGTTTCTTGTTTGGAATAATGGCGATTGTAAGACAATCTAGTCTGTCTAGTCTACGATACATGTAATATATCAGGGGCAGTGATTGATGGAATTCTTTTTTAGATTATACCGATTGTCTTCAAGTATTCGTAAAGACTATTTCTGGAAGAAAAATAACGTTCCTCAGCATACGTTATGATAAGTTCGTTTGCATATGAGCTCTATTACTTTACTAGCACCATTACCAAAATTGATACATTCACAAACACAACTATAACAATGTTTTATTTAACGAGGCCAATTCAGCATTGTATTCCTACCTATCATTATTCGCATCTAACTGTCCGAGTTTTTCACATTACCCGACGAACCAGTTAGATGCTCAAGCTCAACAATAAATATCAGTTTTTTAGCACGATGGAGAAAAGAAACTAGATCCTTCTCTAGGATGTATGATGGGAAGTGATGTTTCTTGATTGTGCACAATCTCTTAATAGCACTACTTGTTGCACTTCTGGTGTTTCGAGAATATTAACCTGTACCATCTCTTTTGTTGATCACCAAATTAATTCCTAGCATAAATGATGGATTCAGCGTTTGATAGTGAACATTCTACGCACATTGGCTTCCTCTTTTTTTCATATAGAGAAATGGACTTTCTGCTAAACAAAGACTAGGAACTCCAGATTGTGAACTTACTTATTGGATAAAAAAAAAGGAAAATTAAAAAAAGCAATGTGGTGGGTCAGGTGGCTGATGGTAACATCTATCAATAATAATAATTGTCCAGAAGGCAGTGATTTCTTTTTCATTTATCGTCCCAGGTGTATATGAATTAATCTGTTCTGATGAAGACAAAAAAATTGTGTCTTGAATAATTTCAAGCTGGATTCAAAGAATCAAAATACCTCTCGAGTCCACTTATCATGAACAACCGTCTGATTTATCTCACTTGGTGGAAAGTGAGTCTGGCCGATTTTTACGGATCCGAATAACTTATTTTTCCAGGCTTGAAATTTAGCATCGATATAAAATATAATCAAAAATAAGTCCGGCTGAATTACGAAATTGAAATATGAGCATGGCAGAATCTTCAAAATGAGAAAATCGGACCATGAATCGATATCTGCAGGTATGTACCTGAACAAGTTTCCCATCAGACAAAAATGCAGGATGTAACACCTATTTCGCACCACTAACTATAAAAAATTTGGTGATTTTTGCTCCTCCGTTGATTGGTTCGAGATTTTTAAAGTGTTCGATGTTGTCTCCTCTCCTGTGACTTCGTCGTTGCAGCCCTTGGATTCTTTTCATCGCTTAGCCAGACATTGTTTCTGTAAAGCCTTTCCGTTCCAGAAAATAAATTCAAAAAAGAAAAAACTGTGGATCACTAAAGGTTTGCGGATTTCTTCCAGAAACTTGAGATGTCTTCATAATATTTTCATATTCACTACCAATCCCACTTTCCATGCATATTTCCGCCGTTACCGTTTATGTTATAGGCGTCTGGTAATAATCGCAATGAACGATTCAGAAACTCCCGTAATCTCCAAAGGGAGAGCTGGTCCATAGTCAACGAAATTAGAGGAAAAAGCAGGACATCTACTGTACCTTCCGTGTCGCCTTCTTGTTTGAATGACTTTTATTGTTCGATTGCTGAGTCCTTAACCAGGATTCTACATGCAAATACTGATCCTCTGCAGTACTTGGATCATCAGAACGTATAGTTGGAACCTTCTTTTTTTATCCCAACTAACGAAATAGAAATTCGGGATTGTCCCCTTGAGATTGGCAAAGGTGGATCTTCCGGTGATGATGAACTGTCTGCAAGGATCTTGTTGTCGCTTCCTGGGAGCGCGGTTTCAGCTTTGGCGGAGGCAATAAAATGTTCATGGAGTTCTGGTCAGTTTCTCTCTTGTTTGAAGATAGCAAAGGTTACTCCAATTCACAAGGGTGGTAACCTTGATGATCCCCATAATTTCCGGCCTATTTCACTTCTGTCAGTCCTATCTAAACTTATTGAGAAACTTGTGATGAGAAGAATGCTAACCTTTCTTAAGACTAATAGTATTCTGCACCCCAATCAGTATGCATATCAATCCGCTTCGGGAACTACTGATGCTATTAACAACGTACTGGAGACGGTTTATTTGGGTGTGAATGGCGGTGAGAAGGTGGCAACTGTATTTGGTGACTTGTCCAAAGCTTTCGATTGTGTTAATCACCAGATTCTTTTACAAAAATTACATGTGTATGGCTTTAGGAGTATTTCCAATGATTTGTTCAGGAGTTTTTTGTCCGAGAGATTTCAGCAAGTTGTAGTTGGCCAAGCTTCATTTGATTTATCCATTACGAGCTCCACATCTCTCACAGGACTCTGTACTTGGTTCACTTTTGTTTTTGTTATATGTAAATGATTTGCCGCGGTTCCCAATCCAGGGTACTATCACTCTCTTCGCTGATGATACGTCTCTTGTTTGGCACCATAATGATGTTGCTCTGATGGTAGAGGTTATAACAGCTGACATGATTCTAATCAAAAACTGGTTCAATGCCAATCTTCTAACTTCTAATGTGGTTAAGACACACCTCATTTCCTTCAAGGGGTCTGTTGATGCGGCTTTCATTGACTCTTGTCCATTGGCTCAGAGTAGCTGTTCCAGGTTGTTGGGTGTAATGGTCGACAGAGATTTCAAGTTTGATCAGCATATTGCCAGGGTCTGTGGGCGTGTGGCATCTGGGTACTATGCTGTTGGTGTTGCTGCTGAGGAGCTGGGCTCTGGATTGGCAAGAAGTGTGTATCACTCTTTGGACGTAGAATTTTCAACTCTCTGCCTTCAAGAATAACTGATAGCACATCAGTTAAAAGATTTAGGACACTCAGGCCCGATAAGAGGGGGGGGGGCAGACGGGAGAAATTCCCGGGGCCCGTGAAGTCATGGGGCCCGGTCGCCCCGAGTTTAATTTAATGATCTAATTAGAACATTGGTTTAATTGAATAAAAAATGAATACTTCATCTGAAAAGAAGCGCGCGAGAATTCGGTGGCGCCATCCGAAGTTATGTTGTCCTACTTTGGAGTTGAATTACACATGAGATTATACGAGGTCGTTCGCCCTTATTCCTGCATTTAGACCGTATATTGTCAACGTCACTGTCTTCTTTACAAAGAAAATCCCATAATTTGTGATTTCACCACAAAGCATTCGTGGATTTCACTTGAGAGCAGCTCATAGAAAAGAGAAATTGATTCTTTTTCCTATGGAGCAGCTCGTTGAATCGTTATTTCTAATGCATTATATGATTCTACTTTAGATTCATTCGTTTGTTTTCGTTTTTGAAATGTTATTTTGTTACGTAAGCAACACTGTTCCATATAATTAACGCACCACCTCTAATTTTCACATAAAAATGTCGAAGGGTAAATCTTGTTATCTTTAAAAAAAAAAGAACTATCAAACTGGACAAGTAATGAGAACATTTTGAAAAAAGGCTTTAAGGTTTTGACTATGAAAAGCTCTAGGTATTCTCATCAGTGATTTAAATTTTCAGAGCAATCGTGTTCCTATACCAAACATGAAGTGAAATGCGAATATAATTATGTATCTAAACATTTGGAACACTCTGTAGAATTTCGTGATAAGAATAGAATTTTTTTATATGCGAAACCTCAAAGCCTTGCTCTATTTGAATTGTTTTATTACTTTTATTTTTTGTTCAGTTTGATAGCTTCGTTTGTAAAAGAGATATCAAGAGGAAGAAGCATATTATGATTAATTTACTCCACTGATGTATTTTGACATTCCATATTCCTAGGTACTCAAACCTTAGACTATTTTATTTTTACTCGAAGACCTAAACCAATTGTACTTCAGTGTTTTTTCTATTTTGAGTGGTCACACCAGACGGTCGGGGGAAATGAAGGGGGCCCGGAAGTCTGAAAAGTCCCAGGGCCTGTTTCGTCTCTCGGCGGCCCTGAGGACACTTCTATGCAGGTTATTGTATGAGAAGGCTTATTATAATTTATCAGGATATTTTTCTGATACTTTTTAGATCTTGTTCATACTAAAATTGTCTTCGTTATATCGTTCAATTATTTATATGCATGTTATTCTTGAATGTATTTTTAAACAGATACTTTTCATCGTATTTTAATGCTAATGTGAAGCGCTATACTTATATTTTAATATTTTATGTACCATTTTTTTAATTTATTCTATAGTACCTATACTACTGTTCGGTGCTTCGTCAACAAATGACGTTCATTTATGACAATAAAGTATTTTATCGAGGGATAAACTGAAAAACTTCATCTGGTTGTGTCCGTATCTGTACCCAAGTCCTTTTTTCCACCGTAGATACGATTTTATAAAATCATTATTTCCAAGATTCAACTATAGGGGAACTGTAGTGAACATTTGTTGATTGATTATTTCTCTGATCATCAAAAAATGTGTGAAAATGGAAATGGGTACAGTAAGAAACACGAACAGACGGTAATTTTCAATTTATATCCCGTGAATGTTTTACTTCATAAGAAATTAGACTGATTTTACATCAAACCTATGTATGTAGTCTGGTTAAATGAAGTTAATTTTAGTATAAAATCATCATTTTCGATTTTTATTTCAATGGAAAAAGATAAAATGATATGAGTTTTGGCTTTTTTCATCTGATTTGCTCCAAAATCGGCATGAGGGGTCATCCGTGGATTTTAAATAGTGTTTATTTATAAATTTTTGATATCTTTATCGAATCAGCCCATTTTCTGAAAAAAATGATTTTTTTTCAAAATTCTTGCTAAACCGAAGTGTAAAAATTAATTTTTGGGTTATTGGAGATGCACCAACTATCCTAGAAAAAAGTTTTTCAAAAATAAAATTAAAAAAAATCCCATATGTACCCAACTTTATGGCGTAAATAGCTGTAGATAACATTAGCACCGTCTAAAGATATGAATATCTTTAGACGGTGACATAAGAATAGTTTTCAAGTACAGATATATTATTAGGCACATAATTCTGTACTCCACAGGGTGACCAATAGTGTGTGGACGGAATATTGCCGGTTTATAGACACACATTTTTCAAATTCGTCGCTGAGGCATGATAGACAGACCTCAAGACTACGAACCCAAAATAGTTTCACTTCATTCGCTCAGCGTGAACAGGATGATTTACATCAAAGTTGATTTTTTGTAAATGGAACCCTCTGTATATTATTGCATATTTGGACTCCTTAGTCAATTTTAGTTTGACCTTATGTACTACGCATGTTATCTTAAACGAACCATTTACCCGCAAATCGTTATTTAAAAAAAAAGTCAGTTTAAAAAGAAATGACTATCGCATTTATTCCAATAGTTAGAGAATGGTGATTATATTTTGGCCTCGTCTCATAAATAAGATGTTGTAGTACCCTCGTCTTAGCTCGAACCGATCACTATTTTAAAAGCTGAAAATTAGAGGAACATTCCCCCACGTGTTCTGTCACACGTCACACACCTTCGATTTAGTTTTTTTTTTAGTGCGATTCGATCAGAACACGTTTTGCGTCATCTCTTTTTTCCTTTTATAGTGCAACTCACAATGACATCCATGTGGTGCTACGGAGGATAGATTCACCAATAATAGAATTTAATGATGAAAACATAACATCATTCCATTATGCCTAGGGTGGTCAAATGGTTAATTCACTTGCGCGGTAAAGTTTAGTTTGAAAAGATGTACAGCAAATGCCAAACAACTTTCGATTCACGTCATGATTGCCACCAAGCGAGTTATTATGTGATTTGCAGGTGACCAAATTTGGCCACCAGCAAACTTCATAACAACGTGCATGGTGGCAATTATGACGTAGATCGAAAGTTGTTTGGCATTTGCTGGAACATTCTTTCATCCACTGTAGAGTTTAACGATGGTATCATCATTTCATTATGCCTTGGGTGGTCTAATGTAACAGATTCACTTGTTAATTTTACATCCACTATAGATTTGATGATGGGAGCATCATTTCATTATGCCTATAGGGTGGACTAATTTCACATACAATAAGAAGAGTAGGTAGTGAATTTTACATCAATTTTAGAACCTAAGGCTGTAAACGTTCAATATACCGGTGGTCCAGACACACTTGATAAAATTATCTTCAAAATGAGACTTGATAGACTAGAATCAAATTTTCTAGTCCAGGATTATTGTGAAACAGCAATTCTTCGGATATACTTATAATATTTTCACCAATCAGCCTTTTGAAATACATCTTATCACAAAAGCTTTACACAATCATAGATTCTTACTCAATGATCCAAAGAGAATCACTCACTCTCTCTCTTGGCTTCGTCAATGCATTCGAACAGCAACGAACTTGATGACGGAGAAAAAATAAACATAGATCAAAAGTTGACAGATTGTTTGAGAAGTTGACATTAGATGTTATAGACCTTCACTTCCAAATGAAGAAAAAAAAAGGATTACTTTCGACAATCAAGCTTATTTGGCAGCCGTGAAAAATGACGGAAGAGTCATGATAACAATTGAACGATTACTTCAATAGTGTCAATCGAGGTGTCAATAGTTCCTTGTTGTCGTCCTTATATGGCCTACATATTGAGTACGTGTTACATTTATGCAAGGAAATATTCTGCCAACAAGAAGTGATAATAACATCATTATTATTGTTCACTTTCAGACCAAAGGCTTTGATATTGAGGAATTAATTATTAATTAATAATATTCAATTGTGGAGCGAAGATGTGATTTTTATTTTCCCGATAGGTAGTCAACAACTTGAAATTGCCAACAGGTATTATTATTACTATTGATCAATCATTAAGGCTAACGGAGCAGGTATTAAAGCATTTTTAAGAGAGTCAACAGGACAGTCAATCTGACGCATTCGCCAAAGCCGTGCAGTATGATTTTTTTGAAGACACATTTTCCGTTACTTCGTCATAGAACAGTCATGTGATAATTTAAATCAATACCCAAAAGCTTTGATCCAATCAAAAAGGAAAGCGAGAGACCCTTGACACACGCTTAGTGTAAAAACTACAAATTCTGGAAATTTCCTGAGACCTTTACTTGAGTAACTCTATTACATACAAGGGACAGCTCCAAATATGGAGAAAGTTTTTCTATTTCCACTGGATGTAGTTTTACCCCAGGGATCAATCTTTGGACGATTCTTGTTTAATATTCTCAGCAACTATCGATCTTATTGAGGCAGATCATGTCACTTTGTCACCAGATTAGGTATGTTCGTTATGCTCCACTAGTGCACACTTTTCTACACTACAACATTCAGTGTGGCTTTGTTTGTGAAATGTTTGTCTGTTTTTCAGGATAGAATATCATCACTAAACTGGCAAAGATATTCTATCCTAAAAAACAGACAAACATTTCACAAACAAAGCCACACTCAGTGTTGTAGTGTGAAAAAGTGTGCACTAGTGGAGCATAACAAACACACCTATTGTATCACGGTCGTGTACGTTAGTATGCAGAACCTTTTGTTGAAGTTATAGAAAAATAAAATACTGATGCAAAGTATGAAGGCGAGTATGAAGGTATTTTCTCAAACGAACCAAACTAATCTAGAATACTCATCGTTAACTAATTATTAATTAATTATTGAACTCTTCACTTCAACTTTTAACTTTGAACTTGGAATTTTCAACTTTAAACTTTAAGCTTGAAACTTTAAGATTCAAACTTTAAACTTTAAACTTAAGACTTTTAACTTTCGACCTCTATCAATTAATTGTTCTGCCGTCGTTACTAGGTGTTTGCTTTGTTTCCATTTTTGAAATCCCACGATCAAGACGCATCAGTAGGTATTCTCAAATCTAAAATCGATTTATCCAATTCCGAGATACAAAAATTACCTCTTCTAGTAACTCTATTTTTATTATAGTTCAGAATTGAGTTACTAAGCACTTTTTGCATTTATGACTTGTCTTCTACAACCATACGATCTATGAATGTAGTGAAACAATTTGCAAATTGTAAACCTGACTTATTCCCAAACAAGAACCTAGTAACTCTACTTAAATTATTTTCTTGTTGTAATTTCTCAGTATCTGGTTTATGACAACTAACTCTTGCGAAAAAAAAACATTTCAAAAACATAGTAACTCCATTTCTTATGATAATGCACATTGGGATTAGGTACACACGAAAATATCTAGCAAGTTGGTTTTGTTTCCACATCAGGTTAGATAATTGGTGGGTGGGGTGGATGCATCTTGAGTTATGTGGCGCTGTAAATAGTTTTAGTCTGCTTTGGAATTGGTATATTCAGTGCCACTATATCCGAAGCACGTTTCTTTGATATTTTTTGTCAACTTGTCAAATGTCTTCGATTTGATGGCAAAGAAACGAGAGCTCAGAAAAGAGAGACCGACAAACTTGCAGTAATTCGAGAAGTGAGAGATCCATAAATATAAGATGAAAGAATTATATGCTCTATCGGAATAAACTTCAATTGATAAACAATTGCTTGGTTTTCGAGATCATTGTCCATTCAAAATGTACATTCCAAAACCTGACAAGTATAGAATCAAGCTAGTTTTGTACTCGACGCTGAGGACACCACGACTCGTGACGTTCTAGTAGCCCAGTACTATTGTGACAAGCTTACCAGTTCTTTTCATCGTACCAACATAAATCTTGACTATGGATAACTGGTTCACATCGGTACAGACTGCCCAACATCTTTTGACGAAAAACATAACAGTCGGGGAAAAATAAGACAGAAATACCTCCATATTTTTTGAATCTCAAGGATAGACAGGAAAACTCTGGTATGTTTTGCTACAGTAATCCACTAACACTGATGTCGTACTGTGCACCGTCTACTGTCAAAACGATAAAAAAAATTGTTGTGCTTTCTAGAATGCATAAAAAAGGTGATGAGCCAAATTACCAGAAATCAATCAATTCTTTAACTCAACAGAGGGCGGTGTGTACACCTTGGACACAGACGTATTCCACGCTGGCCACTATGCTCAATGATCCTGCTACGTGATTCTAACCATTGATTTATTCAAATCAATGGTTCTAACGCACCAACTAAAGAAACATTACTTACATTAGAAAATAGATGAACATAATATCTGAAAAAATTAGCACTAGACTTAGTGAAACCACATATAGAACTCCAAATTTGAGGCGTGAACTGCGCCAGACAATTTGTGAAAAGAACCTCACCAACAGAAGCATCAACTAGGCCTAGTACTACCACTGGTAGGTGCGCATTTTTTCCAAGAAGCCTGCATGGATGGGAATTCCAGGATCACCTGCGCTATATTCAAAAAATTCATTTGTTTGACCCATCATTCATAATAATTAGTTTCGCAAATCATTGGATGATTCCAGGGTTAATGTTTTAACGTTACGTTCCTATACCTAATAATTGTTGTTCAAAGTTGCGTTATTTGTTTTCTAATAAACAAGTGTTTCACTTACCTACCAGACTTTTTGTTACCCAAAAACATACTATCCAAATTCTTAATAAAATTAAAGAACAATTTTTATTTCACAAAAAAATACTTGACTGAACCTACTAGGTTTTTTGTAACTGCCTACTATGTTTTTATATTAAAATACTTACAATGGTCCTGTTTACCTTGGCAATCCTAAATGAAAACCTAGTAAGTTGACTAACAATGAATGTTAGTCAACTTACTAGGTTTTTATTTTGGGATATGTTAATATGTATGAAATTAGTAACTTCAAAAGGATGAATATTTCATTTTCTACAAATAGTACCTAGGTCAATTTTATCCAAATAGTATGAAAGAGCATAAAAAACTCTAAAGTAAGCCCACATTTCCATAAACTTATATAAAAATTGAAAGATGTGAAATCAATAATAATAAAATAAATGTTTAGATGCCTCTACCCAAAACTGGCTTTATCGACTTACTAGGTTTTTCGATTGTATACGGCAGTGTTGTTCACTTTATGTGTGTGCGATCTGATGATGCTGAACAAGCGAAAGATGTGATCGTTTCAATATTTATTATACGGTGTCTCACTAAGTTGGAACTATATGAAAAACTTTTTTAGTATTAATTTTAGGAGAAGAAGTTATTCTTCATAAAAAGCTCTACATGTCCTGAAATCCAAAATGCAATAATCAGATATTATTTTTTTTTCAGTCGTATACGAGGTTTGTAAAAAAATATGAATTTCGCCTAATAGTAAAGTCCCTTTATTTTTGACAATAACGAAAAATATTATGTAAATAAAAAGTTGATCAGAACTAAAAACCACGTTAAAATATGCAATACCACTATTTTACAATTTCCACTAATTTTTCTTCATTTTATATTATGAATGAAGATTTGGCTCTTGTTATTATTGAAAACGCGATAACCTTTTCGTTTCTCAATTTTGTCTTAACATTTGGCGATTTAAACACGTAATGAATAAATATTATTATAATTTTGATATTGCCAATGAAAAAATGCATACAAATATAATATTTAAAACATAAATGAGTGCAATACCATATTTAAACATGGTTTTTCAGTCAGTTGTGATTAACTTTTTGTAATAATAATTTTTGATATGTAGGTATTGTCAGATTCATTTTTAACTTTTAACTTTTAACTTTTAACTTTTAACTTTTAACTTTTAACTTTTAACTTGTAACTTGTAACTTTCAACTTTTAACTTTTAACTTTTAACTTTTAACTTTTAACTTTTAACTTTTAACTTTTAACTTTTAACTTTTAACTTTTAACTTTTAACTTTTACATTTAACTTTTAACTTTTAACTTTTAACTTTTAACTTTTAACTTTTAACTTTTAACTTTTAACTTTTAACTTTTAACTTTTAACTTTTAACTTTTAACTTTTAACTTTTAACTTTCAACTTTTAACTTTTAACTTTTAACTTTTAACTTTTAACTTTTAACTTTTAACTTTTAACTTTTAACTTTTAACTTTTAACTTTTAACTTTTAACTTTTAACTTTTAACTTTTAACTTTTAACTTTTAACTTTTAACTTTTAACTTTTAACTTTTAACTTTTAACTTTTAACTTTTAACTTTTAACTTTTAACTTTTAACTTTTAACTTTTAACTTTTAACTTTTAACTTTTAACTTTTAACTTTTAACTTTTAACTTTTAACTTTTAACTTTTAACTTTTAACTTTTAACTTTTAACTTTTAACTTTTAACTTTTAACTTTTAACTTTTAACTTTTAACTTTTAACTTTTAACTTTTAACTTTTAACTTTTAACTTTTAACTTTTAACTTTTAACTTTTAACTTTTAACTTTTAACTTTTAACTTTTAACTTTTAACTTTTAACTTTTAACTTTTAACTTTTAACTTTTAACTTTTAACTTTTAACTTTTAACTTTTAACTTTTAACTTTTAACTTTTAACTTTTAACTTTTAACTTTTAACTTTTAACTTTTAACTTTTAACTTTTAACTTTTAACTTTTAACTTTTAACTTTTAACTTTTAACTTTTAACTTTTAACTTTTAACTTTTAACTTTTAACTTTTTAACTTTCAAATAGCAACCCCCACTTATTTCGCGATTTTTGAACTTTTCATGATATTCTTGATAAGTTACATCACTTTTTTTCCAAAATTGAAGTTCCTAACCTCACAAAAATTTTCAAACGAACAGAATTAATAATTATTCCTTGAACAGATGATAGTATGAAAATTTGGTGAGACACGTCAATTTAGATATCGAGGGGTACAATTTTACTTTATACTGTTTTTTTATGCTTATGTGTTGCTTTACCAGCCCTTCAAGTTTTATCGTTGACTTTCCGAACACCCTGTATGTGTCGACTTTTTCTTTGCAATTATCTATAAACTGGAAATAATCATCAAATATCAACTTCTTCTAGCAGCTTTTTCCAAATGATGATATCAGAAGATCAATTGTACTTATTCGAGTATCTGGAGTGTCTTATTCAAGGGGACACATGACCGCCTGTGTCCGAGTGGTCACTTAAGGAACAAATGAGCCCATTACCGAATATAAAAGTTGAAAAATGTCCATGTTCGGATTAACTCGGTCCCCCCAATGATGGCCAGTAAGGGCTGAATATCTTAATCTAATAACTTTGATGGAAAGTCTTCACCCAATTGAAGTGACATCCAGAATCAAATATAGTTTGAAATTGATTGGATTGACTGAATCTGAATGTCAGAGTTGCTGGAAGAGAGAAAATTGAAAATGATCGCTCGTCATAGATTCAATTCAACTCAAATTATGTCAGGGGAAGACATCGCAGATGAGTTGTTTCATTGTTCTGGACCTTTCAATTATAATGATATTTTTACATGGAACATGGAAGGATTGGCAAATAAGATCCACTGAATTACGAAGACGTTTTTGAGGGACCACTTTGCTCTTCCGCATATACTGAATGTTTCGCAGTTGATAGGTTAGACGCTTGTCGTACATCATTATTATTGGCTATTAAACCAGTAGTATCTACTTTAGTTTAAGTTGGGGTTGCTGGAGAAACTTCTCACAATAAGACAGCTTGAGTGAATAATTCTTCGCTTTGTAAATTTTGACTTCGGCGTTCCATAATAAATAAGATCAATGGAGACGTAGAAAAAAGACATAACATAAACGCCCGAGGTGATTTACTCAATTATTATCGAGAACCAACTTGGCATTTCTTTTTGAAATGAAAACTGCTGGGCACTTTATTTTGTGGGTATTGAATAAGACCGAGCCGTCACGCTCGGTTGTGTAACGCTCCTTCGCATTCAGAACATTTTTGAAGGAGCGGAACAAAAGTTTTAGATTGCATGTTAGTCTGCATTGCTGATACCATCATATAAACTCCCCGACAATAAATTCCGGACAAGAATTACTTGAGTCGAATTGATATGCCTATAACTTTTTTATTTCTTGTCCGATTTTAGTGAAATTTGTACTAGAGTGTGTCTTGAGATATTACCCTTGATTTTGGTTTTGGAAAAATATCAAGGGCTTGGTCACTATACAGTGGGGGAACAGAAGCTACTTTTTTACCCCCAAGTTTTCAACACCCTGTGGAAAAATTGAGCGAAAATATCTAGCTGCATTATATTCAGTTGTGAAGTGTGATCTTTTCTCAACAAAATGTCTTTTAGGTCATGTCAATATCTGCTTTTTTAAAGAAGATACAGATGTTTAAAGAAAATGCTGCAGTTTCTCGATATTTTATCAACAATGGATAAAAACATTTTCATAGACTTGCATGAACAAAATTAATAGCGCGTATTGTCACATCGTATCCCTATGACATGCTTTTGATGCCTCTTTGGGAATATTTGTTATTTTTCAAGAAGGGCTTCTCGCAAATCAGGCAAGGTTTCCAGATGTCCATTGTCATGTCATGTGTTTGATTTCCCATTTTCAATTAATACAAGATCTGTAAGGCCATGTAGTTTAACACCAGTCCACACCATGTTACTACCACGTCGAAAAAGTGTTCGAGGTTAACAACTTGTCCAAAATGGAACATTGGGTGAATTGGGATAATATGGAATTTTAGAATATTTGTTCATGCGAGTCTATATAAGAATGTTTTTATCCATTGTTGATGAAGTAGCGGAAAACTGCAGCATTTTCTTTGAATTTCTGTATCTTCTTTACAAAAAGCATATTATTGACATTTTGTTTAGAACAGATCGCACTTCACGACACAATAAAATGGAGCTTAATTTTGCCGCTCAATTTTTCCACAGTGTGCTGGAAACTTACGAGTAAAAAAGTAACCTCCCTGTATAAAGACCAAGCCATCAGTATTTTTCGAAAACCCTAATCAAGGGTGATATCTCAAGACATAGGGCTAAACATTATGCAGGTCTATATAAGAATGTTTTCGTTCATTGTTGATAAAATATCGAAAAACTGCAGCATTTTCTTAAAACATCTGTATCTTCTCTAAAAAAGCAGATATTGACATGTCCAGAAAAACATTTTGTCAAGAGAAGATTGCACTTCACAACAAAACATGATAAAGATGAATTTTGACGCTCAATTTTTCCACAGGGTGTTAAAAACTTGAGGGTAAAAACGTAGCCTCCGTCCCTCCCCAAGCCATCAGTATTTTGCCAAAACCAGAATCAAGGGTGATATCTCGAGACATAGGGCTACACTTTGGTAAAAAATTTGCCAAAATCGGACAAAAAATAAAAAAGTTACAGGGAAATCAAATTGACTAAAATTATTCTTGTCCGGAATTTATTGTCGGGAAGTGTATTATTATTTCACAAATAACACTGTGTCTTCAAAGTCTTGAGCACCAACAGTTTCACAAAAAGATTTTCAAAGACACGAGAAAATATTGTTCATTATTAACCACTACACCCATATTGAAAAAAACATGTACCTATCAAAAAACGCAATCATCAACAAGAACAAACTCGATACGACATGACACATTATCTGACATACGACAATCATGGGTGAAAGGATCAAAGCTTTGATCCTCGACAATCGGCAATAATGACATTGAATAATTGACAGACCAAGGTCAAGTTGTCTGCGCCCATGCCATTTCACAAAAATTGGATGCGCAGTTATCGAACAACAACAAAAATAGATGTATTTCGTGTTTTATCAATATCGCCTTGGTCAAGTTTTCACTTCTGTCGTGTGGTTTTGTTTGCGAACTCTGTATTGCATATCGTGCATAAACTCTGATCAGTATGTAAAAAATCATAACATGGCTTTTCCAAATAACTGCGCAGCCCAAATCTTGAGATTTTCCTCAGAGTGCAGTCAGTCCTTGAGACAGCCGGCGAATTGTGCAGTCCAAAGAACCAATTCAAAAACCATTCCAATCAACTGGACAGACAGGACTGTGCAGGCTATACTCGGCGTGTGTGGTTGAACCTTGAAAAAACCTGAGAAGTAGGCTGGCGCAGGTCAAAGTTCCCAGCAATGAATTTAACTAATCGTAAATACCTCATAAGTGGATACAGACAAAACGAAAGCGGTGGCGTTCATTTTACTTTACTTGGAGAAACAAAGAATCCTAAAGTACCTAGGTGCTTATTTATGTACCCAGCCAATATGCGGAAATTATTCCCTCAGTCAACAAGACAGGCAAACCATGTGAAGAACTGACCTGTGAGGATTTCTATTCTCTGAGGTTAATGGTCTTGTATGTATTCTTTTCACCGCAAAAATATAAGAAATAATCGCATTCAAGTTCACACACAAATTTTTATGACAAAAACTTGGTTGATTCAAGCACTACATTTTCAAGAAATACCAAGAATACACGAACAAAACATATGTTAAATGATAACAAATATAAGATCACCAGCACATTCATTGGTTTTCATTAAATATACTGGAACCTTCAATAGGTAACCAAATCACATGTATCAACAAACATTCATACCAGTCACAATCTAGTCCCTTCAGTATTTTATAAAACATAAAACCAATCATTTTAAGAAAAATGGGGTTTATCGAGTCATCGGAACAATATTATGTAGGTGATAGAAATCATTCGAAAAATAGAGCATGATAGTGACCAATATATTGGAAAAATAATTCTCTCGAAATACAATCTATAAAAATATACAACCTCAATATTAATAATTTTTGCTCATAAGCCTGATGGTTCTCGACTAATCGAGTAATTACCTACATATGGATATTTTTCCTAAATCGTTAAATCGGCATTAAGATAAAGATCAATAATCTATGTACCCAATAATTCACCTATTCTTCATTAACAGGAACACTACTTCCGACATAAACCAATCTTAAGTAAACTCCGAAGTGCATGTTTTCCGAAAATTGATGAAGTTCATTCGGCTCAATCACCCCAAATATTTTCAAAGCCTCCGATAACTAATTTCGTTTCGATGTTGTCTCGTTTTCAGCTGAGTCATCAAATTTGACTTTTTCGTGTTATAATTGCGTCTGGAGAAGAGTTGAAGACAATGTTGCGTGAAGCAAAGCGATTCTCCTAATCTATTTTCCGTGTTGAGCAGAGAAAGAGTTATTATCAATGCATTACGAAGCAGAATTATATCCTAGCGACAAAATTGCTTTGCTTATAGAAAATGGATTAGTGAGTTGCGGGGCATTGACAATGATCAACAAGTCGATATTAGGTTAATCAAATGCATTTTATCCTCTTGATTCTAATAGATTATAAACAGATCGGTATGATCGCATTCTAACTTGTGACTGTTAATGTTCAATTTTTTTTATGATTTGATTGCTTTTTTTATAATTTTCGGAGTTGTTCTATGGTATTCTGAACAAATTCGAATGGTTCGTTTATTAATTGAACAGTATAATCTTCAATATTATTTTGATTGGCATTTGTGCAGTAGCGGTTGAAAATATTCAATATCGGCTGAATTTTGAATACTATAGGTACCTACCAATATGTACAATCATGAATAATTTCTGATATGGTCTTCATTTTATTCATTTTTGTTATACTTTTATCCTGAAAGATCTCTTTTTAGGAAACCCAATCTATTTTTCCAATCTTTGAAGATATAAACAGTAGGATGTGACTATTTTATTATATCAATCAATGATGGGAAATTTGAATAAAAGACGGATGGCAAAGATCAGTTATTTTCAATAAAAAAAGATTTTTACTTTATGTAACATTGCAAAGCTGTAGAGCGTCAGAATGTCTCATTCTTAATCATCTAGAAGTTTTTTTGGTTGAGAAACGACGGTTTGAATTTGTCGGTATAGGAACTACTTATTTTAAATAATCTGAAAAAAAAAATCATAAACCACATTTTGCTCTTTTTCCAATGATTTTCAATTGGATTTTTCGTGAGAAAGGTGGGCCGCAGACAGAGACTGCTAGAAAAGTAGGTGACCTTATCCGTCGAGGGTGCTCTCACTCCTATAGGCAAGACCCCATGACCCCTGGTACGAGCAAGCGATTAAGGACCGATGATAGCACACCTCATGCGACCTTCAATCTTTACTACTCTTCAAGAATCTAAGATGCCGAAGAGGAAGAACGTTGAAGGGATAATCTTTAATCAAGCCCCCAAAGCCATTAAGCTCGCGATTGTTTCATGTGACTTTCCAGACAAAAGATCCACTGAGAAACCATCGCAGGAGATCCGAATGGCACCGCTGGACTCCAGCATACCCGGAGCTGAAGAAACTGGACCAGAGTTCAATAGCTGCTACTTTGATAAGTGTGCTCTCTTCCTGTCATGTCAAAATGCGGAAAAGACAAATTGAGTTTTCATACCCAGGTCCCCAATTTAAAGCTGTTGGAGGGTGCACCACTCGAGATAGGGATGGCAAAAGACCTACTTGATATGGTGGAAGTGATTATGTAGGGCTCCCTGAAACACCATGATAAAAAACCGACAATCATCCTCCGGCTGATGAAATCCCAGAACGGAGGGTTGAAAACTAACGCCTGGCATGTTCTTATCCATGCCGTCAACAAAAAGGACGTCACTATGGTATTGAACATCGACGAACTAAAAAACCTAACAAACACCAACATGAAGGCATGTGTGTGACTGGGACTTCTCAGGATGCTTGCAGAAGCTAGGTAGGCTTCCTCACGAATGAACCTTCATCTAAGTAAGGCCGGGTCTCTGGCTTTGAAGAGCAGACTATCCAAGGAACCTATCTTGATTGCCCTCATCCAGGATTCCTGAATTTTGGGGGATCGGACAAACAGGCGTGGTATAAGTTATTCTACGACACCACGACTGATAAAGTGAAGACGTGCATCTCCATCAAGGACTACATTGATTGCTTCCCTCCATACAATTTTTGTTCAAGGGACCTCGTGACCGGAGGGGAAGTGGTGGCATCATCATCCTCCTTGCCTAACGATTCCGAAACACCATTCCAACGACCGAGTTCACAACACTGGTCGAACACTGTATGGCCAAGCGCCATCAACTACTGGCGGGATGTGATGACAACGCGCACAAAAGAGCAGCACCAATGATTACTGCCCCATACTGGAAAACCTGGTAAGCAACAAACTTTTATTCGCGAACCGGGGCAATGAACCCACTTTCGTCAATGGAAGACGAAGGGAAGTTATCGGCATCACCCTGACTACTGCTTCGGTGAACGACAGGTTTAAAAGAACCAGATCTAGAGACACAGTAGATATCGAAAACAGCCCATAAAGAGAAGTGTATACTTGAAACCATATAAAGCAGTAATGAAGTACCCTTGTGGAACAGTCACTCCGCTAGAATAAGAGAAAAGTCCAGCGGACTCTTCAACAGGACGAAACTCACAGGCGATTGTGATAGCTACGGGGGAAGTTGAAATATTCATAGGATCCCGAAAAAAGATAACTCAGACTCAGTCGAGGTAATGAAAAAACCATCGAGAGAATTCACGAAATCTGAGAACGAGATGCTGGAGTCTTCCATTCAGGTCCATTTTTGGGATCAAACATCAAACAACCGGAAGACGGCCATCCAGAGATGACACCACCTCACAGGACAATAAGAACCGACTGGAGGGCAGCCAACCAGATAGTAAGCAATTACAAACATTTGATCCGTTCAAGTCACCCTGAACCGGTCCAGGACCGGGACCAGATGGAATAGGGTGTATTCCGTTTCCCAATAAGGGTTGGAACAGCAGGTCTCGCATCTATATGGAATTTTTCGAGCTAACTTAGCTCCAGGATATACCCCCAGGGCATGGGGAACAGCGAAAGCTGTTTTTATTCCAAAACCCGGCAGAGACACGTACACAGAGGAAAAGGCTTATCGGCCTATCAACCTTTCCAGCTTTTTGTCAAAAACGCTGGAAAAATTCATCGATAGGCACGTCATACGGGATAAAGCATTGGGCTATACAACCTTGTCAGAAGGATTAGAGAGAGGAAGGCTGCTGCAAAGCATGGCATAGACGACACCAAATTTAGGTGGATAGAAAACATGCTGCAGTACCAGTCTGGTCGCCACTTATATGGCGGTGATGGTAGATGAACTGATGTGGTGGATGAACTGATCACGAATCTAAATCACCTGGGCTTCTACGCCCAAGGCTATGCAGATGACGTGGATATCCTCATAAGAGGGATCCATTCCACCGTGGTATTAGATCTGATGCAAACAGTTCAGCGATGGTGAAAACCTCAAAGTCAACGTTGCTAAAACCGCTCTAGTTTCCTTTACACGACGGCAAAACATGAGACCACCAAGTTATCTTCGGGGAAAGGGCCAACCTGGTCTCAGAGGTCAAATACCTAGGACTTAGACTGGATCTCAAACTGCCTCAACAAGGCAGAAATGTGTCTGATGAGTCTGATGAGAAGCAGATCGATGTCTGTTGGGAAAGATTTAGGGTCTAGGACCAAAAATGATGCTGTGGCTATAAACCGCGGTAATCAGACCTATCGTCACATATGCCACAGTCACAAACCTGATTGATGATGACATTCTGAGAATTAAATCGGACCACATGGTAGCCATGTACAGGTTCATAGTCATATAAAAAATATGTTATCCCGCAATTTAGCAGGAAGAAGCACCTCCTTTTTTAAATAGAAATTTGATTTGGTACACGGACGCCTCAAAGACGGATGAGGGTGTTGGAGCCGGCATACATGCCACTGAACCCTGCACAAGCCACAGAATACCTTTGGACGATACTACAACTGTGTTACAAGCGAAAATTCACACAATTTTATCATGTGCGCAAGATATTGCTAGAGTGGGCAGAAATAACCAGAAAATCTACATTATCTCGGATAGTCAGACTGCATTGAAAGCTCGGAACTCCCATCGCTTCACTTCAAAGATGGCACTAAGGAAAAACAGACTGTATAGTAGCTTATCTGGGTCTCAGGTCACTCAGTCATAGAGGAGAATATCAAAGCTGATGATATAGTGACATAATAGTTTTATACACTCTTTAGATAACTGTTAGACAACCAAACACTTGTATAAAAATAACCTTTTTTTGGTTGTATATAATGCTCATTTAATTGTTTTTTGATATGTTATGAAAAACACAGTATCCTATAAAATATCTTAGAGTTGTTTATACAAATGTTATAGAGCTTTCTTTGCTGGTTGTGAAGGGAGATGACTTCAGTTGTCCTTTTTAGCGCTTTAAATTTCTGGCGCAAAAGGAGATAACTTGTTTTACGACAAACTGAAAAGCATGATCTCGAATGAAAATCATCAAGAGGAATCGGAAAGTCCCTATTAGGTAAAACGAAAAGGTAAGAAACAAGCCCGTTCTGATAAATCCAGAACAGTTTATACTTTTAATTTGCAGCAGTGACTGCCCACTCCATATTCAAGTACCTACCTCAAAAATTGCTTTTTATTAAATGCAATTCTCAATTTAACAATGCACGAGTGTGCCCATAATCAAACGATCTGCTATGTGGCATGAGGTTATTACTGGTAGAGGGGCGAATCAAATTATTGCCTATTACATTTTTACAAGGAGCTCCTGTCATTACCGCAAGAAATAAAAAACATGATATTGCATTATGACACCTGCGAGTGGCGGGCGAAGTGATGTTCATGCTCCTCATGCAGCGTTCCAGTATTCTATGCCTTGATCATAAGTTTCTGATCCCGGGTCATACAACAATGGAATGTGAAAGTGACCATTCCGTCAAAAAAAAAAAAAAAGACACACATGGTCCTCGAGATTGTTATAACCTAGTTAGACTCTGCGGTGAAAAATCCTTCAAAATGATTGATTTCTTGTGCTTACTGAAGACTTCGCTGAAGCAAGAGAATGTACTGAAAATGATGAAAATTTTTTCTGGAAAGATGTCAAGTGGATCCGGTATGAGAAAAAACTATAAAAAATTATTTTATAAAAACTCTTATAGTGAAGATGAGCCGTTTAAAACTTTAAAATTCTTCAGGTCTCATTATACTGTGTCCCGAAGTGTGAATACCCAAATGTTATCTTGAAAGAAAAAACATAATTTAATAGACTTACTTCTATATTTACGAAGTTTTGCACGATTTTTAAAACTCTTCCCACACAACAAAGATTTTTTACCTAAAATAGGTGAAAATTATTAGTGACAAGTGAGATATGTTTAAGTTTTACATATTGTTTTGTGTTGTGTCAAGGGAGATATGTATATTTTTCTCTTGAGTTTGAAGAATTTGAGAATGCGTTGCTTTGTTTGTTTGCTAACAGAGCTAAAGAGTTATGAAATCATTTTAAAGACTGCAAATCTTTCATACATTTTTTCATATCCTAGCCTTAAACGCCATGCACGTTTTCCTTGTTCAATTTATCATCAAATGGGACATTCTCAAATGTATAGATCATGATGTAACGCTAACACATGAGAAAAATCACTATGATTTGAGAAGTTCTGTGCAAAACGGATTCAAAATGTGTATTGTGATTTTCATAGTAGTCCCACATTGCACATGCCCAAGTTAACATCAAATTTCATAAAATGAAGTGTCTAACTATATCAGATGGCTTCCGAACTCCACAGGGATTATGATTATTGATAAGATAATATCAACTCACACTCAATAAGACTCCGTTTTTGAAGTTATCAAAATTATTGAATAAAACGTGTTTGCAACTACTAACAGAATCTGCTCAATACTACAAAGATTACTTATCATTCAATCATCATTGAAATAAATATCTTATTTTTTGTCAAGCACCGTGTATGGTTGAAAAATAACATGAGCTTAGTGAACTAGAAATAATGGTAAGAACAATGTGGGGGTTCGCCAATATGTCTCCACAAATACATACACTATAGCATGATAACGTTACTAGCCAGAAAGCTATTAATCAGAAGTAAAACGCATATCCCTCGCAGACCTAAGTAAGCCAAGATGAAAGGGAGATAATGATGTGAAGTGAGCATTTTAATTCAAAATGAGAAATGCCAGCGACATTTCGCTGCCTAGCGGGTTAGTCTTACAAATGGTCCCGGAGGATAATGGGGTCAGTCAGTAATTTTAAACAGATCCACAAATTAGCGAATGGCTACATGCAAGCAGCAGATAACTTCATTGTGGATGATTTACTTTGAGCTGAGTGCACTACATTATTTTGATCCATAGTCTGGTAGTAATTTGAACGGACATTCTTCCAAAGGTACATACAGGGTGTCCCAGCAAGGGTGGCCACCGGCCATATCTCAGAAACTACTGGACCTGAAAGTTCAGGAAAAAAAAAATTATCACTAAAGTGGCCACGAGAAAATGCTGGGAAATATTTATAACTTCGAAATTTTTCCGCTAGGGGGCGCAATCAAAGCTTAAATATTAAAATTCGAAATTTCTCCGGAAATTCTCAGATTGAGGTAAATCTTTATCAACATGGTTAGAAAACCTAGACAATTTCACGTCTTTTTGGTACAGGGCTCATTGGCGTACCGATCTTCTTGTGAGTAGGGGAAGGTAGTGAAAGTGTAATTGTTCAAGTGGCTGTAACTTATAAACGACTTATCCGATTTTGTTGCGTATAGGCTTGTTTGGAAGATAAATGTGAGTACTTTCGTATATCGTATCCAGTGATGCGTGATTGTCTCCAGAAAAGTTGCTCGAAGGCGTAATTTGAATTAAAAACTGTTATTTTCGTTTCACCTCAAAAATTTAAATGGTACGGTATAATTCTGATAACAGAATCGAAATGAAGATTAAATTTACAAGAAAAAACCTTCAAACCGCAGGTTGATATCTTTTCTCGTTTTCGAGTTATGGCCGAGAAAATAATTTTTGACACTCGAAAAGTTGTTTGTTGTGTAGTTTTATTTAACTTTATAAATGTTCGAATTGTCCTCCATCTTGTAAAATACATTTCTCAATTCTGTGCCTACAAATAGAAACAGCTGTTTCTATTTCAATTGGTGCAATGGAATGTATAGCATTCTCAATCCGCTCAATCATATTTTCTCTTGTGGTGGGACGAGTTTTGTAAACGATTTCCTTGATTCGTCCCCACAAGTAATAGTCCAACACAGTCAAATCGGGGGATCTCGGTGGCCATGGGAACAAACTGCCCTTTCCAATCCAGCGATCTGGATAACGGTTGTTAAAAAAATCACGAACTCTCCGTGCATAATGAGCTGGGCAACCGTCATTTTGGTACCACATGGACATCCTAAGACCAATGGGAACATCTTCTAAAAGTATTTGCAAGTCATTTTCTAAAAAGTTTAAATATGATTCACCATTTAAATGGCCATCAATAATATACGGCCCAATAATTTTGTTTCCTAACACTCCGCACCAGACGTTTACACTCCACCTGTTTTGATGATCCACTTCCCGCATCCAGTGTGGGTTTTCCCGCGACCAAAAGTGCATGTTATGCAAATTAACATTTCCAGAACTAGAGAGACGGTCTAGTCGCCTGTTGAAATCATCTTCTGATAGAGCTTGGTGTAAGGAAAGATGGTATGGACGAAGTTTGAAGTCTCTTAAAATTCGGAGCACTGAAGAACGACTTAATCCTAGATGGTGGGAAATTTCTCTTGTGCTCAAATGCGGTGAAGATTCCACGTAAGCGAGAACGTTTATAATATTGTCTTCATGGTTTTTTACCGGACGTCTTCTGATTGGGACTGGATTGAGCTGTACACTTCCCGTTGTTCTTAAACGTATTGCCATTCGCCAAAATACCTTTCTGCTGTAATGCCTTCGTTCAGGATACCTTGCAGCGTATTCACGTGCCGCAATCGGAGCATTTCCAAAACATTGAAAATATACGGCGAGCATATCAAAAGCCTCGGCATTGTTGTAAGACATTTTAACAGAGAATGGTAAAATGATAATTAAGAGATTGTTATGACTGCAATATCTGTTTCAATTATCTCCATGAAAACCCGCCGATGTTTTTCCACAGCTACCTAGATTTTTTTTCAACCCATCATTGCAATATTTAATACATAATTAGATTGGGATTTATGCTCATCAAAATATTTTTCATTTATTATGAGTTTTGTTCTATTGAAATAACAAATGAAAACATCAAATTTTACATAATTTGGACTAGTTATTATTATTGAAGCCAAAAAAAAAAGCAGGTTGCAATAGAACTACACAACAAACAACTTTTCGAGTGTCAAAAACTCTTTTCTCGGCAATAACTCGAAAACGAAAAAAGATATCCACCTGCGTTTCAAAGGTTTTTTCTTGTAAATTTAATGTACCTTTCGATGCTCTTATCAGAATTATACCATACCATTTGAATTTTCGCGGTAAAATGAGAAACACTGTTTTTAATTCAAGTTACCCCTTCTAGCAATTTTGCTGGAGACAATCACGCACTACTGGATACGATGTTCGAAAGTACTCACATTTATCTTCTAAACAAGCCTATACGCAACAAAATCGGACAAGTCGTTAATAGGTTACAGCTACTTGAACAATTACACTTTCACTACCTTCCCCTACTCACACGAAGATCGGTACGCCAATGAGCCCTGTACCAAAAAGACGTGAAATTGTCTAGGTTTTCTAACCATGTTGATAAAGATATACCTCAATCTGAGAATTTCCGGCCCCCTAGCGGAAAAATTTTGAAGTTATAAATATTTCCTAGCATTTTCTCGTGGCCACTTTAGTGATAATTTTTTTTTCCTGAACTTTTAGATTCAGTAGTTTCTGAGATATGGCCGGTGGCCACCCTTGCTGGGCCACCCTGTATATACTAGATTATGTAAAATATGTCGAGACCGAAGAGTTGGCTGAAGTTCCCAACATCCTTCATCACACATAACCCATTAGAACCGAAAAAAAGTTGTATGCTTCTTTGGCTTGATGATTTGTTGCGGTGAACTAACATCCTACGTTAATGGTTTCGTGATATTATCTGTCTATTATCTTGATAAATCTGTTACTTTCACTCTGATTACCAAAAAACATTATCTTTTTGGACTTTTCTCACAGTTTAAATTTTGTTTAAGTATTTTTATCCCTTCTTATAACCTACAAGTGATTTTCTTCAAAATAATACCCTTGCGACTTCGAGCAGACGAGGCATCGCATCTCCTTCATCCACATTCATGAAGATGAAGTAAAAGATAAATAGAATCAAAGGAATGCTCCTGACGTCAACGTTTATAGAAATTACTGTTGCTCCTGAACGTTGCGTTAGTCCATTCTGGACAAGATTGATAAAATCAGTTACCAACAACTTCGCTATCATAGTCGACAGTGAAGAGCGACCTCCACTTTGAAAAATAGACATCCAGAGAGGTTATTCACACAATACAGACTAGCCAATAACAACAGCACTCGCTTAGAACGTGGGACGTTGAACAGAAGAGTTGATTCCCGTTTGGAAAAACCATGTCTTCCACGGTAGGAAGGTGAGGAGAGAAGAAACCCTTTATTGGAGAAGTTGACATCAAGCCTCTCCTTGCTCCAGATAAACATTATGAGTGGCTGACATCAATTATGATGGATTTGCTCATAAAAACAGGCCACCCTTTCTGAACAAACTGGTTGAGCCCATCTAACCCCGTAGGCTGCTCCACCACTAACCAACATCTTTGGAATGAGATAAATTGGGTTTGGCTAGGCTCTATTCACGTCCTCGGTATAGCTAAAAGCCGTGGTCACAATTGATTATTTTACCAGCAGGACAGGTTTACTTGCTGCTAGAGCTAAGTGTGCCCACGACTTAAGCTGCTTTAGCAGCCTCTAGTTGCTGCTGGCTGTTAAGATCCACAGCAGGCAGCCCCTGGTTTGGGTTCACAATAAGTTATAGTTAGTGAGATAAATTGCGGCTACTAGCCAAAAAAATCAGTGTTGTGTTGAATATTATATTAGTGAACATTATACTTCTGTGGTTCCACGAAGAAAGTTATTCATAAAATTGTGAAGAATGGGAGGTCCAGTACTTTTTCGAGAGGTTTGGTTTAAGGAAAAAAAAACGCAACTAGAATAATTGTTAGAAATCAATTAGGGGCTCCATCAAGACGTCACTTCTGCTTATGCCATTTTTGATGTGATAAAATTTGCTAGTTAACTTGGAAAACATCTACAATTCAACAGCGGCTATGCAAGCACCAACCAGTGGGTGGTAGAACATCCAAGTGTGACCGTTGCTTGAGTGGCCAGTCCTTGGTTCCAGCATAGCAGATGTGACAGTTTGAATCAAAGAAATAACTTCTCCAAATAATATCTTGAACTCTGTAGCTCATTCTTGCGTTTGATCATTTGTGGATGTTGTGCTACTACTAACTATACTGCATGCTCTTTTCAAAAACATTTTTCCATGACAGCTACAGTGATGGTCGCTCTCAAATTTGTAAAATGTAACATAGCATACATGTTCGCGACTCTACACTACGAGTAAAAATATTGATTTGGCCTACAGAGCCGAATTTTAAACCAACATTGAAATTAGCTTCAGATTTTATCAGGATGGTGAACTTCGCAAAATTGTTTTTTTTTGAGGAATTTGAAGATTGGATGAAAATAAGCGAATTTCACCATCGGCATATTTTTCATAGAATCGGAAAAATAAGGGAAAACATCTCTCCGTAGTATTGTGAGCTATAGTTCTTTTTCCGTTCTTGAAAAATACAAATACATCAAGGAACATGATCTGTGATGAAGATTTCAAGACGTGAAAGGTGTCAACGTATGTGTGAAGTGTGTTTTCAAAGTTGAATAATCTATTTCAGCAGCTCGTCCAAAGAAGCTGATAAACCAATCTTTTTTGAAAAGTTGCAATGAGAGAGTTGACGGTTGACGGTACAGTGCTTTCAATTCAATTTGTCACACTTTCAAAAGACTGTAAAATATGTATTTATTATTGAGCTAAAAGGTCGAACTAGAAAAGGAATTATAGAGTTTTTCGTAAAGTTTTGTGCTAATGGGTCAAATATTTTCTAAACTGTCTAATGTCAAGATTATTGACATAACTTATTTTTTTTTTAAATGGCACACCCTATACATATATCATTACATATTAAGAAACGCGTCTTTTTTCTGATCTGGTTGTGCCATTTCAATTCAATAGTTTAGAGTCAATTGGCATAAATCTGATTAATATTATGATTTCCATGCCATGCAGGCGTGTTGTATTTTGTTTCCAAAAATTGTTATAGTTATTGTTCTAAATATTTACTAAGATATAGAAAATTTTCTGGTTTGTAAATGCAGCATATTGATGAATTACTCAAATCAAGTATTTATTTTTACCAACTCACAGTAAAGGAACAGTATTCACGTTAAACATTTAACAATTCGAGTGCAACAATGACATTTATTGGAAACAAATGAATAAACTCGTGTCTTCATTCTGAAAAATTAAAATTTTAATCATATTTATACCAACAATCTCGAAACTATTGAATAAAAAGGGCATGTGTGCTATATTTTCGTGATCAGAAAAAAGATGCCTTTCTGAATTTGTAATGATATACAGTGTGGTAAAAATTCTGGGATATTACTAATATCTTCCAAACCGCTAACATTTTTTTGATAAAAACTTGGCCACCCGCATAACTTTCAACGAGGAATAAGAAGAAAATAATTTCGGCTTCAATATAAACAGGGTGATTTAAAGATCCGACCAGCTTTTCTATTTCAAATGTATCACCCTGTATATTTTTATGAATATCGATAGATCTTTTTGAAACAATTTAAGCGATATGATATTTAAAGTTTTTTCGTTTACAAGTAAGGCAACTGGTTGTCATTGTTTACGTTGTTACGTAATTTGTTTAATTGATCAATTACTTAAGCTGTACAGGGTGTCTATTTAAGAATGGCAAGGTGCCAGATCTCAGAAACTAGGCATCCGAGAGACTTGCGGAAAAAAAATTACTGGGTAACATGGAATAGAGAAAATGCTGGAAATATATCAGAAGTTCCCAAGATCGCCACAAGATGGCGTAACGGTGCTATCACCGATTTTGTGATTTTTAAATAGAAACAAATACAAATGAGTACCGCTATGGATTCCTTGAGAGATTTCCTTCAAATTTTTTTTTTGATTTTTTTTCCTAACATGTCAAATAAGACAGGTATCAGCTGTCAAACCTTACAACGCAAGAATGATCATAACTTTGAAACAACCCAACCGATTGACGCGATCTTGGTCTCATTTGAAAGAGCATGATCTGCACTTCAAAAAAAAACTTTTTTGGTTTTGAATTTTTGAGCTTCGCCGTCGCCGCTAGATGGCGTTAACTGAAATGGTAGCATGTTTTTGAGTTTTTTCCAAAAAAATCAAATAATGTAATGGTATATTTATTTTTATATATTTTAAAAGGGGATACATTTTCCTATCAAAAAAACAAAAAAATTAACGTTTTTCTTGTTTTTTTTTATTTATTTTTTTTATTTTTTTATTTTTTTAATAGGAAAATGTATCCCCTTTTAAAATATATAGAAATAAATATAATAATATAATATATAAAAATAAATATATCATACCATTTGATTTTTTTAGTTTAGAAAATATTTGACTCGATCGCACAGAACTTTCGAAAAAACCTATAATTTCTATTTTGCTTCGACCTTTTAGCTCAAAAAATAAATATTATACAGCCTTTAGAAAGTGTGACGAATTAAATTGAAATCACAAACAATCACAAACAATAATCACAAATTGATGTTTTAAATAATTCAGTAAATCTATTTTCAGTAAAATGGATTTAATTTTTACCAAAATTGTTCAACATTCTTTCCACTTGTTCGATGTAACCTTTTAAGCTTCCTGAATTAAATCCGAGTGTGAATAGCATCAATACGCTGTGGAAGTTCTTCCAAAGTATTGACTACTGCGTCGTGATACACCATAATTGTTTTAGCTCCAATGAAAAAAAATCACAATTCGGTAAATTCCAGGATCGTGCATCTTGGCCTTTTTTGACTTATTTTATTATTATTTATTTCTATGACGAGTTGTTGAATAAACGACTCAACCATATACATATTTTGAGTCTCGCTTCAAATACTACTTCTGCTGATCTGCTGATCTAAAAAAGATCATTTTTTCATTATTGCATGTATGGAATAAGATTATCTTTCAACAAAAGCCAGGGTTGCTAAAGTTTCTTAGACATTCGTCATATCATTTCAAAAATTACAAGTGTCAAAAAAGTTAAGAAATCATCATCATTCGACATATAACATGTTACATAAAAGTTATTCAGAATTTTATACAGAATTCAAAAATCAAGTAATATATGAGGTGTCCTATTTGAAATAATAAGGTTTCTAGAAAAAACTAGTGTATCTGGCAACGTTGCAATTATCAAAATATTTTTAAAAGATGCGTTACACTTTCAAATCGACTCATACCAAAAATCAAAACAATATTGAAGAAGCCGTTACTGAAATTCTTTTAACAGACCACCTACACTATGGGCCAAATTAAGTTAGAACATAATTTGACCCCTGATAACTTTTTTGTTTGTTCATGGATTTTGATGATTTTTGGATATGATATTAGTATTTACCATTTTTTTTTGGGGTATTTTTGAATTTGAATTAATTGTTTCTTTTTTAGGTTCCACTGACGACGGAAGCAGATTCGCTTCCGAAACGTTTGATATCGATAGGTTTTATTGTTTACTAATAGACTTTTTTTTTCAGGTAATATAGAAGATCCGGTATATTAACACTAGTTAGATTGTTTTTTGATAGGGTGTGGCGAAATACCCAGAAAAATATGGTAAATCATGGATGCGCCACAAAACTACAGAGCATATTGACAGGTATTAGTCACTATGTTCTGGATGTTACTCCAAAAATGAGCTTTCGAATTTTTGCCAGGACCAAACTTGCGACGTTTTCATGAAACTGGGGCATTCGAGCTCGTTGCAAAATTTTTAATTTTTTTCCAACATTTTAAATAGAATTTAGTTGAATATTTTGAAGAAGAATGAAAAAAAAAATCAAATAAAAGTTACTTCTTTTTCTATAAAGAATGAGATTTTGCATTAAAAAAAAAAAATATTTTCATTTAAAAAAATCATGTTGTCCTCAAAATAGCCTTGAAATCCAGGTCAAGGTTAAAAAAAATATGTTCGTTGTGTTTCCCACTTGATACTAGAGAACATTTCTTTTCTAAAGTACATAGTTTTTGAGATGATTCACTGTAGTTAAATGCCTTACCCTGTATATGATTGTGCTTGTCGGCATTAAAACTATTTCACTTCACTTTGACCCACATTTCTTGAGATTCCATAGCAACGTCGTTTGTTTGATGTAGATTTGTCGAATCTTTGACATTTTTGAAATGGAAAAGCAAATTATTAATATCATTATAAACTTACTTAAATTTTACTCGAAAATATATGGGGTCGGGAAATTTTCGTGCACCCATATTCTTTTCCATTAATCGTTCAATCGAGATTTTATCTTCCAAAGATAGAACCTATTGGAAATCAAATAATAATATATGCAAACTCTAGAACCTCAAAATGCTTAAACATTTTTAAAAAACAAACCACGCTTTGGGATTTCAAGAAACCTTAATCAAAGTGAAGAGAAATAGTTTTATTGCCGACAAGCACCATCATACAGAAAAAACATCGTTTCTTAGGTTATGGTTTTTAAATATGGATATTTTCAGGATACCTTTTCTCACCAATGACCTTCTCAAAAAATATATCAGTTGGCCTGTGAGTAGCGCAGTTCGTTCTTGCAAGAAGCTTAAATGCACCAATTTCATAAAAACGTCTCAAGTCCAGTCCTGGCCAAAATTCAAAAGCTCAATTAAGGAAAAATATCCAAAAAATATTGACCAATATTAAATCCAAAAATCATAGAAATCCATAAACAAACAAAAAAGTTATCAAGGATCAAATTATGTTCTACCTAACTCAATTTGGCCCACAGTGTATGTGAGTCACTCTGTGTAACTTTGGCATCGCCATGGCAAAGGTTTAGACCCGGCTAAATCGCCTGGCAAGTTTATTTTCTCACTCCTCAAATATTAAATTTCAATCATTACAAGTGTCCCAAGAACCTTTTTTTAGACGCAACATTTTTTTATTCAAAAGTATGTAAGTTGGAAAGAAAGAGAAAAGCCCCGACAAGCCTCAAAGATTTGAAATTTGAAAATGTCTTGAACGTAACATAGAACATTGATCATCTCAGAATTTATGTAGAGGAAGAGGATGATGTCAATATCCACACACCGCAATGGTCTATAGGGATATTTTTATTAAATTGAAATGAAATTTGAATTGAACACAAAATGCGTGAAGTTTTTGACAGATATCATACTAGACATCGGTTAGTTGCTGTCCATGACAAATGTTTTGAACTCAGCGATGTACAGTGGGGTAAAATCTTACAACAAATTCAAAAATGTGAAAAAAAAATTAATGAAAATTACTTTTATCAACTGCATCATGTTCACATTCTTTTATAACGTTTATGGCCTCCTCTGCTTTTCCAAAAATTCCCTCACAATCCTAGTAACATGAGGTCGTGAACTAACATGCATTGATTGTATCTGGGTATTCTGGGTCCAACACCTGTGGATTGTGGCAACACAACAGGCCGCAGAACCTCTTTTATATACTATACAGCTATTAAAAACTTATGAAACAAGATGAGTTCTTCCGTCCAGTCCCAGTCTTATGTCAACATACATCCAGGGTTACATCTGCGCACTTCCTGTAGATTTTCAAAAACAGTCCGTCTCTCTCCACACTCTGATCCTACGCAAATCTGGATGCAAACCGAATCATAACTCGCCTGTCAACAAAACTGAGGTCCATGGCAAATTTACATGTTCGGTAGTCCAAATGATTTGACCAAATAGCGCTATTTTCTCTTGATTAAGGCTGAAATCTTAGCGGGCATACATTTCTTGAACCACCCCCGTGCAGTCTATTTCTGATAGTATTTTCCGATCTGTGAACATTATGAGCTTCTTGGAAGTCATTCATCAGTGAGTAACGGGCCATTTTTTGTAAAACGGACCTGGGTGCCTTTCAAAAACACTACCGTGATCACGATAGCGCGCCCACAAACGCGGATAACACTCTGCCATGTCTGCAAAGCTCCGACAATATCAATACGACAAGCTCAGTTTTCCAGCATTCCTATAGCTCGTAACTTTTGATCGAGAGTAAGATGATTTTGGTTCTTGATACGACAAAAATGTTAAGAAATGAAAGTCCAATCTTCTTCATCCTTTACATAGGTTTTGCAGATTATGATGTTTGAATCAGCAGAACAAAAATTATATTGACGACAGCAAAGAAAACCTTCATGCGGGCATTAATTATCATTGGAAATATAAATTATGATTAACAAAACATTTTGTGGATATCTAAATAGGTTTTGAATAAAATACAAAAATATCTCTAGACTCTAGACAATTGCGATGTGTGTTCAATGTCAGTGTTACAGACATTGGATGAATTTAATGAGTGATATAAAAATATGCAACTTTGAAGCTAGGAGCATTTGCGAACAAGTTGACAAATTGATCCATTAGTAGCCAGTTAGCTTAAAACCTGCAACTCGTCAGCAAAGCTGGGCGGCCTAATCCTGACTAATAAACCTTTTGTCCTACAAAGATTTCAACCCTCTGTTGACAGAAGAAAAATGCTAGGCATCAAACAAATTGGATCAATTATTTGGTGTGATAGCTAGGGCAGTGAAGACCACTGTTTATTTGTCGAAGACTCACGATATTCAAACATCTTTATTGTAGGTCAATTTCTAAAGGCAATTGATCATGACAGTTTTTTTGAAAAGAAACATACACATTGGTTAGGTATAATTTTTTTGAAATGATAAACGTCAGCACTCAAGGAAATAATCATTTCTACCTTCTTGCAATCTCCTCTACTTTTTGCTGACTGATCACTGTGATTACTGGCATGACAAGTTCTTAAACTGTAAAATGCTTTTCATGATCATTTGAATATCTCGAACATTCGACTATCTCTTAATTCAGTATAATGATGAATCGAAGAATTTTGTAATTCTCAATACCTAAGCTGATCCATGCGAATACTCCAATAAAAAAAATTATTGTCGTGATACATTTTTTAGCTTTACCTAACAATCTCCGAAACTTAACCTACTTAGTTGATTCCAGGCTATTGTTAACATTTTTTTGTTTGTAATTTCATCCAGTTAGACGAAATAAAATAAATAACACAAATAACTCAGCCTAGTTCGCAACAGTTCGAGGATCGATGAATAAGCGTAACTTACATATAAAAATTCTAATTTCAGTGGAAGAAAGTGAGTAATCTGTTCATTTAGCTTAATAGTTACAAAAATACAGGATTCGCCAAGGATAGTGGCCTATTAGAATATCTCGGGAAATAGAGTGATTGGGAATCTGAAAATTTTTAGAAAGAGATTTTTGGAAATGCTCTTTTCAAATGAAATAATAGTGACGTTGCGCGACTTCCGGTTATACCGGAAGTAGGTGTCAACTCGCTTGTTTCAAATGGAACACCCCATATATACTATTACATTTTTGGATTCCACGTAAAGGCAGACTGGCATATCTGATGTATGATGTCTCATACCTAAGTATAAGCGTTTTTGAAGTATTTGATTTTTCATGTCAAAAATGACGTTTCTTGGTTCTTATTTAAATGTAAATTTTTCGTATAAGGAAGCCTTTATTGTTCAATAATTTGTGTTGGATTTCTTGTTGGAAGTAGGTCCCACTTCAAAATATTTTTCAAAATTCTTTGATAACTATTATAACAGGGTGGCCCAAAAATCAGATCAAAAATTAAATTAAGAAAACTGCCAAAAATTAATTTTTCCGAATGGAAACACCTTAGTTTTATCATTTTATCTTATTGTGCATCGAAAATTACCGTGAGTTTGAATAATATTGTCCATTCTAAAAATTCAAAAAAATAAATAAAAATAAGAATTTTTGAAATGGACAATCTTATACAAACTCACCTGCATTCTCGATGCTCAATAAGATGAAATTATAAAAATTGTGGGTTTCCATTTGAAAAAATTATTTTTTGGCAGTTTTCTTAATTCAATTTTTGATCTGATTTTTGGGTCACCCTGTAGTAATAGTTATGAAAATATTGTGAAAAATCATTTATAGTAGGTCCCTTTCAACAAGAATTCCAATACAAATCAAACAATAAAGGCTTTCTTTCACGAAAAATTTACATTTATAAATACATCAAATGCAAAACAACTTTCGTTTCACGTCATAATTGCCACCAAGCGAGTTATTATGTGATTTGCTGGTGATTTGATTTGGCCACCAGCAAGCTTCATAACAACGAGTTTGGTGGCACTGATGACGTAGATCGAAAGTTGTTTGGCGTTTACTATAGGAACCTGCAAACGTCATTTTTGACATGAAGACTCAAATATTTCAAAAACGCTTATTCTTAGGTATAGGACATCATAAACCAAATCTGCCTATGAATCTACGTAGAATCCAAAAATGTAATAATATAAAGGGTGTTCCATTTGGAACAAGCGAGTTGACAACCAAATTCCGGTATAACCGGAAGTCGGTTGTTGGTTATAATCATTAAGTCTTCTACATAAAATTGAATTTAGCTTGAGTTGTCACACAACTATGGACGTCACTAAAGTATTTGACTGTGTCTTGCAAATAACTTTTTTTTTTTATCTTAAAAATAAATATAAAGATATCAGAAACAATTTCTTGTTTCACAGAACATTTTAATCTAATATTGCATTAATCTAATATTGTATATATTTTTATTGATATCGTTTATATTAATCACATTTCAAAATCAGTCCCATCATTGCTCTATCTTGTGTTTCAACAATGGCAACAACAATGTTGATTCACCATAACGTAATGTTTCATCTACCTCTTTATTATGAAGTTGATAAATATAGTGTCCCCACCAGGGATATTTGAGAATATTTATAACTGCTTATGCATAATTATTAATAATGATACTTCGAGGTGCATGATTTTATAAATGTTTTCTATGAACCTTAAATTTTACCAGCAATTTTAAAGCCACTGTTGCCTTATTATTCTGTAGCAAACAATGTTGCGAATTACATCATTAACAATATTATGTAACAGGAAAATACTTGCTGAATTCATTTATCGGAGGTTCCCATGAGAGAAGCGCTATTCAAAGATCTATTGATTGGAATACGATGTATTCATTTATGCCTTTTCACACATCTCTAATGTGTATGTGTTCAATTTAATATTTTCTTACATTTTTTGAGCTTCTCAAATGCATCAAATTATTTGCTTGAGTACCGACGCGTGTCGTGATAAATCTTTACAGGAATATATAAATATGAAAAGTTCAATTCACTAGATGAATAAAACAATGAAACAAATCAACTATTCAAGTTCTTGAAACAAAGGATAATTCTACTATCAGTGACATTAGGAATAGTCTATTTTGAGATTCAAGGTGCAAATATCTCGAGACGTGGCGAGTTATATTATGATGAATAATAGGGTGCGGAAGTCCCATCTATGAGGTTGATGTATATGATGATTATATTGATGTCTTGTCTTGCTCTCATTCAGGTCCATTTTCCGGGCTAAAAAATCAAACAACCAGGAGGAGGCCAACTAGAGATGACACAACCTCATAGGTCAATCAGAAATGACTGGATGACAGCTTACCAGATATCCAGCAACGAAAAAAATCAAATGTACAGTCAGCGGGACCAGATGGAATATATCCTATGTTTTTTCAAACGTAGGTTGGTCCTGCTTCTATGTGAAACTTTCCGCGCTAGCAAAGCTTCAGGATATACAACTAGGGCATGGAAAACAGTGAGAGCTGTTTATTCCAAAACTCGGCAGGGACACGTACCTAGATGCAAAGGCTAATGAGCCTTTCCAGCTATCTGCTTATGATGCTACAAAAACTCATTGATACCCAAGCAACACAGATAGTTCCTGATTACTTTGGTTTAAGACTCGCCACCAAAACACAGTTCCTGGGTACACCCTGTGACCTTATTTGTCACTATATCGGATAATACCAGTACAAAAGATTTTTGAAGAGTATCTGTTACCACTCCGCTTTTAATCCTTTGGAATTTGAAGACCCAAAATTTGAGTAGCAAATGGGTTGTTAGTTCTCAGTAACTGGCACTACACATATCCTTTCTTTGATACCACCAAGTGACCAAAACTACAAAGTGGCGGTAAATCCGAAACGGCTACCAGCTTGTGCTACTGAAATGTGTGTATTGAGTATTTGTTACTATATGGTCGAATGTTTAGTCACAGAATGGTCCTAGTACACTATATATTAGGCCTTGAAGGTACGAGACATATTGTTGGCCCAGATATAGTAGCTGCGTCTTCATTTTGTTGATATAAAGTTACGATGTTTTGCTACTATGAAGTTGTAGAAACTCAAAAATGTTTTCTTATAGTGCCAGTCACTATACATATGTACCCAAACCATTGAATTTGATACTAAGAACTTAATGACCCAAACTGACCATTACACAAGTATTTAAACGATAAACTTACGCGGCGCCCAAGTGTAGGGTTTTTTGTTTTATTCAAGACATTGTTAATAGCTAATATACCTAGAGTGCAAAACAAAACTTTCAAACACTAGAACAATAAAATGTATTTTTGGAAAATAAGATCATTTTTGTAATTGATACACAGATTGACCCATTCGAAAGCGGGCCACCCTCATTACATTTTAATTTATGGATTGATTTTGACGATTTTTTTTTGAAATGTAGAGGAGAGGTGTTTTTTTAGGCCATCCGTCGCTCGGTTTTTTTCAAATACCATGGCCTACAAGAGCATATTTAGAGACTGAAAAATCCGGAAAACATATTAGCGATTTTTTTAGAGAAGATCTGCCTACGTCACTGGATTTTTCATCCCCTGAAATGGGTTCTCGTTTGGCAAGGGGAAATCTGTCACTTACACTTTGAAGTGAAACTGATTGTGAACCTTACATGGGGCAATATCACTCAGGAGCCTTGAAACACCAAATTGGCCAAGCAGCTTCAACTTACTTACTTTGTTTACTAAAAAAGAGGAGGCTTAACATCATTACCGGGAAGTAGTGGAACTTTGTTGAGTATACATCAAGATCTTTTGCAATTGTTCCAATGGGAAATGGAGAATTTTGGTATAACGGAATAAAGAAAATTTCAGTATCTCGTTTATTCCAAAAGAACAACCTTGAATCGTTGTCACTAATAATTTTAAATATTGATGGTTTGTCTCTATTTTCAATAGTTCTCCGTTAAATTTTTGGCAGATAATCCTAAAAATTCATGAATATCCTTGTGATCAACCCATGGTGGTGGCTGTTTATTAAGTAGAGTCAATACCTCCACTACAAGAATTTTTCCATAAATTTGTAACGGTACTAGATGATATTTTGGATAAAAGAATTCAAGTTTGTCAGGTGATGTTGAAGATAAAAATCCAGTATTATTAGAGATATCTATCAAGCCGTCCAAACGAAGAAGACATATTTGAAATTTGAGGTATAAGGCTGGTTGGGGAGCATTCAGTAGCGTAACAAGGAATCTCGGCCCCCCCCGCAAGTCTTTTTATGTGGCGCTTTACCTACTCACATATTGCAAATACATTTTTAGATTTATCACAATTTTTGTATGACGGACTCTACTAAGAACCTTTCAAAATACAGTCGTCAAAAGACATGTTCCCTTTTTAATTTTTCCAAGGGCGAGTTAGGTTGTATTTTTTTTTAATGAAATTTTCACCCTGTATGATCAAGGCTTGAGAAAAAAATTTAGTTTAAAACTTGGACTAGAAAAAAAGGTACTCTTGTTCATTGTTGATAAAATGAACAGTTCTGGAGGAAAAAAAAGATTGTATCAAAAAAACATCGAAAAAAGTCATGATAAAGTGGTGCCCTTAACGAAATTATTTAAAAAAATATTTTTTTTGAAATGTTCATGAAAATCTTTGAGGTGGTGTCTCCTTAACGAAATTATTTAAATCATTTTTTTTCAATAAAAATATTTTTTTTTCTAGAACTTTTCATTTTATCAAGAATAAACAAGAGTACATACATATTTTCTAGTTCAAGATTCAAGCTATCCAAATTTGTTTATCAATTTTTTTCAAGTCTTTTGATAAATAAACAACCTAATCAACCCCTGGTAAACTAAATGAGGTAAATGTGTTTCAAGGTCACCATTTCAAGAGGTCCTCAGTGCTGTGCATCATATAGAATGTTTATCAAAATCAAATAAGATATGCTCTGTAGTTTTGTGGCGCATCCATGATTCACCAGAGTTTTTTTGGGTATTTCGCCACACCCTATCAAAAAACAGTCAAACTAGTGTTTATATACCGGATCTTCTATACTACCTGAAAAAAAGCCTATTAGTAAACAATAAAACCTATCAATATCAAACGTTTTGGAAGCGAATCTGCTTCCGTCGTCAGTGAAACCTGAAAAAGGAACAATTAACTCAAATTCAAAAAATATAGTTCGTTTTTTTGTGTCTTCGCAGTAAAATTGGCTTTTTTTGTGTTTATGTCGCAAAATCTCATTTTAACTGACATTGAAGTGTATGGTGTTGATTGTTAACTTCACATATTATGTTCAGTATTTATAATTTACTTTTTTTGGGCTATGTTCAATTTCTTAATAAAGGTAACCATATATTACTTAGATTAACAGAGCAAGTTGCCACACATTCATTAGAGTTTAACATAATTGAGTATACGTTTTTTAGAACATGGCTGTTTTGCTAAGATTTTTGAATCATCCCAATTTATTTTATGCTTATTATCAAATGCATGTTGACAGATACCCGATCTATGAAATTCCCTTTTTTTCATGTATGATTCATGTTTTTCAATTCTCTTTTTTGAAGTTCGTGAGGTCTCTCCAATATAGAATTCATTACATTCACAAGGAATTTTATAGATAATATTTTTAGTGGACTCATTGATAATAACAGGTCTAGTATTTGTTAAATTAGAGCGAGGTGTGTTATTAGTTTATAATATATTATATATATACTGCGAAAGCACAAAGAAACGAACTATATTTTTTGAATTTGAGTTGATTGTTCCTTTTTTAGGTTCCACTGACGACGGAAGCAGATTCGCTACCGAAACGTTTGATATTGATAGGTTTTATTGTTTACTAATAGGCTTTTTTTCAGGTAATATAGAAGATCCGGTATATAAACACTAGTTTTACTGTTTTTTGATAGGGTGTGGCAAAATACCCAACAAAATCTGGTAAATCAAAATCAAATTATACTGAGTAATTTGCAAGTTTTTTGAGAAATCGATCTTCAGCGGCTTTCTTAGGGGGACATATCTCCACAGGAAAGGCCTTAATGGAAAAATGTTAGAGGAAATTATCCTCTTATTTTCTCATGTTTCATCTGAAACCTAGAGATTTGCCACATTTTTCCGTACACCCTGTATATTGCAAATAAATAATCAAGATAAATGTTGATAAAAGTATTTTTTTCCCAAAATGCATTTGTCAATATCTATTTGTCAACGCGTATGTTTCCAGTTGTGATAGTTTTCATGAAACCAGTCAGGAACCCCTGTGGCTGCGGCCGCCCCGCATTGCGGGGGCTGACGGAGGTGTAGTTACGCCACTGGAAGCATTCAATTCGAGTGGTGGACGGAACTCAATAGTAACAACTGTTTTGTCACAAAATTATTGATTATCGACTTTTTGAGCTCCAGCTGGTATCTACTGGAACTAGGTATAGAACTTTTGAAAAATATATGGAGATAAAAAAGTGGTAACCGATACTTCGAAGTCACTTTTGGGTAGTAACAAAATAGTAACTGGAAGTGGAAAATGTAAAAAATGTGCTAATTTCTAGGGAAGAGTCTATTTTTGTCGAAGCCATGTGTGGGTCAGCCATTTTTTTAAGGTTAAGAATTTCAAAATGGATTTTTTTTTGTTATATAGTTCAATCTTTTTTCATTTCCCCATATCAAAAACACCTCTGTTCATCATGAAATCATTTTTTTTTATATACTTTGTTCTCTGTGAATGTGTACAAAACTAAATTAATTCGACGGCGCTTTGGAATATTACATCTGAATCGGTTATTTATATCTTTCAGTAAAGTGAGGTGCGTTTTGATATTAGTCCTGGAAGTACTCGGAATACGCAATCAAAAATCATCATATTCATCGTATACTTGGAACTACAGAATAACACGCCATCAATAAGTTCAACATGGCCACTTCGCGATGGTCGTGTCATATTATTATTTAATTCGAACACATTTTACAAATTGGAGCTCGCTAGAGGAACGTACGCTTTTTGGAAGTAGCAGTTACCAGGCGGCCGCGTATTTGTTACTACGCCGCAGGATAGTCGCTGCCACTACCTTTTCACGTTATAGTCACGAAATATAGTAGCAACGTTAGTTCCTGTGACCACCCGGTACATTATCCAGTTACCGTGAATGGTTCCCCATTTTAGTAGCGGCGACGTTGCCATTACGTAGCAGCCACGTAGCCGCGGATAGTAGCTGCGTACTTGATAGTCGTCCTTGAAGTCTCACGAACGTTCCTGCGACTATGTGTGTTGCTTGGGTAGACACATCAGGATGGAGCACCCCCATTGTGAACATCAACATATATAAGAGGATTGAAGATACTCTTAATAACAAGGAAATTATCCTGGGTGCCTTTATTGATATGGAATGTGTTATGTAGGGTTATGGAAATAGATTTCTCTTTTCTCTTTTGCGAATTTACCACGTAGTCTTGAGCTACGTTTCCACTAGAGCAACTCAGAAACTGTTTGTTTTGATTTATTTTTTCTTGTTGCCGTTATCACGGCATTTTCAGAAATAATTATGGATTTGTTGTTTCCAGCCAAAATTATTAGTTGTTTACTCATAATTCCTGTTATTTATTCAAGCGCAATTTACCGGTCAAATTAGAAAGAAGCGACAAGAATCAGCAATGAGTATTTGTTTCCAAAACACAGAGCAACATTATTCAAGTCTGGGAAATATTTTTGGAAACAAGCAACTGAAACACAAAAGTTTCTCAATCTTCAAAGAAATACAAACGTATGTCGAATAGAGGTATTTAAGCTAGGAAGCATAAAGAAACATTCACTCATTGCATTTATCTAGAATGTGAGACTCATTCATTTTTATAATTACTCACAGAAGTGAAATGTTGTGAAATTTTCACACTACATAATTTGTTAATTTGATACCCACATCAAATTTTTTGACAATAATATTTGCATCAATCTATATTCGTAATCATATGCCCCTATCTTTTTCAGGACGGAAGACAGTCAGATAGAAGCCTGTGCTGAGTAATCCAACATAATCGATGGTTAGGTAGATCTCCTACGGAGATAGAAAACCGGGAATTAGAAAATGGTAAGCGAAGTGTCTGAAAGCGCAAATCCTCCTGTACGTTTTTATCCAGCTCATTTGGAGCTTGCTAATCTACTATTATTAATGATGAACGAGAGGGACAGCCTGTATTTTTTGGATAGGATGGGGCTCGTGCTATATCTAGTTAGATGGATTGCTGATGGATTTGACTGATCGTTATACTATTTCAAGGGGCTGCTAGCCTATTAGGGTATTGCATCCGGAGATTTCAAGAAACACCTAGTTGGTTTGGTGAAAGTAAATTGATATGTCATTGTGTGTAAAATAATATGTTTCAGATACTATCAACGACGTAGATCAACATGGGGCAAAAAGACGCAGCTAAATAGTTACAACAATAACAAGTGTAAATGGAGAAAAACTCTTTTATCACTGTCATGAACATGTGAGACAATAATCTTCTGTATACATCTTTACGCACTTAGATCACAAATATATTTTCGTACGCATGCAGTATCGTGTCACCGTTTGTTTATCAATTTTTTTCAAGTCTTTTGATAAATAAACAACCTAATCAACCCCTGGTAAACTAAATGAGGTAAATGTGTTTCAAGGTCACCATTTCAAGAGGTCCTCAGTGCTGTGCATCATATAGAATGTTTATCAAAATCAAATAAGATATGCTCTGTAGTTTTGTGGCGCATCCATGATTCACCAGAGTTTTTTTGGGTATTTCGCCACACCCTATCAAAAAACAGTCAAACTAGTGTTTATATACCGGATCTTCTATACTACCTGAAAAAAAGCCTATTAGTAAACAATAAAACCTATCAATATCAAACGTTTTGGAAGCGAATCTGCTTCCGTCGTCAGTGAAACCTGAAAAAGGAACAATTAACTCAAATTCAAAAAATATAGTTCGTTTTTTTGTGTCTTCGCAGTAAAATTGGCTTTTTTTGTGTTTATGTCGCAAAATCTCATTTTAACTGACATTGAAGTGTATGGTGTTGATTGTTAACTTCACATATTATGTTCAGTATTTATAATTTACTTTTTTTGGGCTATGTTCAATTTCTTAATAAAGGTAACCATATATTACTTAGATTAACAGAGCAAGTTGCCACACATTCATTAGAGTTTAACATAATTGAGTATACGTTTTTTAGAACATGGCTGTTTTGCTAAGATTTTTGAATCATCCCAATTTATTTTATGCTTATTATCAAATGCATGTTGACAGATACCCGATCTATGAAATTCCCTTTTTTTCATGTATGATTCATGTTTTTCAATTCTCTTTTTTAGATCACAAATATATTTTCGTACGCATGCAGTATCGTGTCACCGTTTGACGTTGAACACAACGCAAATATTCACTGATGTGATGTGAACACGACTATGAAAAACTAACTTAAAACACAGCATAAATTCGCACACTTGAGGAGGAACGAACAACGCACAACGTTAAAATTTGCGCCGCATGTGTCGAATGCCAGATTCAACACACAACGCAAATATTTACTGATGTGGACGCGGCATTGGATATTGGGCTGTCTTGAGGTAAATGGACATTTTTTTCCGTCGAAAATGAAAAAGGATACGAAAGATCAATGAACAAAACTGTATTTTTGATAATTTTATACGAAACAGTTTCAATAATAAATTTGAATTTCGCAAATTATCATGATGATGTCTTAATTATACCAAATAGTATCTGGCGTTAATGTCACAAAAATAAAATTGATTTACAAAGCATACTAGATTCCTACGAAGGAAATACTAAAGACTTAAGAGAATACGCAAAATATCACATCAATCTCTTTGAGGCCGACGAACCTATCGACGTACAAAAAATAATGAATATAATATATAAAAATGACATCAACAGCATTCATCGAGTAAATGTATCGAGTAATGTATAATCATTACATGATATCCCCCTTCAAAATTTTTGTTCTCACATATAGAGGCTCACATAGAAGATTTTTGAAAACAAATTGAATTTGGCCGTGTATCGTAATTTATTCACAAATAAATTGATAATCAAAATCAATCAGCATTCTCTCCTTCAAAATATACGTCATCCATTCATTAAATTGTCGTTGGTCCACTATATTCTTTCATCATCGACCATTTCATATTGTTCTGAGTTAACCACAACCAATAAAGTACAACAACCGCTGCCGACAATTGCCTGCATACATTCCACCGGTACGTGCGTGTATTTTATATCACAGGTTTTGTCACAGTTTTTAGTTATGTTTTAAATTGATTTCACACTCACCGCTATTTTAATTTCGTTTTTCTCCCGTCAACAGAATGCATAATTTAACGCTTCAGCACCCACTCTTTCCATATTTAATTGCTTCGTAAAAATAGAGCCCTTACAATGCGGATATTCTTTTGTTATAGAAACACTGTGAGGAATCCCACTTTTGGAAGTATGCGCATAATAACATCACTGACATTTAATAATTTTGTTGAAAATATTACTTCCGTGTATACGCACATTATAATTCATTCGAGTATAGATAAAGTTGAAATTTGCATGAATTATTTCAATAAAATCAAATTTGATTTGAAATTCGAAATTGAAATCAATTGTTGTAGGAATGCATAACGTCAAAGTCATCACAAGAAAGTGTTACCATTTGGAAATTGATTTTAACCAGGACTCTGGTTTTGTCCAATTTTGTATGTTTTTTTTTGTAGTGCGAACTGAACTGCCTGGGATATAGAGAAATATGCACTAAGAAGAAATGAGGATTCATGTAAGCATGCCGTCTTTGATGTAGATTCTTGAATCAGTATAAGTCGTTTTTCCTGATGTGGGCCAAATTAAGTTGGAACAAAATCTGATCCTTGATATCATTCGGTTTGTACATGGATTTGATGATTTTTGGAAATGATGACTGAACCGAATTTTGGCCAGGACCGGACTTACGACGTTATTATGAAATTGGTGCATTTAAGCTCGTTGCAAAAACGAGCTGCGCTACTTACAGACCAACTGATATATTTTTTGAGACGGGCATTAGTAGGAAAAAGTATCCTGGAAATATCAATATTCTGGATACATAACCTACCAAACGATGTTTTTTCGCGTATGATGGTGCTTGTCGGCATTGAAACTAATCTACTTCATTTTGATCAAAGTTTCTTGAGATTCCAAAGCAACGTGGACCGTTTGTTGAAAATGTTTAAAGTTTTAGAGATTCTAGAGTTTGCCTGTTTGATTTTAAATAAGTAGACATGGTTCTATCTTTGAAAGATAGAATCTCGATTCTTGATTAAACGACTAATGGAAAAAAATTGCGTGTACAAGAATGTCACGCTCCTTCAAATTTTCGAGTAAAACTTGAACAAGTTCATTCGACGGAAAAAAAAATGATTTAATTTTTCTTTTGATTTCAAAACTTTTAAAATGTCAAAAATTCGACAAATCTTCAACTAACAACGTTGTTCACTATAAAATTTCATGAAACCTTGATAAGTGAAATGAATTTTAAGCCGACAAGCACCATCATATACCGAAAAAAACGTCGTTTCTTAGGTTATGGTTCTAGAATATTCATATTTAGGATAACTTTTCCCACAACTGCCCTTCTTGAAAAATATATCCGTTTGTTTGCTAGTAGCGCGCTTCGTTTCTGCAACGAGCTTAAACGCACAAATTTCAAAAAAAAACTTCGCCAGTCCGGTCCTGGCCAAACTCCGAAAGCTCAATTTAGAGGTGACATTGAAAACATATTGACTAATATCATATCCCAAAATCATCAAAATCCATGAACTAACAAAAAAGTTATCAAGAGTCAAATTATTATGTTCTAGCTTAATTTGGCCCACAGTGGATTTGTAGTATTATTGGGCAAATCTCATCTGGTAGGGAAGATTTTTCAACTTTTTTGCTTTCTGCCAGTCACTATGGTGCTATATTTGCAGCTATATCTGTCTGTATGACAGTTGTCATCTTTTTGTTTTTTGGAAGCAACACTGATGCCTGGAACTACTCCAAAGTTTCAGTTTGTTGTTGTCCTTGTTTAAGGCAGGGCCAGGCTATTCCCTTCGACGGAACAAAAATTTGTACATGATAAAACTGCACATAGGTCGTAAATTTCCAAAACATATCAATTCAACGATTTGGGCACTGTTACAATGCCTTCTGCATCATAGAGTAATAACTTAGAACACTGCATCATTGAACACGTGAACACTAACGGTGAACATCAAAAGTCGATAACTATTTTCATGAATATAGTGTTCAGAATTCATTGAACCCACGAGGGTTTTCAAATTTTGCATTCTCACTCAGTTTTCTGAACAACTTTCTTCAATGACATTTTGCGTATTATCTCTTAAAGAAGAAGCTATTTACCGGTGATAGAAATAGCTCTTAGGATAATCTTCAGGACTTATTTGATTTCTCGAAACTAAAATTTTGACAAAAATAGTTTTCATCCAAGCAAGGCGGAACCGCCCCAGAAGATGAGAATCCAGCTCAAAAATGTTTTGACTTTTTCACCTATGCATGCGTCGGCGTCGATCAAAAAACCTGGCTACATGTTCCGGCCTAGTTTCTGTTCTTACAGAGCCAATAATAGTATTTGGAAAGAATTTTCGAAGTGTGGCATATTTATTAGATTTTTCAACCGCTTTGCAGTGACTTATTCACGACTTTTCATCTCTCAGTGATTTATTGTACTAATTCCAATCTAGACTTCCTTCCATTCTTCTGATTCAATTGCTCTTTTTGGAAATGTTCTCCGAATACTTTCTTTGCATTTTCAGCTTACCATTCTAACAACTAACGTTTCTGTAGCATTTTGTTGTCTAGGTCTGTCTGATATCATATCCGATCTGTTTATACTAATGTGTAAACCCATTTTTTTTTAACAATTTTTAACCCCTTTTACTTTGTTATCATTACCAAGGTAACTATACTTATTGCTTTCTGATCATTCCTCTTTACCTTGCTAATGATTTTGACAGTGGTCAAAGTGATAGTCAAAATCTGAATTTCTTTTGATGGCCTGATACAGAGGCGATGAACGTATATGCATTTTGATGTAGAGAAATTGTATTATTTTTGGGAATAACTGTGATCCCAAGGAATAGTTTAATTTCTTTCAAATCTACCGTTTGAAACTTATGCATGTTATTTGCCGGCACAACTACAAGGTCGTCAACATAGGCTATCACATGATATATATTTTTAGAAATATCCCCCTATCTAAATATAAATACATCGATCTACTTGAGAATTCCTGAAACCTATTTCCATTAGAACATTTTCAAACTCTTCAAACCAACCTCTTGCTGCCTGTTTCAAGCCAAACAAGGCTTCATTCAATTTACAAACTTGATTATTGTCATTTTTAATTCCTTCAGGAATCTGAACAGGGTGTCCAAAAAGTCTGAACACGGTCAAAAATCTCGCAAACTACGCATAGAATAAGTAAATAAAAAATGATGTGCCAAATATTTTTTGAAAAACAATTTATTGACACAACATTTTTATTCCTAAGCACACACCCTGTGGTAGAGCGGGGGGCAACTGAAATTTTAAATGAAAACCCCACATTTTTTATTGCGGATCCTGGTTCTATGGCAAAAATATAAATGGAGTTTGTCAAGAACATTTTTATCTTTTATCAATAGATGTAGCTGTAATCTTCAAAAATTAAATGAGATATTTGATTTTTTTAGTTAAGGTATTTCTGTGGAAACAAACTTTGAATTGCAAAAATACTTATTAATATGTTCAAACCGATGTCTTTCAGCTATGTCAGTGTGTGTACGAAAAGTACGCCGATTTAGTGAATAACCAGATAATACCGTCAATACCAAAAATACAACGCATTGCTGGTATAGCGTTCCACAATGTTAAGTATCAGCATCAGCAAGTGCTCAATGTCATTTCGCATTAATTATACGTTACTGATTGAACACAATTTTCCTAAGCACTTGATTGGTAGAAGGGGAACGATTAAATGGCCACCAAGATCACCTGATCTAACTTCTCTGGATTGTTACTTATGGGACCATTTGAAAAACAATGTACAGGGTGATTCATTTTCAGCGACAGGGTGCCAGTTCTTGTAAACTATTCATCGAAGAGGCTTGCGGCAAAAAATTTTATGACTAAAACGGCCAAGAGAAAAACCTGGAAAATATTTTCAAGTTTCTGAAATGGTCGCTAGGGGACGTAACAACCAACACCAAGTAGAAAAATATGATTTTTATGAAATTTTGTCCAATGAAAATATATCGATGAGCTCATTTTCGGATTCACTGACTATTTACCTACACTTTTTGTGAAAAACGTTTTTTTCTATCTATCATAATAAAGTGGTGGGGGAAGTTCAATTGTTTTATTAAACAAACGGAGTTTCTCCCGTTTCGCTTGACCGATTTTAACGAGCTTGGGCTCCAATTTCTTTTCCAATTTGGGCCAAAACTTTTTGCCGCAACTCTTTACGATGAATAGTTTACGAGAACTGGCACCCTGTCGCTGAAAATGAATCACCCTGTACACATAACAAAACCTAAAAACATCGATGAACCAAAGGAAAAAATAAAACAATATTGTGGTACAATAATAACACCCGAAACTTCAGAAAATGTAATTGACGACATGTACACACGATTGGGACACTGTCAAATAGCTGAAGGACATCAAATTAAACATTTTGAATAGTTTTCAAAGACTATTCAAACATTTTATATTTCATTGAGTTCTTGACGATTACAGCGACATCAGTTGATCGAAAGGAAAGTTCTAGACGAACTTTTTTTTGCGATAGAACTAGAATGTGCAATAAAAAATGGGAGTCTTAAAATTTCGAAGTTGCCACCCCGCTCCGCCCACTGGATTAGGGGTTAGGAATCATACAAAGATGAATGTCAATAAAAACCTAGTTTAAAGGCAATATTTGTTACGTGTTTTTTTCATTTTTTTATTCTATGCGTAGTTTGCGAGATTTTTTAGCGTTTCCAGACTTTTTGGACATCTCTTCTTTCATAATGCCATATAAAAATGCAGTTTTTACGTCCATATTATGATGAATTAATAGATAATTTTGATTGACAAAATCGATTATAAGTCTGAGAATTGATATTATAGCTACAGGAGCAAATGTTTCATTATAATCAACTAGATATTAGGTCTGTTCGTAGAACAATCACAAACCAGTCAGCGTTCCATCGATTGGTCAATGTCCTCGTGAAGTGTACGTATGGGTGTGCGCTACTAAAAGGAAAGCACACCAATAATGGTTATTTATTTGAGGTTCGTGACTTAATCAAAATGAGGTTCAAATAAAATCGGAATAAACCACATACCTTTAGCAAAAATAATACTTAGTTACTACATTTCAATTAGGCTACCGTTAAAAAAAGCCTCGATAAAAGTAGAGATATCATTAAAAATACACGTGGTATCACCACGGCGTGAAACTTTCCAAAATACCGTTGAGTGTTAATTTTTCCTAAATTTTATTGGTTTTGAAAAATTCCGAACCACGTCCATACATGGCAAAAATTCTCAACCACGTCCATACATGACATGATTATCCCTACACGTAAGGAGAGATCTGGGGACTCTGGGTTATATGAAAATAGTGAAAATGCACCGTTATTCGAAATAGAATTGTTTTAAGGATTAACTTTTTAAAATGACGCTTTTATTTCTTCTTGTTTTCGCTGGCAGTGCGCAAGCATGGGCGCTCTTATTGATGAGCCGCTCATGTCAAAGTCAGTCGGAAGTAGTTAGGATTGGCTCTGACTGGTTTGTGATTGTTCTACGAAGAGACCTATTATTGACTGAACCCTTTTACCACAAGCCGACCTTTTTATATTTTATTGGGTTTCCGTATTCGTCATTTTTCACTTTAATTTTTTTTATTTCTTCTTTAATAGCTCGCTCCCATTCCATTCTATCATCCTTTGATTTATTGATAGGAGTTTGGAATATGACTAATAATAGTCTGAGCACACATAAGATAGTCATTCCATTAAAATTAATTGGAGGTTAATCAATTAATCTACCAATTTTTCTGACATCACAGGCAACTTTTTCAATATTCATATCTTGAGATGAAGATGCTGGAGACTCATAAGTATCCCCTACTGATTTTGACGTTTTGACAGATATACCAGCTTGAACACCAGATTTACATACATCAGGTTTCAAGTTCACGCATTCAGAGCTTTGATTTTGACATTTAGTCAGAAATATCAGTTTCAATAGGAGTTTTTCGACAGATAATTCTTTCTTCTAGAGCTTTGGGCCTAGATTGCAAATATTTTATCGGCTTTTTAGAATGCCACAATTCATATGGTGCTTTGAATGATTTGAGAGCCCTAGTTAGTAAGATATTTATTTAATGAGTAGCAGTCAATACTGCTTCACCCCAGAAAACTTTATCTAGGTTAGCCCCACTCACCGTTGCCAGCTTTTTCTGTTATTGTTCTTATCATTTTTTCTGATACATTATTTGACTATTGAGTTCGCGGATCAACACAATAAAAATGAACAGTTCATGAACAAAAATGGGCTCCACGTTTTGCAACATAGTCTTTGAATATCGAGAAAAAATCTGATTTATTTTTAATTAGGTATGTTAAACAATAGTGGGTGAACTTATCAACAAGTATAGCAAAATTATTTTTGTCATTGATTGTCTAGGAAGTATAATGAAGCCACAAAAATCAGAGTGTACTATAAATAACGGTCTTTAAACATAACTTTTGTCTTTGTGTTTATTAAAGGAAAAACGATATTGTTTATCTTTTATACATGCTTCACACAAGTTATCAGTTGACGTTACATGATTAATTAAATTAATGTCACTGATCATCTGATAATTTTTCAGTTCTAAAAATGTATTTTTTATTATGTGCCCTGATCTTATGCCATAACTCATAATCTGGGTCCGTTGTACTAAAGAGATAAGATGAATTATTTGTTGAAATTATTTGTTGAACCAACATCAACGGTCAATTCTATGTATACTATATTGTTTGTTGGCTTGCCATTAATGATGATTTCAACGCCATTCTCGTTGAAAATGATGATCATGCCAGCTTCGATCTTTGCTACTGAACAGGTTGTAGGGTACATCTGGGCGTCCATTACTAAACATGAGTCTACCTAATTAAAAAAAAAAATCGGTTCAAGGATATTTGTGACATTTGTTCAGAACAGTTTTTTTTTTAAGTTTAACTCAAAAGTCAAAAGCAATGCTCTTTTAGACTCATGTTTATATAGACTTTTTTTCATGAAATTAGCTCAGGAATACGCCCTTCAATGTACTTACGCAATTAGGAAATACCCTGTATATAAGGATTACGTAAAACGATAAGAGATCAATATTTTGGATAAATGCGAAAAAAATTCTGATATGTTTAAGTCGAGGTTTAAATCATATTTAATTGGTAAATAATTAATATGCTCTACTTTCAACTCCTCAAAGAAATACCTCCACTCACTGGTCACCGTGTATATTTTCACATAAATACATTTTATCAAATCAACACTTCTTATAAAGACTATCTGTTAAATCATGTAATATGGTCCATAAATCATGTTCCTCCAAGAAATCATCACATATCGCTTGAACCAATATAAGCAGCTCATAGATCAAAAACATCCCCAAAGCATTTTATAAATATTAGAAGGCATTCCGACCGCCCCTGAAGGTGGTCAGCGTGAATTATGATCCCATAGTGACCGCCGCTGGCCGTGCCGCCCGCTGCTGCCAGATTTGACCGATAAATCATCGCCCTGTATCTTTTACCCACACTCTTTGACAAAATGCTTTTATTTGACAAATCTTACACAATGTCGACACTGCTTCTTTGTTTTCTTATTATCACCCTAGGGGAAAATTATAATCAAGAACGACAGTAGTCCTACTTTCGAAAACATGACTTGAGTTAATGTATTGATTTTGGAATTGCCTGTAGACCCTTTGAAAATATTGTGACATAAACTCTGAACGAAGATGAACATCACTTACTCCTCCATACCTGAAAAGACATTGTTATAACAATATTAGCATCAATAATTTAAATTTTTTGAAAAGTCAAAGTAATATGAAAAAAATGGTTTTAAATATAACCAGCTCAAAAGACTATTTTACTCTGAGCCTCTTACCAGCAGATGCAATTGTATCTTCTGCATTATGACTTTCGAAACACCTCGTACGCGAGCGTGCTTCTAAGTGCTTTTTATGGCATAGTGAAAATGAGTCAATTGTATGATAACTCATCCAATATCCAGCAGTAGTTTATGATTACACTATCAAAAATATTATCAAGTGTACTGTTGTAGGATTTCAGAATTACTGAGAATTCGTTCATTTAGCAAAAAATAATTTGAGAAAGATCTTTGCGAATAAAAAAAAGGTAGATTTGAAAATCGTTTTTTTTTTGTAGGGACCACACATATAGGGTGGGCCATTCAAAACGAAACAAGGCCTGTATGTCATTTATAGTTCTCTTAGAAAAAAATCGCTCGGAACGACATCCTTCTTTTCATAATGTCTCAATTGATGAACCTCTATTCATTTGAACTGTGACATATTTTTCGTATAGTTCTTTTTTGAATCGTTATTTTATCAACAGAATAAAATATCATATTTGAATAAATCAAATATAATTTTTTTCAAATTTTGTCAATGGATAACTGTAACCCAAACGCATTTCAATAACCATAATGTCGTAGAGCAAAGGGTACGCTTGTACACGTCCTTCTCGGCAGTCCGTACTGTTATTCGGCACTGACCAATGAGAGCCGTTTTTTATTGTGTATATTGCCAGTAGAATGTGCGTTGAGCTTCTAAATGCTACCGGGAGAAAACAATAATTGTTATTGTTGAATCAAAGTAAAATCTTCACATCTGCTTCTACATTTTATATTGCAGTTGAGTATACAAAACAACAAGATCAATATTTTTAGCGGTAATTATGAAAACATAGGTTCATTCTATTTCATAAACAAATATAAGCCGCAATTCTTGTCAAAAGTCTATCCCAACAAAGAATCGACTAAATTAATGCCTTTGAGACTACACATCTTAAACGAGCTTGGTGAATAATTGAAAGAGATTAAAATCTTGAATGTTTAGTTTAATCCGATTATCAGGTTTAAAATAAGCTGGCGGTCTCTAATACTTGTATGTGTATGTTTAAAGTAGTTTTCGTACTCCGTAGATATATTAAACAAGGACATTAAGCTTATTGATTTTCCAACTTTTGACAATAAAGATATGAACTTCAGTGATCTCCAGGGTCGGCATTTTTGAGGTTTTGACCATAGAAGTACTTGTTGCTCGATTGTGTATATTGTTTGAACAGCAGCATTTGGGGTCATTATTGAGTGAATTGGATGTAAAGGTTCTTGTTTCTATTTGAAGCAGTTAATGAAGACATTGTTTCTGCTTGCTCTCTGTTTAACAAAAACAAGCTTGTATATTGGAAAGTTATTTGAGAATATTTTTTGAGCAATCTTTCTGGATTCTTGTAGGTTTTTTCAAAATGGACTGCGATCTTTTTTATTATGTAACAAATGGGACGGAAGTAGAACCTTAAACATGTATAATTGTCGATCAAAATGCAGGGTGCCACAAATTCGTATATGCATGAGGATCTCAGTTATTATAAGAGACACACGTTCGTTCAAATAAAAGCAAACTGGCGCATTTCTATACTCAACAAAATGTCATTTTAAAATTAAAAATTGGTTGAACCTACAACATACATATGGAAATAAAATATATAGAAAAAAATTTAATTAGTTTCATCCGAGCAAGTCTTCAAAAATATTGCCAGGACAATATTAAAAATTATAATGATTGAAAATATTGAAGTTTTTATCTATTCACCTTATTGCCTTCAAGAAGTCAAAAGGTACCTAACTAAAAATAAAATAAAAAATCCAGGGCCATATTTAAAAAATGATGATGGCCGCTCGAAGACGAAACGTCAGATTTTCAATTTGATACCATCATGTTCTATTCGAGGTAGAGTGGCAATGACTAAGTGTGATCGGTTTTGTAAAATCTTTTCAAATTATCTCAGGAAATAATAAACACGTTCTTGCAAAAATTCGACTTTTTGGAATATCTTCGGAAGAAGTCGGAATTTTTGACATTTTATTGAGTATTAAAACTCGAAAATTTGCCTCCATTTGAATTGACCCTGTATCTTTTATGATAACGGAGATCCCCATGCATACACTCGAATTTGTGGCACCCTGTATTATATTATATGACCTCCCATTCTAAAAAGTTTTTTGAAACAGTTGCTTGATTTATACTATTTTGTTTTAATTTGGTGATATCATTTAAACAGGGTGTCCCAAAAGCTGTCCACAGTACTCAACTTGAAAATTTCAAATAGAACACCCTGTATTTTATTTCATTTTCAGATTCTATGTTAAATTTTAAGTCATATCTGTACAAGACAGGGTATATAAGGTAGATCTATCTTATCTTTTGTCGTTTCCGAGTTTTGTGAAAAATACAAATTTCAAGATTCGCATTTTGATAAGTATATTAACAAAGAAGATGACTTCATAGCTTTAGTTTCCCTCATACAATATGCCCAATAAAGGTTCATAGTTAAATAAAAATATGGCAAATTAGACATGCATGCATGGAGATTCGTTTAACAGTTTTAAATTTATTTGTCTTACTGGTAAAATTTTTAACAGAACATAGTTTATTCTACAAAAATTGTCCAAAATGTCCACCATTTTGTTCAAAATATAAATTTATTTGCGTCTGATATTCTTATCCAGAGATCTTGGAACACCATTATTATTTTCCGTGTTTAGGTTTGTGATCTTATTTCTAAAATTATTTTTTATTGTTTTGGTGAACTCATTATTATCAATTAATCAATTGATTCGGCTTCTTCGACATAATAATTTTCAATAAAACCTGACAAAATAACTAAAAAGTGCTTTACTTATGATCAAAATTCTTTTGCACACCCTGTATACTCAAAATATTGCTAAGTATCCAATAAGTCATGAGAAAGACAGCTAAACAATAGATCTATGCCATAATATTGTCAGTTGTAAACTTGGAATAGCAGAACAGACATTCAATGCCCTTGGTGTCGTAATTTTGAAAAAAAGTCGATATTTCAAAACCGAAAGTAGATATCAAAAAAAATCCAAAAATGTCCCGAGGTTTGGACGTAACAAGCACTTGGGCATATCGGAAAAAAGCTCCAAAAATCTCTGTGGAAATTGGGAAACAGTAAAGAAAAAGAAAATTTACAGTACTTTTTTTACCACCCTGTATAAAAGAAGTTTTTGAGACATTGATTTTTTGAACCATCCGCAGTAACCGCAAAGAAATGCTCTGTATCGTGGTGCACACCGCATATTTTTTCATCGATTCGTTAAAAAATTATGAGTGTCCAAACATATAGGCGAAAATTTCGAGTGTTCCGTTTTTTTTGTTGAGTAGTTTATGTTACCCTCGTTAATATGTTATCATAAAATATAGACCCGACCATTATTCCACACCAAATTTAAATTTGGTTAACTTTCCTTTTTCTATGATGTTTGCTTACCCATTCGGCCTACTGTGAGCCCCGGATGTAGAAAATGATGACGCAACAGTCGCTTATTTTGAGACTTTGACTTTGAGTTTTCCAACCCGGTATTTCCTGAACCAAGTCTCTTGAAGTTATGGACGCTTTTCTTGAAGTCCATAATACGTGGTTAAAGAAAACTGTATTTTCAACCGATCTTCTAAACATCTGACATTTTTCTGTTTTTGAATGTCTGTAAGTTCTTGAACAGCCAAAATTTTATATGGCTTGTGAGAATACTTCTTCAAAGTTCTTTGAATTTTGAAATAACTTTTTGCCAGAACATTTGCTGCCGTACGCAACTCAAGCAGTTTATATAATATTTTGTAAAAGGGGTAATGTGTTCGTATGAATTGACTATTTTCTCCAAGCAATTACTTTCATAGAAAAGCCAAATCTCCAATTTAGCGTCATTTCCAATGACATGTCATACACTTTTTTTGAGAGAATGTGAATTTTGCAGCTGCCTATAAATAATCAAAAAACTGTTGAGGCTTCGGGATATGATTGTAAATATTCTCTTCTCGCTGCTTTTTTGGTCTTATCATTTTTTAAATCAAGGAAAACAATTTCTACTTTTTTTGCCTCACTGTAGACCATATTGTTGATTAAATAATGAGATAAATATACACTCATGGACAAAAACGAAGAAGAAGCCTAAAATTTGAGAAAACTTTGATCCTGCATCAGTTACCAAAGAACTGATAGTGTATTTAAAAACTTCAAGCCATTTGTCAGTTTGCGTGTATCATGTCCTATATCAAAGTATCAGCGTTTTTGAAATATTTTGGTTTTAAGTCAAAAATGACGTTCGTAGGCTCCTATTTAAATATAGGCGAGTTTGTATAAGATTGTCTATTCAAAAAATTCTTGTTTTTGCTATTTTTTTTTTATTTTTGAAAGGACAATCTTATACAAACCCACCTTTATTTTCAATGATTGATATAAGATCAAATGATAAAAATTGGGGGTCTTCATTTCAAAAAAGTGATTTTTGGCATTTAATTTTCTTAATATAAATCTTGGCCTTATCTTTTGGCTGTCACTACTATGTCAAAACATGCAGATCGTCTTCACATAATGTCGTGTGTCCAAATTTCGTCGGCATATATTAAATGGTTCAAAAGTTTAAAGGGGGGTACCTTTCAGAGCCGCACTGTATAGCATAACAATCCTAGAATAGTTGTTTTCCATAAAACGTTACTCCAGTGGTTTTTTTTTTGAATCGCAATTCTAAACCGAATAGAAGAATTAATTTCTATTGTACAGCCCGTATAGTTTGGCCTAATACGCAATAAAACATGCAAAACCATTGTCAATGAAGATTAACGTCTTAAAAATGCGGAAGACATTTCACGATTACCTGGGTTGACGGTATGATTTTAACCAGCTTTCCGCATTTTTAGAGCGTTTTTCTCCATTGTGAACGGTTTGCATATTTTGTTGCCTATTGGACAAATTATACGGGATCCACTTTATATCGACCATAAGAACAAACCTATCTGGGCATCCATGTCAAAAAAAGGTTTCCAAAAAGTCTCAGATAGCTCATTTTGCATTTTATTCGTCTGTTCATAGTGAGTAGATTTTAATTTGTTTGTGTGAGATGCGAGGTTTGTGTAACGTGACGGCAGTGCCATGTCTTCCGATCAACCACCAAATTACAATGATACATTTTTTGAAGAATTGATTTACTTGAAAGACTAATTAAAAGTAGATAGAAACATTTTTGCAGATTTTATTAAATATTGTATCGATTTTATATTTCAAGACCAAGACCAAGACGAGACTCTTGTGGTAGAGTCTTGGTCTTGGTCTTGGTCTTGGTCTTGAACGTCAAGTCTTGGTCTTGGTCTTGCGAAGATATTCAGGTCTTGGTCTTGGTCTTGGTCTCGGTCTTGTCACCAAGACCAAGACAAGACCAAGACAAGACCAAGACAAGACCAAGACTAGTCTTGTGGTCTCGCGAAGCCCTAGTCGTGCATAGGAGTTTGGGAAAAAATCCTTTAGAGAAAATTGTCCAAGAGAAATTGCTGTAAATGTTTTTAAAATTCATATATTCACCGCTAAGGGGCGTAATTTCTTTGTTCGATTAAAAAAAGGATTGCTCTTTGAGATTTTGCAATATAATTCTAGAAATAAAAGCGCTCACGTAAATGACACCACAATGATTCATCTTTTTGATCTATGACTTTTTATCGTAAGTTGTGAAATAATAACGCGTCAGAGATATCATCAAAAAAAGTTACTGGAAAAAGTCGTTCTAGATTGTAGTTTTTTTTCACTCATAATCTCCCTAGAGCTCGAATTATTTCCGGAAATTTTGTCGAGTTGCGTATTTTTTGAAAATGTTCTTGAAAAATTCGCAACAAGAACAAATTTCCGGATTTTTAATTCGAGCTCTAGGGAGATTCGGCAAGAAAATTTCATGCCAAAACTGATCATTGGAAAAAATATAACCCAGGACTCACCTCGCATTTAGTGGAAGAAACCAACGGCTCCTTACTCTACTCGCCATTGAGGAAGAAAGAAGGGAATCAGGTTTTTTTAAAACATTTGGAAGTTATATTCAATCTTGTCCATAATTGATAACATTGCAACTTTGTATTGGAAGTTGAAAATAAATCATTTATCAAAAATATTTGTCAGTGTTTTTAACAGCTGTCAAGCACTCGCGGCTGGATGTAGCTCCCATGCACCAACCACAGTGTTGCCGTTTGCCTTATCTCTGTCTGTGAATGTTGGGTTGGGTTGGGATTGTTAGGGAGAGTGGGGACGGCAATACTGTAATCATATGGGAGCTACATCCAGATGCAAACCCAGGGAGATTTCCACTTATTAATCTTTCAGTCACGTGATTATGAGCAGGGTGATTTCCGATAAAATTAGGTTGTTGCCATAGCAACATAATAAAATGCAAGTCTATGATTGGTTAGAATTGACTGGTAGAAAATTTTTAAGAGAAATTTCATTCCTTCTTCAATATTTTTGTTGATTTACGATCTAATTTTTTCGTTTGACACAATATAAATCCGATAAAAACTAAAAAAAAATTCTTTTTTTTTCAAAATAAAAATTGGATATTTTCTTTGGAACTAGGTAACCAGGGTAAGAATACAATTACGAACAACTTTTTCCTGTAACTTCATTTGATAACTGCAACGCGAAGGAAAATATCGTGAATTGGCTTTCTTTGCGAAGACGCATACTAGGCGAGGTTCGAAAAACAGATTTTTGTTAAATATCATAGTTAGTAGAGCTCATCAGTCGGTATGACTGTACAAACCCCGACTTCTTCAAATAAAGAAAATCCAGGGATATATTCATCTTATCTGCGACACACTGAATAACTTTCCGGCCAGGTGGATCGTACGTTTAAAACGTAGGTCTCCATGCAGTTGAAATCTTGTTTATACCCAGCCGGCAGGACTGGTCCAAAAACGTTAATCAACCTGATTACCATTTACGCTAAGAGAAAATTGTTGAAACTTGATCAACCCCAAGGCAGAAAGGTTCAAATTGAAACTAGTTTAACCACCTGTATGCCATGTCCAAAACACTCTCGCTAGAAGAAAAATGTGTTTCTGATTCATTTTTTCCGCTGGGAGGAGCGTACTTCAGTTAAATGTCGTTTAATCCCAGGGCATTAAACCGTCTAAAAGCCATTTTCAAAACACTATCGCTAGAAGAAGAAAGTGTTTGTATTTTTTTTTCCGCTGGGAGCAGCGTACTCCAGTTAAAACTCGTTGAACCCCAGGACAGGAGGGGTTCAAACAGCTAGAAGACCAAACTTCAAGTTATATGGTATTTTTAAAATCTATGCGAAGAGCTCATTCACTTCAGCTCATAATATACCTCTTGAAGATAATATACACACTCGTTCCGCTGTGCTGTATGTACACCATTGTTGCGGTCGTAAGAATCTCCGAAATATCCATTCAATAAGTTCGTCGCCTTTATTTGAAAATTCCTCAATTTTTTTCCGAAACGTAGTGAAAGCTGCTCTCATCTTCATAAGGGAAATTGAGAGTATTGTATCTCTCATGAGATTCTTCATCATTTGGGAGCTCATTCGATTATACTACCCGTCCTATCTGAGCTCAAAAATCCATGATTGTTGGATCTGGACGGCCATAAAATAGGAACAGCATTGGCAATACATTTTTCTTTTGTGTTTGTAATTTTCAAAGTAAATACATTTCTGACTATAAGAATAAGGAACGGCATTTCTCTATCTTCAACATGTGCCATCATAAATATGTTTTCGTCTTTGAGTGAATCGATTTTCCATAATATATTTTGTTTAGATAATCTAGGTATAAGATATTCCTTCACTTGGATACTCAACCAACAACCACGGTTTTTCTCAAAAATACTTTGAAATGTATACAAATCTCGAATTGATCAGCGGACGAATTAATTACATCATCAAATGTACAAGAGTACCTACACGGTGAAGATTATTCAGGATTTTTTTAGAAAATTTAATAAATGGAGGCGAATTCCGTCATTTCAAATATCACCTGATATCAAATTACTCCATATGCGTTACCATTTGAAAGAAAATGTATCCAGTCACGGTTCCAACAAGAATAAATCAACTTCAACGAGCGTTTCCGAAAATCTTCAAGTCATCACGGTAATTAGTGCGTACGCGCCAAGCCAAGTACCCTGGAAATCTTTAACAATACAATTCTCAACCAACTAAATTTCAATATGATTAACGATAGGCGTTAATTATCGTTGACCCATGACCAGTAGGCTGTAAAGACTCTTTATGGCTTCACGCAAAAGTGCCTTCGAGCCGGAAGGGGGCAAATATGCGTAAGTTGCCTATTCTTTGTAAATTTCCAGAAAAGTTTTTAAAGGGTCCACTTCTATCCTGACGAGATGCTTGATGATATGACTAGGAACTGTTAGTTTGAGTGCGACTATTCTATTTCTACGAATAACTTTGGTTCTTTGGCAGTTATGTCGAGATTGATGGATAAATAGCTAGATAGTTGCTTACAACATGGAAATTTTTTGACATTCAAATCTCGATATTCTCGAAACAGAAAGAGATATCGAGTTGCGCTCTTCGGGAGGCCCTTGACTAATTCTTTGAGAACACGTGAATGGTTGGAGAGGTGTATTTCTTCTATTCATCCACCTTTAATACAGGGTGCACAAAAGAAATCATGTTTTTCTTATCAAAGTGTAGTGCTGATCCTTAAAATTTTTCTATACACATTTTGAATTTTTGAACTATCCTTTTTTTGTTATTTAATTTTTTCTTTTTCTCCACACTGTTGCATAGAGTGAATTATTTTGGACAAGAGAAACGATTTAGGCACACATTAAGCGTTATTGACTCCAGTGGCGTGCAGTAAAAATTTTCAAGCACTTCTAACCAAACCAAAAAAAAGCTATTGTTGTTACGGCACTGAATACAAATCCCCAGAGTGAAGACTTGTAACTTCGATTTGCTCATTAATCTAATAATTTGCATTTACAGTAGTACAGTTTAAAAATTTGGTTGAAATTACATCATATTTGAGTAGCAAATTTCCACTGCACGCCACTGGAGTCAATAACGTTAAATGTGTGCCTGAATCTTTTCTCTGGTTCAAAATCAATCTACCCTATGCAAAAGTGTGGGAAAAAATACCGATTCTCGAGAGAAACCTTGAAAAAGTATTTTTTTAAGGGATAAACTACACACTTTTTTATAAATTCAATAAATTGAGCTATAGCCAACTTTTCAACAATTTAAGAGATAACTTTTCTCAGGATAGTTCAAGGATTCAAAATATGGATAGAAAAACATACTTTCAAGATTAAAAAGTCGAAAACTGGAATAGCACCATACTTTGCTAAAAAAAAACATAACTTTCTTTGTACACCCTGTATAGCTGGATAAATAGAAGAAATACACTTTTTCAACCATGTACCATGTACGTGTTGGTCAAGGAACTCCCGAGAACTGCAACTCGATATCTCTTTCCGTTAAATTATCGATATTTGAATTTGGGTAAAATATGTGATGTTGCAAACCAACTGTCCAATACAGCCAATACTATATTATTATTTTATTCAGGCATAAACGTTTAAATTCTGAATAGGTACGGACGCTGTCATAAGCTTTGGAGCTGAATACTTCATCGAAAAAAATCGCTGCAGAACTATTTTTCAATTACAAAATATTGACTCGGTGCACTTCATGTGTGTAATGAATATACGCTCCTCACAAAAAGTATCGCATGAATGTATTCTGACCACAGCTTCTTATTATTACCTTCTAAAACTCTTCGAAGATGTCAGGAAATGAAACTTGAGAGTGTTTATCAGTAGTTTATTTCATGGAAATTGAAACCAAAGTTTGACAGGCAAAAATGATGAAAATACTTACCAATAATCAAGTATTCAACAAAAACAAAAAAAATATACGTAAAAAAAACAGAACACCCAGTATTTATGAATTTATTTTAAAGAATTTCTAGAAATCAATTTGTTTATGTTGGGATAAAAAACGATCAGTTTTTTAACCATATCGGTATACGGTGCATGGTTTTTGAGTTATCGTCTGTTCTAACAAAAAAAAGTAGTTACGCGATAATGGTGTTTTGTAGCTACATTTTAAATCTGACCGTCATAGAGTCGTTGTGAAGAACTACCTTAATTTGTTGATCATGCCTAGAGTGAGAAGTGGAGAAAATTTTCATTAGCTTAGCGAGTTAGATAGGGGTCGAATCGTGGGCTTACGCGAGGCTGGTTTGTCCTTTTAGTCTAAGAGCCAGCGACACTGGACCTTTTGTCATAAGGGATGTGGAAAAAAAAGTTTCAGGAAGTAGTTAGTACGGGGGAAATACAAAACAACCATGTCTGCCAGGCATATCCTGTGCTTAATTAATCGAATTAATTAATGAAATATTAAAAAATCAGAAAAATTTCGTCATCGGGGATGTTGAAAATTACTACATGGCATTGTTGATAATGACGAGTACATCAAAATATATGTCTGCCAGCCAAAAGCCTGACACATGTTGGCCAGGATCAAAAGGGCTGTTTTATGAATGAAAGTTTTGTCATTGGGGATGCAGATGATCTCTTTTTTGAATGAAGCTTCAAGTCTCCTCAACAATAACAAATATGTCTGCCATGAAGTTTCCCGTGCCAACATCATTTTGGCCAGGCCTCTTCTATTTTTGTCCTTGTATTGAGGTTTATCCGCTTTATCAGAAAAATCGTTCCAACCTACATAATAAACGTTATAATTCAAAATTTTCTTTTCCAATGAATAAATAAATGATTATTTTTTATTTTTTGGATTATTTTGATTTTTTGAATCCTATCTTTTTGGTCTTTATATCTCGTGGACTAAAATCATCTGTGGTCACAAACATTATTCCATTTTCAGCCAAATTATTCAAGTTTTGATCAAAGATTTTGGAGAGAAGTAGGAATTCATCTGATTTGCGGAATGCCTTTTTTAATTAAAATAATCAATACCCACATAATAATATACAGGGTTATTCACGTTATTCAACAAGAAACATAATGGCCGAAGTATCTGATTCCAAGGACATTAAATACATTCTTTTGGAAAAATGTCAAAATGTTTCGAAAAAAATTGACAGTTGACAGAAACTTCTATTCAAATGACAGATTTACTCTTGAAAAGTTTAGATAGGAAAGTGCAGACCGTTTGTCTTTACCTTAACCGTTTGAGTTTTAAAGCATGTCAAAGGTGCAAAAATGACATTTTTAAAACGCGATATTTCGATAATTGAATTTGGGAACATTAGTTGTATCACAACTTTTGTCCAAAATTGAAGGAAGAATTGAAATATCAATTGATAAATAGGAGGCTCCATTTAAACAAATACAACTTTGATACGTTTCATGTTTTGGGGACACCTTGCATAACATGAAAATATTTTTAAAATGTAGCCTTGAAGGGTCCCTATCCATCCAGAAAAAAAACTTTTTTGAAATCAGATACTTCAGTCATAATGTTTCGTGTCGACTAACGTGAAAATCCCTGTAGATTATGTAGGTTTTTATAATTTTAATTGACTTGAGACTTTCCGCAAATCAGACGTTTCAGTTGAATACCTACTTCTTTCCAAAATCTTTGATCAAAACTTGAATAATTTGGCTAAAAATGGAATAATGCAGATTCTAGGCGTACCGATGAGCTGTGTTACAGCGAAACGCGTCTACGGATGGATCTGTGGGAAAGAAATACATATCTTTCGCAACCCTTAGCCTTCAAGGCTCTTGGTAGAAAGGTACGATTCAAAAAAAAAAACAAAAAAAATCAAGTGTGCCGGTGCACACAGCAGCAGAGACTGCACTCTCGAGAGACTCGCTAGCGGTTAACGCAACGCGAGCTGCGTGGTTGGCGGGGGGAAAGGCCACCCCGCAAGCTGGCGTTGCTGCTCATCGTACATGGGCAGAACGAACCCCAAAAATGGGGAAGAGAAGACAAAAGCATACGCTTTTTGGTCAAAGAGAGCCCAAGCTGCGTTTGAGTCTCGCGTCGACTCAGAAGTCAAGAAAAGAGTGCAAGCCCTCCAGGCTGCACCAAAAGTCAACTAGACAGCGGTCTAGAGTTCACCGCAGCGAGAACGGGGTTAGGACAAACACGTCGAAACCGTGTATCCACCTCTGGTAGTGGCTCCAGATTTTTACCCCTTTCTATTCTAACCACTATTGCGGAGACACACGGGTAGGACAAGTTTTGCCGCGATGCATTACCCCACACTACGGACCATAGAGTGTCTGGTTTTAGATTCCTCACCTAGGGGCCGGAACCCCTGAACAAAAAAAAAATAAAATAATCCTGAAAATAAAAATTAATCATCTATTTATTCATTGGAAAAGAAAATTTCAAATCATAACGTTTATTATGTAAGTTGGAAAGAAAGACCTTTATACACGGATAAAAATCGAAGGGGCCAGGCCGACATGATGCTGGCACAGAAAACTGCTTGGCAGACATATTTTCTGTTGTTCAGGAGACTTTGCGCCCAATAAACACACGAACGTGAATTAAACGTTTTAAAAAGTGCTGACACCATTAGAAAAATGGGTTGATATAATACGTACATTCAACTTCAAAATGTCGCGGGATCCAACGTCGTGCATAACCAAATTGTCAACGTTTTATTGTCGTGAGAACAAAACCAAATTTTAATGTTTTTCATTCAATGTTCTACATACCCAAATTGTCAACGTTTGATTCTGGTATAAATGAGACCAGAATTTAACGTTTTTGCCACACTGACTTAAAACGTTGGATATAAACTATTTCTCAATCATCACTTTTTATTTATTGCCATGGTTCTTCGTCGTCATTGCGGTTGGTGAATAAATATTCGGATATTATGCGACCTGTCACATCGCACACTCCAAGCCCGAACCACCGATGATGTTAGTCACTAGTTAGTCCTCGGATCTATATGTAGAAAATTAAGTATTTTAAACGTGAAATTGAAAACATTTCAAAACATGTCCCCTCACCAGAAATTGATCAACATAAGGATCCGCTTCCAATCTTGAATTCACATTAATATAAAATATAATATCATGATTCGATACAATAAACAGAATTGAACCATAACCATGGTAGAATATATATACCTAGACTATATCTAAGAAAAAATAAACTCCACTCTTGAACAATCAATATGTCGTCTCTTACTGATGGAAGCTATCATACGACTGGTTTGCCGGATAGTGAGAATGGTCTTGAGCGTGGTTTCAAGTACACGTTTGAGAAACATTCAAATAAACGTTTTAAAAACGTGTGTGGCAAATTACTTTACTCAAACGATGAAACGTTTATTGGACATATCATTATACGGAAGGAGCACCCAGTTTCTCATCGATGAAAGTTGTACGTTAAAACAATGTTTCAGAAAGTTGTTAGATGTCTGAGTTTTTTTAACGTTACCGCAACGTGGAAAACCACATCTTCATGGTTTATCATCTCGAAATAACGTTGTCTATGACCGTTGTTTCTTCAACCATGATGAATTGGTTTATTTTTTGACGTATAACCAATTATCAACCAATGATACGTAGAATAAACGTTATAAAAACGTACGTGTGTTTATTGGCCAAGCTTCATAAAAAAAAATCATCCACAACAGCCCTTTTGATCCTGGCGACATGTGTTTGGCACAGACTTTTGGCTGGCAGACAAATATTTTTTTGATGTACTCGTCACTAACAATAATGCCATATAGTTATTTTCAAAATCCCCGATGTTTTCTTTTTTTTAATATTACATTAAATATCCCCGATGACGAAACTTTTCTGTTTCTTGAATATTTCTTTAATTAATTCAATTAATAAAGCACAGGATATGCCTGGCAGACATGGTTGTTTTCTACTTTCCCCCTCTACAAACTACTTCCTGAAACTTTTTTTTTCACATCCCTTATGACAAAGGGTGGTTTTTTGTTGAGGATGGAAGCAGGAAGGCCGTACACGAAGAGCCAAGACGTGTCAGAAGACCGACCCCATTTCAAGATCGCCGCCTTAGGCTGTGTGTTCTACGGGAACGCTTCACGTCCACAGGGTCACTTGCGGGCAGGCCAATTCAAATGCGAACTGTTCTTCGCCGGATTAGAAGTTTTGGACTTACTTCATACCGTCCTCAGTTTGTCCTACCTCTCACTCCTAGGCACCGAAGTGATCGACTATGGCTTGGTGCAGAGAACTTGTGAACTTGGACCTTGCATGAAATAACATCATCTCTACTCATGAATCCAGATTCTGTTTGGGCATGCATGGTTGCCGTGCAAGGTTGAGATGAGACGGCGGCGGGGTGAAAGAGGAGATCCTCAATTTTTTGTAAAAAGGCATGTGCACCATACTATCAGAAATATGGTATGGGGGGCTATGGCTTATGGAAGTAGGTCACCTCTGGTATTCAACAGAGGCAACATGACCGCCGCGCCATGCGTTACATCCAGGAGGTGGTGGAACCTCATGTTCTGCTTTATATTTGGACTCTTCCCTCCCAACCCCCTTCACGCACGACCACATGTAGCCAGAATCACAATGGCCTTTATTTTTCTTAAAATTGATGGAATTTATGCGACAGAGAACTAATTTTATTATTTTATTAGTAATTTTAGTATCATGTCCATTTTAACATGAAATGGGTTTTATTCCGCAACGGTATTTTTTTCCAATTCACGTCAAAATGTTCAGAATAAATATACAGAATACGACCCCTCGTCCCATCTAGAAACTTTGAGGTAGTAAATTTGGGGGTTAGGAGGTTGAACAAGCCCCACCCTATTTTTCGTAGAAAACCATCCTTCTCAATAAATTTGTTGACGTGTTTCGGCGAATTTCACAAATCTGTCTAGTTTCACAGATAACGTGGGTGGTTAGTTCTCGAATGAACACCCTGTATAACAATGGAAATTTGTACTGATTACTGATTACTGAAGTACAGGCGCTACGAGTTTCGGGCTGTTGGCCCCGACATCGCAGCCTCTAGTTGGGCTTATTGTATCTTCTCTGTGCCTGTCTCTCAGTCGAAGAGCTCCATTGCCCGAATAAGGTTTATGACTCGTTCTACAGTTTCCCTGTCCGTCCTTTGAGGAGTGGTTGTGAATTCCCCATTATCTCTTCTCCAGTACGCCAGCGCTTCACATTCGAATACAATGTGGGAGGCTGTTTCCTCCTCCTCGTTGCACAGCCGACATATGGGTTCCTCGTTGAAAAGACCCATGATATGCATGTGTTTCCTTAGAGTGCAGTGTCCAGTTAATATACCTGTTACTTTCCTTAGCTGATTCCTGCTGAGTTGCAGTAGGCTTCCAGAGAATGATGATTCGATCTCGTCTGCCATCATTAATTTACTGTGTTTCAGACCTGGTGATTGGCACCATCTAGCTTTCTGTTTTTTTTTGGACCAACAGTTTAGCCAACCTCTCACAGAGGATTTTGTAATACCAATAGCAGGTTCTGGACCCAGAAGTGGTGTGTTTGCAGCTTTGCGTGCTAGTAGATTCGCCCGCTCGTTCCCAGCTATCCCTGAGTGTCCTGGTATCCATCCAAGAGTAACATCGTTAGATACTCCCAGTGTGACAAGGTTTTGCTGACAGTCCATGACTTGTTTGGATTTGGTTTCCCGACAGGAGATGGTTTTGATTGCGGCTTGGCTGTCACTAAGGATAAGGATTTTCCTTCCTCTGTAGCCTCTCCTGAGATTTTCTTGCACGCATACGTTTATTGCATGTACTTCTGCCTGGAAAACTGTAGCGTACATCCCGAGTGGTTCACATGTTTCCCACTTTGGATTTTCACCTAAGATTCCGGCACCAGTTCCCCGGCTTGTTTTGGAGCCGTCTGTGTACCATATTGCCCCATTAGCCATCCGGAGTTGTTTCACCGTTTCCTCTTCCCATATTAGCTCTGTCTTAGGAGACGTGCTAAAGTTGATATTTTTCAACATGATATCACTCCTCATTGTTACTAAGTGGTTCGTGACTGTGCTGGTTATCTTAGTGTGTCCTTGGGAGTTTGAGTGGCTCCAGTTCCCGGTGTTGCTAAGTCTATATGCTCCCATTCTTGCTTCCATTTTGATATAGATATCTAAAGGAGGTAGGTTAAGCATGGCCTCCATGGCAAGTGTTGGAGTGGTTTTCATGGCTCCCGTTACACAGAGACATGCTAGCCTCTGAACTTTTGCAAGTTCCGTGGCTGCTTGTCGCTGCTCGATTTTCGGCCACCAGACAACAGAGCTATAAGCAAGGGTGGGTCTTACCACGGTACAGTAGAGCCATTGTACCATGCGCGGATTTATGCCCCAATTCTTTCCTATCGCTCTTTTTGTTGCCATTATTGTGGCTTTACCTCGATTCACTATTTTCTGTAGGTGTGAATTCCATGTGAGTTTGTCATCCAGGATGATGCCTAGGTATTTGACTTCTCTTACCACCTGCAGTTCTTGTCCAAAGAACATGGGTTTGAATAATTCCGCTGTCTTCCTCTTTCTCGTAAAGCTGACCAGTGAGGTTTTCTCAGGATTGACCTTCAGGTTCACCTTCCTGCACCAATCTTCTACGATTGTCAGAGCTGTCTGCATCAGTTCTGATATTGTCTTGGTGTGTTTGCCAGTGATAAGTATTGCTACGTCATCGGCATAGCCTTGGGCGTAGAAACCTTTGCTGTTTAACTCTACCAGTAGTTCATCTGCAACTAGGTTCCAGAGGAGAGGGGACAAGACTCCACCCTGGGGGCAGCCTTTAGCTGCCTCTATAGTTACAGTTTTGTCAAGCATAGTTGCTTGAATTCTCCTACCTTTCGGCATGTTTTTTATCCACCCACAAACTGTGTCTTTAATTCCACGCCGATTGATTGCGGTGGTCATTGAATCGAAGGAGGTGTGATCAAATGCTCCTTCTATATCAAGGAATGCAGCTAGGGCAACTCCTTGGTTGTTCAGTGGTTGCTCTATTTTATGAACAAGTTCATGCAGAGCAGTTTCACATGATTTACCAGGTTGATAGGCGTTTTGGTTTTTGTGTAGTGGCCTCTCTATTAGGGAGGTCTCCCTAATGTGCCTTTCAATCACTTTCTCCATCGTTTTGAGTAGAAACGACGAGAGATTTAAAGATATCAAAGTCCACTCGTGAGAGTTTCCATATCATGGGTATGTGTCCCGTTGCCAGGCTTGCTCTGAATAGTTGGCAAAGCATCGATATGAGTTGGGCTTCGCCCTGCTGCAGGTGTGCCGGTATTATCCCATCGCATCCAGGTGCTTTGTATGGTTCGAATGAGTTTATGGCCCATTCGATTCTATTTGGTGTCACAATCTGTCGGGCTTGATCCTCTCATCCGGAGGATCTCAGGAGATAGGGAGTTGACTCCCTGTTGCGAGTTGATTATGGTCGAGTCTGGAAAGTGTGCCCTGAGTAGTGGTTGGTGGTTGGTTTCTTCGCCATTTTTCGTGTATTCTCCATTTGGTTTCTTTAGTGTTCCCATTGGTGGAAGGGGGTCTTTAGCTAGGATTCTCTGAAGGCGTGCGCCTTCCGAGGTTTTTTCGACCTCAGTGCAAAACTTCCTCCAGGAGTTCCTCTTAGCTTCCCTTACTTCTTTGTTGTATTTCGTCAGAGTATGATGGTATTCATCCCATTCACCGGTTTTCTTGGCCACATTGAAGAGTCTGCGTGTTTCCCCCTTCATCTTGTCAAGTTTCTCGTTCCACCAGGTTGTGTCCTTGCATGAAGAACGCCGGATTAGCGGACAGCTTTGATGGTATGAGTAAATTATAGCGTTTTGTAGTTGTTCTGCTACCACCTCAACATCAAATCTGTTACGCATACGTTCCTTGATCCCGCTCAACCCCGCCTCCAGCTCCTCCCGGTATTCAGTCCAGTTCGTTTTGCGTGGGTTGCGGTACATTTCTGACGGCTTGTCAATACTATTGATTTCCATCAGTATATACCTATGGTCCGACAGGGATGGTTCATCGGATACGCGCCACCGCTGGATATCGGGATTAATACGGGAGGTGGACAGAGTTACATCAATAACTTCCGACCGTATGCGGTTTGCAAAAGTAGGCTTGTTGCCCTTGTTTAGAATCTCCAAATCATGGGTTATAATAAAATCCAATAAAGACTCACCTCTTTTGTTGATATCGCTGCTCGCCCAGATGGTGTGATGCGAGTTGGCGTCCATACCTATTATACACTGTAGGTTTCTCTGCCCACAGTGATTCACTAGTTTCTCCAGGTCTTCCGATGGTGGAGGTCTGGGTGCATCGTAGGGAAGGTAAACCGAGGCTATTATGATGTCCTTCTGGGTTCCTTCCTCTTTGTAGCTTAGTTGGACGGCTACTTGATCCCTGGAATTTAGTTCTTTAATATTGAGTGCCTGCACTCCGTTTCTCACGTATATGCAAGCTCTCACGTTACCTGTTGATTGCTCCTTGTAAAAGATCTTACCTCCAGTGTTTCCTAGACCGGCTATTTTTCCCTTCGTGATCCAGGGTTCTTGGATGATGGCCAGGTCTATGTTTTTCTTTGCCAGCTGTTGGCAAAGGGCAGCAGATGCTCCCTTACTGTGCTGAAGGTTTATTTGTATTACCTTCAGCATCGGGAGCCTCCTTTTTGAGAAGTCTGAAGGTTAGCTGCATTAACCCAAAGTAGGCCCGGAGATTCCGGTTTTGCAGCTCCTTCAGAGATCTGCTGTCAAGACCGACAATGAGTGTCATGCCCTCATTGTCCGTCTTGTGGCTGATTATTCTCCAGTCCTCGGTCTTCAGCCCCATGTTCTGGGTTTTGAGGAACTGGAGAGCTTGTGCCGGTTCCTTGATTCCCGCGGATTTTGTCGGTATCCAGACAGCAGCCCTCACGACTGGCACCACTCTGTGTGCCAGGCCAATCCGAAGACTGGTTCCTTCGTAGGGGCTGAAGCCTGGAACCACCCGCAGCAGCCAAGTCTTGGCAGCTTTATTGGCGCAAGTGATATAAATCACCCCACCTCTGGAGCTGCTGTTCTTGAACTGAGGACCAGTTCCGGGTTCGCATTTGAACACTTCCCGGAGTGGAGACTGTTGTAGGCCTCTACACTGCTCCTCAGTGAAGGTTTCATCCGGATATTTCTCGGAAGTGATGGCCATTCTAAGCCCGGCTAGGGTTTCGCTGTAAGTTTCTCCAGTTGATGTACTGGGTGTTACTTCAGCATCCCCCTGCCGTGACCTTTTCTTGGCGCTTTTTTCTGGGGTTGGTGTGTTGCCCTCAGAGCGACCCCTCTTTGCAGAGGATTTGTCTGCAGGGGTCCTAGGTTTACCTGATGCTCCAGGCTCTGAGGCCCGAGCATCAGGTTTCCCAGTGTTTCCTGAGCTATTCGAAAGGGTTCTATTCCCGGGATTCCTATTTGTCCTCGGTTTACGAGGCCGTATAGGCTCTCCCTTGGCTCTAGCCCTCTGGATCGCAAGCTTCCTTCGCTGGGCTCCGGAAAGCTTTGCCATTTTGTTCAGGCTGATGTTGCCAACGCCTGAACTAATGTCAGATACACCGGCACCGGGGATTGCATCACTGCTTCCCTGGTTACCCGTGGTTGGTTCATGAGTTACATCGAGGTTTGGTTGTTCCTCGGATGCCAGAACGTGTGATTGGCCCTCCCCAAAATCCGTGGGGCCAGCGTTGGCCACCGGGGCTTCCACCCGGTCGGAACCAACGGTGAGATTGAAACTCACTTGGGGTACAAAGTCCTCAGGTTTGTCACACATCGTTCCTAGGTGCTGGTTTTGGTCCGCCCCGGGGTATTTAATTTCCCCGGTACCTCCCATATCTGGGAGGCATTCCCCTATCCGCCACCTGGGGAGGCGCCCGATAGGGGACCAGCAACCTCCACGAGAAATTTGGAAATGGAAATTTGTATGTTTGTACTCTTATAACTGAAAAACCGGAGGAAGAAGTTGAATGAAAATTTGCAGGAAATATGCCAAATGTGCCACCACACCACATTTTTAAATTGCTGGTGGATTTCATTTGGTGAAAATCTGATGCCACCATGTCCCGCCAAAAATTGGATGTGATTAATTTGGTTGTTTTATGTTGTTAGACCAAAATAACATCACAAACACTCTATTTTCAATAATTGACACAATAATAGGGATTATTGTAAACTTGAGGCTTAATTATTGAGCAGATATTAAAACAAAAATCAAATTGAATTTAGGATCAAGATTAAAAATGTTAATAGGTACTGTGTCTTCAGAGCTGCAGCTTCAAGTAAAGATCGTTTCTTGCTCTGGTATATGTATATTGTTAGAAAGATTGGTATAAAGTAGGTACATTGGCAAACCATTTATTCATCATATTTGAAAAAAAAATAGAGTTCAATTGAATAATTTTGAAAGGGATGTGAGCATAATATAAAGGTATTCATGATCAAGATCTAGTACAGATCTCATTTATTTACGTTGTATAATGACAGCACAAGTCAGAAAAGCAGGTCCGAGGTTATGTACTTGCTATTTTGATTCACCAAAGCGTTTTTTTTTGTTGTTGATTGTGGTGTTTCCACCAACAAGATGCGAAAGGTCACGTGACAGGATCAGCTGATGCAACAGTAAATTTTTGGTGGAAGTCAACACAAAACTTTGGTGGAAAAAAAACACGCCCATTTTAAGAAATTAAGATTTATTTTTAAATTTTTGATAAAAAGCACATATGTCAGCATTCACTATGATAGTGTTTTTTTCATTTGAAGTTGAGGCAAGTTCTGTTGGTACGCACAAAACATAAAGCCGCATTCACATGATTATATAAATATTTGCGTTGTGTGGTGGATGTTAATGAGAAACGGTAAGTAGAATAGTAAGTAGTATTATATTAGATGAATGTGTTAGAACATACTATTTGTAATATAAGCTTTTGTTTTAAAAAAATATTAAATCGGAAGTTTGTCATTTTATATTAACTCACAGACAGGCGACTAGAGTATAAAAATCAAAGTCACTTAGGTGTTGAAAGGATTAGGCAATTTCTCTCTCTACAACTTATTAAAATGATAAGAATCAACCAATTATTTCTGGTTAAAACGTAACACGCATCACGGCTGGTAGATGAGCAGAATGAAAGACAAGGCGAATTTATTTTTTCCGCAATATTTGCTAGTAGTTCTTTTTTTTTCTTTCTCCATTATAAACACAACTTTTCAGTTATTCCAAATATCTTCGAGAAACTTGGAATCTTTTAGTTGACAATCATGGCAACAAAAAACGGATACCTAAAATATCTAGATTGTATTATCGACGGCTTAATCTGCAAACGCGCTAACTCCACTTTTTGGAGAAAATGTTTTTTTTGCGCAATCGGCAAATTGTCAATCATTCTACAGAACGATATCTCCCAATTTTGATCAGAAAGTGTTTAAATTGCCCGCACAAAATCAAGCTAATTCCATTCATAAACATACCGCTTTGGAAACAGCGCCAACTCCTGATCAGTCAGCCATTTTGCATTGGGTTAGCTCATTTACATTAAAGAAGGTATTTTATTGAAATGGAGTTAACTTACTTTCATTTCAACATGCACAGAAAAGACGTCATTTCCATGCATTCCAATCAATAAAATGTTAAAAATAAACAGCTAACTCCCTTTTTTACGTAAAAAAAAATAATTGAATCACTTAATTTACTGTATTTCAATTTCTCTCACCATCCAAACATGGGAGGAAAAAGTTTACAATCAAAGACGAATTGCTTATACTATTTTTAAAAACTTATACAGTTTTATGTAGCTCCTGAAAAATTTGTATAAATGGAGTTAGCGCGTTTGCAGATTGAGCCGTCGTTATGTAAAATAATGTAATCAAGGTATAGACTTATTGTCGAAATGTTTTGCAACGTAATAATTGTTCATAAACATTCACTGCAATATCTCAATCGATTTGTGAGAATTCTTTACAAACAACATAAAAATGAATATATTGTTTCAAACCGCAAATAGCACATGCCAAGATCGTTTTTTTTTTTCATTAACCGCAACAAATTTACTTTTTGCATAATCTAGGGTGATTAGCTCAGTGCAAAGAGATTTCAAACTTGTTATTATTCAGTTCTACATCACAATAAATAATAGATTTGATTTGTCGTGAGCCTTTGAAATGCTATTAAAATAAATGGAATTTTATGCAGGTTACTGAAAACTCTCAAGATTAAATAGAACGGAACGATTACATTGCATGATCTTGATCTCATTCAACCAATAACGAGGCTCAAAGGTATCACGTAAAGTCATTTCTTTTATTATGTTAGGACTTATTTCAATTCTTAGTCTGCAGTTTTCGAGCTCATTTTCTAGACCAAGATTTCACGATAATGGCGATTATGTATCGACATGTGATTTTGATAAGATGAAGGATCAATAATTTTCAAGTAGGCTTGTGGCAAATAAAATCATGATGAGAATAACGAAGAAAGAGATATATTTTAGTAATTCTTATGATCTGACTTTATTTCATCTCTTTATTGAATGCTCGAATCATTTCAATGTACATACATTGCAATAGATGGTTAATCGAAAACGTTCCGGCATTAATTTTGGGCATTTAATGTCACATAAAAATAAAACAATCAGACATATCAACTTTGTTTTTGAGGGCATTTATGAGACGTAAAGTTAACCACCCAATAATTAGCACGGTATGCTTCGATTTCGGCTTTCCAAGAAATAAAAAAAAAACTAGACATGGTCCACTATCACTTTTGACGCCAGCTGAAGAAGAAATTTTGGTAAAATGAATTCTGGAATCACAAAAAAAAGGCTTTTCACGCGGAAAAGAGGATGTGAAGGAGTTTCTTGATCACAACATAGAAGATCAGTCAATCGTTACCTACGAGGAGTAAATCGCATAACATAGAGAACCAAAATGTCCAATACCTTGAGACTTGTGAGACCACTAGCTACAGTGATGATGGTAACAGCGTCTCCTCAATAAGTGTTGTTTATACCTACGACGAAGTGAGAGAACAAATAACAATTTGAATGACATCGGCAGCAAAGAAAACAACGGTTAGGTAAATGAATCCTTCAAATCTCGACTAGAAAGGCCAAAAAAAAACAAAAGGAATACCCAAAAAACAGCTTTGTGATTACATCATCAGGTTGAAAGAGGGCAGAAGCCTAAAGAGTAGGGCTTCGCATGACCAAGACCAAGACTGGCCAGTCTTGGTCTTGGTCTCGAAAAATAAATGTGGTCTTGGTCTTGATAGTCTTGATAGTCTTGAAAAAAATTTACACCGAATTTTCAAAATACTCATAACATACAGCATAACAATTCTTCAATGGATGTTTTTCATAAAACTTCAATCAGTGAATGTTTCATCAAAATCGCAGTTCTGAACCGAGGAAAAAAATTAATTCCTATTGTATAGTTTGGCCTGATAGGCAATAAAATATGCAAACAATTGTCAATGAAAAAAAAAAAGTTTCGAAAATGCGAAAGGCATACGATGTTTTCGTCACAAAAAGAAACAAGTACTCTTCCTTTTTATTTATCATTACCTGTGATGATGGTACGATTTTAACAAGCTGCACGAAATAGCAGATTATCTCTTTTCATTCAACTTCATAGCATGTGACATCAAAAACGTTCGTCTTTTGCATTTTTAGAGCGTTTTTCTTCATTGTGAATGGTTTTCAGATTTTATTGCCTATTGGGTCAAACTATACGGAATCCACTTTTCTACTAACTTTTTCAACCATAAGAACTTATCTAGGCACCCATGTCAAACAAAGGTTTCTGAAAAGCGTCACATAGCTCATTTCGCATTTCATCCGCCTATTTCCAACACGCAGATTTGGATTAGTTTGTGTGAGATGCGGGGTTTGTGTAACTGGCAACGCTGCCTTGTCTTCCGATAAACCGATTTTAGCACGTTTTGTCAATACAGTACAACTCCGATAATCCGAACTAATTATTGCATGTACCGTTCGTAGTATCGATTTGTTCGGATTATCGGCTTAATTTTTTGAACAAAACAACTTTTTAAAACAATCTAAATGACGCAAAAAACAATATAAAGTGACGACAAAAAAAATACATAAAACGCTTGAGTGTTGAGTGAATGTTCGGATTAGCGCATGTTTGGATTAAAGAGGTTGTACTGAATAAAGAATAGTTACACAATTTTTCCTCCTGAAAATGTTCTCTATACCTACTTGTATATTATTCAAAACTATGATGAATATACAAGAATAAAGAATATTTTTAATATTCAGTACCTAACACATTATTTATTTTCACGTAGGAATGTAGGTACATTACTTTGATGGTTTGAGCATTTTCTTACATTTATTTATAACTTGTTACAGAGTTCAATATTTTTTTTTGAACATTGTAATTGTTCGATTAGATGGATTATTATGATCATTTTTTTGTGATGTAAAAAAATACACATTCAGATGGTGAATTTGAAGCTTCTTATTTTTCACGGAATCTACCGAAAAATTGCCATCGAATGCACGGATATTCGTTTCAGTGATCTGGTAGCATGCACTGGTCTATACCTACTACTGTGAATTGGAAAATTCCAAAAATATATTTTCGAAAAATTGATGTACATAAAACACTTATCGAAAGTAGATAGAGACATGTGCAGATTTTAATAAGTATTGTGCAGAATTTTTCTTTTCAAGACCAAGACCAAGACGAGTTTCTCGAGGTAGAGTCTTGGTCTTGAGAAGATTTTCAGGTCTTGGTCTCGGTCTTGTCACCAAGACCAAGACAAGACCAAGACTAGTCTTGTGGTCTCGTGAAGCCCCACTAAAGAAGCTAGAGAAAAAAAGCAAAACTGGAACAGGAAAAAAATAGCAAGAAAATAGCTAGGATTGCTAAAAAAGACTAGCAAATAAACGGAAGAGAATCAAAGAGAAAGGAAATACTATTAACAAAATATTACCAATTCATGAGAAAACTGGAAAAAAGGTCAAACTCTCAGACATGAGAAAGTGGCATCCACAACTTAATCCATTGACGAAACCAAATCCTATACAACAAAAATCAACGTTCTGCCAAAGATAATGGGAAGCAGCGGAAGAGATTTGTGTAAGAAGAATATTTTTCAACAATATCCTACTGATGATGATCATTTCTTGAGCCTGGTTTTAGATGTAAAAAGTCTTTCGGGAGAAAGTTTCATTTGATATGTTTAAGGAAACAAAGCAAATATATCTCAATAATCTTGTATGCCAAACTTGTTGAAAATGAAAGTTTTGATAATTATTAGGAATAAGTTGTAGGTATATCAAAAATAAAAAAAAAAAATTGAAATAAAGAATTACCTTTCACTTATCCATGTAATGCTAATGCCTGAAATTGCACCTAATTATGCCAATAATTGGGTATAGCCAATCACTAGGAGCGCCATGCCAACGACTGGTTAAATGCAATGTTTGTATAAATAGGTATTTTTTTAGTAGAAACGTTGTTATTTATTTTACAAAAATAATTGTATACATCTCATTGAAGTTTTTTTCACCACATAGTAAGTTCAATGTTTTCAAAAATCAACTAATATTTTCAAATTAAATATTTTCCAATGAGCTCCACCTGATGATGCCAATAATTTGGTGGTTCACCCTGCAAGCAAACTCTCATCTGCAATCCCTTGGATAGGGTGAAGATCACCCCCCAAAATTCTGAATGAAAAGATGGGTCGAGTGATATCTTATTTTGAAGGATTCTCGACCCTGATCACAACTGCCGAGTTTCAAGTCCCTGATGTTATTCCTGTTAATATGACGGCTTGCGATTTTTTTTTAATTTGATTTTTTATTTAATAAATAATTAATCGCAAAAGTTGATTTCTCCAAACTGAGAGGAGATGATGAGGGATAGAAGATCTTCAAAATGAGATATTACTCGATCCTTCTCACAAGGATTTATCTTACTCTGAATTAATCCTCACTAAACTATTTTATACAGGGTGGTGGTCCGTAATGAATGCAACATAGAGAAACTGGAGATTCTTCAAGTCAAAATAATCCGACTATCCTGATATTATATTATCCGAAAGTTTATACTTACCGAGATACAGGGTGTTGAAAATTGAATTCTATTTTCGAATTTTTAAAATAACTTTAGCACAAAATTTAATTTTTGTACAAAATTTGACAACCGTGATTTTTTTTGAGGTGTAAAAACCATAATTTGGCCTGGATTTCATGTAAGACTTAGATGGAGCTATACGTACACGGTTTTTCTTTATATATTGAGACCGCCCTTATCTTTTTTATTTAGCGTTTCTGAAAAAAGTCTTTCGAATAAAAGTTTGATGATTTCAAGTAAATTTTTGAAAAAACTCTATTTCGCATATACAGGTTGCCTGAGAAAGTTTGTGCGTGGTCCAACTTTCTTATTTGAAATGAGAACCCTACTTTTTTATTTGATTTTTATATTCTCCTAAAAATTCTAAATATTTTCTATGTAGCATTCCCTATACCTAAAGTTGACGTATAAAAAGATATTGACCTCGAAAAAGTGCCTGATTACCGTGATTCTTTCAATGTCTGATAGATTTTTTGGCAGTGTCGTTAAAAATTCCTCACACAGATGAGAAAAAATGTGATATTCTTCGAGTATACTATTAAAATAACAAAAATGCATACAGGTTGATGCCACTTTGATCACCTGATTTTAGCATTTTTTATTAAATTGCAACTTTTTCGAGGTCGATATCTTTTTATACGTCAAGTAGCATTCCCTATACCTAAAATTTACAATATCTGTGATGATTTCCGACAAACTCAATGATGCTCCTATTTATTGTACAAAACATATTCCCAATCAAATGTTAATTATCCGTCGATTTGAATTTAATCACAGTTGATGATCTGGACGACTTTCGAATTAGTTCATCCAGAAGGAACGTGTTCTAAATTGTTCAGGCGCGTTCAAACTTTATGATCTCCCCCCTCAATACAGAATTAAACATTCTGTAAGATAATTGAGACTCCACTGGATTAATGGTTCATCTTATTTCCAAAATTGAAACAAGTTTTGATAAAAAATTGGAGTCTACAAGAGGAAGCTACGAAAAAAATACAAAAACCGTCTTACTATACAGGTTGTTTATTAATCGAATGCCGATACTTAAGGGTGATAATCCTTGGATGATTTTTAAACAAAAAGTTCATATGGACATAGGTCCGCAAAAGCATAGATTTTAAGATACAGGTTGTTGAAATTTAAAAAAAAAATCTTTTTTTTTATCATCACTTTGAACTACGAAAGTTTATATGTGTGGATAATATACAGGGTGTTTATCAATTAAATGCCCATACTTGAGGGTGATAATCCTTTGATGAATTTAAGATAAAAAGTTCATATGAACATAGGTCCGCAAGAGCTTAATTTTAGATACAGGGTGTTGAAATATTAAAAAATAAATGATTTTTTTATGATTACTTTGATACTATTCCAGATATCTTTTTGAAATTTGGTGGGGGGCGCCAAAAAACGTACATATTAACATTGAATGAACTTCCCCTACTAGAAATGAGGGAAAATCAATTATAAAGGAGGGGAAATACAACCAGAAAATTTTTCACCAGCGGCGCTTTGCCTGGGGCGCTTTCTGACCTATTGAAAAGGTGGCAACCCTAGCGTCGATCCTAGAGTTCGCCCCGGGTGCAGTTTTACCTTCATAAACAAAAAAAAGTTACTTCATTTCTGGAATGATAGGGTGGTTTTACTGCGTGAGCAAATTAGGCCCTAGCTCAATGCCGGATAATAGGTAGGGTAAGCGCCTCCGACTCAGAACTGAATAAGTCGGAATTCTCCCGATGTTCTCAATTACAGAAGTTATTAAGTTGAAGAAAAAACTAAGAGTTACCAAGCCGATGAGCTACATACATCCAAATAAAATACCAAACATTCAATGGATAAAAATGTATTTCTTTATCTCTGATGTCCCTAAGTGATCACTCTTCTGAACAAAAATGAATAGTCTTAAATCTAATAACGATACCAAATCCATACAGCCCTTCCTCAGTCAAGAGGACACAAGCTCAACGGTGACTCGGTTAGCTCTTGTAGACTGCCAATTAGATCGACAGGCTGCCTGCCTGGAATGTGAACCGTTGTATTGAAACCTCGATGTAGATCACTATTCGTGAATCGTGACTAACAACCCCAAAAGAAAAAAAAACCCCAAGAAAAAATACGGTTCCAATATTGACTTCTTGGTTAAATTAAAAAAAAAGTCGAATGAGATTTACGATAATAAATTTTGACAATAATAAATTCAATAGATTGAAAAAATAAATAAAGCATGTTTGATTTAAACCTCAACACATTATCACTCTTGACGGTGAATAATCAAGTCAAATGGTTAGATAAATCATGAAAATCGATAACTACTTCATATATCACTTGATAGAAAAAAAAAACATGTGAAGAAATCAGTAATACCTGAGTTCTGCAGGGTTTCTGGGTTTCTAGATACGGTGGTGTCTTTTGCCTGTGTTTTGCTGCTGGTGGTCCTTTTTGAACTGGGTGGTGATCGATTAGAACTGGTCGGTTGCAGTCCACCTTTGCGTTTCCAACAGAATCAGCAATTTTAGAATAAATAGGCTGCTGATCACCTTTGCCTCTCTACATGGAAAAAAGGAGCACGATAGAATTCATCCAGGTACTTTCCAACGATACCCGGTCAAAGATGAAATCATCAACACGCTCGCTTACCCAACGGTCGTGAAACCAAAATATCCGTATAAAACGGTTATTGCATCGCCAACAAGGTAGGAAGGAACTCAACACGATGCAATAAAAAACTAGAATAATCTTCCAAAAATCGCTAGATACGTTAAAAATCAATAGGAAACATCCAAGCTTCACAAAGACTCGTTGGAAAGTAAGTTGAAACAGTATCAAATTACCATGACCGAAATGAAGTTGGGACCAGTACCAAAACGGTAGCAAATCGGCAACAGTGTAGAAGGCAGGAATTATATTGTAAAAAAAACACACCGCCTCCACTTTTCCATTAATTAAGAAAACAAGGACAGCATCAAGAAAAGTTGTTTTGGTTCCACATAACAGTCTCCAACCAAAGGAAAGAGTAATTCCATGCAGTACATCTTACTGCAATCTAGATTGAAAATGTAACCTGTCACGCAATTAAGACAATACCAGGCGTATTGTCGAAAAAGTGGCAGGAGCCTATACAACAAGGAACCTATAACCTCAAAAGACGGCCGACTTCAGTTACTTTTGAACGTAAACAAACAACAAACAATACACATTTCCAAAAAACTGAATGTTTTTCAATAAAGAAACATGACCAGTGACCAAACTATGGCAAACGTGTTGTTAAAAGACATTGGCATGTTCTGGAAATATGACTGATGTGCTTGCTATGTCTTCAAAACATGAAAGCAACAAGTGGTTGAGTTGAGGTTGACTGTTATGATGAACCAAGAGATGATGACAAAGTAGGTAGTAGTCAGTCTTTATGCTGACTAAACCTATAAAGATTTCGAGTGATGTGAAACCTGTGAGTATTTTTGCGCACAAACTCAATAATACAGAATTAAATTCCCCAAACTCAAGAATAATGGAAACAAAAACGTAGAGCCAAAAACGACCCGTGACAAAGACTAAAACAGAAGCATTCATGAGGTTTGCGTTTTCTAGTGACCTTGATCACATACACATTATTAATGCCCGGTCTCTCAAATTAGACACATAGTGATCAATCCCATAGCTTTATATTTCTGATAACTTCATATGGGTTTCCGAACACTATCCAGCCGATAACTATTTATTCGACAACTATTGTTAGTTCAATGGGTTCAAAGCAACTCGAGGTCTCTCTGAAGACATCGTCTTGGATGGTCAATAATTCATAAAATTCATTACAAAACTACACAATAACAAAACAAATCCAAGAATCACTCTGATATTTGTCTTTTATCAGGTTCATGACAGAATGACAGGAAATAAGTTATTCACGGTTATATTCACCAAAAATATGTCTTTCAATTTTTCTCTCATCTATTCGATAATATCGTTGAGAAACCGAAATAGCTGATTATCCGATTAATAAACTTATCGAATCTTGTCTTCTTAATAAACTGGAGGTTAGAAAGATCAGCATGCCCTTAACAAAAAATCAAGATAAAATTTGTAAGTCGAATTGAATGTTTTTGACACATTTTATGAAGAACGAACAAGTCGAAATCAATCTTGATAACCAATCTGACCATGAAGAGCGTATTTAACTCCAAAGTTTGCTAAGTCGGTGAATCCTACAAAAAGAGATTATGTGGTGGATAGGCGACTTCAAGGGTGACTTGATCTCTGGGAACAATTTAAAACTTGGCGAGAAAAAAATTTATTGCGACATACGCTTAGGAAGGGTAACAAGACGTTATTGATGATGTTTTCGAAACGACATGTCTACTGAGAATAGAATTCTCTGATTCTTAAGACCCTCAAACTCAGATCAAGAAAACGAAGCTCCTTAACGATTCCAAATTGTATATTATAGAATAGCGAGAATATTGAGCATGAAAGAATATTCATTTATTTAAAAAATGTGTTGGAATTTCTTAAAAAAATATAGTTTTCACTAATCAAATCTGATTAATCCATGCTTTATTGTAAGAAATATGAAAACTTGTCTTGATCATGATTTTCTTGTCTTGTCTTGAAAAAAAAAGAAGAAATCAAAAAAATCTTGTCTTGACGCTTTCTTGAGAACTCGTATCTTCATGAAATTTCAAGGTCTTCTAAAATCTTGATAAAACGGGGTTTACCCTCACTCCTGGTTGTTCCACGTCCACGTCTGGCAATGGTGGGCGATCGATGATTTCTTGCAGTTCATTTGCTTGATAATAATAATTAAGGAAAAATATAAGATTTTGACGGCAGTCGAACGTTTTCGTATAGCCTGAAAGTCTGCCGGCGTGCGGCGCGCGGCGTACCCAGCCAAAAGTTTTGGAGGGTTGGAGCTAGTCTCCAAAATAAAAACAAGGACTTCCAAATTGTATGTATATGCATTTTTTGCGATCTTCAAGTCTTAAGGGAGCGATGCCTCTACCTGGGTACTCTACTGCCTGAACTAATAGAAGTATGTATCTATTATTTATTTTCTTTCATTGTTAGATGAGTGATTCCATAAGAAGTCGTATGTGTCTCACTTGTCTTTTCAGAATTTTTTGTTTATGAATGGAAAAGAATTAAAAAATGTTGGATAATAATAGGGAAATTGCATCATTTTTTTTATTGTTGGTTTGGAAAGTCCGGGAAAATTTGTGAGACACGTGTTTATTCCTTTTTCTTAGGAATTACAAACTGCCATAAAATCTATCAAGCATAAGAACACTTCAGGGGATGATGGCCTTTCAGCAAAAATATTTTTGAGCCTTCCTGATTCCTAAACAGATCATGAGAAGAGGGTTTTTTTCTCCCCTTGCCTAAAGAATGCGAGAATCATACCGCTTCACAAGGGAGGCGGCGGCATTCTAGAGGATCCCTCCAACTTTAGACCTATTGCACTTTTAACAACCCTTTCAAAGATCATAGAAAAGCTTGTGAGGTCCAGTGGCGTAGCCAGACAATTTATGAGGGGGGGGTTTGGGTTCGGAAAGATGGAGCGCCGCGGACAAAGCGCGGCGCAGGCGGAAAATGGTGTGGAATTTCCCCTCCTTTTTAATAAATTTTCCCTCAAATCCATGACTCATAACATTTATGGGTACTTCCAGCGCCAGCGTATGTTAAAGTACAAATTAGCGCTCCAACAGCGCCGCGCAGGCGGAAAATTGCAAGAAATTTCCCCTCTTTTTTAATCAATTTTTCCTCAAATCCAGGACTCATAACATTTATGGGTACTTCCAGCGTCTGCTAAAGTACGAATTAGTGCTCCAACGCGTTTGTGCTAACTACTGATCTTGGTATTCGATTGAATCGTTTGTCACAAACATCTTTTGAGGCTGCTGTTATGTCAGAGGAATTTGAAAAAAAATAGAGAAATCCCATTCAGATTTATAAAAAAAAAATACGCTCGTTATACTTGACATTGCTTGTTCCTTGTTAAATTGGTGAGCATAGCAATACACAAAATGTGCATTTTCATATTGTTGTACCCACCTCCTTAGTATTCCTCAGTTTTGAAATTTACGCCTCCCAAATGACCTCTCTTTGCTGGAATGCATTGATTTTCCAAGAGATTGCAAGACCGCTACTATTTCATAATTTGAATTTAAATGTGTTTTCAATTATTTTTTCTGATGACACGACCATCTTATGTCACACGAATAACATGGAGTCTCTTTCAAGGCTGGTATCACAGGACTTGAACATAGTGAAGGAGTGGTGTGATGCTAATTGCCTTGTTGTGAACCTGGACAAGACTAAAATGGTAAATGTTTCAAGAGTGACTGGGAGAACTTATCTCTCAAGTCCTACTCAGTGCCACAACACGAAGAATTCCATTTTTTGGGATTAATTAATGTCCAAGATCTGAAGCCCAATACTCTCATCACCGAGATGAGCGGAAGAGTTGCAGCCGGTTGTTTCGCGGTGAGAACAGTGGAACTGGGACCTGGGATGGACGAAGAGTTTACTTTGCCCTAATAGAATCTCGACTCGGATATGGAGTTGCTCTCTGGGGTTCTGGCAAATCGCTTATGAACACCTTGTTTATGGTTCAGAAGAAAGCAGTCCAATGTTTGGCGATGGCCAGAAGAGGGGATCATTGCAGACCTCTATTTGCTCGTTGCAGGATTTTGACCCTGGCATCTGTGTATATTTTGGAAGCCTGTTGCCCGGTGTTCAAGTATAGACAGGGTCCCTCGGGCCGTGTGGTGGGCTGTAGTACTCGTCAGCAAAATCTGCTGCCGCTACCCAGAACAAGAACAGAGCTGATATGAAAATCTATATTGTGCCTGTCAGTGAAACTATTTAATTATTCACCTCAAAGCCTGAGAGAGATTAAACAGCCAAATAGATTCACACGAATGGTGCACATGTTCCTCTAAAATAAGGCCTACTACACAAGTGATGAATTCCTCAACGAAAATCGGTGATACCTTCAATGTGATAGTGTATCAGTTGTTTTGTTGATTTGTTTGCGTGAGACATCTTTTTTTCACCTCTGTGACTTTCCATTTTTGCTTATATGTATGTTAGTGGTCAATTTTTTTTTAATATATATTTTGTTGTATTGTTTATAAGTATTTGCTTTATCTACAAAACAATTGTTTTGACAAATAAAGTTTATTTGATTTGATGTACTATGACGTCACACACTGCTCAGTAAATCAATATACAGAATTTATATATTTAAAAGCCGTAGCGCCATGTGGCAGAAAACAATATTTCTTCATTATATTATAACAAAATAGATGTCATATGCATATCATGCGTATACCTTGAGTCTCATGAAGATCGGTTGAAGGATACAGAAGTTGATGTGCTAAAACACCAACTAGTGCATGTGAAAATCCATTTGTTTGCTGTTTGATTTGAATTAATCATTTTTTAAATAAATATGTCCGCAAAGATGATTATGCCACACCATACGTTACCTACGGTATTGAGATTTTTTTCCGTTACCTACGGTATTGAGAATTGCGTATTGTAGTAGCGATGGTTTGTCATGCGATTATTATAAACTATTCCGTCCTAATCTCTTGACTGTCAAAAAAAAAAAGTTAAATACATCTCTGCTCTCAGCAAAGTACTTATAGGTACTGGTCTGATTCGTGAGAATGCGGAACAGCTAAATTTAGCAGAGGAATCCTATGAGTGAGCATGAGAACAGGATATAAAGCAAGTCCTGACACCTTTTAATTTAATAACAAATACATACAATGGGACTGAGCACACGACCAATGAATTCTCCATGTCGACCACAAGATCTCATGTATTTCAATGGATAAGATATGTACCTAGCATGATACTTGAACAGTACCATTTTTACGTATTCCTCATCGCTGAATACCATTTTCAGTAGACCATACTACTTGGTATTAATCAGATATCGGAGACATTTCATAAATAAACGTCCTTAATTTAATCTACTGCTGTTGCCTGTGATAAACTTTTCAAGTGACCAAAGTGTGCTTTTTTTTACTGAAACTACTCAAAACTGCACAAAATTGGACAGAAATGAACAGTGTCGTCCTTTTTAAAATTATTATTGAATTTTTTTTTTTAATTTTTTAAACAACAAATTATTTGGAAGAAAGTCGAATTCACTCTTATATTCTTTATTAACTGGGAAGTCAAAATGTAATTTTAACTTTGTCGTCCCAGATCTGTGAAAGGAAATAAATGAGATAAGCTTGATCTAAGGTTTTTTCAACGGTATAAGTAAGAATAGTGATTTTTTCTAGTATAAGTATGATTTTTATCTTTTATTCTGCATTCACTTTTTGAAAATGATCTCTGCGAGTGTTATATTCTCGTTTCTTTACCGTATCACAATTATGTAATTATGAAGATTTGAAAAAAATGCAAAACTAGACATTCTAAAGAAGACATCAAGTTATATTTTTCGATATTTCTTGGGAATGCGATCAACTAACAAAAGAAACATTTCAATAACTGTCCTGAATAGAAGATTTGGTGACTAGGTTTCTGATAAAAGAATGTTGGGTAAAGTATTGCTGTGGAGTGCAGTTTGACATGAAGTGTCATTTCAATTTTCTTATGAAATGCATGTTCAATGATATAAGATTGACTCGATGTTATAAACTGATCACATTCTCATGATACTCAAAAATGTTTTTAACAAAGGACCCTCTCCGTCAGTAGCATCTTTTTTCCCAACATACTTGATATTACCCGTCACAAAACTATTCTTCCTCTTTTCCCGTAACGATTCCTACTCACTAATATTCCTATTGGATGAGACTAACGACATTATTGTTTTGAAATTGAATTCAAGTGTTCTTGATTCGCAGCATTGAAATACTGGGTAAGGTGGCAAAGGCCGAACGACTCCAGTTAACTTTTTGAGTTGTTAACAACACATTTATTGGTGTTCGTGAATGATTTGCAACAACGTCAAAATGAGTTGTGTTTCAAAAACTACACTTTTGTCATGTCTGAAAATACCGATGTGCATCAGATGCATATCAATTGTCTTTTGGCACCTGTCTTCAATTCAATGTTATGGCAAAATATTCTGGTCGTTAAGTGACGGTGAATATATTTATCATGTGTCTGTGCTCCGTTATGGTCATTCTTTTGTTATGACGTGAATGTCAGTCACAAGAAGTAGGAGTGATATAATATTCGCAAATACCATGCTTGAGCCGTCAAACCGATTTGTATTCAGTTCCGTTTTCAAGTCTTATCAATATCTTGAATGAGCCACTCAAATTACTTCACCTGAAACTATCTTTAAATTTCTTTATAAGCATTTTGATTGAATAACACATATTTTCCCTCTTTTCCCATTAGGACTCGTTGAACGATAAAAAGAAAAGTATCATCATCAGAGACTTCGCAGTCCCCCAAGCAATTTCATCCTAGTTTTCCTGGGAGGCTGATGACAACGGGGATTACCTAATGATCTGGCTCAAATTAACGTGGCAAGTGCCTTTGATGAATTGAAACAGATAATGAAGAACTCGTTTGTTGTACATATGGCGTAATTAATGAATATGCATCTAAGTACTAATGACTAGAAGCTTACTGTAGGTTCAATTGTATTGTATTGAAATCTACAAGAAAAATACATAGGTACAAAACATATTTCTATTATATTTTGACTGGTATATGTTGAGACAGCATTCATTTTCTTCCCATCCCAAATGGATCAGACTAAATTAGAAAAATGAATCGTTGTCTTTTGAATTTGTAGTCATACTTCAGAAGCTCAATGTTCCTCAAGATGTTTATTTATAAAATATAGTCTGATGCGTCGGGGTCTCTATCGAGCCCGATGTCAAATTGCATATATTATCGATATATCTTAGTTGTCAGTGCAACGGGGACATTAGAAATGCTAAAATATGCCATCTGGCGGATGATTTATTAGGCTTTGCTTCTCAGAGGGCGTTCTAGGTCTACTTGATCGAGATTAGGATGAGTAGAAAATAAACTTGAAAATGCTCTTACGACATCGACACTGCCAAAGTAATATACAGTGTGGAGCCGCCAAATGGGATAAGTTCGATTACAAAACGCTCGGACACGTTGATTGATACTTTTTTGGTTGTACATTTTTTTTCAGAAAAAAACATTTTATACATGGTGTGTCATGTAGCAGTGGCTGATACCATCTTGGTTATTTTAAATACAACACCCAGTATATTACTCAATTTTTGGATTCTTCAGAAAATTCAAGGCTTATTTTATGCACAATGTCTTATACATTGTATCTTCAAACTGTTTCGGAAATATTCAGTGTTTTCGAATACATTGCAAAAAAAAATCCCTAGAACATACTTATTTCCTATTCAGGTCTTGATAATGAGAAAATAAGTGAAAATAATTTCACTGTTTGTTTCTACTGATATGGAAATATAAAAACAATGTCTGACTGCATGACAGTAGTTGTCAGACTTTATTTTTTGGGTTTTTTAATTTCTTCACGTTATTAAGAAATAGACGGTATCCTATCCAGCAAACATGCCATGCCGGCAATGTAACTCTATAGTAACGGCATTGCCTGCAGTTCTCATTGGCAATGTACAGGCAGTTATCACCTGAGGAGTATCAATTTGGCACGCCGGCCGTCATTTGGCCGCAAGGCATTTTGCCATGATGGATAATTGATGGCAAATCACTACTTCACCATCAAATGTCAAGGAGTGATAAAAAAAACACCACCAATTCAGAGCTTAGATTTATTGGCATATTTCAGTTCTAATATAGAAAAAATGTGGTTGGGATTTCTGTTGGTGCGTCCACCTATGCGAGGCCTTCAAAGATAACGTGAAATTGTTGACTGGAAGTGGATAAGCCTTGAGTGAGTCTGCAATAAAAAAATGGAGATTTCAGTTTAAAGTGCCTAAATGGCAAATTTCAGCAATGTATGTTGAGCTGATAAACGCTTAACCTGCTTCATATCATTGATGATATAAGTACAGTACTTTGATCAAGTATTAGAAGATGAAACATGATCAGATGATGCATCTATGAAAATAGTTAATTATAAAACGTAAAATTCTTACCACAAATAACTCAAATGAGTCGAACAATACCACTAAAAGCATGAGAGGGAGGCTTTTTATTTCGTCTTGCCTACTGTCTAGGGCTTCGCGAGACCACAAGACTAGTTTTGGTCTTGTCTTGGTCTTGTTGACAAGACCGAGACTTGACTCCAGCTTAGATCCGCGACCGTAGGCCAATGCACCCATGCTACCAGATCATTGAAACAAATTCCGTGAAAAAAGTTATCATAATATTCTAATCAAACAATTGCAATGTTCAAAAAAAATGTAACAAGTTATAAATAAATATAACAAAATGCTCAAAACATCAAGTAATGTACCTACATTCATACGTGAAAAATAAATAATCTGTTACTGAATATTGAAAATGTTCTTTATACTTGTATATTTATCATGGTTTTGATGAATATTTTATATTTACATATTTTTTACATAATATTACATTTTAAGAAGGAATTATTGTATACCTATTCCACTGATCCACTGAAATAGCTTGGAACCATAGTCATAATCCGAACCAATCTTGATAATCCGATCACCTGCTACCGTATTCTTGAGTTTAGAGAGTAGAGAGTCTCAAAAATTGATAATATTTTTGGTGAAAAAAAAATGAAATGTTTTGTCATCAGTTTGAAACTGCATTCACCCCAAGAAATTGAAAAAAGGAGGGCGAAGTAGCAGAAACGCAAAACAAACAAAAAATCACATTTTTTCTCACGAAAACTAAAGTGATTTTTATATTATGTATTTTATTTTGCCGACACTTTATTTTGTTTTTTGCGTCACATAGATTGTTTTGAAAAGTTGTTATGTTCAAAAAATTAAGCTTTTTCACTATTGAGATTTCCGATAATCCGAACGGTATTTTGCAATAACTAAGTTCCAGAAAATCGTCCATCCTTAAGAGACTTACTTAAAATCTTAAAAGTAGAAAGAACACGAAGTCAAAGTCTCAAAATGTGTGTTTTGAAGGCTACACGTGTTTCGTCCAATTTAAGGGCATCATCAGGCCTATAACAACAAAGTAAGAATTATACAAATATCAATAAAATACAAGAAAAGTACATAACAGATGATTGACCATAAACTATATTTAAAAACAAATTGTAAATTTTTTTGTAAAAACATTGAAAAACTAACTAACGGAAATAACATGAAAAGCTGGAACAAAAACATGACCACTACCAATAATTTTAATTTTGTTTTTAATGTCAATTGTTTGCACGTTAATTTATATGAGGAAATATGTTGTGACACCTGCTTCTCTTTTTTATTATAGCCTAAAGAAGTCTTTAAATATAGACGAAACGTCGCGTAGAGAGCTGTAGTTTCTTTGCTCCTATTGTCCTGACATCCAAAAACCGTCAACCATTTACTTACACTGAGGACAAGAATCATTAACAAAAACAGTCAAGTACGAAAACAAGAATGAGGTGTGAAAACTGGTTCTATTCGGAGTATATCTATAAACAAAAAGAACATGCCTATATTGACAGCTGTTATAACGGGCAACACATGACAAGTGTGACAAGACATGGAACAGCTGATAATAATACAATCAATCCACAATATTGTTGAAAATCAGATGTGGCCCAAAATTAAAAATCTCGTTAACACAACCAAGAACTGGACTCCTGTTTGCTCTCGTTATTTCAATTTTTCTCAAAAGGTCTAATGTTTGGCTCTTTGAGCAGTCATGAAGAACGACCGTATTATTGGGAATTCTGAAAGTGTGTCCAGTCGAAAGTAAATGATTTGCAAAGGCAGACTTAGTTTCTGTGACATTCGTGTCCTTAAATTTTCTCACTAGAGATAAGTGCTCTTGAACTCTCGTCGAAATTTTTCTTCCTGACTGACCCACGTATACAGCTGGGCACTCTTCAAAATGTAAGGAATAAACCCCAGATTTGGATAACGCGTCAGTAGGGTCCTTTGTCTTCACTATATGTCTACTAAAATTGTTTATCGTTTTGTAGGCAATGGAGATGTTGCAGTTCTTGAAAAACTTCGCTAGGTTGGTCGAGATGTTGCCAAAATAAGTGATGAATCTATAGCTTTTATTCTCAGTCTTCACTGGATGGATGATATTATAAGTTAGCTTATAGTTGTTAAAAAACTTGATATAAAGCTTATTCAAACTGTCCAGTGAGAAGCCATTGTTCACAGCCAACTGTTTGATAATATTGAGTTCCCTTGCAAAAGCATCACGAGAAAGTGGAATTTTAAATAATTTGTACAATAAGGCAATTCCTTCAAAGGCTTCAAATCTGTGAGGAAAAGATGAATTGGACTCGAACTGTTTGATGTTATCAGTTGATGTGGGTTTACGGTAAATCTCAAAAGTGACGTTCATGCCATCTTTGCCCACCAATAAATCCAAAAATGGGAGCTTGCCATCGATCTCTATTTCCATAGTTAATGCAATTTTTCTGGAATTGGAAAATGCCAGTTAGGTACAGCTCGTCCGACACTACAAGAAAAACCTATTTTTACGCAAGAATTTGTTGTTAAAAATCTGGTTTCTTCAACAATGCCTTCTTTTCAACCTTACTCCGAGGGTTATATCCATCAGATGCAGATCACATTCTAAGGCCGCCCAGTCAGCAATTAATAGAGCTAGAATAACATAGATGAAATAGGAGGTGAAACATCATTACAAAACACTCAACATCGTTAACTCGATACTGAAATACCTATATCTCACTCTAACCTTTCCACTTCCATTTGTATTTTTCACTCACATTGATCTTGAGTTCAGGAATTGTCTACTACGTTTTGGTACTGCGAGATTTCGGTCTCTTGTGAGGAAGATCGGATATTTGAAACGTAATCACCGCTCGAATTTGCTACAACATAATAGAAACGACTACCAAGGAGCCCTGGGACAATCCAATTTCCTTTTTCATGAACGATACCTCAACCTCTCAGATGTTGTTTTCACAACAGAAGAAGAAGACTTATTGAAGCTGAACTTGAAGTTCAACTTTACTCAGAAGATAGACAGGAAGGCTCGAGAAACCTTGGCCATAGAAGCGGAGAACATCATCCAATCCACTGATATTTCGAATAAAAACATCATTAGAGCACGAATCATTAGCTTTCTGAACTGTCTCACGAACTCATACCAGGAACAGCATAATTTCAACAAGAGACATTTGATGTCTCTACAAGAAAAGATCAAAGTTAATGACTTGATTCTGATCAAAGCTGATAAAGGGTCCTGTTTGGTGGTGATGAAGAGGGTTGATTACATCATCACGAAAGTGTTGAATTTCCTAGATTCTAATGATTTTTCCAGAGTGGTTAGAGATCCAACCAATGCGTTTTTCACAAAGGTAAATAGTGTGCTTGATTTATCCAGAACTACGTTGGAATACTTTGATATTAGTAAAGAAAAACTGTATTCTATGAACCCAAGAACACCTCTCCTTTATAGACTACCGAAGGTCCACAAGCAGGACTTTCCCATTAGACCGGTTGTCTCCTTTGTGGATTCACCATGTTATAGATTATCGTCCTGGTTGAATGTGATACTCAGACAAGTCACGGGTTTGACTAGCACTTTTTCCATCAAGAATTCAGTAGATTTTTCGGAACATTCAAAGACCATCAATCTCCCAGTCAATGCTATCTTTGTTTCCCTAGACGTTAAAAATCTGTTTCCCAGCATACCACCCAATGATTGCTTAAGCCTCGTCAGAAGCCTCTTAGTGAAGAGCTCACTGCCGCGCCTTGTAATCGAGAACCTTGTTTCATTGCTGTCCATAGTTTTGGACCAGAATTTTTTCAAATATGACAATAAATTCTTCAGACAACAAAATGGACTTGCAATGGGTTCATGTCTTTCTCCTCTTTTGAGCGAGATCTTTATGAATAATCTAGAAAAAAAGTTAATGAGTAGCACCTTCAAAGATAATATTCTCACTTATAGAAGGTACGTGGATGATATATTTATTGTCTGGACTGGCAAAGAAGAAGAGCTTTCTCGTCTTTTGAGCTTCGTTAACAACTAACATCCAAAAATTGCATTTACTATGGAAAAAGAGATCGATGGCAAGCTCCCGTTTTTGGATTTATTGGTGGGCAAAGATGGCACGAACGTCACTTTTGAGATTTACCGTAAAACCACCTCAACTGATAACATCATACAGTTCGAGTCCAATTCACCTTTTCCTCACAGATTTGCAGCCTTCAATTCCTTATTGTACAGATTATTTAAAATCCCACTTTCTCGTGATGCTTTTGCAAGGGAACTCAATATTATCAAGCAGTTGGCTGTGAACAATTGCTTCTCACTGGACAGTTTGAATAAGCTTTATTTCAAGTTTTTTAACAAATATAAGCTTATAATATCATCCATCCAGTGAAGACTGAGAATAAAAGCTATAGATGCATCATTTATTTTGGCAACATCTCGACCAACCCAGCGAAGTTTTTCAAGAACTGCAACATCTCCATTGCCTACAAAACGATAAACAATTTAAGTAGACATAAAGTGACGACAAAGGACCCTACTGACGCGTTATCCAAATCTGGGGTTTATTCCTTACATTGAGAAGAGTGCCCAGCTGTATACGTGGGTCAGTCAAGAAGAAAAATTTCGACGAGAGTTCAAGAGCACTTATCTCTAGTGAGAAAATTTGAGGACACGAATATCACAGAAACTAAGTCTGCCTTTGCAAATCATTTACTTTCGACTGGACACACTTTCAGCATTCCCAATAATACGGTCGTTCTTCATGACTGCTCAAAGAGCCGAACATTAGACCTTTTGGAAAAAATGGAAATAACGAGAGCAAAGAGGAGTCCAGTTCTTAGTTGGGTTAACGAGATTTTTAATTTTGAGCAACATCTGATTTTCAACAATATTGTGGATTGATTGTTTGTTATTATTATCAGCTGTTCCATGTCTTGTCACACTTGTCATGTCTTGTCCGTCATTACAGCTGTCAATATAGGCATGTTCTTTTTGTTTATATACTCCGACAGAACCAGTTTTCACACCTTATTCTTGTTTTCGTACGTGACTGTTTTTGTTTTAGCTTTTCATGTAATTTCCGTTAGTTAGTTTTTCAATGTTTTTACAAAATGTTTCACAATTTGTTTTTAAATCTAGTTTATGGTCAATCATTTGGTATGTACTTTTCTTGTATTTTATTAATATTTGTATAATTCTTACTTTGTTGTTATAGGCCTGATGATGCCCTTAAATTGGGCGAGACACGTGTAGCCTTCAATACACACATTTTGAGACTTGGATTTCGTGTTCTTACTACTTAAAAAAAAAAAAAAAAAACTAAATTATTGAGGTTGTACTGTATTAAAAAACTGAGCTTAAATTGGTTTATCGGTAGATAAGGCAGCGCTGTGAGTTACGCACAAACCCCAGATATACTTGTTGTGAATAGGCGAATAAAATGCAAATGGACACCTTTGTTTGGAATTTATATTTATGGGTATTGTGCCAGTACCTTTTCTTCATTTGACAAACATCAAGACGTCAAATCAAATCAAAACGTATAAATTTTCCAATCAAAATAATATCAAAGGATCATATGAATAAAGTTCTGGAGCACGATGGACTGGAGTCTGTGTGTGCACCTTGAGATTATAATAATGCTAACCTAAAAGTATCATTTTTCTCAAATTAGAGACAAGTGTTAAATATACATTTAGAACCAAATGGTTTTTACAGTAGGCCGACATTTTTATTACTTAAATACTTAATCTACATTGATACACTATTGAAACAGGTTATATAGTAGCAGATTTGATCGAAATCACTTGCTAACCAAGAATCTATTACGTTTTTTATTTTATTATAATTTTGTGCGTTCTTTATCTCCTTAGGAAGTAAGTTGACTATTTTGGGTGATAAACAATGCATGTTTGCATAACGATGCCATCATTAATATGTACCTTGCTGACCAAAGGTGTTTGCTGGAATACTGGTTGTTGTATTTGAGATAACAAAGGTGGTATCAGCCACTGCTACATGACACACCCTGTTTAGAATGTTTTTGCTGGAAAAAATGTAGGACCAAAAATATCAATCGACGCATCCAAGCGTTTTTTCGCCCTATTCAATAGTTTTTCGAATTAATTCCATTTGGCTATTCCACACTGTGAACAATAAATTAATTGGATCGTCACGTTAATTCAGGTCTGATCTCATGGTATACAGTATGTCCACGGATGGGGTTTACAATAGGACAAATGGACTAAAAATTGAAAGATACGACAAAAAGTAATTCTTGATAAAAGTTTTTGCTTGGTCTAAAAATAGGAGCTACGATGAGACAATCGATTTTCATTATACAGGGTCTTAAAAATGTTAAAAAATAAAATTAAACAAGAGCAAACAGTCATTTTTTAGCCTGTTGGGCGTGAAATGATGAATAAAAAACTTGCTCTAAATTATTTAGTCCTATCCCTGAATCCGAACATACTGAAGAAAATTTGAATCTATTAAGATTTTGAAAAATTGATCAATTTTGCAAGACCGCATTTCACCTCTCGCTACTCGCATATTGTTGATTTTATACCTGTACATGATTACCTGTTGCTGTATGTATATAAGTCAAAATGGAAGAAGTAGAATGCTGACTTGCAAAATTGTTCAATTTTTAGAATTTTCATAGATTTAAATTTCCTTTGGTAAGTTCGGATTCAGGATTGGGACTAAATTTAAAGCAAGTTTTTTATTTATCATTTCACGTTTACAGGTCAAAAAAATGGTTTGCTCTTGTTTAATTTTATGTTTTTACATTTTTGAGACGCCCTGTGAAATAAAAATCAATTTTCTCATCGTAGCTCCTATTTTTAGACCAAGCAAAAACTTTTATCGGGAATAACTTTTTGTCGTATCTTTCAATTTTTGGTCCATTTCACCTCTCGTAAACCCCATCCGTGGACATACTGTATACAGTTTTTGAGGGATGATCATTTTGAGACTGAAACCTTACACTTCATCATCCAAGACACCACTGAGATAGGTATCCTCGTTTCATGATATTCTGGAGAAAATAGAAAATGAATGCAAAGAAAAATGAAGACATAATAGTTATTCTGAGTGCAGTTATTGGCCCCTTTAGCAGTTGGCATATGAATTTTGATCAATTAAAAAAGAATACTGCAAAAGTTTTCAATCAAACATATTTATTTCGATAGCTGTGAAACTGTTGAATCACTAGGAAATATAAAATTAACAAAAAATATAATTCTTCAAAATAAAAAAGACAAAAAACTCAACATTTACCTGAAAGTATAGTGATTGGCACTCTCATCACAGCGAATGGCCCACTTTGGTTGTACTATTGGCACTGGGACTAAGAGTTGCAATTTAAATAGAAAACTATAAAAAAATGCTGGTTCACAGAAACATTTTTCTGTCCGATGAGAAGGAAATAAAAGTACAACAACAAAATATCATATTTATATAAATACAATGCAAAGTTACCTCGCAAAGTGCTTAGCTCTTAAGAAAATCATTTTTATTTTCTGTAAAAATTCGGAAAAAAAAACGAAAAATCAGATTTTGATCTAACTACTAGTTATATACAAAATAACATTCGCATTTCTGTGATTCGAAATACATCAATAACATTGTTTCTTCAAGCAAGTTAAACATGTAAATGTGCTTGAATTTGATTTATGCAATGAATGTTTTTCAATACAGTAAGCATGATAAACCCTCACACATTGCGCACATCTTATGCCACTCTTCGATCTTGTCAAGTTCAATGTACATGAATAACAAAGGCCTTCAGATAGTTTCTCGTTTGTGAAACTTTGATGCATAGCTTCCAATTGAAACGGTTCACTCGCAATCTTCAGAATTTCACATGTTAAGTTCCTCTTCACATGTTGAAGGGGACTCAATCCATTCTCTTTTTCACAGTCACTCTCCTTCATAATATTCAGTTGTAGACCCGTTCCGACATCCTGCTCATTTGTGATTTCATTGCATGTTCTTTCTTGACTGGCAGACTTGAGCTTTATCTTCTCATTCATACGATTATTGTCAGTATAGCAGTTTTCATTGATGTCCGTCTTTTCTGTTCCTTTTACATAGCGATTGGTTCCTTTGCCCCGCTTCTTTTTTCCTAAGTTTTCTTTTTTCTTTTCTTCTAATTGTCTTTTTTTAGTTTCCCTTCCTACCTTTTTTTTCTCCTTATCCATGGTCGCTTTGAGCTTATCAATTTGTTTCTTTTCTTGAATCTCTTTATATGTCGAAGAACTGAGCACAAATGGAAGCTTTTCACTTTCTTTTTTTCCTTTTCTGACAGGGGTGTCAGGCCAATATTAATGATCTTGGAGGCCAAAGTTTGAATTGGATAAAGAGAGTACTCCCACACTCTGTGCAGTATCGTTCTTTGAATTTCCATCAGTTTCTTGTGTTATGATTTTATTCGGGAATGATGATATTCTGGATCCATTCCCTTCAATTGTAGACCAATCAATAACCTCTAAAACGTCGTCATTCTCAACAAAGATTGCTGAAGCATCTATAATTTCAATATCTTGTATATCAACTATATCTCCTACTTTGATAATTTGTTCCGATTTATTCTGCTTTGCCTTGGCTTCCGTTTCAATGACTTCATTCATGATGAACGAAGCATCTTGATTATCTGTATCATTGCGATGGTTCTCCATGCTATTTACATTGTTGCTCTCTAAAGTCTGCTCTGTAGTATAACTGTCAACATTAATTGTTTGTGTTGTATCCATTTCAAGATTTTGAAGGTTGTTATCCCCTTGAGTCTGGTCAACCAACGCCACCCTGCTTAAGCTTGAAGTTTTGCCATATTTTGTATAGAACAAAAAAGTCGTTATCTTCGTCGTAGTTTTCCGTCAATTTCTCAAACCTTTGAATTCTCTCTAAACCCACGAATTCCTTGAATTCTTTAAATGTGAGCTTCACATCTTCAATTCATTACTTCATTATTGTTCAATCTTTTATTTGTGGAGCCGCCTAAACATTTCGAATAGTCGATAGCATCTGGGTTCCAGGGATAGAGGCCGCATGTCTTGAAACCATTTATTATTGTTTGAGGCTTCACACTTTCTTCAATGACAGTTTTGAGCAAAGAAGCGAAATGTTTTTTGTCCAAATTATCAGTTGGATGACTCCTACGCCACTGCAGCACACCTCTTCTCCATCCATCTTTCAACGGTTTAAAGGTTGACACATCAGCTGGCTGCAGAATCCTCGTAGAATTTGGATAGAGAGCGACAAGTATAATATCTAGGCGTTGACAAAGTTCAGATAATCTCCTATCCAAGTGTGTTTTATGCCCGTCCACATAGAGCAAAACTGGAAATGGAATCCCTTGGGCTTTTAAAAAATTATAGAAAGTGTTTCCGATGTATTCATAGAAAATTTCGGTCTTCATCCAACCCGATTCACTGTAGGCTACACTGAATTCCTCTGGGATTGTACTCAGAATATCCTTGGGCATCCGCTTATATGGATATATAATAAGGGGGGGAGCCGTTAGACCACTGGCCCCAAATGCAAAAAGTACGGTTAGAGAGGCCTTTGAGGGACCTGTGTCAATTTCGTAAACATTACTGGCTCCTTTTGGTGCCAACACTCTCTTCGTTTGTTGACAAATCATGAAGTTGGTTTCATCGGCGTTGAAAATTCTTGATGCATCTTCGAGTACGTCAAGAAATTGTTTCTTCTCCAAGTAGGTGTAGACATGTTTAAACCAATTTCTTATATCTTCTTCGCCAACTTTTGATGAAGCTTGTGTAACGCCCTCGGATTTTCTTACAGAGATATCTGGATGTCTCTGCATGAAGCCTTTATACCAACCATCTCCAGGCTTGTTGTCTCGAAATATTGTATTTTTCTCCGTAGAATCTAAATATTGTTTAACCGAAATAACAATGTCCTCCTTTCTTCGGGGAAACCCCTTCTGGTGGCATTCTTTTATCCATTCCACCAACGTCTGTTCTTCGTTCGCTGTCAATATTGGTGGTGGTCCGTGTCGTGCTTTGACAAATTTATTAGATTTTCTGAATTGGAGTGTTGAACGTGGGATATTGAAGATTCTGGCAGCTTCTTTCTTAGGCATTACATTTTCGATAGCCTCGAGAGCTTCAGTAAGTTTTTCGTTGGTGTACCGTTTACGATACCTTCACCCACTTTCGGTCTTTGGCATCTTAGATCTAGTAAAAAATAAAATCAAATGTAAAACGACTTTTTTCTAGGTATACCTAGATATTATATATCTCCATTTTTTTCTCGGGTGAAAGCCTACCTCACTCTCCTTCACTTTCAAAATTTAATGTAAAAAGTTCTTCTAGTTCTCCGAGACTGCACATTTGAAATCATTATTTCGTGAAAAAATTAGTGATTGGCATCCAGGATGATCAGTTATTGGCCCAGTGCCAGTAACTAATTGCAAAAGAAATTTTACGGAAAATGGCGCATTTTCTATTATATTGATATAAAACTAACGCAAAAAAAGTAATAAATCCAAATAATAACACAAATTTGAAGATATACAATGATTGGCAGGGGTGCCAATTACTATTTTTTCCACACTCTGTGATCCTAGTCATTGGCCCCCTGATAATTTATCAGTTTGAAAGCATTTTGAGGTTAAACTTAATAAATATCACAGTTTTGTCATATTCGTATGCTACTGAAGTGATAACGACACACCAAATATAACATTTTCGAACTGATATTTAACAAAAAAACTAGAGAGACACTTACCAGTTTGCGTACAGTCCCATGACACAGGCACATAATGAATGCACTCGATTCAACAAATCACTGAATCACGGAGGACGGTCAAATGTCAGATTTGACATTTGAACCAGACTTGAAGAAACCTTCAATGCTTGCAATGGTGCCAACAGTAACATCATAGAAGTAGAATTTTTCTTATTTTAAATCAATTTTGCCAAGAGTGCCAATCAATGAGAGGGTGCCAATAATAGTCACGCTTACCCTATCCCTCCAAGATGTTCTTGTACAAGAAAACAAAGCAGAGAATGTTGATCATAAACCTTTAAGAGTGAATATATTTGGGTCGATTGAATAGGTTTTATGATAAATCCCTTGCGTGATATATCAAAGGGGACATTGCAATTTCTATAAAGTGATGACTGATATTTTCGTAAAGTGTTTCTCTATCGTCAACAAACCAATTTTATCTATACCGACTGGCAATACTGTGCAGAAAAAAAAGATGACGTCGCACTTTGAATGCAGTACATGGGCATCAACGTGATACAGGATACAGCTGAGGCTTCAGTCGAAGATATAATTATATAGAGACCGTTATATGAACTATACAAGGACGAATTATTCAACGATATATTTTATCATTGTAGATAGGCAAGATACACCATTCTGAAGTAACTTGGGAGCGGTTCCAGCTAGAATTCCAGGGAAGACTAATACCTACTCATAAACCAGCGTTCTTTCCTGTAGGAGTGTCGAATCATGTTGGAAAGAATGCCAGTTAATCAGAATGACATGCTGAATGCGCATTCCAGCTTTCGTGTCAGGATATAATACCCGACAAGACTGAGATCCATTCACCAGCGTTCTTATCTGTGGAAATGTCGAATTCCACAAAAAAATATAAGATGAAAGTTGAAAAGGAAAAATTGTTGACTAAAAATTATTTTGTGTTAGTGGGTGATGAAATGTTTATTTTTTCTTCAATATTTGAAAAGAAAAATATCAGGGTTTCAACGTCTAGTGGTTCAGTGGATTTTTATTGTGTGGACCAGGACAATGAGTTCTACCACACTACTCAGTCGCCAAAGAACGCTTATATGAGTGTCCATAAGAGATTTTCACGCTCCCCTAAAAAAAAACGTGTATGATAAAAATAAAACAGCATTATCTTTCTCTGGAAATAAAAATCCGCTAAGAATACGAAGGGTATTGAAATAGTATCGAAAAGCTTTTGAAAAAACAAAATCTTTGCTCAATATTAGGTAACGCAGATTTCTGTGGTGAAAAATCATAATTTGGCAATCATTTCAATACAACTATTCTAGAGAGCTTCAACACATTGAAAAATGCCATTGAGTAACTGCCTGAAAGTTATTGAGTAAATTTGGATCGGTGTGAAATTTTGAGTTAATTACCGATATTAAGTCAATTTTTCCATATACATAATAATATGTACACATTATTTTGTTAATTCACAAATCAATTGGTATATAGTACTCAAAAATTATATGGAGACAAAAAAGCGCATGATATTTACAATTCTTTTCTCAGTAGTGTGTAAAGACTCATGGTAGGAATGTTGACAATTTGCTGCGTTCCAGTAAAAATACTTTAGTGTGATCATAATGATCGATTAGGACGGTCCGGTTGGATAAAAGTTCTGGCAAATGCGATAAGACAAGTGGACTCAATTTAACACAAAACATACATTATTTTGTGATTTGAAAGTGATAATATGTTGCCGTCATGGCTAAACCAACTTATTCAAATTGCTATTTGGACCGCAAAAATTGTGATGCCGTTGTTCAGAAGAGCAATAATTATCATTTGGATTTCTTCACACAATTAGTAGGTAAGTGGAAACTTTTGTTATTTACTTGAACCCATTTATCTAGATCATTCCTGAGTTGAACTGGTTTAGTACCTAAAAATTTCTTGGTTGACAAAATCATTCGTAATAACATTTTTTGTCAATTAAGAAATGTTTACTCTGAACCGGTATGACTCAGAAAGAAGGAGAATAAATAAGTTCGAGTAAATATCAATAAAATTTACTAATAACATGGACTTTTGCATGAGCGTTATTTCAAAGTCCCTGAAACCGATTTAAATTTCCGACGCGTCGCGACGCTTAGATCCTGTAGGCGTAGAATGATTTAAACTTTGAAAAATATTCACTTGTCTCCATACACTGACTACTTTACACAAAAATTGAGACTAGTATATTCTTGTAAAAAACATCCGTAAACAAATTTTTTGTCAATCAAGACATGTTAACTAAAAACCGGTATAACTCAGAAATGAGTAGGATAAATGAATTCAAGTGAATGGCAAAAAAGTATATAAATAACATGTTCTTTAGCATGCGCGTAGTTTGAAAGTCCCTGCGATCGATTTATATTTTCGACGCGTCGCGGCGCTCAGCTCTCGATAGGCGTCGATTTTTTTAAACTGTGAAATATATTCCACTTATCCCATACATTGAGCCCTTTTACAGAAATTGAATATTCTTATTCGTTTTCAAGATATTGGCACGCGGAGTTTTAAGTGAAAACCCTGTGGGGATACGGATTGACCTTGGTTTATTCAATATTGCCTTTTTTAGATGATTGAGGAAAATCCAACCAGTTGTGTTTTTAATTCTTCCGTCGCTTCTGGCGATCACGGTACAAAAATTCATACCAGTTTAAAGAGTTTGATCCTTTTGGTATTTTTCTTTATGTTACACTTTTTACACTTTTTGGTGTAAAATTTGAAAGATTTTAATTGCGTCCTTATCAAACCATATGGACTATATGGTCGCCTGTCAAATTTTTTACCAAAAAGTGTGAAAAGTGTAAAAGTTGTAACATAAAAAAAAATAATTCATGAGAGTTGGATGAAGCGATCTGCCACCGCTCCTTTTTTTTAGCGATCCCGGTATAAAAAGTCAAACTAGTGGCTAAGGTGATTTATTCTGGTGAATGGAGTGACCTAGAGTTCTCAGTACTTAATTGAAATAAGATTAATATTCATATGAACTCAACGATTTCCCACCGCTCATTGCTCATGGTATTCACACCATCTGACAATTACGATACTAAAAGTCGTACCAGTAAACTAGATTCACCAATAAGATTTTATTCTATTTCTTCATTTTACTTGTATCATTGAAACTTTAACCTTGTCACCACATTTCATCTTGATATTTATGTAAGGTAACCCCATTTTTCATATTTCAGATGCGTTTGTTCTGGTCGATGGTGAAGCTGAGCCCAATGAAATTAGCTAATTATTTTTACAAATAGATGCTGACGTTTGCTGGAAGAGAATTTTACAAAGTCATTCATGAAGAAATAATTATTCATGGATTGAGAAAAAATAAATGACAATAAATTGAAAAAAAAACAACGCAACAAGATAAAATATTCAAGATTCGAATACATTATCCAAAAAATAATAAACAGTAATTGAAAAACTTGAATAAACGGTAATTGAAGAAAAAATCAAAATAAGGAAAAATTAGTTTTCCATAAAAAAAATTTTACAAAGCGGAAAAACAAGGACAAATTTATGCATCGCTAAATAAATTTTGATTAAAAAAAAACAAAAAGCATTTAAATGATGAAAGAAAGCTGTTTTGTTCACGGTATTCGTGCCTGTCAGATTTACACAAATCTCCATAAAAAGATGCTTCTATTTATTCACAGAACGCCAACTTTCCAAAGAAGCTTTCACGAGTTTTTCATGAAAATACGACTTCCACCACAAAATTCCATCGTTTTTTACGGAGCTGTCATGTTTTTTACGAAATTTCGGAAATTTTTATGAATTTTTCGTGTCTCTTTCCACAAAATGTCTTATAGAATCTAGACTTTGATCACTACACACATTATTTAGGCGTTTTTTTACGACTGTTTTTCATGAACTTTATGGAACTGCAGGAAAAAGTCGGTTTCATAAGTAGAATAGGTAGAAACATGTCATTGCGAACTAAACTATAATTAGGAAGAAAAACAGTTCGAGTACTCAGAGCAAATATTTTATTCATGAAGCTGGCAAAGCGCTTTCGGCTAATAATAAGCCATCATCAGTGCCCCAATAGTCAGTCGTGTACAGTGAACTTTTTTATTAATTTGACTTTCATCTGATCCCTATTTCAAAAGGTGCTTACTATTCGTACAAGTGGTCCGGCATTAGTTTTCAGTCTTAGCTTATCATTCTAGAGGCGATTGACCACGAGGCGAAAGGTGAGAGATGGTTCATAACCTGTATCATTTCATTTCTCACCTTTCACCTCGTGGTCAATCGCCTCTAGATTGATGAGCTAAGACTGAAAACTAATTTTAAAGTATTGTAAATGTCTTGTACGTGCTTGTGTTTAGTGTTATTTTAATTCTATCAACTTGATTGACCACAATAACTTGTGCAAAAAATATATTGTATAATGCCGGACCACTTGTACGAATAGTAAGCACCTTTTGAAAAAGGGATCAGATGAAGGTCAAATTGATGAAAAAGTCCACTGTACACGACTGACTATTGGGGCACTGATGACGGCTTATTATTAGCCGAAAGCGCTTTGCCAGCTTCATGAATAAAATATTTGCTCTGAGTACTCAAACTGTTTTCCTTCCTTCAAGATGAGCAACATAGCCATTCCTTCCTATTTAAACTATTATTGTATAACACCATCGCTTTACCTCATATCCAGTACTGCTCTACCATTTTATGTAACTTATTGCCTACCTATAAAACTGATGAGATTCAAAAAATACAGAGCCGCGCAATGAGAGATATTGAAGTGCAGCTGGTACACACCAATATGTATCATGTTGGAAGTTCTAGATATTTTATCCATCTAACAGAAAATCAGTTTAAAACAATCCATATTTATAGTACAAGAAACAGAGATGATTTTATATTATACAAATGTCATACATCCCAGATGTTGAGATCCGTACTTTTCACGGGATTACAAAAATTCAATCAATCACCAAAGGAAATCAAAAACTGTGATAATTTCATGAAGTTTAAACGTCTGTTAAGACCATATGTTTTGTCAATTTTTTAATTTTTGATTTCTAAATTTAATTTTATTTATTTGCTACCTATATACTCTTTTAGTACCGGTTGTTTTTTTATCCTTGATAATTCTGTTAAAATTTGTATTCTTTATGTGTATATGTTTAGTTTAAAACGTTATATCTATACGAAATTATTGTTAACCTTTACAGAACTTCACGCTAAATAAACTATTCATTCATTCATTTTTCAAGTAACTCCGGCTTTGTTTCAACGTTTAACTTTTGAAGTTCACACTTTTGTATCCAGCATTATTTTCCTTGAATCAATATTCGTGGAGCTAAGGGCATTTTAAAAAATCGCCGAAAATTTCAAATATCGTTTGACAGCTGTCAGATTTTTTAAAACTCGAAATGGTTCTGAGTAGAGCTTACAAAACTGCAAATCTTTGCCCATTTGAACTTTCTCGTATCTGCTCTAGTTTCCGACGAGATCCCTGTACTAAACATCAAAACAAACTTATTGCGTTAAAGGAATTTACCTGAACGACTTCAAAGATACATGACAAAGCTAGTATCATACTATTACGTGGGGGATATTTTCAGAAAATACTAGGACATTTTTTAAGGAAAGTAATGACAAATAGCTTTAATATTACCGTTAAAGGAAGCTTTGCCTGGGAAACAAATTCTAAAAAAGGCTATCACTAGGAAAACTTGTCATCAGGCATCGCTTTCATGAATGACAAAAACGATATGACAGCAACTAATCGTCATCCCAAAGCATTCAACACACCAGCAAACAAATTGCTAACCACAAAAATACAAGACCAGACCCCCCGAGGCCATTCAGCAGAAGCAGTCTGAGCCATGTCGTGTGGCGCTCTGTGTGCTACCGTAAGCTAACCAAATAAATTAAGCAACATCCAGTAACTTTGAAGTGGCTTTGGATTCCTGTTCGTGCGACCGACTGTTGGGCCTCAATTTAGGCGGGTGTCTCATGCGATACCCAATACCGTCGAGAAAATATCACAGGTTTTTTGTTGTTTTTATATTTCATATTGTGATGATGGTGAAATAAATCGCAAAAACGAGAATATTGCCTTCAAATTTAATATACAGTTGAAACATCTGGGTGCTACTGACGGTATAAGAAAATGCTTCATCAATTTATGTGTGTTGGAAATTCAGTTCATTAGGCGAACAGACCTGTCAGCATAATTGAACAGTCAACTGACATAATGAAAAACACCGAAAGAACGACGACCTCAACGAGAAGATTGCATACATTTTTTTCTATAATTTTACAAATTATTGTCAAAAGTTTCATAAATATCTTCTTCTTCTTCAGCCTGTATTCATGCGCTACTGAACATGGGCCTCTTCCATCTCTTTCCATTTATTTCTATCTTTTGCAAGTCTTATCCAATGTTTGCCTGCAACAGGTTTGATATCGTCAATCCCCCACTTCTGTGGTCTGCACACTCCTCTTTTGCTCTGTCTTGGTCACCAGTTTTTAAGTCTCTGCGTCCATTTTTCGAAACCATCTCATGCAACATCCCTAACAGCCCTATCCATTGTCACTTGAGCCTCGCTGAACGTTCCATCACATCAGTAACCTTTGTCCTGTCTCCGATGTCGATGTTGCGAACCTTATCTCTCAAACTTATTCCGAAGATGGCCCTTCCCATTGCTCTTTGGGTTGTACTGAGTTGCTCCAATGATTTTTTCGTGAAGGCCATGGTCTCAAGTCCATATGTGATAACCGGCAGCCGGCAGGATACATTTATCATATACTTGACGTTTTAGACACATTGATACCTCCTTGTCTTTCAGAATGTAGCTTATCTTGGCGAAGGCTGCCCAAGATAATTGTATGCGTCTTTTTATTTCAGCTGTTTGATTTTCTTTACCCATTTTTATAGTATGGACAAGATATATACAGGTTGTTTCAAAAAGAATGGGCCATGCGGTAACAGCAGATGCCTCACACAAAAATATTGCGATCGACCCAAACTTGCCTATTCCAAAAGTTGATATTAACAGAGATACAAGGAGTCAAATTTGAATTTGATTTTTTCATTTTTTCAAATAACTTTTGAAATAATCAGGCTATTCTGATGAAATTTGGTACATAGGGGTTGTTTTGACATGCAAAATTTATCTCTGGCCTTGATATGGCTCTTACATGTAGGGGGCGCCACATCTTTCCACTCATTCAAATAGATCAAATCATTTTTTTGGATTGTTCATTTAGTTCCGTTAACATTTGATCTAGTTCTTTGATATCTGTACTACACTATACAATGTCATCCGCAAACCTCAAGTTGCTCAAGCGTACACCATCAATGTTGAACCTTTTCTATTCCAGTCCAGATGTTTAAATACCTACATTTTGTTATGCAAAGGAGAAAAGCTTGGGTAAGATAGTATCCCCTTGTCTTATACCTTGACTTAGGACTATTTGTTTGGTTTTTGAATTTTCATTGACTTTGACGTGGAATGTTGCTTGTTCGTGAATGTTTTTGATTAATGTAACGTATCTTGAATCTATTCTAGCATCCTTTAGGGCTGCTAAAAAGGGCCAAGTTTCAATGCTATCGAAAGCCTTGTGGAAGTCAACAAATGCCATATCTAAAGGGATATTATATTCTGTGGTTTTTTCTATCAGTGTTCTTATACTTTGCAGATGGTAAGTAGTACTGAAACCTTTCCGAATTCCTGATTGCTCAACCGGTTGATGCAGATCTAGTTTTTGGGTAATACGATTGGTTATTATTCATGTAAGTAATTCATATAAGTGGGACAATGAGCTTATAGTTCTGTAGTTTTCTATATTGGTAGTGTCTCCTTTTTTGTTTAAGAGTATTACTTCGGCGTTTTTTCACAGGTCAGGTATTTGTTTTTCTATTAGGCACTTATTCAGCAAGACCTTCAGAGCATCGACAACAGTACTGCAGTCCTTACCGGGAGATTTTCTGTTTTTCATCTGTCGTGAGGCATGTTTGATTTCCAAGAGGTATATTTCTGGAAGGATTTTCAAGCCGACGTTCAAAATGGTTTTATGGGTTGTTTTGGGGTTTTGTATGGCGGATTTGTATAGAATATTTGTATTTCCTTGGTTATTTGCGATTTTTCTGTCACTATCTGTCCCTGCTGATCTTCAGTTTTTGTTATTTGTTCTTTCCCTTTTGCTAAATTCGATTCAAATACTCTCAGCTATTCACATTAAAGTCCCTTCAACGCAAATCAGTGTAATCATTTTGAAGCAAATATCAACAATGTGATCAGATTTCGATTTATATTTACTTCCAAATATAAAGAATAGGATAAAGGAACTAGCGAAGATTAAAATCCACTCATTAGGTGTTGCGCGACTGTACATTATGTACATTGTCCTACAACAATCAACAATATTTCATTACACGCATACACAATTTCTCATTTTCAGTGATAAACTCATATTTACAAATAGTCAATTTTATGCTCAAACAAGCTTTGTTTTAGTCAAAGATGTTTTCTCCTCATGCGTAAGCTAATTTCGATCCCTTTGCATTTTGGAATTAACTCCAAAAAGTTAATGCTTATGATCACGGTCCGTATGTATAATAATAATAATAATAATAATAATAAAGCTCTTTATTTCTTATTATGAAAGTACATTCCAGATCCTAGACAGAAAACAGAAACATACTGCATGAAAAGAAATAGCGTGCAACAAGCAGTGCAAAGTTAGTCTTTGACAAAATCTGATAAGGAATACGGCTCTATATTAATTAATAATTGTTTCACTCGGCACTTGAAAAGTCTTGAGGATTGCAAGTCTCTGATGTCACTGGGTAATGTGTTGTACATTTTCATGCACATGAAGTAAGCACTTTTTTCTGTGAGCGTCAACCTATGTCGTGGGTAATTGACCGTTGTGTGTCTTGTATTGTAGCTGTGGTATGTCTCAAGATTGAAGAGTGTTCGGTTTTTGTAGAAAAACACTAGGCATTCAAGTATATAGAGTCCGTAGACTGTTAGGATGCCATTTGATCTGAAGGTCCCTCTGCAACTTTCTCTATATCCCTTTTGGTAGATAAGCCTCATTATTCGTTTTTGAGTGACAAATACTCGGTCGGTCCAACTGCTTTTGCCCCAGAAGATGATCCCGTATCTCAGAATGGATTCGAAATTAGCATAGTAGATGGTTTTTATGCTCTTCTTATTCAGGTAATTTCTTATCACCCTAATTCCATAGCACACTGAATTAAGTCGCTGCAGCAAGCTCTTTATATGTGCTGACCAGTCCAAAAACTCGTCTACATGGATGGTAAGTATGGTAAGTTAATCGGTTAACGCAGTCCAGAGCAGAAAACTAGATTTATTAATTTTATAACAGATTTTTAACACTTCACACTTGAGAGCTCTTTGATTTTGTTTGTGATTATTTGGAAAAAACAATGAAAGAGAAAGTATCACAAAAATCACTTTCCAAAATTTTGGTTATCACACGTTTTGAGGTCTCTACAGTCAAAAAATAATATTTATTTGAATCTGTCTTTCTGTGCCTGTCAGCTTCTCTGTTGAGGTTCTAGTCTACAAACAAGAACTTGATACACACATTGAAAAATCTAGGGGACAAGAATTACATAGCTATTACATTTTGAAGACACCGGGTATTATCTGGGAATTCTGTGTTGTTTTTGTTGTTTATAATACATAATATAGGAATGTTCAACAGTTCATGGCATGTGTTAACAAATGTTGCACGACAATGCCCGTTCACACAAAGCACGATTGGCATGAGAATTTCTGGAGACTGAGCATATCAATGTTTGGAATGGAAGAAGACTCGTCTATTAGCAAAGGCACTTCCAAACGATGGAACAGCTGTGCAATCGTCTTTCTGAATTATGGAATTCAACAAACAAACAAAGTACAGATGCAGCATGCTCAGATTATGCCAGAGTGTGATCAATGCAGGGGGAGGTCACACTTTACATTAATACGGTACAAACTTGATGAGCACACAACGTAACATTTTTTCACTGTTAGATTGCCAATTTCAGATTTTTGATGGATTACCTACTTGATTACTAAATAAGAGAAGCTGAAATTTGTCTGAACATTTCAATGGTACTTTTAATAAACAACAACAATAGCTCAATAAACGTGCACACATATTTGAATGATAATACCTGATGTGCTGAAAAAAATTTAACATATTTATTTCGTACCCCGTAGATTTTTTTCATGTGTGTATTTGGCATACGGATCAAGCGAGCGACAGGAACCCAAACAAAAATCTTCCAGATGAAATGATTGAGATGAGCGTATTGAGTTTTATAAGTTTTCTGTATCTACAAGTGTTGGTAGAACCAATTTGGTATACAGGGTGTCACAAATTCGGGTGTATGCATGGTGATCTCAGTTATTATAAGAGAACAGGGTCAGTTAAATAATGGTGAAGTTGCGAATTTCCATGTTCAACAAAATGCCATTTTTGATTTTTTTAAATTTTGAATAATTCCGAAGATATTCGTATAGAACAGATTTTTGTAAAAACATTTTTTTATTTGACAAAATAATATTTAAAAATAAATCACACTTTGTCATTGCCACTTTGCCTCCTCCATAAAATGGCGGTATCAAATTCAAAATCATACCTACGTTCGGACCAATATTAACTTTATTCTTTCAAATACGACCCTGGATTCTTGATCTTATTCTTAGTTGCCTTTTGACTTTCTTAAGACAATGAAGTATCGGAACCATCGTAAAAAAATTCTAATCTAGAAAATGACACCCTAGAAAATCAGTAAACCATTCTTACACAGTGTTGTTCAAGAAACCCTTTTTATTCTTTTGAAAAAAATTGCATATCTAAATAAAACTACTACGGGGTATTCGTAATATTTTCGAATCAATCCAGCTGAAATGTTGAAAATAGGTACAGGTAGTATTAGTTGGTAATACAGAATAGTGGTGTGGAACCCTGTGTCCTTCACCAATTCTAACTGCAAACGGTTCAAACACACAGATTCAAAAGTTTTGGATCACCCTGAATCTGAAAAAAATATTTCTAATGATATTTTCAATATTTTGTTAACATAATCTTGCCATTCTTCCCGAACGGCATCAAGAAGATCTTGTTGAGTCCTAAGTGGATCTTTGCGTGCTGCTACTGCTCCAGCAAGCATGTCCCAAGCATGATCTCTGGGATTCATGTTTCATATTGGAAGATAGATAGATAGTCAGTCCAAACGATTGATCTCTTCCGTTTCAAGATAGTGATTTACAGCTATGGTACGATAAGGTCGAGCGTTATCGTTCATAAAAACAAAGAAATCACCAACATCTCTCTAAATGCGGTTATTTAAAGTGTAAATATTTCACTTTTATCACAACACTGAGTTGTGTACCAGAATACGAGATGAAGGTTGATATTTTTTTTCATCACAGTTTAACAAAAGAAGTATTTTGAAGGGTCTTCCAGTTACATGAATAGAAAAGTTATCAAAATAGTGTTTGAGATGAGAGTGAATAAGAATTTCAACGTTGGGATAGTTGAATGGATCAAAAATAGTAACGAACAAATTTTGCTGAGGCTACCTTTACTGAATACACAGTTGATTTAATTATAATAATAGTTCTTCATTGTAAAGTATACTATAGGTATATTAATATAGGTTAGTTATAGCGTTGTTTAAATAGATAGTATTTCCAATGACTAAGTCCCGACAAGTCACTTGTGACTTAGGGTACTGGGTTATATAGATATTTTTGTAAAACTATTCATTTTTTCTTGGAAATATATTTGATTTGATATACTTTATGTTTTATTTTTATTCTTTATCATGCATGCATGGATCTGAATAGAGATAATTTTAAATCCGATTATTCTGTTTATGGAAGTTTTATGTATTGTGTATTTTATTATCATTTTATAACTCATCTGTTTTGAAGATTTTTTTTGAGGGTGACACGTTTTCTGTATTGAATTAAAACGTCCGATGCCATTCGCGGGTTCAATTGATTATACCTACATTTCATTTGACAAATGGTTGAAAATCATCATTTTATCATGACACTAATAATTATTATATTGTCGTTTTTTAGTGGATTTTTCTGAACAACAACAGATGGTTTGAGATTCAAACATACAATTCGAAGATATTTTACTTTAATTTTAGATGATATTTCTCAGATGACAAACGTAGGAATTTATTCCATATAATAGTGAAGAAAAGGTCCGAATATGGGCCACATTTCTTTTTGAGAAAAAAAATGTATTTTTGGAACAATGTAGAGTTTGGATAAAGAATAACTAGAGGCATCTCCTTTGAAGTTATAAAAACATTTGCGAAAAAAATGGATAATTTTGGATTTGTATTTGTTAAAATAAAAAGTGTTCATTTTTTTAAATTTGTGAAAAGTTCTTGAGATATGGGCTACCCTATAAAAATAATTTTCTTCTTCGGTGATTTTGGTGGACTGTAAGGAGTCTGCCTTAAAGGTGGTCGAATATGCGGGCTTGACTTATATTCCGAACAGTTATGTGACTCATATTTCGAGCAAAATTACATAAAAATCAACATATAAACAACACACATTCTAATGAAATATAGGGCAGTATCCGGTAGAACATGTTGAAGTATAACAATTCTAGCACACACCACTTTTGAATTGGAGATATTGAGAACTATGGAGACCAGGCCAGTCTTGATCTTGGCCTCGAAAAATGAATGTGGTCTTGGTCTTGGTCTTGAGTCTTGATGGTCTTGAAAAAATATATATCGAATTTTTAAAATACACAAATCATTTAGCATAACTACAATTGATGTTCTCCATAAAACGTCAATCAGTGAATGTTTCTTCAAAATCACAATTCTGACTCGAAGAAAAAAATACATTTCTATTGAACAGAGCCCGTATAGTTTGGCCCAATGAGCAATAAAATATGCAAACCATTGTCATTGAAGAAAAATGTCCTAAAATTGCGAAAGACATACGGTCTTTTTGTCACAAATAGAGAAAACCACTGTTCCTGATTGTTTATTATAACCTGGGATGGCGGTACGATTTCAACAAGCTGCAAGCGACAGTTTTTGTCTCTTTCCATATATCTTTCTTTATGGCATGTGACGTCAAAAACGTACGTCTTTCGCATTTTTAAAGCATTTTTCTTCATTGTGAAAGGTTTGCATATTTTATTGCCTATTGGGCCAAATTATACGAGATCTACTTTCTTTCAACCCTGAGAAAAAACCTATCTGGGCATCCAGGCCAAACAAAGGTTTCTGAAAAGCGACACATTTCTCGCAGTTTGCAATCTATATTCGTTTATCCGCAATGAGTAGATTTTGTTTAGTTTGTGTGAGATGCGGGGTTTGTGTAACTGACAGCGCTGCCATGTCTTCCGATCAATCGAGTTTAGTACAGTTTTTTAATATGTGAAGTAAAAAATACACATTCAGATGATAAGCTTGGAGCCGTTAACTTTTCAAGGAAGATTCCTTGAAAAATTAACGGCTTCTACTGAAACATTGCGATCAAATTCAAGGATGTTTGTGTCAATGATTTGGAAGCACTGTTTTTCAATACCTGGTTCGAATTGGAAAATTGCAAAAGAAATTTTTGAACAATTGATTTACTCAAGACTTATTGAAAGATAGAGATAGATAGAGACATTTGCAGATTTTAATACATATTTCTGTAGATTTTTTCGAGGATTTCTCTTTTCAATTTCAAGACCAAGACGAGACTCTCGGGGTAGGGTCTTGGTCTTAAGCTGATTTTGGTTAGTGACTTGTTATTTGGACCGCGTACTAATAATAGTGCTCCGTTGCTTTTGAGACTTTAGGTGTTCCGAAGTCTTGTTTGAATTATTGTTCAAAGTAATCATGAGCTTTAGTGGCAGCATTGGGGGAGGGTTAGATTGTGATGAAATATCAGTGAACAGCACAAAAGTCATCCGATCTCTTTGTGTAACTGATGTGGATGGCGGATTGAAGTTTGTGAACACGTTTGGGATTGATCAAGAAATTGTCATCGGTCTGCTAGTCTGCTTTGCAATCAAAGTCGTGAGGTATGAGCTAGAAATCAATATGTCAGAGTCTACTAAACACGATGTTTGTTCGTCAGAAGAAGGCCTTGTGATTCTTCTTGGGCGTACAATGGCGGGAATCTTGCAAAAAGCACTTCGTGTCGTAAGAACTATCTGACGTGACTAGTGATTGATCAACTAACTGACAAAGCTGTGGTTTTTGGTGACCTTGTTTTCATTCCAGCATGAACATCCGTCAAGGGTGGTTGAGCTGTGACTGCGGAGGGTCCGGTTCCTTCGTGTTATCACGTTAGAGGGCCTCCGGGAATGATTGTTAGACTTCCTCCGAAAGTGATCAGTCCAATAGGTATATGTAAAGAAAGTCCACCACATCGTTAAATCTCAAGTGAATCTGAGCACAGAATTGATATTGATGATCAACCTGCTCACTGTCTCAAAAATACTGGTAATGATAAAATAAAATTTAATATGATACCATCTGAAATAAGTGAGCAGTTCGACAGAAAAAAATACCAATATAAACAATATTCGAGTGTGACTATCAATATTTTGGATTGAAGCAATCATTATGAAAATCAAAACAAATAACTGGAAATTCCAATCAGTAAATTTTCCTATGCAATCGAAAAGAAAGAATTCAATATAAAGTTAGGCACAATTGAAGAAAAGATTTTGAAGTTAGAAGATAATATGTGTATATCCAAAATACTACTCCTTCTGTTTTAAAAGATATATTTGGTGTAGTCGGAAATCGTCTATTGGACATCATAAATGCATCCCTCTCAACAGGAACATTCCCGGAGAATTGGAAAACCTCAACTGTGATTCCTGTGCCAAAGATTACAAATACGAAACGACATGAGGAGTTTAGGCCGATAAATACTGTACCTACATATGAAAAACTCTTGGAACTTGTGGTTAAAGAACAAATACAGCAGCACTGTGATAGGAACAGCATCCTGGTGTCAAATCAGTCTGGTTTCCGAGAGCGCCATTCATGTGAAACTGTGATTGTTGGTTTATGTAGTGATTTCCTCAAACATGTGGATTGTGATAAATATGTACTGGCTGTATTCTTAGACTTTAGGAGAGCCTTTGAAACTATTGATAGGAGTATACTGTTACAGAAATTAGAGGGGTTTGGTATAGTAGGCTCTGTTCTCGATTGGTTCAGGTCATATTTGTCAAACAGAACCCAAGCTGTTAAATTTGGAGGCAGTATTTCTAACCTGCAGTTTACTCGTCACGGCGTACCACAAGGAACTGTCCTGGGTCCATTGTTGTTCTTATTATACATTAATGACATTGTCACTATCACGGAGAACAGTAAAATCGAACTATTCGCAGACGATACTATGTTGTATGTGGTGGGGGATGATTTGAACCAGGTACACCGAGAAAAATAAAAGGTCGCCATAACTAAAAAATTAGTAATAGCAGCTGAGGAGTGTGGATAGCATAGAGGACAGGTTTGAAAATTAGTTATTCCAGCAAATTCAAATTAGTTAGGACAACAGGCGGTATCCATAGTTATATCAACTAACCTTGGTTGGCTGATGAAAAACTATAGCTCAAATGCGGTTGTGTCAGCCATATTTTTTTAATTATCAGAACTAATAACAATAGTTGCAACAACTATAATTAATAATGGAAATCTTGAAGGTCAGGTACCACAACTATTGGATTTAGCTGACTCAACTAGCTAGATTAGTTCTTATAATCATTATTTTGAGTTACTGTAACCATGATTTTGTATTGACTTAACTAATACCAATTAGTTGTAATGGCTACTTTGGATAGTAATCTTCATGATGTTTTCTAATTGCGTACATTAAATTTGAGGGCGAATTCCTGAGCTAATTTTATGAAAAACAGACCATTTAAACATGAGTCCGGAGATGCATTGTTTTCAAAATACAGGGTGTTGAACTTTTTTTTTAAATCGGAGTTTTGAAGACTGCAACATTTCAAATAGGTTCAAGGATATCTGAAACACTCGTGAAAAAAAACGGTTTTTCAAAAAAAAAAGCAACCCGTAGGTGACTTGAAAAGAATGCACTTCCGCCGGTCTCATATTATATTTATAGGGATTTTTTTTCATGGAACTAGATCAGGAAGACTCCCTTGAATTCATTGTACACAATTAGGAAACACTTTGTATATCTCCAATTAATTGAGATTATTATTGGCACTGATTTCACTTGTGTCCATCTCGAAACGCGCTCCACTCAGCTAACATTGAATACATAAATGCCGTTGATTTAATCAACGGCGACAACGAAGGACAAAAACTATTGACAGCAAAACGCTGAGGTGTCCGGTAGAAGTATTGTTCAAGAATGATGGGAAACTGGAATACATACGGAGTTTACTGGGTTCGGCTGATTTCGGTCCGAAAACGCTAGATAATATTGGTTGGATATTGACTCGAAAGTGGTCGAAGGACCAACTAAGCATCATTAGTTGTTAGAACCAGGTTGCCACAACTAACTTTTGAGTAGAATTTTGGTTATTTTTTATCTAACCCGCTCACTTAGTGAAATAAACATGTTGCCACAACCAAAATATTAGTTAGCTTTGTCTTCACAAAAATGTGTAGTGTTCGGAACTAAAATGGTTAGTTGCAGTACCTTGCAAAGTGTAACTAAATCGAAATGTCTGTAACAACAGAAGAAGGGCGATTGTGATAACTATTTTTCTTGTCACGAATACTAAAAAAATTCAACTAACGTATCTAGTTAACGCGTTTTCCTCAGTGTACAGCTTGAAATGAACAATGACTTGAAGAAACTGTATAATTGGCTTTGTACCAATAGATTAAGCATAAATACGGCCAAATCAAAATATTGTATTTTTGCCAAAAAGCATAAACTAAGATCTATTGACGTTTCAAATTTGAGAGTTGAAATTAACAATGAATGTTTAGTGTATGAACAACAAATTAAGTATTTAGGAGTTATACTAGACTCCGAATTGAGTTTCCGTCCTCATGCTGATTATACAATGAGGAAATTTTCCCAAAAGATCGGATTTATCTCCAGAGTAGCTAAAAACCTGTCAATGTATTCAAAATTATTGTTGTATAATAGTATAGCAGCTCCCCATCTCGAATTCTGTTCCTCTTTATTGTACAGCCTACCAAGTTATAAAATTAGAGAATTTCAAGTGATTCAAAACAGAGCGATGAGAACAGTTTTAAAATGTAATAGGTACACTCCAATTAATCTTATGTTAGACGTTAGTGGTATGTTGTCTATCAGACAAAAAATATTGTTTAATGTTAACACCTTTATTTATAAAATTAGAAATAAATTGTTACCGAACTACATCTGTGATAGAGTAAAATGTTTTAAGAACATCCATAATTATCAAACTAGAAACTGTGATGATTTTATGTTAGTCAATAGAGGAAATTCTAGTCAGATGATTAGTAATTCAATCTTAAACAGAGGTCTCTCCGGTTACAATAAAATGCCGAGCCATATTAAGAACTGTGATAACTTAACAACTTTTAAAAAACTGTTGAGGCAATATGTGTTGCATGAATTTTAACTGTTTAAAATATGTTTGTACTTATTTATTGATTGTTATTATACACTTTTTATCTTTTTATAATCATTATGCCATTATTATTATTTATATTGTTTTTGTATGTAGCTATATAAGCTAAATAAAGACATTATTATATTCTATGCCAGCAAGACCGTGCTCTGAATAAAAACATAAGAAAAGGACTCGCAAGGCACACAATAAAAACCCAATCGGTTTACTGAGAAAAAGAGATACAAAATCTGAAGGCACTGTATTTAAGGACAAAAAAATAAACTGAAAAAACTGGACTGAACCAAACTAAGTCTGAGCTGAGATTCAGAAGACAAGATGGGTCAAATATCTTTGTTCAAAGATTGCCGAAGTAGAGATATAAAATATCTATACAGGGTTATTCACGTTATTCGACACGAAACATTATGGCCGAAGTATATGATTTTGAAAAAGTTTTTTTTTCTGGATGGATAGGGACCCTTTGAGGCTACATTTTAAAAATATTTTCATGTTATACAGGGTGTCCCCAAAACACGAAACGCATCAAAGTTGTATTTTTTTAAATTGAACCCCCTGTATATTAATTGATATTTCAATTCTTTTTTCAATTTGGAACAAAAATTGTAATACAACTAATGTTCCTAAATTCAACCGTTATCGAGATATCGCGTTTTAAAAATGGCATTTTTGCAACTTTGACATGCTATAAAACTCAAACTATTCAAGTTAGAGAAAAATGGATTGCACATTCCTATCTTAACTTTTCAAGAGCTATTCAAGGAGATTAAATTCATTCACGTGAAAAAATGTCAAAATGTGCCGAAAAAAGTTGACAGTTGACGGTACCTTGTATCCAAATGACAGAAGAGCTCTTGAAAAGTTAAGATAGGAATGTGCAATCCATTTTTCTCTAACTTGAATAGTTTGAGTTTTATAGCATGTCAAAGTTGCAAAAATGCCATTTTTAAAACGCGATATCTCGATAACGGTTGAATTTAGGAACATTAGTTGTATCACAATTTTTGTTCAAAATTGAAGGAAGAATTGGATTATCAATTAATATACAGGGGGTTCCATTTAAAAAGATACAACTTTGATGCGTTTCGTCTTTTGGGGACACCCTGTATAACGTGAAAATATTTTTGAAATGTAGCCTTGAAGGGTCTCATCCAGAAAAAAAACTTTTTCAAAATCATATACTTCGGCCGTAATGTTTCGTGTCGTGTCGAATAACGTGAATAACCTGGTCAAGTTGTCCAGTGAAGCGTAGCCCACTACTCCAGTTCATCAACCGACCAGGTCCAAAGACAAAGAAATGCAAGGTAAGCTCTTTCCTGACCAGAGAAACCTCTAGTATACTACCAAACTGATTTCTCCAGGATCCAACCAAAGACAGCACTCACTCTGGAAACCACAAAGTTGCATCCAAGCTCACAGTGTCCAGGATCCAGGTAAAGCTGTGGAATAGAATACCTGGATTCTTAAATCTAATCTTGGAAAAACTTGGCTCACTGAGTCTCTTGAAAAGATACGCAAAGAAAAAAAGATGGGATAAGATACATCCAGAAAGCAATCCTCTGAATACAACGTGCGCTGGCACAAAAAGGCGTGTCACCACGCACTAGATAGCATCGAAAAGACATCCGTTTTTCCGTCAACCGGAACACTAGATAAGATAAGAGATAATAGCTAACAAAAATGAACAAAATAAGAGGTGAAAAGGCTCTAAAAATACTACAGAAAGACACGTTTTGCCGGTAACATAGTTAAGAGAAGAAAGAGAGAGATTTTGAGATTATTTTGGACCTGTTGAAGAAGGATTCGATAGGAAGCAATACTTTAGCAGGATTTCGTAATTTAACACATTTTCAGTAATCAGTAGAAACAAAATGACAAAAATAATCTCCGTATATCAACAAATCATCATAACCCATAATTCAAATGAGCCGACGATAATCAGCAGGTACAAAATAGTTTGAGAGATAACCATCGCAGGATTCCATGGTTCTAGCGCACTCTGTATAGTAGATACGTTGGTGCCGATCAGACGACTTTGATCGACAACTTTACATCGGGAGTTGTTTTCTGATTTTAGTGGTTTTTAGATATCTTTAGAATCGGTTTCGTTTCCTGCATGTCAGTAGGTTCCTATGGTTTGCTATATGGTACATATCGACAAGTGATGATTTGATGGGCGGTGTTGCCAACATGTTTGAAATTGATAAGATAAATGGAAATAGTCAGTGCCGAGGTTATTGCATCATTGAAGCAAAACACGGTTACGGAAAAATAAAGTTTACCGTAACAACCATTGCATCCACCATTTTTTTAATGACACCTTGTAGAAAAATCAAATCAAGCTAACTTTTCCGGTCTGATCTCATGTCCAATATCCTTCATCATTTCACTGTTCATATGGTACCTATCTATTTTATGATACGATTCGTACCATTTTTTTGGAGTACAACAGTTCTCCACTTTCTTTACCTTTTTCAATTTGCCTCTCAGATCTTGCGCTTTGTCAAGCTTGACAATTCACCTTCTTTGATGTGTTGGCTTGCTGGAAATCATTTTGCCAATACAAAACAGGCCATTGCTGCGAAAATTTTACACTAAAACGATGTGTCGAAATAGAAAAATACTAGATTTCATAAACTTCAGAAGTAAGTCCTTCTCCATAGTCCTATGCACCAAAAATTATAACAGCGAACGCGTATATATATCAAGGAATTTTCCGTTGATTTTGTCAAATCGTCCAGATTTGTTGTATCGACTTGTTAACTAGTGCAAATATCTTGTAAAAGGTTATTCCTATCCACTTTTACAAGGTATAACTTTTTCACGTAAAAATGACTGAAATTTTTTTTCAATTTTAATAATGTATGAGTTCGTGTAAAAAAATTATGACGATTCGAATGAGTGAAAATGTGCAAGTGGTGCCTCGTACTAGTGAGAGAAATTTCGCATTCAGATCTAGATTTTGCGTGTAAAACAACCCCAATATATCAAATTTTATCAATATAACTTGATTATTTCGAAAGTTATTCAAATAAATCAAAAATTAAAATTCAACTTCAACGCCCTATATCTCAGTAGGTATTGAGATTCCGATTTGACCTCTCAAACGTAATATTTTGTCCCAAAATATATGCAGTTGTTCCATGGCCCATTAATTTTGCAACACCCTGTATACACACACGGTGATTGGTAATAAGTCGTATTCCTTTGAGGAGGTGATAGTAGACCCTATTTGCTACCGATTAAACGTAATTTACATCTATACCATTCTTAAGCCCTATCGACATTTTTTTTTTTTTCAAGAAATTCACCAAATGTTGCGAATAATCAGCTGACATATTGACGCAAATATTAGCAGTGAAGATTATAACAACTGTTATTGTTAACAATATTTTTTTTGGCTCAAACTAATTTTGTTTTGACAAATTTCTTACTAATATTATCCTCTATGCCTAAAAATTTCTAAAAAAAAATAATGAAATTACGTTTAATTGGTAGCATATGGGATGTATTATCACTTCCTTAAAGGAATACATCCCATTACCAATTACCCTGTATTATCCAAAGTACCTGCCTATCGATATCTTAGTTGAACTTATTTTTTTTGGGCTGTGATCTTACAAAAATCAGTTTTTTAAATCATTTCAAAACGCTTGTTTATCGGAAACACGAAAGCAGCGTTTTCATGATCGTTGCATGTTTGATATTTCGCCTACCCCTTACAAATGTGTCGTCAGTTGACTATTAGAATTGTTCTTGACTGAATTTTTCTTGAAAATCGATGTCGGATAAGACAACCGTGAAAATAATTCTTTACTAGTAACGTGAAATGTGTGTATAATTTGTCAATTTTTAATGCCTTGTTGTCTTCATAACTTCTCGTCTTCAACCTGTTACCATTCGAAATATCATTCGTTAAAAGAAAACTTGTTAAAGCGACTACTTCTGGTCTTACAACGCGTACACTGTAATTTTAAAGTCATTAACAATAGTATTTTCACACCGATGGTGATTTGTAATTTGACACTTCCGTTTTTTGTTGCAATGATTAATGCCAATAAGTGGGTTGATGGTCCCAACGATAACGACCTTCTTGATGACAGTTTTAGGGATGTATAGTTAGCAACAGCAACTAAATATGATTCATTGAACAAAGTTAGCTTCTGAAAGTTGATCGGATGATTCAAAGCTCTGTAGAAATTCAACTTTGTCTCCAGAAATTCACTGGAATAGTTCGTGTTTGCATCTTGAAATACGGTCATATAGTATAATAATTATTCACATGAATAATAAATAAATTACTTTAAAAATGATAGAATGGCATTGTCCTGCTAATGCAGAAGATGCACGGAAATACAGTTCAGCATATTTATTTACATTTTGAATTTTTTAGCCAAACGCATCAATTTTTTATCATTTTTTCCCAGTTACTAAAATTATTATAGTATTTTTTTCAAGAGAATCTCGATCTCAGTGTATTATAAAGTTGGCAGCTTTATGCGTACAATGGATTATGTAGTCTAAAGTTATTCACAAAAATATGAATTATTTGGAACTACCGAAATTATTACAACCATTCTACAAATTTCATAAAATACTCCAATCAATATTTCAAGTGAGGCCAATGATTTTCTACAGCCCTTGCACAAAGGAACATTTTTCATTTTATTCTAAATTATGAAAAAAACACACACAATGATATTGCTGCTGCTGCTACGTAAATTGATTCATAGTCTTCCTTGAAAAATAACTGGCAAATCAATCACTATCAATCGGTGAACTAAATTCTATTTGCAAAACTTTTATTTTTTTTAATTTGCGATAATTATCAAACTACAACTCATTGTAATTATTCCGAATAATAAAAAAATTGCAATTTTGAGCAAAAGTTCATTTTTTGTTTAAAAAAAAAACAGTGACAAATTCAGATTTCAAAATATATTGGGTGGTATAAATGAAGCAAAGTAAATGCTTACCTATACACAATTACTATCCTTGTAATTGTGTATAAAGTGTATAAGTCTATGTCAAGAAATTTAAGTATAAGCATAAATTCATGCGTTCCCACCACCCTTTAAGCATTCTAGATGCACATATTATATTTTTTGTTCTGGTCTTTTTCACATAATAGGTTGGTCGGTATAGATTTTTTTTGATAAAATACACTTTTTTATTTTGCTCTCCCGATTTGCAATAACCTCTTTGCAAATGTAATCAAATTTTTAATGACATGTTTATATATAGGGAGCCTCACAATACAATAAACTAAATGTTTTTGATTCTCTACTTACCTTAAAATTATATCCCAATTATTTGCCTTGTCTTTCTTCACCTGTAAAGCAAGTCAACATTTTGAGCAAATCTCCAGTAGTTTCATGCACATTTTTCAGTGACGTTTGTATAAAGTTCTTGAAAATAAGGAGCTTTTTTCAAAAAGGCTACTTTGAGGGACTTGTCTCAAATTGTTAAGGTACATCATTTTTATTTATATGGAATCCTCTCGATCCAATATTCTCATATAGACCAATTACAGAATCTTGGCTCTCAATATAAAAGTTATTTAACTAACTTTTATATTGAGAGCCAAGATTCTGTAAGTTAGATCTTGAGCTGTAATAATTTTATTTCTTATGTTTGCAATTCTATATTAGATTTTTACGAAATATCATTGACGACTCAGCTTGAAATGGGAAATTGAGGTACTACTTTTCCGTTGATTTATCGAATAAATACATGAATAGTTCTACCCTATACATAATAACATGTCTTGAAAAACAAGTCGAGTCCATAATTTCGCTCAGTGATTATGCTTGACACTTTTTGTCGGGAATGGCTACGTCAAATTTATTCATTATCGATTTGTCGGTTCAGTTCTGGCTTTTCAAGATGATCTATGTATGCATTTTCTCTGTCTCAATTCAACAAACTAACAACATAAACCTTATTTGAATCTTTAAAATAACATCGCCTAACAACGTGAAGATAACTCGGCTGTCATGAAAATTTTTGTATTCAATTGTCTTGATTCAACTGAGTTTTTTTATAGAGATTTTGATATTGGATCTTCATTATGAGGCCGTATCAAATACAGTATGTCCGGTGATGGGGTATCCAAGAGAACGAATGGACCAGAACCAGACATTTTTCGAGGAAGTCATCCTTTATAAAAATTTTTGCTCCCAACCATCGTTCAGAAATATGAAATCTTTTTTTCATATCAAGTATCCATATTCAGAAGTCTTTAGCAAAACGTGGCTTTTGATTTTAGTAGTCCCAGATTTTGCACACGCGTCAAAAATAACCTGGATGGCACTCACCGTAATCTTAACTGCACAGTTGAGGCCATCTTCAACCCTTTCTTCCTACTGCTTGCCTCCACACAACTAAAAGTCGCAATAAAAAACAGTCCAAGACCGAACGATCAAATTTCCAGTACCTACGTCGCAAAAAGATAATCAATGGACGTGTCAGGTACTGTTCCTCTCTTGAAATAAATAAATGTGTATTCCTTGTTCTATTGTTAACATTCAAATCAAATCAGATCAAATCAAATTTATTTACCAAAAAGAATAGTTCTTACAAAATTATTATATTATTGAGTTAACTATGTATTGAGTAAAGGCAATCTCAACAAAATTTGTTCATTACTATTCCAAATCCACTCAACTATCCCAATATTGAAATTCTTATAACTATATATATTCTTGCAACTAATTGGCAAAATATTGTGAATTCTTGGTCCAACAAAACAGATAGGTATGTCGTTGACACGCTGTAAAATTCACCCTGTTTAATGATAGGTTTTCTAGCGCCACTGACCTTGTGATATTAGGACGAATAGGTACAATTTTGTAAGTGTCCTTTTTTCTTATATGGTTGAGAATGTTTTTCAGATAGAGCTGTCTTATTGTAAAAGCACCACTTTCATTAAAGAGGTTGATTGAAGGATATCTCTTCGCTTTTTTAAATATTATCTTCAGTATATACTTTTGCGTTATCACTAAGTTCGACAACGTTGTGCTGCAAGCACTACCCCAGATTCTTATACTATAATTTAATTAAGATTCCACTAAGGCTTTATACAATGTTTTCAATAATTCGAGAGACATAAATTCTCGGAGTTGATAAAATTTATACATTGTCTTTCTAATTTTCTTACTCATGTAGTCAGCATGAATTTTGTATTTTAGATTCTTATCTATAAATACACCAAGATATTTTATATTATCGACAGATACTATTTTAGTATTACAGTCACAATCCTCCATCTGCTTGGTAAAGCAGATATAATCATGTAATATTAGATTTGAGGGTTCATCATCATGATTTAGATCATACATAGAAAAATTTATAAAATGAGTTTTAGTGCTATTGGGAGTTAAAAGATTTTGATCCAACCACAACTTGACTAATGTAATATATTTTTCTGCTAGCCCCTGATTTGGCTTTTACTAGAATCACTGAATCGTCAGCATAACAAATAACGGAGCTGTTTGCAGATGGTAAAATTGATGTAAGGTTGTTGATATAAACTGAGAATACTAATGGTCCAAGGACCGTACCCTGCGGCACTCCACAATCCACGTTTCCTTTTTCACCAATATAATTATTTATTTTCACCTGTTGAGTACGATCACTTAGATAAGAGTGAAAGAGTGCTTATTCAGTTCCTCTGATACCTAAATCACTTAATTTTTGAAGTAGAATATGATGTGCCACCGTGTCGAAAGCCCTTGCCAGGTCAATAAAAATACCCATGGTTTTGTAACCTTCATCAAAGTTGTGTATTATTTTCTCTGTTAATAGTTGAATAGCATCTTCTGTACACATTTTGCTTCGAAAACCAAATTGGTTATCTGATAATAGTTTATTACTATAAAGGTGCTTTTCTTGCTACAGTTTAATACATTTTTCTATTAATTTATTTATTGTACTAGTTATAGCAATTGGACGTTAGTTTTCAACCCTCTGTCTATCACCAGCCTTGAATACAGGAGTTATTACTGCATTTTTGAGAATAGTAGGGTAGACTCCTGTTCTGAGTACAAGGTTTACAATGTGTAATAAGGGCTCCAGTAGAATGACATGGTTGTCTTTAATGACTGTAGCTGAAATACCATCATTTGTACTTGAGGCTTTGTTCTCAAGAGATTTTATTTGCAAAATTAGCTCACTTACACCTCTGAGAAACGAAACGGAGTACATTTGATGGGCTTATCAAAGATATAATCATTCTTTTTTATTTGTTCACCAAAACTCTTGCCAATATTGCCATAGTAGTCAAGAAACTTCTTAGATATTTCTTCTCTATCAGATATTTTTGTATCATTATGAATGATAGAGTTTATCTCCAAACCTTTATTTTAAATTTCATTTGTCGCCTCTCTGACAGTTTTCCATAGCTTTTTCACGTTACCTAGATTTTTGTCAAGTTTGTTTTTATAAAATGAAAATTTTGCACATTTGATTATCTTTGTAAGAAGGTTCCTATATTGTTTAAAACGTTCCTGTAATTCAACGTCAAGAGGATCTCTGAGTACCTCTTTCCTTAGTTTATCGCGACTTTTGATCGAATTAATAATTCCAAAGGTAATCCATTCCTTTTTCTTGCGATTTATTCTGCACTCTATATTGGTAGTAGCATTCTCAATTATCATTATAAATTAACAAGATACTCAAGAGTTACATTTTGCCAAAAACTCTGGAATACTGCTACTCTTGATAAAAAAAACATCCGTCAACTTTTTGAAGACTGTATCAAATTGAATTTTTTTTATCGATAATCGCATTTTATTGGCAAGCAAAAATTGTTGCATAGCCTTTATTGATAACCCCAAACTATTGTTGTTACAATTCTTGATATAGTAGAGGTATTCTATTCCTTCAATCAAGAATTTTATTAGGTATCATTTAATGATTATCATCCAAATCATCATGAAAATGTGTGCAGTTTAAATGAAGTAATCGTCAATTTGAAAAAAAAAATGTATTTAAGAAAGGTCATAGTAATTTCCACCCCTTGGTATCAAAACAATCACGATATCAAATGAAAGAATGTTTTAATATGTAGACTTAGTTGTGCATGATGTTTAACGCGGATTCATTCGAAACATGTCTGCCTCGAGAGCCATTTTGTTTTCTGATTTCAGGTCTGTATTTTTTATTTTTCTTTTTTGTTTTCATCATTCCACATAAATATCGGTCGAATAAGTCGTTCTTGTATGGCGACAAGAAATCCTCAAGAGCCATCAAGAATCTAAAGAAGAAGCGAAGCTCGTATATAAGAAAAACAAGAAAAATGCGCATTTATTCAGAATCGTTTCGTCAACTTGATCGCGGCTCTTTTACAAGTTACGATGTCCGATTAAATGGTATCCTTATTTGGTAAAGTTAGGTGGTCAGCTTTTCGTTAGTATTGTCAAAATATGTAGCTGTATTCAGAACATGCAAACACATCAATGTGTGCAATATCCACGAGAAAACTAAAAATACACGTGATTGAACCGATACTTTCTAACTGGTATAATATATTAGATTATTAGATGAATTGAACAAGTAAACGAAGGAAAGCACCAATTATTCTAATTTCAAGAAAATATTTTCTCGCAAGCAACAGCAAGTCTAATATAATTTGAGTAGGTGACTTTTCATACGCAAAATACGCATAATCCTGGTAATATGTACAAGTATCTAGACAAGACACATTCACACGTTTTGAGAACATTAAACCTGCAGAATACGTACGTACGTATATGGAAAAGTCACTGATGCAAACCAGTAAATGAAATAGGCTATTTATTGTGAGTTTCAATCTCAGTTTACTGCGGTGCTATCGAAGATTGAAGGATTCTGATTCTTTCTTTTTATCCGTCCCAGAGAAAGTCCAACTCTATGTAGTGATCCAATCGATTTCGACCTAGATTCGGTCGCCAAAAAATCATAGTCAACAACTTTTTTTTCTCTATCAAGTAATTATTATCCATTTTGGAAGATGTGGACATTGAAAAGAAAAAATATACTAGAGGCTGCAGAATAAGATCAATCAAGAAAAACTATTTCTGAAGCTATATAGAAGAAGGCAAAATGGCGGCAGACTGCAATGCAAAAAATCTCAACACTTTCACAACAAAAGAAACCCATTGAGAAAGTTGGCTGAAAAGAGGAAAACCTTCCCAACAAACAATTTAGGAACTCTTGACCAGAAGAGAAGAAAAATGTCTTGATTTGGTATTAAACAATCTCCTTTTACCTTGCGATTCAACTTCAATGTCATGAACAGCTATTAGTTATTCAGCTCGAGGCAACTATATCTTATTCACGACATAAATAATGCTCTATTAGATAATTTTCCTGTAAGTAATTCAGTATAGTTACAGGTTACTGAAAATAAACATAAACTGTGTCATATACAACGACGACATAATATATAAGGTGTACGATGAAGTCTAAACTTACTTGAAAATAACCAAAAAAGTTAACCTCAAGGACAAGAATATATTTCCTCTGAATTTAGGTGAAATATTGTTAAATTATGAACAACATTCTGTCTTCATCGTTACCTGTCTGTTGGGTTATAACAAAGGTCGTTCAACTTTATGAAAACCTCGAACGCTCAAATTAATGGGGTGGCTAAATTCTTTGATATATTGACCTGATGTCCCAACAAACAATCTAAGAACTCTAGACCAGAAGAAAAGAAAAATATGAACATGCATTGTCTCTTGTACAATCATGACATATATAAGGTGTAAGAATAAGTCCTAAATTAGTTGAAAACAACCAAAAAGTTACCGTCAAGGACAAGACTTTTATTTCTCCTAAATTTAGGTGAAATATTACTTAATTATCACCACAATTCTGTCTCTATCGCTACCTCTCTATTAGGTTATAACAATGGTCGATATCTAGTCCATTTTGACCTAAGTTAAGGAATAATGTCAATAAGGTCGAAAAATCAACTTATAGGTACACAACATATGAGAGCGGCCATGTTTCAACGTCAGCATCTAAAAAAACAATTTGTAATGTCCGAATTTTATTGAATTTCTGACTACTCTTGGGGATATTCACATATTCAAAGATGATTACAACCACTGGCAAGTTTGTTTAAAATATTCCTAGACTATTATAGTTATTTTGAATTCAAGGTTATGTTTCAAAATTTCGCAAACTCTGGTAATAATGGACATGTAATCAGGGCGCATCAATTTTTTGCGAGTATCTTCCCGATATTATACAAAAAAGTGTATCGTTCGCAGTTACATTTCCTTCCAATAAGCAACAAACTACTTACTACATGAATATTATACCAACTAAGACGCCTTAGTAATTTTCTCAAGTAGTTAGGGCAAAGCCAATTCTGGCGCAAATTTGCTATGAAATGGTGAATGCGCGAGATGTGACGTCATCCGTCGTCGGCGTGTTGTGTGGGTGATGAGGTGGGGTGTGGGGGTGGGGGTCTTTGCGACCACGTGCGCGTGACGTCATCCGTCGTCGGCGTGTTGTGTGGGGGATGAGGTGGGGTGTGGGGGTGGGGGTCTTTGTGACCACGTGCGCGTGACGTCATCCGTCGGTGGGCGGTGTGACCGTTGGCGGGGGTGGGGGGTGGGGGTTTAGGATGACATTACATTTTATGTAAAAGTGTTATCATCGTTCAGTTCTAAATTTAGCTCGCGGTTTTCTTATCAGTAACGAGTCTCAGCCTGCAGTTTTCTTATCACCAGTAGACAACAATTTTAGCTCAAATGCAGTGTTCTTATCAGTAACATGTGTCAGCCTCTGGTTTTTTCTCGACTATAAATTGATTCACCTAGTTGAAATTACAACCCTCAAATACGTAAAACGAATCAATCCGAAAATGTCACTCAACAAGTTCGGTTCTCATTTATTCAAGAGAGATGAAACAGAAAACAATATCAAGTTATTTAATTAAAACAAACAATGTTTTATTTCACAAGAATTTTATTCACAATAGCACATCGGACGCGTGTCTCTTTATCAGTCAACCACAACCTTGAACTTGGCGCTATAGTTGCTGTACTTTATTAATAAATTAAAACTATGAATTCATAGGAATTTTACTTACAATTTGCCTAAGTAACAGTCTAAGTTGTTCATATAAAGATATCATGGGACACTCTATACCAAATGTATTGAACTCCAATTTACCGGAATTTTGTAGGGAATTTTCAAATTCATTATATTCAAAAAAGCGACCATCTTGAATGAAGTATAACAATCCATTCACATATCGAAAAACTGTGGTGAATAGGGGTGGTATACCATTAAAATGTATTGATGTGTAGCCAAAGGACTCTGGCTGTAGAGTACACTCATCCAAATTTGCAAAGGCATTATCATCATAAAAGAAGATGGTTTTTCCAGAATAGGTATTGACTGCTCCAAGTAACTTTCTACCATCCACAAATGGTTCAAATCTTTTTGTTATATTGATTCGGTCAATTAATCTAAATCTATCCTCGCATAGTATATATAAATAATCATTTATAACTACAGCTATCTGCCCCGATGGTCTTTTATACACAGCTGTTAGTTTTTCAAACGGTGGCAGGAATTTAAGTAGTAGACGAATCGGTAGAGCTTTTGAGGTGAACATTTTTGATTTCAAACTCATTATCCACAATTTTTCCCCTTCTTGTATTATTATTTGTTTCGAATTCAACTCTCAAAACAAAACAGTATATCCTGCTTGAAGTGTTTCTTTGTGATGAGAACAATCACTGTGATTGGACACTTATTTTTGAGGGTTGAAAATTTGTGAATACGTACCTGTAAATATTTATAAAAAGGCGTTTGAAATAAAATAAAAAATGTAATCAAAAATGTGATTTATTCAATCAATAAACATGTTTTATACAAATTATAAACATTAGTAAGTGCACACATTGCAGGTGATGATAAATGGTATAGAAAATGTGTTTTTTCATAACTAAAATATATCTAGGTATAATATCCTTTTTTATTGTTGAATATGGCTACATTTCATCTAAATCTGTTTGTTGGTTTGTGTAGGTAGCTCATCCACCACATCTTCATTGATAGTACTCATTATTGAACTGTTTTATTTTCAATCACTACGGGGCATTTTATTTGTAATTCACCATAAAATTCTGTTATTTTACTATCCGTTTCACGTCTAAACGCTATCAAATCACCTTTCTTAATAGATCTATTTTCCAGCTTTCCTGCTTTTCCATTAACCAACATGGAAACGTCTTTTTTAGGATATTCACCGAATAAAATGATTCCTTTTTCAAATGGGAAACGGTATGAAGTTCTTCCATCTTGCATCAACACGAAATTTTTTTCTGTTGGTGTATAGCGACCAATAAATGGTAAAACCATTACATAAGATAAATTAACCTCAGAAAAATTAAATAACTTGATATTGTTTTCTGTTTCATCTCTCTTGAATAAATGAGAACCGAACTTGTTGAGTGACATTTTCGGATTGATTCGTTTTACGTATTTGAGGATGTATTTATGCAATTACTTTAGCTTCACGTAACTCTTCGATTATTGATAGTATTTCATTATTATGACCAGTATGACCAGCTCTCATGGAAGCTGTTATTAGTCTCAATCTATCAACAAGTTCGTTGATATTATCCCAATAAACATAATCTATATCGTTTTTATTGATATTCCACAACCCCTTTCCCGTTCGCATTCTAGTTATTGGAGGTTTTAGTTTCTTTAAAAAACGAGAATATAATGGTTTGATGTGTCGTGTTTTTGTTATGCCATGTTTTTGTAGGTATGGTCCTATTATAGTTATATATTTTGATGATCCATTTCCCTGCACACGTTCATTTGGATCATTATTTCTTCGATATGCATTGGTTTTAGCTAAAATATCCATATAATTATCCAAATCCTCATCTTCATAGTCTTTAGGATATTTTTTAAATAGTAATTCATACAATCCTTTTGTACCATCATAAATTTTTCCATCTACTTTCACATTTTTTCCAATAATTTCTACAAATTTAAGTGTGGTCCCCAAATAGAATTTATCAGTATCTATGTCATGTACTATTCCATAATGATGATCAAAATTATGTTCAGTATCCTTCACACTAGCATCAATATAATCTCTTGGTAGTGGATCAAAACTTTTTAACCATATTTCATATGGTTGCGTGTCGATTAAATTTTGAACCGATTGCCTTGACTGTTCCAATATATCTGAAAGATTTTGATTTTCCGAGCTTTCGAAGGGGTTGGTTTGAGCTATAACACTAGTTTCTAGTATAGTTGGTAACTGACTACGTTCTTGTATAGTATTAGGTAACTGACTAGGTTCTTGTATAGATGGTAACTGGCTAACAGATGCAAGGCTTGTATCAAAAAATGATGGTATTTCCATCGGTAGAATAGGAGTTCTACCAGTTCTTGTAGGTCTTGTAGGTGTTGATGTCTCATAAAATAATCTTGAAAAACTTGGTTTAGGTTTTAATGGTGTTGTGTGAAACATAGAAGTTTCAGGTTCTTCTTCTTCTTCTTTGAATTCTTCCTTTATGTTGAAAGGTTCATTTATTTTGGAAATGAGTTGTTGTAGCGGTTGAGTTATTGGTTTGTAAGCTTGCTCTAGTTGTGATTGTGTAGTGGTCATAGCTAATTTTAGACTATTATATTTATCCTTGACAGCTTTTCTTGACTTCATCAATTCCTCAGCCAACCGCTTATCCATTTTATAGATATATGAATGAATCAAAATTTTTCCTATATCTTCCGCAATTCAGTTCACAATCTTTATCAATAACCAGAAAATTATAAGGTTCTTTCCAACAGTGTGCGCAGAGTTGCTTCAATTGCTCAAATGACATATCCAGCATACAATGATCATTATATATATGATTCAAATTCATAGAATCCTGCTTGAATAAAATTAGCAAATTAGCGTTCTCACGTATAAGTCTTTTCTGAATTGATGAATAACCTTGAAAAATAAAAAAGCAGTCTGTATTTTTATGTCTCGAATGTGTGAAATAGTCCCTTATTATAGTTTGTGTTCCACATGGTATATCATCAAATATGATGACCGATTCTGGTGCTATTTCATGAGGAGGAATGATATTTTCATCGCTCTCATACTCGAAATATCCAATCTCTTCCATGGGTGCCAATAGTTGTCTTAAATATTCATACTTTGGCTGTTGTAATGATTTGGAATAAAGGTACACGTTTGCAAATCTTATTCCATTTGGATGCTCAAGTAAAGCCAACATCACGTTGGTTTTACCTGAACCAGATGGTCCAACAATGAGACATCTTTTCGATTCCCCACCAAATAAATCGCCATGTTTTTGAATTGGTTTCGTAAAATCCTTCACATCATGGTTTGTGATGGGTAAGGAAAACGATTGTTTTTCTATCCGCATTCTAGATATCAATAAACAGAATTGTTTTTTGCAAAAGTATTTATACATTTATCAGATGGACATATTGATCAGATAGCATGAAATCGATAGACAATCGTGTTGCAAATTTTTAAACTGAAAATAGTATTTAAATGATACACACAAACCTCTATAGGTATAAAATGATTGTACACGCTTCACGAAAGTACACTTCCTCCAAACACTCCAAGAGGGAAGGTCGAGGTTTAATAAACACTCTGATTAATAGACTACCTGTTGAGCTTCATATTCCTGGCTATCAATTTTGTGGTCCTGGTACAAATTTAGAAGAAAGATTGAATAGGGGAGAAACTGGTATCAATCCATTGGATGCTGCGTGTCGAGAACACGATATCGCATACTCACAAACAACTGATTTACCTCAACGACATCGAGCGGATAAAGCTCTAGCAGATAAAGCTTGGCAGAGAGTTGGAGCAAAAGATTCCTCGGTAGGAGAAAGAATTGCTGCTCTAACAGTAAGTGGAATTATGAAAGGTAAACGGAAACTTGGAATGGGGATCAAGAGAACCGAAAGAAAAAAGAAAACACGAGTTATCAAACCCCCCAAAAAAATTGGTGGATTTCTTCCATTATTACTTCCAATTTTGGGTGCACTAGGAGCTTTAGGCGGTGGTGCAGCTGGAATAGCTAAGGCCGTTAATGATATTAAAGTATCAAAGGAGCAACTCGAAGAATTACATCGACACAATAAAGAAATGGAAAAACTTTCCAAGCAGGGTGGTGGATTATACATTAAACCCTACAAAGGAGGCACTATCAAGAAAAAAACCATAAAAAAAATCAAATAATATTTTCGCAGAGATCCCTTTCAAATAACGATATACTAAAATATGTGAAAATATTGAATATCTCACATTAAAGAGGTGTATTTATGTGTGACAACCTTCTCAAAAAAATTTAAAGTGAAGGAATGTGGTATTTTGAATCTAGAAAGTTAACAAAATCATGGAACTCATTGTACTGCATACATAATAAATGAAAATTAAGCGTTTTATTTTGATGGTTATGGAAACTTGAGACCACCTATCAAACTCGTTAATTATTTGAGAACTCATTACAAAGTCCATGAATCCTGGTATTCGTATGAAACAATCATTGCAATAGACATGCAGGGCTTCAATTTGGCAGAAGATTTCAAAATCAAGGAGCTGTCAATCACAAATAGCCTTCAATCTAGTCATTTTCTTTTCTGAGAACATGTGTATTACAACTGCTTGACTATTTTTGTCAAAGGATTATAGCTTAATAATTTATCATGTAAAAATCAGACAATATACTGATGAATCCTTCTTGTATTATTATTTGTTTCGAATTCAACTCTCAAAACAAAGCAGTATATCCTGCTTGAAGTGTTTCTTTGTGATGAGAACAATCACTGTGTGTGTGTGATTGGACACAACAAGAAAACAAGAAAACAAGAAAACAAGAACACAAGAAAACATGAAAACAAGAAAACAAGAACACAAGAAAACAAGAACACAAGAACACAAGACAAGAAAACATGAAAACATGAAAACAAGAACACAAGAACACAAGAAAACAAGAAAACAAGAACACAAGAAAACATGAAAACAAGAAAACAAGAACACAAGAAAACATGAAAACAAGAACACTAGAACACAAGAAAACAAGAAAACAAGAACACTAGAACACAAGAAAACAAGAAAACAAGAAAACAAGAACACAAGAAAACATGAAAACAAGAACACAAGAAAACATGAAAACAAGAACACTAGAACACAAGAAAACAAGAAAACAAGAACACAAGAACACAAGAAAACAAGGAAACAAGAACACAAGAAAACATGAAAACAAGAACACTAGAACACAAGAAAACAAGGAAACAAGAACACAAGAAAACATGAAAACAAGAACACTAGAACACAAGAAAACAAGAAAACAAGAACACTAGAACACAAGAAAACAAGAACACAAGAAAACATGAAAACAAGAAAACAAGACAACAAGAAAACAAGAAAACAAGAACACTAGAACACAAGAAAACAAGACAACAAGAAAACAAGAACACTAGAACACATAAATATTGCCACGATATATCCCTTAGTATAAAAATTAGCAATGACAACAGGACTTCCAGCAAAAGTATTGTTTCTGAGCGCCTTTTTAACAATACCTTGTATATACAAGTGGATTCAAATATACAAGAAACGTTTATTTGCATATCAACCAATCATAATGACTCTTGACCATCAAACTGAGAAAAATTAATTGTTAATAATGGATTGATTGGCTAAAAATTGATGAGTCAATTAAAAATTTGTCATATTTAGCTTTTAAGTTAAGACTTTATTTTGTAGATGAAAATTTTAAACCAACAAACTGGAATGTACTTATTGATTCGTTTGAATGTAAAAATCATATAGAATTCGCTATTATATCAATCTTTGCATTCATTTTTTGTATCATGCTACCCATTCTAGGAGTATATTTGTATAGAAATAAAAGAATTATCTACTAGCAAGTGTTTTTTATTGAATTACAAGATATTACAATACATTATTTTTCATAACCCATGAATTATGTGAATTATTCATGCCCAACCATTTAACATAAACTTTATTTCCCTTCCGTCTTAGAATCTTTTCTACCAAATACACGTCAGGATGTTTAACTTTTTGCAACTCCTCCTTATAAAATGCACCCTGTATCTCTTCACCTCTATGATCCTCCAATATGTAGGTTGTTGGATTTGTGATTTTTATTTTTTTAATCACAAAGATTTCATTTGACCAGTTAGGTGTATACCCTTTTGAAAACATCTCACGAAACTTACTTATTCGCACATAGTCTCCCTTTTCATATTTGGAAGGATTCACTGTTTTTATGCGACCATAAACTTTTGATAGTAGGTGCTTCTCATGTTCCTTAGATACTTGTATAGGTTTCATTCCAATAACAGAATGTTTGGTATTATTGTATTCTGATACTATCTCAGGTAATATTTTTAACCATTTATAGTTTCCCTGCAAACTGAATTTTTTCCACATTCTGTTTTTCAATGTTCTGTTCACCCTCTCTACGATGCTAGCTTTCATATTGGAAAATGTTGAGTAGTGATTGATGTTGAATTTTTTCATCAAATCTTGGAACTCTGTATTATAGAATTCCTTTCCCTGATCAGTCTGCAGATTTTTAGGGGGTGTTTTTACACTGTTTAAAATTAATTTCATGGCTGTGGTTACATCTTTAGCAGTCTTTGTTTTGACAGGAATTGCCCAAACAAATTTTGAAAACACATTAATTATAACCAGAATATATCTATATCCTTTGTTTATTTTTGAATATGGTTGCATTTCAACTAAATCTGCTTGAAAAAGATCATTGATCCCCTTTACAATTACTGCTCTTCTTTTAAAAAATCTTCTGGCTGGTTTGTGTAGCTCACTCACCACATCTTCTTTGATAGTATTCATTATTGAACTGTTTTATTTTCAATCAATACAGAACCTTTTATTTGTAAGTCACCATAAAATTCTCATACTAAATGGTTAGATAAGCGAAGCTTCAATTCTGGAGAAATACTGAACATCATTTAGAGAAATAGATGGTTTATATAATTATTTGAGAACATGCGAATTACAACTGCTTGACTATTTTTGTCAAAGGATTATAGCTTAATAATTTATCATGTAAAAATCAGACAATATACTGATGAATCCTTCTTGTATTATTATTTGTTTCGAATTCAACTCTCAAAACAAAGCAGTATATCCTGCTTGAAGTGTTTCTTTGTGATGAGAACAATCACTGTGTGTGATTCGACACTTATTTTTGAGGGTTGAAAATTTGTGAATACCTACCTGTAAATATTTATAAAAAGGTGTTTGAAATAAAATAAAAAATGTAATCAAAAATGTGATTTATTCAATCATTAAACATGTTTTATACAAATTAAAAACATTAGTAAGTGCACACATTGCGGGTGATGATAAATGGTATAGACAATGTGGTTTTTCCAACGATAAAGGTGGTTTGTCATCAAGTTCGATAACGGGCTTCGATGAATATTTCCCAATGTATTGCGCCTTTTCTTTTCCTTTCACGTACACATGATCCACGTTTCTTGTTATGTTTTTCACAATGTCGGAAAACTTATGTGATTGCGTAAATCCTTCATTCCATGAAATACAATGATGATTTTTCATCAACCAGTTTGCTTGTTTACGCAGTTCTGGAGGCAAGTGTTCCATAGAAAAGGGGCATCTAAATATATAATGACATATTTTTTCTCCATCATAGGCAGCCAGTTCTTTAGGAATAAATTTTTTGTTTTCAATTATAAATCCTTGTACATCCAAAACGAGTAGTTTCATATTTTCAATTGTGAGAATTTCACCATCATCTGCTATTCACCACTATAATCTTGAATTTGTTTTTCAATTCTTTCGATCTCTTTAAATGGTAAGATAAGCAGAGCTTCAATTCTTGAGACATACTGAACATCATTTAGAGAAATAAAATGGTTTATATAATTATTTGAGAACATGCGTATTACAATTGCTTGACTATTTTTGTTAAAGGATTGTAGCTAAATAATTTATCATGTAAAATCAGACAATATACTGATGTATCCTTTTTTGTATTATTATTTGTCTCGAATTCAACTCTCAAAACAACAGTACCTGTTTGAAGTGTTTCTTTCTGGTGGGAACAATCAATATGTGCGATTGGACACTTATTTTTAAAGTTTTGAGGGTTGAAAATTGGTTCGTTTGGTATATCATAGTAGGAATTTTTAAAGTTTGCAAACATTTCATAGAGAGCTGAAAACTTGTTATCATTGAAATTCAAATACAAATCATGATATGGATATCTTTCAGAATTCAAAAATACTCTAATATTTGAGAGATTTATATTATCGAATTGACTAGCATCTTTCATGATGTGTCCTTTTCTATTTTCTTGAAAACCAATTATTATATGACGAGGTGCTTCAAGTTTACTACTTGTTTTAACAGGCCAAGTATGACGGGTCGCTTCAGGTAGTGAGGAATATTCAACAATTTCCCAACTACGAAATCCAAGTAACAGATCTTTATTTGTTTCAAGAATTTGTGTTAAAGCTAGTTGTTGTGGTATATCAACTTGAATATGAGGTACTTTCCAATAGATCTTGTCAAATGTAACTTTTGGATTTTCCGCTTCGGGTGACGGATTTTGCATATCTTCAACATATAAAACTGCATCAACATCATCGCTGGCTCGGATCAAAACCAGTTCTTGTTTCATATTCAAGATTATTTTTTTATAGTCTTCAAAAAATCCCATCAACATTTTCAAAGGTATAGATACATTAAATTTTCCTTTATCATCAACTAAAATGTTTTCCTTTTCATCTCTATTTGGAAACCATCCAGCATTTTGCAGCTTTAGACTTTCATTTGTATTATATGAAAGATAACCCTTCAAGGTTGAAGCTAAACCAACATTTCTTACGGAATCTATAGTAACTCCATTAAGTTCATAGCGAATTTCTCGAAACAAATAAGCTATACCATTGTTGACAAATTGTAATTTTTTAGAATAGGCACCCTTATTGTTGGTCAAGGTACCTTCAATGTAAAGATGACTCCCTGAAGGTAGTGTGTATATATCAAGTTCTTGAACAGGTATGCGAATTTCATCATTGTATTCAAATTTTGAAGAGACAAACGGTTGATATGAATGAAGCTCAGAGCTTATTATTGAATTATCTACATATAATTTTTCATCAACGTTTAATATATCCATTATTTCAATACTTTTAACCCCAGAGATATAAGAAATTGGTGATTTTGTGATGTTAACTTGCTGGAGTCTCGTCTTGGGCTGGTTTCTTGTGATGTTAACTGGTTGGAGTTTCGTCTTGGACTGGTTTCTATAGACAGCTTCTCCCTTTTATATGGCGATTGTTTGAAATAGCGATAGTTGTATTTAATAACCATAATATTTTCTAATGTTTAAGATGTAATCGAACTGTTATGGTCTCGTTTCGGAAATTAATCAAATCACCGTCTTGATCTACTATTTTAACAGTGATGTTGTTGATTGTCTTGACGCTGATGGGGAAATAAAGTATTGGTAATGGTGATTCCACTATTTTATACCCTGGAGGAACAGAAGGAAAAAACTGATGAATTATATGAACGGGTAGACCATTACTATATGATCCAATGCAAATGTCGCAATCAACACAAATTGCATTAACTTTAAATATATTAACAACTTCATCCGATTCAGAAAATTCATTTGATGCAATTTTTCGTTTCTTAAAACCCAATATTTTCGCTATGGAGTCACTTGGTGTGAAATCTATTTCCTTTGTGCAATAAAGCTGACATTTTAATGTATTGGGGTTTGCTTTCATCTTAAACCCAACTTTTTCTCCAAAAATGTCATCAATTACAGAATTAATATATGTTTCAATATCTTTTAAATCGTAAGTTCCTTCTGGAATTGTGATAACTTTATCCGCTACATATATTTTATTGCTACCCGGTTGTATGTTAGGTATACTCATAAACGATTCAAAATCAGCCAACCCCAAAAAATATTCTTTATTTTCATCCAAAAATATGGGTGGATTGAATTCTGCTTTCAACACAGAAGTATTTCCCGTTATTGTTATAGTTCTAGTCATGATGACACTCTCAACGCTACTGATGGTTCTCGATCATGTCATATTATTATATAGAAATTCGATTGACAATTGTCCACAATTATTTGCATTGAATTTTCGTACTGATATATTGGTTCTGAAAAAATGAATAAAATTGAAATGAGATAATTTTACATGGATAAATATCAAACTATAGTTTCCTGCAGACCATGAGGCGTCAGTTATTGATAAGAACACCGCGCATTCGAGCTAAATTTAGAACTATTGATAAGAGGAGTGTGACGTGAAAACCACATGCTGTCTACTGGTGATAAGAATACCGCGTGCTGAGACTCGTTTGTTACTGATAAGAGAACCGTGCATTCGAGCTAAATTTAGAACTGAACGATGATAACACTTACCCACAATATTCAATTTCTTCAAGCATGAACTGTTCATAAAATGTAATGTCATCCTAAACCCCCACCCCCCACCCCCGCCAACGGTCACACCGCCCACCGACGGATGACGTCACGCGCACGTGGTCACAAAGACCCCCACCCCCACACCCCACCTCATCCCCCACACAACACGCCGACGACGGATGACGTCACGCGCACGTGGTCGCAAAGACCCCCACCCCCACACCCCACCTCATCACCCACACAACACGCCGACGACGGATGACGTCACATCTCGCGCATTCACCATTTCATAGCAAATTTGCGCCAGAATTGGCTTTGCCCTAACTACTTTCTCACTTCGACACGTGACAAAATCTATACTCCATTATTTACACATGTACGCGACGGTGCCATAGTTATGTATCCTTGTCCATCTCACATCAATATGCAAGTGTATCTTGCCTGTCATCTTTATTTACCAACAGGTGAGAAATAGGTTACATTGAGGACCAACATACGGTCAGATTTCCCACATTTTGACTTAGAACAGGTTGACAGTTCCTTTTTTCACCTTCACCCTAATGGTTGACAAGGACCTATCGACCTCTTAATTACTTCCAAATTACTTTTGTTGCTTTTCCCACATAGGGAAATTTGTGGACAAATGTCGGTAATTTTGCCCTTCTCATAATTGTACATTATTATCTCTCGACCAATTCGTAGGTTGAATAGCGGTAAATTTGACCTTCTATGTTTGTTGGGTTATTATTTGTAAGTCGACGACATTCTTTTCATTCTTATATCTTCAACTGAATCATTATCAAGAATAATGTCGGTACCGAAACACTTTCTAAACAATTCATAAAGTGTCTCTCTATAAACTCAGATATCATACTATAGTGTTTCTGTACCTCAAAACAATGTTGAATCCAAAAGTGGCAGAAATCGTATGAAACCTTGAGTCCTCTAATCAGACTAAGCTATCTTCGATTCCTATAATATATTATCTATTATTCAAAGTTCTCATGAGTAATGTTAAGTCACGTGAAGAGAAGGTCAAGTACCCTTAACTTTGTTTGTTTTTGGAAATATGGGTGTCGTCGGTGTACCTATTTTATCTATATGATTTCATAATATAATGATTTGTGAGACGAACCATTGTTGCACGTGGAGTAATCGAGGCAGAGTCATGTTTAAATAGATAGATGTTTGAGATAGCTCAGACTCCATAAGAGAACTCTGTATTCGGTCAGGAATGTTTCTCGCAGAATCGGAATCCTCAAATGGTCAACTCTATTTAATCATAACACACTTTGAATCTGATGCGATTAAATCCGTGATACGGTGATAGAGGAACCCCGGTTTGAAATATCTACTCCTTGGGAATAGAAACACTTAATGAGGTAATGCTAAAGAAAGTAAAATGAAAAGGTACCTTTAGTATAATTTCCTAAGTTTAGAAATGAATTCAAACCAAATACAGTGGTCAAATCAATGCTCAAAAAAGTGATAAAAATATTCGTGAATTTTTTAAGCTTTATCGAAAAAAGCAAACATTTTTGTGTAAAAAAAATATTCATATTTATTAATTAGTCATTAGCCACCAGATGAAATTAATCTGTTGATTAAAGTTGGCACTATGTTCAGACTTGCCGGCGCATGCCGCAGGAAAGAGCTAGCAGCCACTGCCGATATTGAAGATGAAGGATAATTGTTGAAATTAGGGATTTGGAAAATCATACTGCAAAAAGTTTTCTGTACAGAGAATAAACAAGCCCACGCTCAAAACGGTTGTTTGACCGTTTTTTCTTAGTCTAAAAAGAGGTAAATGGATTTCACAATGTGTTTGAGAGAATAGCTTTGGAAAAATGCCTTCTGAAATAGCTCCCTTTTTGAAACTGCAAATCTGGAAGATAACTGGCCAATTCCGGACAAGAAATCACTGACAAAACGCTTGGGAGGTTGAGAATCCTCTGCGGTAGCTCAGGGATACATCGATGAGAACACAACTTATAAAAAAAGTGTAAGCAACAAAATGTAAAGCAAATCTGAGTTCTTCATAGAATGAATCTATTTCTTTTCTTTGCAACGTGACAGTACTGATAAACCAGAAAATGACATCCACTACGACATTTTCACCCTAGGTTGCTCGATCTGAAAAAATGCAGAAAATGCGACCAACTCCACATTCAATATGGATAGGTTAATAATAATGAAAAGATAGTGATAGGTGGTTGTTTATGATGCCAATAGAAGAATGTAAAGTTATTTCACTCGTAGAAAAATATATCTCTTGTTCTCAACACGTGCTTGAAATCTCTTTTCGAGAGCGGAAGGACATAACTTTTCTCACTGATTGGGAAAACTACTATTTTGAATTGATTATATTGTCTTTATTGCAAAAAAGCTCTTATAACAGAAAGCACAGTTGGAGTCTGAGCATCCTCAAGATAGTTTAGTTCTTGAATACAACTTTGTGTCCTTTTATTCTCATTACGTTTGATACCTTTTATTCTCATTCATCCAGTAATTTCCTCTATTTTGAGGCGTGTACACTGGTATATAAGATCAAATGCTGATTTTATTACATGAATCAATTCCACATTACTTCATTTCGGTGTTTTTATTAATTTATTAATTTATTCACATATCTATTACATCAATTGGCTAAGTTTAAAATGAGTTACCCTAATTGTTAAAATCACATGAGCAGTTTTTGCACCAGCACCTAGATGAATAAACATCTGTATGTGCAGTGAACATATTTCATTTGAGTTGAAAAAAAATGGCGCCAAACCAGAATGTGTATGAAGACTTCATTTAGACAGCTAATATTTTAGCGTGAACTGCAAAAAATCTATCAAAAAAGGATTCCGAGAAAGAAAAAGGTGTGGGTAAAGGAATAATAGATCAGGCGAATACGACTCTGGGAGCTACCACTATTCTTATCCGTAAACTGAAGTCAAAAGATTCACATAGCTATGTAAAAGTAAAAGTAACGCACTGATAATCAAAAAACAAGATCCTTTATTTATGCGTGATGCTATCTCTCCTGAAATCAAGCTTGAAGCTACCCCACGTTATCTAGCTACAGGAAATGCATTCAAATGTTTGGAATATCACTTTAGAGATCTCCAAAGAGTTATCTTTATTTTCAGACAATATAGTCACCATTTTTAATCAGACGAATTGAACAAAAAGTTAATCTGGATTTAACTCCCAGAATATTCGTTTCATGTGTTCAAGGGACTTGAAATAGTGGGTTTACACATTAATGTGACATTCATATTCATATCACTTGAATGTGAGATGTGCATTTGATATTATATTAATGTAAACGCCACTTATAGACCGAGATGTCCAAGTCACCTTTATAAATCTTTAACCAAAACTGAACTTATTTATACTTCAGTCAGGGTATCCTAAATAGTCTGAATTACTATCATTGCTACATTACATAATATATTCGAAAAGTGCTACGAGTTCGGTTTATTGAAGGTACGTCCACCATCTTGCAAAATTTAAATTTGAAACTTTATCCTTTCTACAAATTAAGGCTTAAAATTGTGCATACGACGTTTCGTATCCGAGCAACCATCATAATCTTGATTTTACAGGATTGTCCTGTTATTTTATACCACACAAGATTTTTCAAGAATGATCCAACTTTTTCATAATTTTTCTAGATGGCGACCGGAAAAAGCGATTTTGCGCAGCAGTACGAATGTATATTTTTAGTATCTTGATTGGGGCGATAATACCTATCATATGCAGCAAGAATCGTTTTTGTTGCAGTTTGTTCAATCCCAAGCTATTTTTCTATTTATTTCTATTACACTGATGGTTGTGCCGAAAATCAAATTTTCTCTCAAAATATAAAATAAAAAACCAGGTTCGTATTGGAACAGAATTAAGTTGATGGTGGTTGCTCGAGAACGAAACATGAAATAGAATGTGATGAAACGTAGGTACTTACTTGCAATAATTCCCGATGAGAAAAGTTTAAGGGGGGCGTTTCGCGGTCACGTGCCAGTCATGCAATTTCGTGAAGACGTCAGCTCACAATCCACTCCGTGAGATGAAAATCATCGCACCCGACGCCAGCCCGTAATAATCAACGCAACTACTGAAGAGAACATCTTGATTTTTTATACAGGGATCGCAAGAACTGTTTTGTCCTAGAGCAGCGAGTAAACTATTTCTATTTTTAAGCAAAATCCAAATTCAATTTGTTTTTGGACAGCATTAGAGGTCGAGATACATACAGCATTGACGACTTTATCGTTAATACAAGAGTATCAAAAAGTTCCAAAGAATTATTTTTGTATTATCAAAAATATTTGTTTTGAAAAAAAAGATTCCGTGTGTACCCCAAAGGGGGTAGGAATGCATTTAGAAATTCAAAATAAGTATCTACAGTTAAAGTGTAGATGTTAACCAAAGATTTGAAAAACCAAAAAGATTCAAGATTTATTTGAAATCTCGGATTTCACTACTTACAAATACAAACGTTATTCTAAATAACTTTTCTAAATGACATTCAGTTCAAAAATAGAAATAAAGGCAGTTTACTTTTTATTTAAATAAAGGTAGTTATCCATTTGTGCTCTTGTGAACCTTATCCGTGAACAGTCGTAGTACTAAACTTTCATTTCAACATTTTTTTGGCATCTTCTTGAATAGAGTTTCTAAAGAGGAGACAAATTACAAGGAAAAATCCTGTTCCTACTTGAATATTTGGTATAGGTATCATAATTATTATGGGTATTTGATATTCTTTCACATTCAAAGACAATTGGCAATCACCAGGAGGAATTATTGTTACTTCGTACTTGGTATAATATACTGTATATTATACAGGATATACAGGAAGAGACAATGATCTTTTTTTCGCTAGTTCAACCTCCCTAACGCCCTAACGGCAGCAAGCGTCACAACATTCTTAAATTGGACCCGGGTGGTGATTTTTTTCAAAGGAAACCTTGTATTAGTATTTAGATTAGGTACAGGGTGTTTCATTATCTTTGATAACATTTAAATCAGCTGTAACTTTTTTGTTTTTGAAGGTATCGTAACGAAACAAATATCAGATTGTATAGTTTATCTAGCAAGTTTTTCACTGTCTAAAAATAATACAAAAGACTAACGATTTGCTGAGATATTAACCTAACTTATGTTTTTTCTTTTAATGGAATGCCCTGTATATTATTGGATACAGACAATAGTGACAATTATAAAAACGTGTAACGAGCAAACTCTGTGATATGTCAAAGTATTTTTGGGGCGATATTTTAAAATCTAAACAATTTTTATTGTTCATGACACACTTTGCGATCAATAAGAAGACTTCTAAATTTTTGTGTGTGTTTCGACGCCATTTTCTCACAAACCGTCGAAGATAAGTATGTTAGGCTTTATGAAATATACATAGAATATTGGGTGGAATAGAAATGTCCAATAATACATATACAAAGGCATTTCATTTACAAAAATATAAGTAAGGTTATTATCTCGGAAAAATGTCAGTCTTTTGTTTTATTTTTCAAACAGAAAAAAAAACGAGATGACAATACAATATGGTTCCATTTGTTCCGTTTCGATACATTCAAAAACAAACAAAGTTATAGCTGATTGAATTTTTTCAAATATAATGAAACACCCTGTTCCTACCTATATTATTTTTCTATGGCCGTCTCATAAAACGGCTCTCTCAAGAACATTTTCTACTATGTATAGGTAATTTCATAACAGCATACCAAAACCAAAGATTGCCAAAAGATCCGCCAATTATAAGTAAAAGGTTGGAGTTTAATCATTTGTTAATATTTCCGATTATTTTAGGTCACGAAAAAAATGAGATTTTCGCAGAGGTAAGTGCCCTTGACTTGCAAGACCTCAAACTCTCGTTGACTCTAGGCTCTATCTATACGGACCCGAGAAATAAACCAGAGACAAAGTTTAGGTAGTAAATACCCACTAGTTTACTCTTGAGCGGAAATCAATTTTTTTTGTGAAACCTCGTATATGACTGATAAAATTTTTCATCTGATGATTACATTTCAGGTCTAGGACCATGCAGAGCATTTTATGAAAAATAACTTTTGTTCGTAAAATTAACAATATAAAAGTTTACCATATGTATACAGTGTGTCCAGAATAAAATGATGTACATGGGACTATACGAGGATATTGGAAACGGTAAAAGATACGACGTTGCTTAAATGGAAGAAAAGTTGCGTATTTGTATGCTCAAAAATATTCTACCTTTGTTTCATTTTGAATCGATTTCGTTATGTTCATACAGGGTGAAAAAAGAAAAGGTTCATTTTGAAAAAAACACAATATTTTGCTTGTTATAAAACCCAACACTTTCAAATTTCCAGGATATAGGTAAGAGGATACGACGATTCTAAAACGGCGTCAAAAAAATTCTAGACCTACTATGTTGCGTCCAGACAAAGTCAAGTCTGTTTTTTTTATGGAAGTCATATTTTTGGAAATTATTTTCAATACGGACCATGAAAATGGAGAAGTTCAATATGGCCTCCATAAGAAAAACCAAAGTTGGCCTCGGCCGGACGCAACATCGTGGGCCTACAACATTTTTTGATGCCGTTTTTAGAATCGTCATTTCCTCTCACCCATATCCTGTAAATTTGAAAATATTGGCTTTTATAATAAGCAAAATTTTGTAGTTTTTCGAATATGGACATTTTCTTTTTCACCCTGTATCTACATCACGGTATCGATTCAAAATAAAACAAAAGTAGATTATTTTTGGGCATACAAATACGCAACTTTTCTTCCATTCAAGCGACGCCGTATCTCTTACCGTTTCCAATATTCCCATGTACATCATTTTATTCTAGACACACTGTATATACAATTTTTTGGGTCCCACTGTATGTTGGGGGAGGTTCGTAGACAACACAGCACACAGACCACTCGGGCTCCTTGTGCGAATCCAAGAGGAAAAGTTGCTCTCATGGATCGTCATCGACATGCCTTAAGCAATTCAGCTTAGACGACAACAACGAAGCTCAAGAGGGACAACAAAATGTTATCTGCCTACCATGAGGACCGAACCCACGTATCAGAGACTGGGCCCCTCAAGTTGAAAATCTTAACACATTCGACCTCCGAAGAACAGATAAAACCTAATCTACACTTCTTAAAAATGTTAGTAAGTCTTTCAGCGACATGTGTTGGTCGAAATGGTTCTGTGTCACGTTCTGTGTCAACCATTATATATCGACGGTCGAAAATTCTGGCTGAGATGCTGTGTTGGAATCTTAGTACACCGCCGGTTAAAATCGATCGCCTATTTTTTATTTCATTTTTGAATTTTGCATAGAACTCGTAGTAGTACGTTTATCCCAGGATGTCACGCAGAATTCAAAAATGAATTCAGAAATTCATGTTTCCATTTGAAACAAAGAGGTTGATAGTCTTGGCGTATTTTTGGTTCATCCTGTAGACATGAGTTTGTCATTGGAAAAACCGCTTCCACAAATTAATAAAAATCGACGTATTCGAGAGTTTTCCAAAAATCAAAACACTGAATTCAAAATGAATTAGTTCCATATTTAAGCCGGTCACTGAATATGAATATTTTATAAACTGTTAGATCCAAGTACGTCACTCTTAAACATGGTCATAACATCAGGTGTTGATCGTTAGAACGGTGTGACCAAAAGACTATGGTCGCAACATGTGCGTATGTATACCGGAAATACGGAACTACTCCCAAAATATAAAACGTTTAAATAGCAAACACAAAAGCAGTAAACCGACAAAAATAACTGAAAAACCCAAATATAAAATCGAAAAACAAGTTCGATATGAATCCGAAGACCGCATCGTAACCCGTGAGTCCGTGCCACCATGGCAAACACCGCGAAAGTCGATATTGTGGCAGACATGACCCCATTACTTTACTTGATTTAGGTACAAAGTATGAAATGTACTTCACACCAAATTGCTTAATATACACACACTTTACCTGATAACATTCGAGAAAATTCAAACGAGCATCGAGCGCTTGTAACCTGGTATACGTGCACATGCACATTCATCTTTTGAACTTTGCCTAAAAAACGTCATTCTTCCGTTCAGCGACGAGTACGTGCACAAACATCCTAGCACCCCCGACATTTACATGCTTTTGCTTGTGTTCGTGCCTTTGAACGAAAGCGTGTAAATGCACTAGAATTAATTTTGTTCATATATTTGAAAAAGCGGGACAAGAAAGCTTATGCGAGCACCGATAAAAGAAACGCTTAGACGATATGCACACTAAAGAATGTCCAAAGAAAGATGTTGTAGCTATCTCCTTCTAATGTATGATATATTTTCAGAATGTCGTCATATAGTGCGTTATACACTTCCTTTCAACGCCGCGCACGGACACACAATCGTGTAACTGAGCTACCCGGGATGATGATTGTGCACGTGCTTGTCGCTAAACGGAAAAATCTCGATTTTTTGGCACAAACCGAGTGCAAGGTGTGGCGTTTAATAATAGTTTGAAGGATTAATGTGCTTTTGCACGCGAACCTGCTTACACGCGCTCGATGCTTGATTGCTTTAGTAAATCGTTCTACCTTCGCGAATTCGCGAAGACCCGATATCGGTTAAGGGATTTTCTTGAATGTTATCAGGTAAAGTAATATTCGCCACAATATTGACGTTCGCTTTGTCTTCCATAGTGTCACTGAAGGAGAACCACGATGCGTGTGAACAGGCTTGTTTGGGTTGGTTATAGTTAATCCGCGAAGGCTTTCTGGGCTGCGGGGCGCCCTTCTTTGTGCACCAATCGAATATGAGCATCAAAATCGGACCATTGTTTCGAAAACCAAAGTTTCACCTTTTCTTGAACATAAAGAAGAGCATTGGCCTAATAACTATTGTGCTAAAGATTGGCTAGATCTTAATACCCCTTATTATCGATGAGTTTATCTATATCCAGGTCGTTCACTGACAAATCATATCAATCATCACAAACAATAAGAAATAAAAATGAAATACCTATGTGAGGTGTTTTATTTTGATTGTGGGTATTACGATGTGCGGATAGCATTCCTTCCTATACATTTTTCTCAAATCAAAATCAATAGATTTGGGGTGAGCACACATAATAAAGAATATAGAACATAATAGTTTATCCCGCAGGAAGTATTTTCCATAATTGAGGAATATTTTATAGCAATATGCCGGGACACGTTAACTGTCATCAGTAACAAGTGATTTGTAGCTATTAAGATAACTTTCGCTATTGAAGCAAACTGGATGTTGTACTCAGCTCAGCTCATTTATGTCGGGAGAAAATATTTTTGATTTTTTGAAATGAAAAGCTTCATCAATAAGTATTTAGAAAATCATCACTGTTTGAACATGATTTATTACCTGTATATTATGGTGATTTTGCCGGGATCTCTGGAAATGTCCGATATTATGTTCTTTTGAAACTAGTGTTTAGAAAAAATCTACTACAGAGTGGTTTGAAGATATGCATTTAGAAATTGGAATTTTCTACAGGGATTAATTTTTAGTTGCAAATAATTTCGGAATTTCAATTATTCCATTAACTTTTGGTAATGTTAGGTCCTTGTTAAAATACCTATCAGATTTTGCCTATTTGTGCGAAATGAATTAAAAAAAGCATGGGGATATTGCTCTAACACATGCCATGAGCTAACACTGCATCATTTAGGGGGGCGTTTCGCGATCAGGTGCCATCCATGCAATTTCGTGATTTTGGTGAATGCGTCAGCTCACAATCTACTGCGTCAAATGAAAATCATCGTACCCTTTGACTAAAAGATCGTACCCAACGCCAGCCCGTAATAATCTATGCAACTACGGAACTACGTCTGACCGGCCAGGAAATTCTATAATTAGATAGTTTTCAGGTACATATTTTGTGTGGCTATTGATGTATTCGTATTCTGGGTATAAATTCTGGTGAATTTTATCCATATACTACCTAGGTAGTTTTTCCGGTTCTGTGAATGAACATAATTGATTTTTACGAATATTGGACTATTTTTTGTTGACGTAAGTTTTTGAAAGAAGAAAGAATAGGTGATCATTATCTAGATAGGTACCATAATATAGACTTTCATCTGAGCTATCAAAGATATATTTTATATTTTATTTATTACATATGTACATGATCTTTGATTATATTTACGCAGCTCATAGAGCGTTTATTTTTTAATATGGAAAAAAATGTTTCATTAGTTAATACACAGGTTGGCCGAAGTTTCTTTTTAAAAACTTTATTTTTACTGGCATTAACAATTATTAGAATTATACAAATATTATGGAGGACTGGATTGGTTTTAAAGATACCTACGTGTTGAATGACGGCTTGAATCTAAATCTGCTGTCTCCGGGCGTGATCTGGTATAAATAGGTCGGGAATGCTGGGCTTGCAGAATTAGTGTTTGGTCTGCAGGAACCCATCATATAACTCCTCCCTCCTTAAGATTCAACTTTAAGGGTAGCGTGGAAGTTGAATCTGGATGTCTTCTTCCGTAACTCTGGAGCTCTTCTTTCTTCTTCCTTGTACTATTGGAAGTACCTTTTTGAATATAAAATAGAGACAAATTGTAATTACACAAATATATAATATAAGTGTCCACACACTAGGGGTTGTCTCTAAATCAGGATAATATAATTTTGGTTGGTTTGACACTATTTCACTGGTTAGTTTGTGAAGTCCGTCAAGTTGAAGTTCACGAAGATGTACACTTAAGTCTAAAGTGGGTAGAAGAGTGTCTTTCACTTCAATGTCTGGGAATAGTATTGTTTTACTATTATCTTCCAAGGTCTTCTGATTGTTCAGGATTAGTTTGGATTTGGTGATGACGTGACAGTTTTTTGGAATGCTGCAAATATATGTTCCAACTAGGTTGATGATTTCTTGTTGGTTAGAACATCGGAGTTCAATGCTTTCCTTGGTCGGGATTATTAAAATCCATTGGTTGGTGTTTTCCAGCTGATTGATTATTGTTTGGGTGATGGTTACGTCAATTTGTTTGCATGTTGAAGTGTCGGAGTCAGTGTTGAGTAATTTCACTGAACATGGGGCATTTTCGTCAATATCTTTCAAATTGCTTTTATCGCATAGATGAAGATTTGAATGTATTTGTCGACATGACTCATAAAATGTGTAGTGCAACTGATTTTTCAAGACATATTTATTTTGGGGTATAACTGTCTTAAAATGGTGATTTTCCTTAAGAATCGGTACTGAATACAAATGAAAGCAATCGAAGTATTCTTCGTGAGTTATTGGAATGTGTAATAGATATGTAATTCTATTATTGATGATGTAACTCTCGATTTCAATTAGCTTTTCAAATGATAGAAGGTTTTGTTGGGTTACTTCTAAGGGCATTCGTTCTAGTCCTAGTTTGTTTTGTAGGGTTAATAGTTCTTTGAGAAGTTCTTCATTTTTAATTATACTAGGATGCATAACTTTGAGTTTCGAAAAAGTCAGAGAATTTTCAATATCTTGGAGAATTGAGTCTATTATTTCAAAGATGTTAATTATCTGGTTCATGGTGTCTTTTATATAGATAGCATTTTCTCTAATGGTGGTTCTTTGAACCATGAATGCTATTTGATTTAATTTAGTTTCTAACAGTTTTTCGTTATGACTTATTTGTCGAATTGTCTCATTGAATCGTTCAATGATACCGAGAGAAAGTGAATTATGTTTCAAAATACTTGACTCGATGGTTTTCTGGTTTTGGTAGAGATTGTTAATTAACTTATCGTATTTTTCTCCGTCCTCATAATCTAAGTTTCCTGATATTGATTTAAAAATAGATCCTAAACCATTAATTAGTCCTCTCTTAATTCTATTTGGTTGTGGTAGTATTTCCTTTAACTTATCTTGTACTCTATTTCTAGTTATGGTCAGTAGTTTAAGGTAATTACTAGTGTCCTCTAAATAATCCTTATTTTTATTGATTAGTATAGTAAGATTATTAGTTTTTCTATCTAACTTATCCAATTCTAAAATTATTGGATTTAGATCGTAAAAGTGTATTAGTGTATATACATAATCTATGATTCTTGCATTACCCAAGTTTATTGGTATTAGTCCGGGGTTATCTTCTAATTTCTTAATTTCTATGTTTTCTTGATTTCCTTTAGTGAAGGTGATCAAGCTGAAACAATATTTCATAATTACTATTTTATTGTCTCTTTTAACGTAGGAAGATAATTTATTATGCTTAGTGATAAGTGGTTAGATATGGGGTTATTTATATACATATTAGTTAAAATCATAGGTTTTTTGAAGGGGTCTCTTCAAGTTAGCCATGTGGATTTTATTTTGCAATGTAGTTGCAACAGTTTTCATAACTGGGTCTACGGTTTTAATATGGGTAGGAGAAGAATAAGTTTCTCCTAGTTTCTTCCGATTGTGTTGTTTAACATAGATTTCTTGATTGGGTTCGAAGATATTTGGTCCGTCTCTGTTTTCATTTAGTTTGGAAATTATTTTTTCTTTTTGTTTCGTTAGATTTTCATTTATTTTGGAGTGCATTAATTTAGTTTTTTCGCGGTGTTCCTGGATGTAGTCTGAATATAAAAATTGTTGGAGATCTAAATTGAAAGGATCATCAGGTTTCATATGTCCACTTATGATTTCGATTGGTTTTAGCTTTGTAACCGAATGAATAGTATAGTTATAAGCTAAAATCGCATATTTCATTTTTTGAGATATTGGGGTTGTTTTATAACCTTGGTTATTTAAAAGTCTTATGCGTTCAGTTAGTGTGGAATGTAATCTTTCAATCATTCCGTTTGATTGAGGGTGGTATGGTGAACAAAAGTGAATCTCAATTTTGTGTAATTGAAGTAGTTCTGTTACTACAGTATTCTTGAACTCGGTACCGTTATCGGTAATTACTTTTTTTGGTATTCCATGATGTGTGAAAAATGTAACTAAATTATCCGCTATCTCTGTCGCTGCAGTTGAGTTCAAATAATAAGCTTGTGCGTACTTTGAGAAGCTATCAATTATGGTTAGGAATTTAGTCTTCTCTAATGTATACGTATCTAAATGAATTATTTCAAAGGGTTTCATTGCTGTTGGTGTTACATTTAACTCGATATTTACAGGGTGTCTTTCATATTTGCTCTTTTGGCATATTTCACATTGATTAATAAAGGTCTGGATTGCATTTTTGAGATTTGGCCAATAATACTTAGTTTTAATTCTTTCTTCAGTTTCTTCGATACCTCTATGGTTCGATTTTCCTTCATGATAATTTCGAATTATTATCGGTATTTCTTGTTTATCGAGTACGTCAATGAGTTTGATCGTACATCTTTTAAAATTGATTGATGGGTATTTGAAGTTTTTTCGTATTATTTCACAAAATGGTTCATAAATTGTTGGATCTTCAAAATATATTGAATACAATTTTCCGGGAATAATGAAACTCTTAACGAATTGCATTATGTCGTTTTCAAAATTGTTTTCGGATAACTGCAAGAGAAATCGTCTTTTTCTTTCGAAAAGAATTAACAATTTAGTCTTGGCTGGAGAATGATGAACTTTTGAAACGATTACTTGATTTGCACCATAATTTATTGCTGTTTCAATAATTGGTATCCCTACAATTGGGTGTTCCGATCGATTTGTATGTACGGTTTCATCATCATTTACATTATCTTGTATATCTAATTCAGGGGTTTCGTCTAATTGAGCTATTATTGACATGTTATCTAAATTTCTTGGATTATAATCAGTTACATTACTAGTTGAAGGGTTTTCAGTTGATTCGAATAACTTATTAAAATTATTTACATATGAAATTAGATTGCTTATGTCATCATTAGTATCCTTTGTATGTAGTTCGATTCTACTAAGCGCGTCAGCATTTGTGTTAGCTTTACCTTTTTTATAAGTTATTTCATAATCAAATTCTTGAAGTTTAAGTCGCCATCTTACTAGTTTTGAGTTCGGGTCTTTCAAATTAAATAACCATTGTAGTGGTTTGTGATCAGTTATTATATTGAATTTCTTCCCAAACAGGTATGGTCGAAAATATTTTGTCGCCCATACTAAACATAGACATTCTTTTTCTATGGTAGAATAATTTTGTTCAGATTCATTCAATGTCCTCGAAGCATATGCTACAGGTAAATCTTTTCCAATTGGGCCTTGTGAAAGTACGGCTCCTAATGCAAAATTGCTAGCGTCACAAGTTAAATTAAATGGTTTCTCAAAATTTGGATATTGTAGAATTGGTTGGTTAATTAAAAGGTTTTTGCATTTTTCAAAGCATTCTACAAATTCTTTATTGTGTTCTATTTTAGTCCCTTTCTTTAAACATTTAGTTAGTGGTTTGGTGATCTTTGCGAAGTTATCTATAAATCGTCTATAATAACCTAAGAGTCCTAAAAAGCTTTTGATTTGTTTCGTTGTTGATGGAATAGGGTAGTTTTTTATTGCTTTTATTTTGTTGGGGTTCGGTTTAACACCTTCCGGAGTTACTATATGTCCTAAGTATGCTACTTCATGTCTTAAAAACTCACTTTTATCAAGTTGTATTTTGAAATTTCATTGTCTTAATCGTTTAAAAACAGATCTTAGTCTTTCCAAGTGTTCTTGTAAAGAAGTTGAGAAAATTATTATGTCATCAAGGTAAACAAGACACTTTTCGTTTTGTATACCTCTCAAAATATTGTCCATTATTCTCTGAAATGTCGCAGGGGCATTCTTTAATCCAAACGGCATTCTTGTAAACTCGAAATGTCCGTTTTCAGTGTTAAAAGCTGTTTTTGGTATATCATTTTCGTCTAATTCGATCTGGTGAAAACCGCTTGCAAGGTCTAAAGTAGAAAAATATTGACATTTCCCTAGCTTATCAAGTAATTCATTAATATTTGGTAACGGGTATTTGTCATTGATAGTTTTCTCGTTCAATTTTCGGTAGTCAATTACTACTCGCCATTTTTGTTTACCGCTCGCGTCAAGTTTCTTTGGTACAACCCATATAGGCGATGACCATGGTGAGTTCGAAGGTCTTATTATGTTCTGATTAAGCATTTTATTAATTTGTGATTCTACCTCTTTTTTATGTATGAATGGATATCTATATGTCTTTGTATAGATTGGTAGTTCGTCACTCGTCTTAATGCAATGTTTGATTTGATTGGTGAATGTTAATTGAGAGTTTTCTTGGTAAAATATATCTGAGAATTCTTGACAAAGTTTCCAAATTTCGTTCTTCTCTTCAGGGTTCAAGTGATCAGTTCGTATTTGATTTATGTCGAAATTCTGGGGTTGATGTGGACTATTGGAAATAAAATTTGTATCTATAACTTCCATTTCATTTTGTTCAAATTGATCAACTTCAAATGGTTCTGATATATCTAACGTTATTGCTTCACAAGTATTATTAATAATTGTTGTCAATGCATTTCCATTTTTTGCATGTAATATGGAATTGGGTATTTCACAATTGTTTAATTTTTGATATGGCATTAATATATCACCATTACTTATACTCGTCTTAATTTTAATAACTTGTTCTGTACGTGGGGGTATAGTTATGTTGTTTAATTGGGGTTTAGTTTGCTCGAATTTCAATTTTATTTTTGAAAATGGTGTAATTAAATATCCTTTATCATAATTGATGGTGGCTTGTAACTTTTTCAAATTATCGAGTCCTATTAAACCGTCAAAAAGATGATGAAATTTAAAAAGATAAAATTTCAAAGTTTGAGAGTTTGGCAAATTAAAAATATTTGAAGCGGGAATTTCTGCTGAATGTTTATGTGCAGATTGTTGAAAAACTGTTGACACAACAAATGGGTCATATCTAATGTGTTGTGGATAAAGTTTGTTTACTAAATTCGGGTCTAGAAATGATTTTGTACATCCACTATCTATTAATAGTTTAATTTTATTTTCTGGGAATTCTATGTAGGATAACTCACTCGTGTTAGTATTATTCAATGAAAATACGGGTGGTGTTGAGTTTCCTGCTTTGTTGACGAATCCGCGTGAAAATTTACATGATCATTATTATTTTCTTCATGACGTGATGAATTATTTGTGTCATATTCATAGTCCTCGCGTAGACTATAATCGACGTTATTTTGTAAAGGTTGATGTTGATTTTCAACAGCTTCGTATGCTGAGTCAAAGTTTGATCTTGTTTCTGTATTAAATAATTCTTCAGAAGTAAAATTTCTTGGTTGTGAGGGTTGATTTTTAAAGAAGTTTCTCCCTTGATTATTATTATTTTGTCTAAAATTGTTAGTTCCATACGATGTGGAAACTCCGCTCATTGGCGTTGGTTGTGAGACATTTTTTTTGGGTTTGGTTTAAATACATTTGTATTATTATTATTGCTCGGTCTGAAACGATTATTTTGGTTGTAATTATTATGGAAATTCGGGTTTGGTTGTCTCCAATTGTTATTTCTTCCGAATGGAGCATGTGAATTTCTAAGATTATAATTAGGTCGGTAATTCGATCTATGCTCAAAATTATTATCGTTTCTTCCAAAATTCTGATTATTTAAAGAGTTATTTCGATTGGATTGATTGGGTTGAGAAAAAGGTTTGTTATTGTTATTTAGATTTTGGAAATAATGCATCTTAGATTCATTCATTACGAATTGCAATGCTTCTGGTAAATCTGTAGGTCTCATACACCTAATTGTTGTCCCTAACGGTTCTTTTAATCCTGATAAGAATGTTTTGAGGGCTAGCTCGTTATAAAGGTTTCTCTTAATTACTTTTCCTTCCTCGGTTTCTTCGTGCATACTTATGTATGAACATATCAAATTTAAAATATGAAGAATCCTATCATAAAATTGACTGGGCGTTTCATTATTGGTTTGTCTTGACATTACAAGATCCCTATTTAAACATGCTTCGTCTCTTTGGTCGGCGAAATGTCTACTTAAAATGTATTTCAAAGCGTCCCAAGTGGTAATACTTTGCGTACCAAGAACTAACTTTGCGTTTCCTGACAGTTTCCCTATTATACAATTTATCAAGTAAATATTCTGAAAATGATTCGGTTCATTTAGTTTGTAAAATGTATCAATTAAACTTTGACAAACTGCTAGATACCTATTTAAATCATTTGGATTGCCATCAAATGTGGGCACACAGTTTAAAAATTCTGGTCTTCGATCCATTATTATTATATTTCTTTCGAAATTGCTATTTATATTATTTATGTCCTCAATTTTAAAATTCTAAAGTAAGAATTTGAGAAAATAGATTCAGTCCGTGGAAAACCAATTTAAAACAGTAATTCAAACAAATTAAAGTGATTCAATTGCACTTACATTAAAATCATCAATGTCTTCATTTCCATTCTTAATTATTGACTGGTAGGCGATGCTTGTCCTTCCAAATCAGCAATATCCGATGAATCCAGCGATGTATGTCTGAGTTCAGGCAAATATTCAAGTTGCACTTGTAACTAGTAAGTCCGTTTTCCCGATTCGTTCACTCGAACTAATTATCGATATTCGTTCGATAATCTCGAAAATCCTACCGACTGCGCCAGTTAATACACAGGTTGGCCGAAGTTTCTTTTTAAAAACTTTATTTTTACTGGTATTAACAATTATTAGAATTATACAAATATTATGGAGGACTGGATTGGTTTTAAAGATACGTGTTGAATGACGGCTTGAATCTAAATCTGCTGTCTCCGGGCGTGATCTGGTATAAATAGGTCGGGAATGCTGGGCTTGCAGAATTAGTGTTTGGTCTGCAGGAACCCATCATATAACTCATTTGAAAGTTGTAGGTTTTTTCCTTTGTTATCTTCTGCAGTTTTCAAAAAAAATGTGACATCGATGAGTAAATGGAAAAATCTAGACAACTTCAATTTTTTAAAAGGATAATATTCACGGTTATTTATGCACTTCATCAAAATTCCATTACAATAATTGAACAAAGGATAGCTATAAAATTTTAAACTTGGCAAAAATTGTCCATTTTTGAAGAAATAGGTAGACTATGCTTTGTTCAATTAGTTATAAGAAAATTTTCAGGAAGTGCATTAATTTTGCCTTACTTTCGAATAGTGCTAGATTCAAAGATTTCACAAAAAAGTTTCTTTTTCAAGCTTTTTTTTTAACGTGACAAGAAGGCACTAAACAATGCTTTGGAAAAAATCGCCAGGGCACGTAAATAAACTGACAAACGAATTGAAGTTTTTAGATATGGTGCATCTAAAAACTTCTTCGATAACTGATGGAGGACCCAAGTTTTATCAAATTTTGGGATGTTGCTCTACATTTGCTCAGTATTGTAGTTTGATATCTTGCTGATGAGCCTTTCAGGACAATTTTAAATTTAAGAATATTTGAGTGAGTTTCGAGATGATTCTTTTTTCAACACATCATGAAATTAGATAAAATAAGCCGATTTTTCATATAGACTTGGGTTCGAAAATATTTATAGGTTCCGATATAAAGACTGTCCACGGATAGGCGGGTTCACAAGAGCACAAATGGATACAAAATTTCATTTCTCGGAAAAAACTCATTCTTGATAATTGAAAAATCTGCTTTTCAAAAAAAAAATACGATTCACGAAGAGAACCGAAGAAATTTTTGATTTTCTATACAGGGTTCCAAAAACTTCAAAAACCTGAATTTTGTCCAAGAGCAGTAAACTTCCTTTTTTTCTATTTTTAAACACAATTCCAAACAATTTGTTTTTGGACAGTATTGGAGGTGGAAAGACATACAACAGTGATGACTTTATCGTTAATACAAGAGTATCAAAAAGGTTCAAAGAATTATTTTTGTGTTATCAAAAATATTTGTTTAAAAAAGAAAGATTCCGTGTATACCCAAAAGGTGGTGGAGGGATGCATTTAGAAATTTAAAATGAGAATCTACAGTTAAAGTGTAGATGTTAACCAAAGATTTGAAAAACCAAAAAGATTCAAGATTTATTTCAAATCTCGGATTTCACTACTTACAAACGGTATTCTAAATAACTTTTCTAATTGACATTCAGCTCAAAAATAAAAATGAAAGTAGTTTTGTCCATTTGTGTTCTTGAAAACCTTATAAGTGAACAGTCGTAGTACAAAACTTTCATTTGAACATTTTTTTGGTATCTCCTTGAATAGAGTTTCTGAAGGAGTGACAAATTACAAGGAAAAATCCTGTTCTCACTTGAATATTAGGTAGGTATCATAATTATTATAGGTATTTGATATGTGACAATGATCTTTTTGTCGAAAAAATAAAACGAGACGACAAATTTTGGCAACAGAACATGTTACCAAAACTAAAAATGTATTACGTCAACTGTGATACTGTAAACTGTGAAGGATCGGAAATTATTTTGAATAGAAGATCAAAAAATATGGAATATTTAGATTCTCCACATATTGTGGCAGTAAAAAAAAATGTTAAGAGAAACGAGAACATCAGAGTGGTATGTATGATTTCAATGCTGTGTTAATATCCCTATTTCTTTTTCAGCAAAAAAACAAGATTGGTTGTGAGTTGTGACAGTGTTGAAATATGTATATTATGTATATTTGAAAAAACTGTATATTTCATGATTCACAAAGTCATTTCAATTGAGATTCAATCGATTTTTTTTCACCCTTTCCGAATATGAAAAATAACAGGGTTGCAAAATAATTTCGAAAATTTTGGAAAAATCAAAAAAATTGATTTTTCTGGATAGTCGAGATTTTTGTAGGTTCATTTTTCCCTTAATGGCAATAACGAACTTTGAAATAACGTATTTACCTTATTTTTCTCTATTCGTCTAAAAATATTTGTAGATTCACAGTTACAAAATATTCTCAGAATCATAAAAAAAACTTGAAATTTTTTGGCAGCGTGCCGCGGTTTTTCTGTTGGAACAGGAAGATTCCTTAGCTTTTATAATGTGCGGTTGTGATTTGAATACCTATCTCACACCCAACACTCATTATTATGAAAATAAACTACTTAATCCTTCTTTTTCGAATTCCCTTATGAGTTATAATTTTATACGGGGACTTATTTTACAGCAAATTATAATTTGGTTCAAATGATTGAAAAAATCAGTTTATTTAAATCGTCGCAATCCTGAAAAACGATAATAATATAAGTTGTGATGCGTTTACCTATAATCAACAGACGAATGAAAATATTTGAGGAGTTGATACAATTGCCTTTCATCGTCAATTTATTATCAAATCGTGGAAAATGTACATATGTAATAATAGTCTTTTTGCATTCTCATATCTTCAATAGGTAGATACTTCAGTAGTTTGAATAAAAAAAGTCAATTACCTAGAACCTTCGATTTGTAGGTCTGAATATAAATAGGTAACTGTCAAATCTGAAGCTGAAGTGCTGAAGTCGTTTCCATTGAAAAGTGAAAAAAATCGGTTTTTCATTTTATAGATGAAAAATGTTCTTGATGTCATAATCAACAATACCAACATGTATTCAGCGCTAAGTGCCACGACTCTTATTTTGTACTGAAAAAAATACCAACAAAGTACGCGACAAAATGTCGTTGGCTAGATACCTAGAACATTTCACAAGTATAAAAATGAAAAATCGACTTTTTGGCACTTGCGCATTACTTCAACTATTCATTCATATTTTTGTATACGCAGAGTGTTCTTTTGAAAAGTGGATGCCAGATATAGTATTAGTCTATGGTTGCCAGTTACCACACACACGTTGGGCGAGGCTAGACAGATTTTTGAAAATCGCCAAAACATTTATTGAGGGGGAAGTTTTTTTATGAAAAATTGTATAGCGCTGGTTCAACCTCCCTTACCGCCACTACAAAATGTCTAAATGGTACGCGGGTGGTATTTTTTTGAAAAGACACCCTGTAATGATTGTATCCGGATCAGGTACATACGCTCTATTATTTTTCTATGGCAGTTTCGTGCAACGGCTCACTCAAAAGAAAATTTTCTACTATGTATATAATTTCTTCAAAACTCCCAACAACACAACAAAATTCGCGGATTATAAGTGAAAGGTAAGAGTACTATTATTTAATTCTATTACCAATTATTGCCTTTATGTGCACTTGACTGCTCGTCCATTTTCTCTTATAAATTGAATAAGTGGATTCTTTTTTTATTTAAGCTTTAATTTAATTCAAATGGGGACACGTGTTTCGCCAATATATTGCATCACTAACCCAAACTAAGTTCAGGAACTGAATACCTAATGAATGAATAATAATTTCACATCACTATTTTTATCAAAAACATGCGAATTGCGAAGACAAAAAAAATATCATTTCTCTTGGGCGTCCATTCATCTGTCTCGAGAATCAGGTCCCAAGCAAACCCATGTTCTGTAAATACAAAATGTACATTACAAACATAGGCAATACAGGAATCTATGAATACGAATCTCCAAAACCCCCAAGTCGATAAAGTTCAAACCACGGTTTTCTTTTAAATCATCATTCGCCGCATCTATGAGTGAAAAGCTGAACCCCAGAAAAATGCCAATTCGTGGTTCCTACCTGTCCTACCCACAGATGATTCCTTTCCATCTCTGTTATCCTATGCAATATGCCCCATCTTTTTTCTTTGTCTACTGTGAAAAGTTCCAAAATATAACACAAAAAGTCGCACCATTCAAGAACGGATTGTTTGTTGATCAAAAACGCAATGTAAAACAAGAAAGAAAATGCTTCGAAATACCCATTTCCGCTAATTTTAACAATTTTTTTTGTATCCAGGATTTGGTATGGAAAATATATTTATTCATCGAAAGTTTATTTTGCATTTTCAAAGTAAGAATCAAGTAAATTTGCGTTTGATTCAATCTTTCATACAATTTTCGTGAAAAGTATCTCCAACTGCGAAATTTTTTCAAAACGATTCTATAGATAAACAGATGATAAAAACCATGAAGAAAATATGAGATGACAAGCCTTAAAATATCAGATGACAGAACCGATACAAAAACATACAATATAATTTTGGAAAAAAACAGCCTCGCTTATAACTTCAAAGATGATGTGTCTAATTAAGTATATGATTTTAGTTTATAAGGATACTATTTTTGATTTATTTGAATAATTTACGGTGATATAATGTCAAATACAATTTGATTTTTTTTTTGTATTTAGCTTGTTTGAGCTATTGTTTTATTGTGCTTTATCAAAAATAACACTTGGTATTTTCATCAAAAATCATGTGAACTACAAACGTGTATGCGTTCGCTCATGTTATCGATTTGAGGGTCTTTTGAAAAAGTGCTCGTGATTTTGGCTACAAGAAATGGGAGTGGTAGAAGGGAAAGGAAAATGACTTATTGGTGATTATGCGGGACACCTCATTTTTCAGAAACATCATTCGTTTGAATGTGCAAAATATGTCGACATTGATTGCCATTAGCCGTAACATGTCTAGAACTGGTAATCTAGATCTAGGGTAATAGAGTCTATTTATTATGGAAGTTTTATTTCTAGATAATAGACTGAACATAAGATCATAATTAAGAAACAGTTTCAGGTCCAATCATCCACGTAACATTGCATCAGCTTGGAGTCGTTTCTATCAGATAGGTACATAATTGTTCACAGTTTAACCTTCCTCACTATTGTACAGGGTGTTCACAGATAAATGAACCCCCCCATTAACTATTTAATTTGATATCTGGGAAAAAAATGTTTCAAATGAAAGTTCAATGGTTCAAAATGAATTTTGTGAAAACAAGGTCTTCTCATATACAGGGTGTTCCAGAACTTCTGGGCGTGTCCAGCTTTTTTATTTCCAATGACAACCCTATTTTTTTGTTTGATTTTTGCATTCTCTGGAAAATTCTGAACATTTTTCATGAAGCATACCCTAAACCCAAATTCAATCAATAAGAAGATATTGGCGTCAGAAATTTGCTACTTTCTCGAGCAAGTTCTAAAATGTATGGTATCATTTCGAAACCTTGGAAACGAAGTAGTTGTTAATAGATGTCAACTTGTCAAGAAAGATTTGAACATGTCATATTGCGAAGAGGAAAAAGTTGTTATATATTATTTATACATACAGGGTGACCCAGTTTTATCCTAAAATATTTCAATTCTACCTCGGATTCTACCAAGTAATTAAAATGAACAATTTTTATTCTCTGAAAACCTTTCAAATATTTAGTTTCTTTTTAGAAGCTTTTCTGAAAATGAATATAGCTCCTATGGTTTCAGTGGATTTTGTCATGGTTCGAGGGGCTATTTCGTCGTCTTTCAGAATAAATTTCCATAGAATAAAGATTGTTCATTTTAATTAGTAGAATCTAAATTTTAAATATTGACGGATAAAATTGGGTCAACACAGGTTGTTCAAATCTTTTTTGAGAAGTTGACATCTTTTAACAATTATCTCGTTTACAAGGTTTCCAAATGATACCATACATTTTGAAATATTCTCGAAAAAATAGCAAATTTCTGATGTTAATATCTTCTTATTGGATGAGTTTGGGTATAGGTTATGCTTTATAAAAAATGTTCAGAATTTTCCAGAGAATGCAAAAATCAAACACAAAAATAGGGTTGTGATTTGAAATGAGAAAGTTGGACTACGCCCAGAAGTTCTGGCACCCTGTATCTGTGAAATCCTTGTTTTCACAAAATTCATTTTGAACCATTAAACTTTCATTTGAAACATTTTTTTCTCAAACATCAAATTAAAAAGTTAATGGGGGGTCCATTTATCTCTGAACACCTTGTACAAACCATTCTCAATTACATACAGGGTTGATCAAAATATATGCCTTCTCTAATTTATCGATCCAATCGGAAGTTCACATTTTGAAAATCCAACATGAACAATACACTCCTCGACAATAAATTCCGCCGGACAAGAATAATTTGAGTCAAATTGATATCCCTATAACTTTTTTATTTGTTGTCCGATTTTAGTGAAATTTGTACCAAAGTGTAGCCCTATGTCTTGAGATATTACCCTTGATTTTGGTTTTGGAAAAATACCGATGACTTGGTCATTGTACAGGGAGGAACGGAAGCTACTTTTTTACCCTTAGGTGTTTAACACCCTGTGGAAAAATTGAGCAGCTCAATCTAGCTCCATTATATTCTGTTGTGAAGTGCGATCTTTTCTCAACAAAATATTCTTTTCTCATGTCAATATCTGCTTTTTCAGAGAAGATACATATGTTTTAAGAAAATACTGCAGTTTTTCGATATTTTATAAACAATGAATGAAAACATTTTAATAGACTTGCATAAACAAAATGTTTTCAAATTAATAGCACGTATTGTCACATCGTATCCCTATGACTTCTGCCATGCGAATGGCATACTCTTGGTGCATCTTGAGAATTATTTGTTATTTCAAAAGAAGTGCTTCTCGCAAAGCAGGCAAGGTTTGAAGATGTCTATTGCGAACATGTCTACCTAGCAATCCTAGCACACCTATCTCATGTGTTTGATTTCCCATTATGAATTGAAACAAGATCTGTACGGCCACGTAGTGATACCCCAGTCCACACCATGATTCTACCGCCTCCAAAGTGTGATCGAGATTAACAATTTGCCCAATATGGAACATTGGGTAGATTGGGACAATATGGAATTTTAGAACATTTATCCATGCAACTCTAGAAAAATGTTTTCATTCATTGTTGATAAAATATTGGAGAACTGCAGCATTTTCTTTAATCATCTGTATCTTCTCTAAAAAAGCAGATATTGACATGACTTCAAAAACATTTTGTTGAGATAAGATCGCACTTCACGACACAAAATCATGGAGCTCAGTTTCGCCGCTCAATTTTTCCACAGGGTGTTGAAAACTCAATGGTGAAAAAGTAGCTCCGGTTCCTCTCTGTATAATGACCAAGTCATCGGTATTTTTCGAAAACCAAAATCAAGGATATCTCAAGACAAAGGGCTAAACTTCATGCAAGTCTATAAGAATGTTTTTATTCATTGTTGATAAAATATCGAGAAACTGCAACGGAGAGTACGGACCTGTCCGGTTTATAACGTGTGTAAACAATACTCCGACATAAAACCCGAAATTACGGGCTGTGACGAGTAAGTGCACAAAGGGAGAAATTAGAGAAGATCAAAAACGCGGACAAACTGTGACATAATACCTCGCAGGAAGTCCACTGATAAACAATAAATTGAACAATCCATACTTCGCTAGGAGAATATACATAACCTCATTGAGATCGAAGCTGACGAAGGCAGGTTGTTGCTGGTAGGCAACACACAATACGGTAGGGGCAAACACAGAGCCGGACTAAAAGAGATTTTACACTCATTACCAGCGGATACGAGTGATAAAATATATCTTTAAAAATGCCGCTAGGCAGCGGAACGGATACAGAAGAAGAGTACAAGAGAAAAAGAGACCAGTCAGATGAAATGTACGCAAAAAAGAAGATATCCAGAAAAACATCACCTAAAAGCAACTTGGATAGAGGGGAAAGTGGAGAAGAAACCATGATCACGATGATGAGAGAACTCAAAACCCAGAACGGCGAAATGCTTAATGAAATAAAAGAAATGAGAAGAGAAGCGAGAGAAAACCAAAAACAAATAGCAGAACTAAAGGAGGACAACATAGAAATAAAGAAAGAAATGAAAAACTTACATGAAAAAATCGAAAAAATGGAAAGAGAAAGTAAAAGGAAAAACCTGATAATAACAGGAATAAAAATTGAGTCGACTGACGACAAGATGATAAAAGAAACGATTGAAAATTTCTTGGATAATGAAGTCAAGGTCAAGGTAAAGCTACGGAATACTAAGAAAATAGGAGACAATGCCTTCGTAGTAGAGACAGAAAGTTTCTCTGAGAAATTGGACATACTAAAAAATAAGAACAAGCTAAGAAACTATACAGAAAAAGTATACATAGATTCAGCACTTACACAAAAAGAACTTGAAATACAAAAATGATACGTGAAATAGCAAGGGAAGAAATAAGTAAAGGGAAGCAAGTCAAAGTAGGTTACAAGAAACTGATTGTTAACGGAAAAATACGAAAATGGGACGAAAAAGAAGAAATATTAGAGAGTTTGAGCACAGAAGAGCAAAAAACTAATGAATGCACCTAATAGACAAGTCAATACAAAATATACGACTATGGCTGTGAAAACAAATACGAAAAGGAAACAAACAACGTAAGGACAGATAAACAAGACCAAAAGAAACAATATAAGAGAAATAGGAACATGGAATATCAGAAGTATAGCAGGCAAAGAAATAGAACTAGAAGAGGAATTCGAAAACATGGAATTGGAAATGCTAGCAATAACAGAGACAAAAAAGAAGGGACAAGGAGCGATAAAAATGGAAAAAGGCCATACACTTATAACCAGTGGAGTAGAAGAGAGAAAGAGAGCAGCAGCGGGAGTGGGATGCATTATACACAAGAGATTAGAAATGAACATACACAGCTGGAAAGCAATATCGGAGAGAATATTAAAAATAGAAATGAAAGATAAGAACACGAACACAAAAGAAACAATTATAGTAGTATATGGACCAAATGAAGATGACAAAACAGAGAACAAAGACAAATTTTGGGAAGAACTAACGATAACATTAGAAGAGGCAAAAGGAAGAATATTCATCTTGGGAGATTTCAACAGCAGGGTAGAAAAAAGAGATGAAACAAATAAGAACATAATGGGAACGGTAAAAGAATGCTAGATTTCTGCAGAATACACGATCTGATGATTACCAACACATTTTTCGAACATAAAGACATAAACAAATACAAAAGAGAAATGAAAAGCAGGGAAGAAAAATCGATAATCGATTACATCCTGGTGGAAAACAAAACAAGAAATCTTGTGAATGACGCAAAAGCAAGAAGAGGACCTGAAATAGGTTATCACTATGTAGTGATAGCCAAAATAAAGAAAGAGAAGGCCGAAAAAATGCAAACAAAAGAAAGAGGAGAAGTTAAACAAATAAAACACGAATCCATAGAAACATATAAACTAAGAAATAGTGAAACAGCCGACGAGTACGAAGCACTGGTGACAGAAAAAATAGAAAACTTGAAAGATATAGAAGATGGAGTAGGAGATGAACTATGGGAGAAACTGAAGAAAATACTGATTGAATCAGCTAAACAAGCTTGCGGAGTATACAACAAAAATAACAACAGAAAACAGATAGCATGGTGGACAGAGGAAATAAAGACACAAATAAGAATAAAAAAGAAGACATGGGAACAATACCTGAACAACAGAACAACTGAAAAATACGCCGTATATAAAAAGCAAAGGAAAACTGTGAAAGAACTGGTAAAAGAAGCAAAAAATGACGAATGGAGAAAATTTGGAGAAAAGATGGAGAAAAGCAGGAAAGAAGATCAAAAATTGTTCTACAAAATGCTCAAAGCTACAAGAAAACAGAAAACAAAAGAAACAAACTATATTAAAAATAAAAATGGAGAAATATTGAACGAAGAAAATGAAATAATGGAAAGGTGGAAAGAATATTTCCAAAAACTCCTAAACGCAGAAGAAGTGAACGAAGAAGGGACGGAAACACACGAGGAAACAGAAGAAGAGGATATACGCGTAGATGGAGGAATAGAGCTGAGAGAACTGCAGGACGCAATGAGAAGGCTGAAAAATGGGAAATCTCCAGGATACGATAAAGTCACGTCCGAAATGATGAAGAATATGGGAGAAAAGGGAACAGAAATGCTACTAAGAGTACTTAATAAAGTATGGAGAGAAGAAGAACTACCAAAAGATTGGCAGATAGCACTAATAGTACTGTCAAATCATAAACCCATCTACATGGAACACCACACAGAAACCATGGAACAACCAGTTGATTGAAGTACAAGTGTCAAAACCTGAGAGAAAAGACTGTCAAGATATTTTTTATTGTAAAATATTAATTCAATTTCTCTCCTTTATTACACTCAATTTTGTACCAAAAGAAGGTGAATTTTATTCAAGAATTATACAGTCCACATGAAGTAACATTTTGGTCCGATCGAAGCCGGATAAGTCCAGAGTATCGGTAAACCATTGGTGCAAGTGAGCAGCAGTCTAGCTGAAGAGGAGCAGGGGGTCAAGTGAGTCCGTGCCTTATCATATTATAGTCTGCATATTTGTTTTATGACAGTGCATTATCCTCGTAAGTTTGACTAGCGCTCTTTGGTAGTTTTGATTGAATATGTCTCAGTTAAATAGATTGAAGTTAAAGCGAGGCCAAATAAAAGGCCAGATTACAAGAAATAAAGCTTATTTTGATTCAGTCGATCAAAATAATTTCTCAAATTCGGATTTAGGTCAATTAAGAGTAAGGCTAGATAAGGCTGAGCCTCTTCTATCACAGTTCCAAGATGTTCAATATGAAATTGAAATATTATTGAGTGAGTCCCAGGATGAGGGTGAAAATCTTTTAGAGCTTGAAGACAGTGAACGTGATTCATTTGAAAATCAGTATTTTGATTTGATTAGTCAATTGAAGTCACTTGTCAAAAAAGACAACGAATTAGATAACCAAACAAGCTCTAAAGGTAGTGCCATGAGTGTGGGGCTTGCATCAACTGAGCAACTTGCTAGAAAATCTATCAAGTTACCGGATTTAAGATTGCCAATTTTCAATGGATCATATGAAAAATGGCTTGAATTTAGGGACGCATTTCAAGCTATTGTTCATAACAATTTGGGATTAAGTGCAGTTGAAAAGTTTTATTATCTAAAATCGTATTTGGAGGGTAAACCGCTTCAGGCTCTTGCTAATTTACAAGTCACGAATGACAATTACGCAATAGCTTGGACATTTTTGTCAGATCGCTATGAAAATAAAAGGCTGATTGTTCATAACTATGTGAAGGCATTATTTGAATGTCCCACTATTTTGAAGGAATCACATGCTGATCTTAGAAGACTGTATGACACATTTAATAAAAATCTACGGTCACTGGAAAGTCTTGGTCAAGATACTGACAAATGGGATACTTCAATTGTATATTTGTTAACAAGTAAGTTTGATTCGGTTACTCGTAGAGAATGGGAGTCGTACCCTATAGAAAGTGGAGAATTACCTAAATTAAATGACGTGAATTCATTTTTAAAACGTAAATGTGAGTTATTAGAAAAATTAGAAGCGACAAAAAAAGACTCATATTTAAAACCTGATAGTAGAGGCAGATCAGTAAAGGGCTTTCATGCATTGCCTAATGAACAAAAACTGTCATGTTACTACTGCAAAAAGAATCATGTCATTTATAAGTGTTTTGCGTTCAAGAACCTAACTGTAAAAGCTAGAATTGCGGCTATAACTAAATTAAAACTATGTACAAATTGTTTCAATTCTGGTCATTTGAAAAATTGTCCAAATACGTCATTTTGTCGCATTTGCGGAGAAAAACACAATTCGCTTTTACATATTGACGATAACACCGTCGAGAAGCTTCCCTCAGATCCTGTTGATGGTGGTTCAGATCCGTCTCCACCAAGAACCTTGACCTCAGGACATGCGTCGAATTATTCGATGACATTGTCGGTTTTAGCCACTGCAAATATTAAAGTCTTCGATGATCAAGGAGAAATTCACACTGTTAAAGCTCTTCTTGATCCTGGGTCGCAGAGTAACTTCATTTCAGAAAGTTTAGTGGCTAAACTTGGGCTAAAAAAGTCTTCGGTCAATTTTCAAATAATGGGAGTAGGAGAAACTTTATCGACTATCGCCAATTCAAAAATAAACGTTAAGATTATGTCAAACATTAACGATTATAGCGAAGTTATTTCTTGTTTAGTGATATCAAAAATTACCCAAGGTGTTCCAACAGTGTCCTTTGATATTTCCAACTGGAATATTCCACAAAATTTACGCCTCGCTGATGAGTCCTTTAACATTCGAAGTGATATAGATATCTTGTTGGGCGTTGATGTCTTTTATCGGATATTACTCATGAAACAAATTCGTATGCAAGGAATGCCGACTCTTCAAAAAACGAGATTCGGGTGGATCCTTGGTGGGTACTATGAATCTTCTTCTGATGCTTCAGAAAGTCAGGTCGTAGCATGCCTGTCTTTAGATAAGACGATTGATGAAAGACTTACCCGGTTTTGGGAAATTGAGGAGTGTTCTAGTGGACTACCCGTTTTGTCAGAAGCTGAAAAGTTTTGCGAAGATCATTTTGTCAAAAGTTACTCTCGAGATTCTGAAGGGCGGTTTGTGGTCAAGTTTCCTTTTAAAGACAATATTGTGAGTTTAGGTCTATCAAAAGATATGGCACTTAAACGGTTAAATCTTCTTGAAAGACGTTTAAATAAAAATGAATGTTTGAAAAAGGACTATATTGAGTTTATAGAGGAATACAGAGATTTAGGACATATGACAAGAGTTAAGGATTTTTCTATTGGTGTTATGGATACTAAACCATGTTACTATCTGCCACATCATCCTGTTATTAAAGAAACTAGTTTGACGACAAAGGTCCGAGTAGTTTTTGATGCGTCAGCTAAGAGTGATACTGGTTTGTCCTTAAATGACGTACAGCATGCAGGACCTACTATTCAGAGTGACCTTTTTTGCATACTTTTGCGTTTCAGGATTTACCCATATGTCTTGAATGCAGATGTCTCCAAGATGTATAGACAAGTGCTCATAGATCCCGAAGAACGCAGTTTTCAAAGAATTTTGTGGAAATCCCCAGATGATTCTCAGGCGGAGATTGAATGTTTCGAATTGAATACCGTAACCTATGGTTGTGCGTCATCGCCATTTTTGGCTGTAAGATCATTACATCAACTAGCTTTAGATTTTCAAACTAAATATCCTGAAGCCAGTGAAGTCATATTGAATTGTTTTTATCTAGATGACGTATTGACAGGTGCATTTACCAGTTCTAAGTTGTTGCAAATCCAAAAAGAAATTTCTTTTATTTTGTCTAGTGGTGGTTTCCAGCTTAGAAAATGGTTGTCTAATAAACAAGACTTGTTAAATCAATTCGAAGTTCATAGTGAATTGTCAGCAAATATTTTACATCTTGGAGAGGATGATCAGAATAAAACTTTGGGTGTTTTTTGGAATGCTTCAAGCGATACCATCCATTACTCGATAAAACATCTCAAATTTGAAGGCAACATCTCCAAGAGGATAGTTCTGTCAGTCATAAGTCAGATATTTGATCCACTAGGTTTGTTAGGGCCAGTTGTGGTGGTTGCTAAACTTTTTCTGCAACTTCTTTGGCAAGAACAGTTATCTTGGGATGAGCCACTTCCCTCTTATCTTCGAATCAAATGGTTTGAATTCTGCAAGGATCTTCAGGCCTTGAATCAAGTTAGTATTCCTCGACATGTTTTATCAGTTGAATGGAAAGTTGTACACCTACACGGGTTTGCAGATTCTTCAGAAAGGGCTTACGGTGGATGTGTTTATATTGTAAGTTTGACAAGTTCGGGAGAATATATTTCGTCTTATCTCCTTTCATCTTAATCTCGTGTAGCTCCTATAAAAAAGATAAGTCTTCCACGTTTGGAGCTGTGTGCGGCCGTTCTTACTTCCAAACTCGTTAAAAAGGCAAAACAGTCTATAAAAATCAAGATCGACAAAACTTTTTATTGGACGGATTCGTCAATCACTCTTTGTTGGATAAAGGGATGCCCAAGTCGTTGGAAAACCTTTGTAGCCAATAGGGTTACTCAGGTTCAGAGTATGTCAGAAAAATGTGAATGGTTCCATGTTAAGTCAGAAGAAAATCCAGCAGATTGTCTTTCGAGAGGCATTTCTGCCAAATCATTGCTCAATTTTGATTTATGGTGGAGGGGTCCCACCTGGCTTTTCTCTTATTTTGATGTCGATGTTCATTGTTTAACTGAGGTTCCTTACGACATACCTGAACAAAGAGTGATTAATTATTCCATTTCCATTGGAAAGGTTCCTGATTTTGTCTTTGATACATTTTCTTCATTAGTAAAATTACAGAGAGTTTTTGCATATTGTTTAAGATTTATTCGACGACTAAAAAAAAAAACTATTACTTTTGGCCACTTAACATCTGTGGAACTTAATAATGCTCTGAATATGTTAGTCAAAATATCTCAGATGCAATCATTTACAAAGGATTACTATTTAGTAAGTAACAAACGTTCACTGAATAGTTCGAGTAGTTTGTTATGTTTAAAGCCGTATTGTGACGAAATGGGTTTGATAAGAGTCGGTGGTAGAATTCAAAATGCAGGTGTACCTGATGAGCAAAAACACCCGGCTTTATTGCATAACAAACATTACTTAACTACTCTGATTATGAACTATTTGCATATAAAACTGTTACATTGTGTTCCCCAACAACTTTTATATGCAACACGCGAAAGATTTTGGCCCATATCAGGACGTAGAATAGCAAGAACCATAGTGAGAAAATGCATTACCTGTTTTAAGTCTGATCCAACTCCACTTAATTATTCAATGGGTAATCTCCCCGAGTTTCGAGTCACCAGTTTTCAACCAGTTTTTACCCATACGGGAGTGGATTATGCTGGTCCTATTTCTATTAAAGATAGAAACACCAGAAATCCTAAAATTTTAAAAGGGTACATATGTATTTTTGTGTGTATGAACACTAAGTGTGTCCACTTAGAAGTTGTCAGTGATTTGACTAGTCAAGCCTTTCTTGCGGTTCTGAAAAGGTTTGTAGCTAGAAGGGGCAAGCCCTTACACCTTTACTCTGATAATGGAACAAATTTTGTGGGAGCTAACTCAATTCTTAAAACATTTTTACGTTCCAACTTTGATCGGATAGCCTCAGAATTATCAGCCGAAGGAATCTCATGGCATTTCATGCCACCTAGGGCGCCAAATTTTGGAGGCTTGTGGGAAGCTGGCGTCAAAAATATAAAATATCACCTTAAGCGTGTTGTCGGAGACGCTAGTCTTACTTACGAGGATATTAGTACGGTCTTAACTCAAATAGAAGGAGTGCTAAACTCTCGACCGATATCGCCAATGTCATCAGACCCACAAGATATGATCCCACTTTCTCCAGCTCATTTTTTGGTCGGAAAAGTACTCACATCCATTCCTGAAGAAGATTATACCAGTGTTGCCGAAAATCGTCTTCGTAAATTTCAACGTTTGCAACAGATAGTTCAACTTTTCTGGAAGCGGTGGAACAAAGAGTACATCTCCGAATTACAGCTGCGAGTTAAATGGAAAAAGGATTTTCCAAATTTGCTAAATATTGGCAGTTTGGTCATTATTAAAGAGGACAATATGCCGGTCTGCAAATGGAAAATTGGACGTGTGATTGATCTACATAAGGGTTCAGACAATGTTACACGCGTTGTTACGGTACAGTGCAGTGATCGTTCGACATGCAAACGTGCAGTAAACAAATTGTGTGTTTTTCCTATAGAGACAAGCTGTTAAAAAAAAATAGGCTTATTGACTGTTGTTGCTCGTTGAAATAGATATTTCAAGGCGGGCGGTATGTCAAATCATAAACCCATCTACATGGAACACCACACAGAAACCATGGAACAACCAGTTGATTGAAGTACAAGTGTCAAAACCTGAGAGAAAAGACTGTCAAGATATTTTTTATTGTAAAATATTAATTCAATTTCTCTCCTTTATTACACTCAATTTTGTACCAAAAGAAGGTGAATTTTATTCAAGAATTATACAGTCCACATGAAGTAACAAGTACCAATACATAAGAAAGGAGACAGAAAAGATTGTAACAACTATAGAGGTATAACACTACTAAGTACGGGAATGAAAATTCTAGAACAAATAATAGAAAACAGAATAAGAGCAATAGCAGAACCTACGCTACAAGATGCACAAAGCGGATTTAGAGGAGGAAGGAGCATACAAGACCACATTTTCACGATAAATCAAATCACCCAAAAAGCAATACAAGAGAATAAAACAGTATACATGGCATTCATAGACCTAGAAAAAGCGTTCGATAAAATCCCAAGAGTGAAGTTATGGGAGACACTGAGAGAAAGAGGCATCACAGACAAGATGGTTAGAATAATACAAAAAATCTATACACATAACACCAACTCAATCATCAGTCAAAATAAACACTCAGATACATTTACAACAAGAGACGGACTAAGACAAGATGGATGTTTAAGCCCAGTTCTCTTCATAATATACATGGACGGAATAATAAAGAAATGCTCAAAGCAAGGCGCAAAATTAAATATCGGACATAAGAATCTACAAAGAGTAGACATATCTGAATGTGTGTTCGCAGATGACATAGCGATCATTGCAAGAAATGAAAACAACTTGCAAAAGAACCTTGAATTGTGGAACAAAATCATAGAGGAACACGGAATGAAAATAAATAAGAACAAAACCAAAGTAATGACAATAGGAGAAAAAAGTGAAGAATTGACAATTGCGATTGATGGAACAAAAATAGAACAGGTGAATTCATTCCAATACCTCGGAGTGAACATAGACGAGAAGGGTACACAGGAAATCGAAATAAATAACAGAATAGAAAAAACAATGAAACTGTACTACTCGATGTACAATACATTTATAAAAAATAGGGAAATCTCTAGAGAAACAAAAACCAAAATATTCAAAACAATTTATCGACCTGTACTAACCTACGGCTTCGAAACATGAGTCCTTACAGAACGCCAGAAAAGTAGAATACAAGCAGTAGAAATGAAATACCTGAGAAGAGTGAAGGGAGTAACCAAGAGGGACAGATTGAGAAACACAAAAATAAGAGAAGACCTTCAAGTACAATCAACATTACAGTACATAGAAGAAAGACAACTGGGTTGGTGGGGCCACCTACAGAGAATGGAGGAGACTAGGACAGTTAGAAGAACATGGGAAGCAAAAATACTGAAAAACATGAAGAAAGGAAGACAGCGAAGAACATGGGACACAGTTATAGGAGGAATAATTGAGAGCAAAGGAAAAACTTGGGAAGATGCAAGAAAAATTGCGAAGGACAGAAACAAGTGGAAGAAATTTGTGAGAAACTTATAATAAAATAACCGCCCTACACCATTGTATGGTAAAAGGGTTTCAGATAATATATATATATATATATATATATACGCAGTTAGGGTTAACTATTGGGATGGCCCCAAAGATTCTTGAAAGGAGGGAGCAATAAGATGTTGGACGCTCGTTTTAAAGTGTATATTGAATCTTTTCAAGCTTTCGCTCTAAGTTTAGAGCTTCATCAGGACGAATCTAATCAAAGAAACATGTTATCAGTCTACAATGCAATGGTGAATCTAAAAGAACTAACAGATTATTACACATTACTCCTAGCCCTTGTGGAAGGGTAGAGATACATGGTGAGTATACAGGATAGTGGTAATTAGTAGTTAAATAGACAAAATCAGTTCACTTTGGTTTGACGCCATAGTACTAAACTCTAACAAAGAAAGTTTTTTATGTTCAATCTAGACAAGCAAAAAACACAGTGTTTGGAAGCAGACTGCCATGTACACCGTTCATTCGGTTCACAATTTATGTGAAAGGCAAAATAGTACAGATTTTACATACATAGTGGGAGGTAGTACAATTATCCTATGACGTAGTCGTGTTGCCTCCAACAGTTAAGCAGATGAGTCCTGATGTTGAACAATGAAAAAGAAAAAACATGAAACGAGTTGGAAGAAAAATATTGAATTGTTTGGAGTAGAAAGTCAATTTTATTATAAGATTTATAAATTATTCATTATTATTACTGATATAGCATTCAGGAGTTTTTATTTTCTTAGTGAAAGATTGAGAAAGTAGGAAAGTATAAATAGAACTTAATCCTTCTACATCCTTTTTATGATTGAGACAGTTGCCACAATTCGTGATGTAACACATTTCTAGGAACCTTCTTTTGAAGTTACTGTGTTCGGTGGCAAAAATTACAGGTTCTGTGAACTCTGCTCTGTGATCTTGTTGGTTTACGTGTATGCTCAAACTGGTTGAATTGGGTTTGAGCCTGCAATCACTTTTATGTAACGCCAGTCGTTTGGACAGTTTTTGCGAAGTTTGTCCTATGTAGACCTTGTCACATTGACATTCAATGCCATATATCACATCAGATTTACTGTTAGCAAATGTACGATCTTTCAGGTTTGAGTAGAAGGAATTAAGTTTTTTTAGATTATATTTAGCAATTTTTAAATCAAATTCTTTGAATAAACCAATGAGTGAATTAGAAAGTCCTTGGATGTATTGTACTTTTCCATATTTTACTTCAACTTCAGGATCCATATTCTGAACATTACAATCGACATAGATGTGAGTTTCCCTTCTCAGAGCTCTTTGAATTAAAGATTTAGGATAGCTATTTTTAATCAATATCTCTTCCAATAATAACAAGTTTTTTTCAATAAATGAGGGGTGACAGATCTTAACAATTCTATTTTTTAAAGCATGGATAGTGTTGAGTTTTTGTTTCATCGGGTGGTATGATTGAAAAGGAATGTATCTTCCAGAACTAGATTTCTTTCTATACCAATCCAACATGACAATATTCTGTTCGGACCTAACTACCCTTGTATCTAAGAAGGGAACTGACCGTTCAGATTCTTCTTCAACAGTGAACTGAAGGTTATTATCAAATGAGTTGAACAAATCTAGAGTTGTTTAAACTTGGTCTGCCGGAAGGGCCAAAAGAAGATCGTCAACGTACTAAAATATAAAAGGAAATTGAAAATTGACCTGTTCTGTGATATAATACAGTAGTTTATTCATGACAATTTAAGATTCAATATACAATTTAAAACGAGCGTCCAACATCTTTTCCCAATAGTTAACCCTAACTGCGTAGTTATCAGTAGCCCCGTTACTGTCCTTCAGCTATATATATATATATATATATCTTCTCCAAAAAAGCAGATATTGACATGACCCAAAAAAAATTTTGTTGAGAAAAGATTGCACTTCACAACAGAACATGATAAAGATGAATTCTGCCGCTCAAATTTTCCACAGGATGTTAAAATCTTCAGGGTAAAAAAGTAGCTCCTATTCCTCCCTGTATAATGACCAAGCCATCAGTATTTTTCCAAAACCAAAATGAAGGGTGATATCTCGGAATGTTGAAGATTGTCATGGCAGGCCTAGAACCCAGAACGTCTTCTAGACCTATGAACATATTATAAAACAGGACGTATAAATTTCGCCCACAAAATGACCTCAGAAGTACGTCTGTTATCGGACCCGTTACTCCGTCGACCATTAACGACATTATGTCGGCAGTGTGCCGCCTGAGTATATACGACCAGAAAAATGTTTGATGTTTTCAGGGAGGTTTCCCGGAGGTTCTGTGTAGGTAGCATGTAGAGGGTAGCACAGATTGATCCGGTACTCCACTTTTCTTCTTTTGCTCGAATAGACTAAGTAATCGTTCAAGGGCCCAGATCTCTTGAAACGTTAATAGGGCGTGTTTTTATCAGCGATCATCTTTTTCAGATGATGGTCAAACCACTCGGGATATTTGGCGCCATGAAAGATCTTCTTTGACACACAATTATCGATATCCGCAAAGAGTCTATCATAAAAGAGTCCGAAGATGACATTCAACAAAATATCAGCAGAAGGGAGATCAGTCACTTTCAGTAAAAAAGATAAAAGTCGACCTGTGTGTGATGGTATCAACAACTCGCATTCAAATATTATCTAAACATAAACAAATTAAAAAATTGAAAAAAATTGAATGGAATAAAAACTTTAACTCCCTGTAGTTCTGTAACGGAGCATTTCCGGATACATGTTCATAGTGAATTTCCTTCTTATTTTTGAGCAGGCAAACTCATCATTTCGCACTTTCAATGAAACACCATGCTTGATGGCCATAATTCCATTATCACATGTATTCATTATTTCAAATCCAAATATCTCTAGAATGGACGCGACTTCTAACAAGTTTACATTTTCTGCGCTAACGTGATAAAGAAGTCGTTTTTTATGTAAGAGATATAATACAGGGACGTCCAAAAATGTTATGGCTGTTCATATCCTGAAAAATCAGTGTAGGTAGCGCCCTCTATAATTTCGAGCCATACTAACATGAAATCCGAATTTCGCATGATAAAAAACTCCTAAATACCAATTTTCATCAAAAGATCGACATTACTTCAAATACTATTTAGAAAAAATAATAATGAGAATAAAATTTCAACACCCTGTATAGCTCTGTAACGAAGCATTTCCGGATACATGTTTATAGGAAGTTTTGTTCTTATTTTGAAGCGGAGAATGAAACACCCTGTATACCCTCGACAAAACAGCCAGAATGTTGTGTATTCAGGCAGTCGTACACTGGAAGCGTAAAATAAGCGCCCACGAACTCACGCGATACGAGCGTCAACCAGGGGCTATGAGATGAGCGATTTTTAGAAACTTCATCCAGATAGCGTGGAAGAGTTCAGAAAAAACGATGGTGTTGGGTTTACCCTATTTTGGAAAAGAGAAAGTATCTCTATGGATATCTCGAGAATAACCTGAATGATACCAATTATCAAAGGCGAAATGTGAATTTATTTCACTTATAAGTTTATCAGTTTCTGCGTTCATTGTTTTGTTTGCTCATAACAAATTATTATACTAACAATAATGAGGACTGTCCCCGAAACTGTAGCGTGATGATAGCAGTCGACTGTCCTCTGTTTCGTCCTTCGAGGATAGTAGCATACCAGGATTTCAGTGCCACTCCTCTTCAAGATCACTTCCAGCATGTTTGAGCACGCACGCTAGTTCACTCGGTCATTGGTCGTCTTTGAGATTGCCAATTTAGTCAGATCCTATAACAGCATCAATTTTCGAAGGTCATTGAGGGCTCTCCAGACATCACTGTAGGTGGTCAGATGTTGTGGAAGCTTCTTGCCAGTAGGTAGAACAGGTGTCGTTTTCCTTCCATGATCTCGAGTGCCTTCCTCACCTCTGGCTTTTGTCGTCGCAGATGGTCCAATTGTCTAAATTTCCGTTTAAGAGAAGCAGCGAATCCACTCTCCATGCTGCGATCTTCAGTGACCCAGTGAGCCAACGAGTATTTGGCTGCCTTTCCTGAAAAAAGTCATTCTGGACTTTCTGGCCATTGGAGTAAAGGGAGTTGAAGGTTTTCAGTGACATGTTTTTCTCGGGTGACCTAATCTGTCTTACTTCAGTTTTGAGAAAAAGCCACGACGACGTCTCTGTGGGTCGTGTAGTCAAACCAGATCCCCAACCTGGAACTCGCCTTCCTAGTCATTCTCCTTCCCCCTGTCGCTGGCATTCTGGATATTCAAACGGACTTGCTGATGTATCTCGTCCGTCTTTCTGCAAAGATTGCTTGCGTAATCTTCTCCATCGACATCCTCACCAGGTGGTCAGCCAAATTTTAGATCGCAGAGCAGCCGGAGTTCACGACCCATGATGATCCTTGCTGGTGTTTCACGTCTGTCGAGTCGTGCACTACAGATGGCAAACAGGTACTGATGGAGGTGTTCCTCCCAGTCTCTTTGATGGTCAGAGACGACTTTGGTCAAATGTCGATCGATAAACCGGTTCATTCGTTCCACCATGTCATCCGATTATGGGTGCAGTACTGTCGTTCTTGTCGTCTTGATCTTCAAGACTTCACAAACATTGTGGAACCATGCCGATTCAAAATTTCTGCCCTGGTCAGAATGCAGCTCCAATGGAACACCAAAACGACAGATCCACTTCTTGACCAGTACATCAGCTACCGTTGCCGCTTCTTGACTTGGCTTGGCAAGACATACGCTCCGGCCCACTTACTGAAGTAATCTGTCACGACCAGGATGTATTTGTTTCCTTTGCCTGACTCGAGAAATGGTCTAGCAACATCTACAGCGATCCTCTCAAACAGGCTTCCAATATTGTACTGGCGCATAGCAGCTTTTGGGCGACTCTCACAGCACAAACGGCGCATTTCCTGCACCAACGCCATAACATTTATGGTTTAACGTAACTGCTTGATTAGGTACCTCCCAGGGATTTGTCTCTACTGCGAAAGAAAGTTAGGTTAGGAAATTCGTAACCTGGTTAACGCCAAAATTCGCCTATTGTCAACTAATCCCAAAATCAATTCAGCAGCATATTTATCCGGTCGGCTAGTATGTAGCATGGAACGTACATGTCCGTTATTATTAAACTTTTTTTTTGTGGGTACAAGAACCATATACTTATTATTAAAATATACCTACCGTAGTCCTTCAAAGGTGAAGCCAAATCGAGAAAAACAAAAATATGAATATCTCATAAGTATGTTTCATGAGTATTTCCACATCAATGTGCATGCGTCAATATATTATTTCATGATAAGTCGGTGAGCGAGAATATTCCTAGTCCGAATTTGGAAAGTAACCAAAAGGAAGGTACGGTCATCAGCTGTTATCGATTATTTGAATCTAGAACAGAGACCGTGCTGCAGCGCTGCCAGATTCAAAATCGCCAAGACTTTAGATCGCCGTAAAGTTAAATTTGGAATTGAAAACCGGTAGCCATCATAATTACGATTTGAAAAGAACGTTTCGGAGTACAGCAACATTCTACTTCCCTATATTATAAATTTGACTGTTCAATATCTCACAAGGAAAACGCTTAACTACCACAAAAATACGTGTTAATTATAGATCTACCGTGAAAATGGGAGTACCGGCACCACAGCGGTAGCATGATATCGGCCCAAAATTACGACTAGCCTATAGGAAACAGCTTTCAGCAAAATCGCAGTCTTTTCCTGATACACATGAAATATACATAGGCTCGATTATTCCTGTCTTTCTCATTGGCTAAAAATCGGCTTCACTTGCCGCAGATTGACGAAATAGGGAACCCGAAGTATATTTTAATAATACGTATATGACAAAAACTCGGTGTTGTCGATTCTAACAGTAGAGCATAGACTGATTCCGCTTCAAAAGAGTGACGGGGATGACAGGCGATTTCAAAATCCCTGTTTATTATTTCCACAATTTTCAACCAGACATACTTTTCCTTAAAGTCGTTAACCTACATTTCGTGTCTCACATTCAAAGAATAGGCCTATATTCAATTGCAAACACATTTCATGTGAAAAATCCATTCTGTACGGGGCCGTTCAGAGCAAAATGACAACAAAAAGCCCGTCCAGACTTAGCAAGGTATTCTTTTGATGGACCGACAACGTTAGGATCGGGCACCGCTCAACACGAGCTTGCTCGTTTGTGCGTCCCGTCCACAGTCCACATCTGAATGCTCATGTGGCGCAAAGTGCTCATGCGGTGCAATTGCTCAGTTGTGGACGGGGCTTTAGAGTCCTCGCCTTCAGATAGTCTCCTCATCTTGATAGAAGGTCCTCGAACGAAAGAAAATCTGAAATATTTTTTTTCCACGAGCTTGCGCGAAGTAACCACTTCGCACACTCATTTGCGTGTGTAAAGTAACCTTTAAATTTTTCCCCTACTCAAATGTCAATTTTCACGCACTCAAACGTCAACTCAAATACCTACCAATTTGTTGTTTTGAACTTTGTTTCCATACCAACCAAAGTGTGAATAATTCACTGTGTAATGCACAAATAATGTTCTTGTTACTATTCACTTTCCAGTCAAAATAAAACACATGATTCTTTTTTGCGTTAAAAAGGATGCGCGAGTTCGCGATTTTAACTACCCATCGGGCCGCCTCCACACGTACACAGACATTGAGAATGACGACTTTCAACCGTCATTTGTGACTTGACCTTGCTTGATTTTGGTGCAAATTACTTAGTTTATCGGGAATCATCGAAGGATTTGAGCTGAAGACCAGCATCAAAAAAGCCTCAACATGTAAACAAACGGGCAAACAAATTTATAAAAGTATACACGATCAAACGAAGACTGGCTATATTCATTCTATATTTTTGAAATCGCCAATAGTGTCGGTGTCACGGTGATCACCAACCATCTTTCCAGTCGGCGAACACGTGATCTTAAGAGATTGACGCAGCTGTCTAGAGGAAATTTTATGAACTGATCAGCATGCCCTTGCGTTTCAAATATAAAATAAATCAATTATGATTTTGATTTCACTCATATTGTTTCGTGCTTCCCGAACACTCTCAATGCCATGACGACAGAAGTAACAAGTGCTACAGAGACTGTCAACGTAGACGTTTAATCAAATTTAATTCTATATTTTTTTATGCGTAATAAACGCAGTTAAATAGAAAATTTGTGTCTAGTCTCTGCTTCACAACCCACAGAACATACCGATTTGGTACATTGGTCCTTCGAGCCGGATAGATTGGTAATCAGCAAGTTATTGTTTTCTGTCACTGTCAATCAGTGAAGCTGAAGCAAGACGCTCGTACCTGCCGCCAATCACCGCCTATTTCATCCAGTTTCCAGTTCCCAGTCCCAGTTTCTGTTCCAGTCAAAGACTGTTTTGACGAGAGTGAAGGAGTATTGGTCCGTCCAGTGGTACACGTAGCAGCTTATTCTTTTGTGTTCAACGTTTGGATATTGAGGAGGAGTACTGGAGTGGAGAACTTCATTTATCAGGTCGTATAGAGTTGATTGATAGTGGAGTTCTATTTGAGCTATAGAGTGTTTATGTATATTTTTTTGTACCAACATTCAGCATTTTTTCCGATTTGAAACCCTTAAAACATTTGAAAATGCCGACTGAGGCTCAACTAAAAAAGAAAAGGGCTAATTATAGGGGTCAGCTTACACGTTTTGAAAATTACATCAATGATTTTGGTGTCGATTATGTCCAATTAGAAAACCGAACCGAGCAAGCACAAAAGTGGTGGTATGAGTTTGACGAGGTTCAAGTACAGTTAGAATTACTGGAGAATGACGAGGAGGATGAAACCCATAAAATGGAAAGAGCCACGTTTGAGAATGCTTATTTTCAGGTTATTTCGAAGACCAATAGAATATCAGAGGCCAACGCTAACCTCGCGAATCAAAGCTCTTTCTATTCAAAATGCAAATGTTTCTTCTCGAGGCTCGCTAGTTCCAAGTGTAAAGTTCCCAAAAATTGATTTACCCACATTCAGTGGTCATTTTGATGCATTTTTCACGTTTCATGATTCTTTTAACGTGTTAATCAATGATAATCCCGCCTTGCAAGATGTTGAACGGTTCCATTATCTCCGTAGCTTATTGAAGGGCGAAGCTGCCCAGATCATATCCTGTTGGGAGACCACAGCTGCTAATTATCAAGTAGCTTGTTATTGATAAAAGATAGGTATGACAATAAAAGGTTAATTATACATAACCATGTCAAAGCCTTATTTGAACTTAATTCTGTTAATAGAGAATCTCATGTCAGCTTAAGACAGTTATTGGACAATGTCAATAAGCATCTCACGGCTTTGGAAACTTTAAAAGAACCTGTTGATTTTTGGGATACTCTTTTAATTTATTTGATATCTTCAAAATTGGATAATAACACTAGACGGAAGTGGGAGTTGTTTGCAGAGCCTTTATCTTCCCCCAAAAATTAAGGATTTCAGTGACTTTCTCAATAAGAGATGCAATTTATTGCAATTTTATGCAATATCAAATCACCAGCTCCACCATTTGATAGTAAGCATTTTAAAAGAGAAAATAAGAGTCATTCTCAAAATTATTTGGTTGTTAATACGTGCATTATTTGCAAACAAACTCACAAAATCACCACTTGTTACGAGTTTTTACAGTCGTCTTCCAAAGCACGTTATTTTGAAGTGAAAAAACATAAACTTTGTACAAATTGGCTAAATGCAGATCATTCTAACCAAACATGTAAAGTTAAAACAATGTGTAGTTTGTATAATAAGAAACATCATTTGTTGCTGCATTTTGATGGTGGTGCATCTCCTGGTCGAATCGAGCATGTCAATCAGGGTCATACTTCTATTATGAGATCTATTACTGTTCATACAGCTCATACTGATGATCAAGTTTTGCTATCCACGGCTGTTGTTTTTATATCAGATTTTTCTGGAAAACCAGTTATATGTAGAATTCTACTTGATTCTGGATCCCAAAGCAATTTCATCACAAGAGAACTGGCAGACCGTTTGGAATTGAATAAACACGAGATTAACATGCCTGTTTCTGGACTGGGTCAAGCACTCACAAATGTGTCACATTAGGTATGCACAACTATTTAATCTCTTCATAATAATTTCAAATCTCAGTTATGTTTTCTTATCATCGATCGGATAACAGATAGTCTACCATTAAACCATGTGAGTTTCTCTAATACAAGCATCCCAAGTAATTTGAACTTGACTGATCCCTCATATGATATTCCATCTAAGATTGACGCTTTGTTAGGGGCTTCTGTATTCTGGAATCTATTATGTATAGGTCAAATCAAATTGTCTAACTCTCAAATAATTGCTCAAAAAACCAAATTGAGTTGGGTTCTGTCAGGTTCTGTTGGTACAAACTATAATAAAAGTCCAACGAAGACATCTTGTCACCTGATTTCAAATATTGACATTCAGAACCAGCTTGACAGATTTTGGCAAGTTGAAAATTGTGAACCTCGACAAAGGTGGTCGTTGGAGCATAAGCTATGTGAGGAAAATTTTGTATCTTTACACTCACGTGAGATCGATGGTAGGTTTTCTGTAAAACTTCCTCTAAAAACTGACATATCCAATTTAGGCGGTTCCAAGCAGTTGGCTCTCAAGAGGTTTTTTGCTATTGAGAAAAAATTACAGCGTGACTCTAAACTAAGAGATGAATATGTAAAGTTTATGAAAGAGTATGAGGGTCTAGGTCACATGTCCGAAGTTATTCCTGATAGAGAATCATTTTTTAATTTTCTCCCACACCATTCAGTAATAAAAGAGTCTTCCACAACCACTACAGTCAGGGTTGTTTTCGATGCTTTGGCTTAGACTACTTCAGGTCTTTCGCTTAATGACATTTTAATGACTGGCCCCACCATCCAACCAGAACTGTTCTCAATCATTTTAAGATTCCGGAAATAACAATATGATATCACTGCAGACTGCGCAAAAATGTACCGTCAAGTAAATGTTCATACTGATCAAAGATGTCTTCAGGATATCATATGGAGATCTGATCCAGATAAGCCACTTTGTTCTGAATACCGTTACTTACGGAACCTCTTGTGCTCCTTTTTTGGCAGTGCGATGCTTGCATCAGTTGGCCAAGGAGAATAAGTCCAGAAATCCTCACATTAGTAATATACTTGAAAGAGATTTTTATGTCGATGACCTTATCTCCGGAGCTGATACTGTCGATGGAATTCTACAGATTCAACAGGGGGTTAGTGAAATACTTTCTCAAGGTAAATTCACTTTACGAAAATGGAGATCCAATTCATCCAAATTTAATGACTGTGAAGGAAAAACTCTCGAATTTTCAGAGAATAAGGAATCTGAAACTTTGGGTCTAATATGGAATAGTGAGTCCGATGAGTTTCAATATAATTTACAAAATGTTCGCATAAAAGAAAATTATGTAACTAAGAGGACTATTTTGTCATATATTTCCAGGATTTTTGATCCTTTAGGTTTAATTGGGCCTATAGTCATTAAAGCTAAAATTATGCTTCAACAATTGTGGTTATTATCGCTAGGTTGGGACTTCGTACGGCGCATGCGTCTATGTAAGATCTTCAATTGATGAGGGAAAATTTACGATGAATTTGCTTTCTGCGAAGTCAAAGGTAGCTCCATTGAAAAATGTGTCATTGTCACGTCTGGAACTGTGTGGCGCTTTGTTGGGTACAAGACTATGTCAAGTTGCTATCAAACCCCTTGATTTGCCAATAATTGATCAATATTTTTTTTGGTGCGATTCAAGTATAACATCAACTTGGATCTTGGATGAACCTTATAAATGGAAAACTTTTGTTGGAAATCTGGTAGCTGAGATTCAGGAACTTTCAAATAAGCGTGATTGGCGACATATTCGATCGGAACATAACCCTGCCGACATGATTTCTAGGGGTATTAATCCAACCGAGTTGGTAAATTCTCAATTATGTTGGCATGGTCCTGAATGGTGTCAGTACGACTATACTAAATGGCCTTCTGATATGCCTATCAAAATTTCAGAAATTCCTGAACGCAAAACCACTTTGAAATCCTTGATTGCTACTGAACGGGACTTCTCATTTTTTCTCAAGTTTTCGCCATCTCTAAAATTGCAACGAGTAACTGCTTATATCTTACGTTTCAAAAATAATGCGCTCAATCTGCAAACACTACGTTTACATGGTCCTCTAACGCCTCAAGAACTTGAAGTTGCATTGAAATGTTTGGTTAGATGGGCTCAAACTCAAACGTTTTTGCAAGAAATTGAAGCCTTGAGAGCTAACAAACATATGAACGATAAAAGCATCCTCAGAAACTTGAATCCATTCTTAGATGACAGTGAAGTATTGAGGGTAGGTGGCAGAACAAATCATTCCACATTTGATTATGATTTCAAACATCCAATTATCCTTCCTAAGGGGCATCCTTTAACAAGCTTAATTATCACATATGAACATAGAAGACTACTTCATGCCGGGCCACAGACACTGTTGGCGACTATTCGCACGCGCTTTTTACCAATATCGGGAAGAAAAGAGGTACGAAAAATACTTAAAAATTGCGTAATATGCTTCAAGGTTCGTCCTGTAACAGTTGATACATTGTTGGGACAACTTACCGAAAAAAGAATAACTCCTTCTAGACCATTTTTAAATTGTGGTGTGGACTATGCTGGTCCTTTTCAAATAAAGGTGGGATTGTCGAGAAGTGAGCAATTTGTCAAGACTAATTTGTGTGTTTTTATTCGCTTGTCAACTAAGGCTGTACACTTGGAACTGGTGGCCGATTTGTCAACACATTCCTTTTTAAACGCTTTTAAACGTTTTGTTTCACGACGAGGTAAATGTTTGATGATTTACTCTGATAATAGTACCACTTTCTTGGGTGCCAATAACGAATTAAATAAGTTTATCACTCAGATAATGAATCAAAACGTTCTTGCTGATTTCTTCGCCACACAAAACACATCATGGAAATTTATTCCAGCACGTTCTCTGCATTTTGGCGGAATTTGGAAAAGTGTCATTAAGGCAATCAAATATCATTTGCGTCGGATTGTTGGTAATGCTTCCTTAACGTATGAAGAATTCAATACTATTATAGCTCAAGTGGAGGCCTGCTTCAACTCAAGACCTCTTTCCCCACTTTCTACTGACCCTGACGACCTTATCCCTTTGACACCGGGACATTTTTTAATTGGCTGCCCGTTAATCGCCGTTCCCGAACCTGATCTTACTGAGATAAAAACAGGACGTCTCACTCGGTTTCAGCACCTGACACAAATGATGCAACACTTCTGGAGGAGCTTGTTTAAGGATTACATCACAGAACTTCAAGCACGTTCCAGTAAGGATGTTTCACACGACTCAAATGTTATACCTGGAGTCATGGTTTTAGTCTGCGAAGATAACCTTTCCCCATTGCTGTGGTCAGTTGGCAGAATCCTAGAAGTTTATCCCGGTGATGATGGTGTTGTGCGCGTGGTGACTATTAAAACCGGTAAAGGTGTATACAGGCGTGCTGTGCGCAAGATCTGTGTTCTACCCATTGGAGATTAGTCCTAGCTGATTCTACAAGCATGTTGAAAGCTTATACCGTCACGCATTTCAAGGTGGGCGGAATGTTTCGTGCTTACCGAACACTCTCAATGTCATGACGACAGAAGTAACAAGTGCTACAGAGACTGTCAACGTAGACGTTTAATCAAAATGATGTCTATATTTTTTTATGCGTAATAAACGCAGTTTATAGAAAATTTGTGTCTAGTCTCTGCTTCACAACCCACAAAAGATACCGATTTGGTACACATATTATCCAATTTCCAGCTGCCGCCACAGACTGTTCTTTCAATATTAGTATTGTTAATCATTGATAATTATTCTCAAGTGGTTCTATGTTTTTATGTGCGTTCAAATAATATATTATCTAAAGTTCGTGTCTATTCTGTGAATGCTCGTAGAAAAAAATATTGTTCCTAAAACGTTCGCAAAGTGTCTTTCCCGCCCTTGAAGCATATCCTAACTGGTTTTGCGTGCGGGAAAGCATCACTTTGCGAACTTGTTAGGAAAATGACTATTTTACTCGGACGTGCGCAGTATAACTACTTTGCACATTCATTTGCGTGCGTAAAGTAACATTTTTCCGCACTAGTGCCCAAAGTACACTTTCTCGCAGTAGTGCGCAAAGCAATTTTTTTCCGCACTCAAATGTCAACTCTAATACCTACCAGTTTGTTGTTCTAAACTTTGTTCTCATATCAATCAAATTGTAAATAATGCATAAGTGTTCTGGCCACTGTTTATTTTCCAGTCTAAATAAAAGACATGATTGTGTTTTGCGGTAAAAAACACTATTATTCTGGCGATAGGGATGGAGAAACAATGACTTAACGGAGACTGGCTCCGGATAACTATGACTACTCTGACAGATCAACTGTTTCAACTCTGCGCATCATGGCAAATTTTTCACGAGGTTTTTGTGATTTGGGATAAAACATAGTATTGAAAGTCTTTGTGAATGCTTGTGGAAAAAATATTGTTCCCAAAACATGCGCGAAGCATATCCGAACTTCGCGTCGCATCGTTTGTCCAACTGATTTTGCGTGCGGAATAGCATCACTTTGCGCACTTGTTAAAAAGTTACTATTCGTCTTTTTTAATCTTGTTCTGGGATAGCGTCACATCATGTTAGTATTGCTCATTGTATTCAAATCTAGTTGGATAGTTATTTTTTCTTGCTATCATCTTATTTGTTTGAATATTGTCATTTCTGAAACATGGCTTAGACTTAGCTCTGAAGACCAGAGCTTCCGGGTTTCATGTTCCAAACTGCCAACAATACACCACTGCCCTCCCAAATACCATGATCATAACATCCAGAAACAACAGACTTTCGTCTACCTCTGTCTCTATAGTGAACTGTATTTTGGGTCCTTTGCCATTGAATATGCGCAAGACATCATCTGTGGGCCATAATACTATCATCCACGTACGCATACAGAAATGGGACTGCAAACCGACATGTGTTCAAAATCTCCGTGAGGACATAGTGCATCACCAAATTGGCACATACCGTCTTATTCTTTGTGGAGAACATCACTAAAGGAAAAATACCTTGTATCAAAACAGAATTCAACCATCCCTACTAAATATAATGTCATGCGGAAAATCCGTGTATGCACTGATGAATTGTTTGTAACTTTATCAGATCTTTGAGGATGTTGGTGAAGAAAGAAATAACGTCCAGTGACACCAAAATATGACAACATCTTTAACTTTCTCCACGAATTAAAAAGACTTTCTGTTATTGAACTGAGAAGTGGAGGTTGTCGAGGAAATTATTCTATGTAGAAGAGCAGCTTTTTTATAAGCAGGGTATTCAATTACACAATTTTTCTTCTTTTAGATTTTGATTTCACTATTCATGGAATGTAGACCTAGACATCCCAACACTTTCCGACGCTTTCTAATTGCCTTTGATGATTAAGTACTTTTCCTTTATCGTAGTATGAATAGTCCTGGTTTAGAAAAGAAAGGTTAGTCTTAGAGTACCAATTGTCTAATAAGCATCTACTTTTGAAAGTTATTTTTTAAAACGGTTCCCGGGCTCATAAAAACATAAGTGGCGCTGCAAACAGGATCGCATTCACCGATTCTCTATCGATCAATTGAAGATTGTTGCAATCGCGTAGACTTCAGTCTTTTAGAGGCGATAAAAAAACTACATCTTTATCCGGAAGATCCTACAAGAATTCAACTGAGAACATCTTGGGATCCAAGGACTATTGGAAGTCAAGCAGACATCTTGATCCAGAACGGCTGGAATTGGTCCAGTACAAGACATCATCGAACCAGGAATGACAAGAATGTTATGCATCTAGTTCTGTAAGTGAATAGTATTTGTACTACAAAGATTATTTTACCTTTATTTTAACACATTTTTGAAAATTTTTGATATTATTGCAAGTATTTTGAAATTTCGAATAAGTACATATGAGTAGAGACAGATCTACTTTGAAAAAGCCCTCAGACCAGAACAACATGACTACTCCTACTTCACCAACACTTTAGTATAGTGACATCCAAACTAGATTTAACTTTGCTAAATGTATGGTACCGGAATACCATGGAGGTTCGAAGTAACTATATCCCAGCAAACATGCCATGACGGCGATGTAACTTTATAGTAACGGCATTGCCTGCAATTCTCATTGGCAATGTACAGGCAGTTATCACCTGAGAAGTATCAATTTGGCACGCCGGCCGTCACTCGGCCGCAAGGCATTTTGCCATGATGGATAATTGATGGCAAATCACTTCTTTACCATCAAATGTCAAGGAGTGATAAAAAAACACCACCAATTCAGTGCATTATATTTATTGCCATATTTCAGTTCTAATATAGAAAAAATGTGGTTATGATAACAATAACTAAAACTCAATGCCATTCATTGTGTTTTTCTGTTTGTGTGTCCACCTAATGCGAGGCTTTCAAAGATAACGTGAAATTGTTGACTGGAAGTGGATTAGCCTTGACTGAGTCTGCAATAAAAAAAATGGAGAATTCATTTTCAATGGCTTGAATGGCAAATTTTAGCAATGTATATTGAGCTAATAAACGCTTACCTATGCTTCATACTATTGTTGATATAAGTACATCAGTACTTTGATCAAGTATCAGAAGATGATACACAATCAGTTGATGCATCTATAAAAATAGTTAAATATAAAACGTAAAATTCTTACCACAAATAAGTCGAATTATACCACTGAAAGCATGAAAGGAAGGCTTTTTATTCCGCCTTGCCTAGTGTCCAGTTTTGATTGCACCTTTAAATCTTGATTACTGAGCCAGGTCGTGTCTAATGAGTTTCGGACATAACCCTTCTTTTGTAGCATGTTAAGGTATGTAGCTTCTTGTGTTCCTTCCCCAACAAGTTTTAGAACGTAATCAAATGCACGAATAACCACCTGTACTGTGAATGAATTTATTGAATTTGTTTCAATTCAATATGTACTTATTTTTGGTCCAACACTCACTGCACGAATAATAACAATAACATGTCATCTAACTTTGAAACGAACGAATACCGGGATCTGCGTCGGTGCATTCATCAAATGTCAATTGTAAACTGAAAATATTGGCAGCGTTTCAGTCTAAAAGTACATTTCATGGATTAAATATAACGTATCGTTTCATATTTACTCATTAATTGATAAAAAAGCTTTACATGTAGATCACCAGCTAATATGTGATGGAACATTGCTGTATGCAAGGCTATCAAAAGGCATTGGCTATTGTATGAAGAAAATGTAACTTGGATTCACAGGCATCTTGAAAATTGGACATTTGCCTTGTTATGGGTAATGTGCCAGTACCTTTTCTTGATTTGACAAACAATGCATATTTGCAGTTGTTAATATTTGACAAATAATGCACAACAATAATTTGCCATCTTGATGCCAACGATGCCATCATAAAATATGTACCTTGTCGACCAAAGGTGTTTGTTGATGCTATTTTCTTCAAAAATCGGAACAATTCATCACCAATTTTTCATTGACTGACGAACTCTTAAATAAATATTTCCTAGAATACATCATATCACAAATTAAAGGAGAAGTTCGTGATCTGATAATTTTGCATAACCCCTCAAACTTTGACGAACTTAAAAATCTATTAACCTCTAAGTACAAAGACCCACGAAGTGAACAATTACTTCTAAACTCACAGACTACATGTTATCAACTACCAAACCAAAACTTCGAGAGTTATGCCAACGGATTAAGAGTACGACTACAAACACTAAAAGAAAATGTTCAAATGAATTCTGACAATGCGAATGTCACGCGAGTAAAGATAGCAATGTTTGATGAGCAGGCACGATGTACATTTATTGCTGGTTTAAGTGAACCTTATCACAATTACATACTTCACCTAAATCCCTCTAGTCTGGACGATTGTATAAATCAGTGCAGAATCTATGACAATTTACAACAACAAAACAATTACTTGAACTTCCTAAGACGAAATTTTATACAAAATTCTCCTAGACGTTTGACCCAAAATCATTCTCCACGACCATCCTTCCCAAATCATAGTAATAATCCATTTTCTCAAAACTTTGAAACCACAAACTTCCCAAGAGGTCCAATAAATATGCCTTCGAGTGGACCACGTTCAAATCCCCCGAATAGACAAGTATTCGGAAATAGAAATCACAATCCACCTCCCCCACAACCTACTCCTATGTCGACAACTTCTAGACAAACATCCTCTAGATTCCGTCCCCATCAAACCAATCAGTTTGCTAATCAAGGTCAAGCCTGACCTGGAGTCATTATCGAAGAAGTATTTACCAATGAGGTAAATAATGACATTCCACAAGAAAACGAGACAATGAAAGAAAATTTTCACATAGACGACACATACCCAAATTCCACGCAGAAACTTGCTTACCATTTATAATTAGTAAAGAATACCAACTGGAAATTTCAATTGTCACTAGAGCCTCATCTAGTCTAATGAATCCAGATAATATCGCATTTGAGCACTTTTCTCACCTCATTTACCCACATAAATTCGAAATAACTACCTGTAATAAAACAATAACACGCACTGAAATTGCCAATATTTAAAGAATTCAAAAATAATACTCTAGTTGAATTTTTAATTTTACCTTGGCACAAAAAATACGATTGTCTTCTTAGTTTTAAAGATTTAACTAACTTGCAATGCTTGATTGACTTGAAGAATAAAACTTTAAGAACTTCAAATATTAAGATATATTATTATGAAGATATAAATGATTATTCAATAAATGTAAATATCAAAGAAGGAGATGTTGTAGTACCTCCGATTAAAATTGATGCAAATACAATACTACCAGAAAGTATATCTCATGCAGAAAACTACCAAATAAAAATACCAATAGAGATAAATAATTCAAATTTAACTAGAAGTTACTCCTTTAAATACATTCATCGAAACTTCTCGATAGTCTAGAAAATAATTCTGTTAAAATAAGCGAAGCTATAAGAACCACACATATGAATTCTGAATAAAAATCAAAAATTTTGAAACTATGCCAATCCTTCAAAAAAATATTTTATAACCCGAACGAGAAACTGGGTGCATGTAACTTAACAAAACGTTCAATAAGAACAAAAGACGATCAACCAATTTATATAAAAAACTTCAGATATCCATAGCACCTAAAAAAGGAAATACAAAATCAAATCAAAAAATTTTTAGAAAACCAAATAATTAGACCTTCGATATAGGATAGTTCCAACAAAAAAAACGATGCATCGGGTGAAAAAAAAATGGCGAATGGTGATAGATTTTCGAAAATTAAACGAGAAAACAATTGAAGATAAATACCCACTACCACGTATTGAAGAAATCTTGGGAAATTTGGACAAGTGCCAATACTTAGATTCAGCGCAAGGTTTTCATCAAATTTCCATGGATGACAAATCTATCGAAAAAACGGCGTTTACAGTTGAAAACGGTCATTGGGAATATACAAGAATGTCCTTTCGACTAAAGAACGCACCAGCGACTTTTCAGAGAATGATGGATCATGTACTAATGGAATATTTGCACAAGTTCTGTTTCGTATACATGGATGATGTTGTCGTCTTTTCGAAATCTTTGGATGAACACATTCTTCATTTAAAATCCATATTTCAAAAACAAGATAAATCTAACCTTAAAATTCAGCTAGATAAATCGGAATTTTTACGAAAAGAAGTCCCCTTCCTAGGACACATCATCACCTCAGATGGCATTAAACCTAATAATGAAAAAATTAAAAGTATTCTAAAGTTCTCAATTCCGAGAAATCAAATCATTCTTAGGATTAGTAGGATATTATAGAAAATTCACAGCAAATTTTGCACATATCACCAAACCATTTACAAAATGTTTAAGAAAAGGTGAAAAAATAAATATACATGACACATCTTACAAAGAAGCTTTTGAACTCTGTAAACAAATTATTTGTAACTCCCCGATTCTAGCATATCCAGACTTTACAAAATCATTTTATCTGACTACAGACGCTAGTAATGTTGCAATTGGTTCAATACTTTCTCAAAATGGTCACCCAATTTCTTTTTACTCTCGAACACTTAATACTGCCGAAAGAAATTATTCGACCATTGATAAAGAACTTCTAGCAATAGTAGACTCTTGTAAGCATGTTTGGACAACGATTTGTCATAGAGACCGATCACAAACCTCTAGTATGACTTTTTTCATTAAAAGAAGCTAATCAGAGATTAGTCAGATGGAAGTTAAAACTAGAAGAATATTACTTTGATATTAGACATAAGAAAGGAAAAGAAAACTATGTAGCCAATGCCCTTAGTTGAGTCAAAATTAACGCAATAACCCGAAGTACATCAAAACAAGATAATAATGAAGAAATAGAGGAAGATCTACTATCAATATCCCCAACATTGACCCAGACATAGATCTACCCCAGACGAGATGGATGAAATTTTGAATAGCGGAATTGATGACGATCAAAGCGACAATAACGAGGACGACGAAGTAACTGTTCATTCAGCTCAGGAAAACCCCATGCATATGTGGACTCCCTATTTCTCGAAAAAATATCCATTGTTTCAAGTCCCATGTCATCATTAGGAATGGAGATCAGTGCAACCTAAAAATTAAATAACCCAACAATTTTGACCTCACAGTCAGAAATGGTTCAGAAAAAGAGGAAATATTAAACTTTTTAGAAGAATAAATATATAAAACCTAACAGCACGTACGGAATATACTTTTACGACAATTCGACTGAGCATATATTCATTTCGCTTCTCCAAAAACACTTTAACGAAACACTTGAATTTGTTAAAACTAATTATGCACCAAAGAAAGTAGCTCAAGCCGAGTTCACGGACAAACTCAAAGAATATCACGATAAAACACGCAATGGGATACAAGAAACTTACGAACATTTCAGAAAAACCTTATGGACAGACAGAATACATCCAATTATTACAAATTTCAATAACCAATGTGAAACATGCTTGATAATTAAATACGAAAGGCATCCATACAAGACCCCTTTGATGGGTCCTTTGGTAGCAAAACGACCATTTGAACATATTTTCATGGATATATTCTCCGTTGAAAAAACAATGTGCCTTACGATAATAGTTCTATTCAGTAAATACGCTCAAGCCTATGAACTCAAGTCAAAAGATGCAATTTCCGTTATGAATAGATTACGACATTATATTTCACATCACAATATTCCCCCAAAAATAACCGCAGACAGTGAAAATGAATTTAACAACGAAACATTTAAAGAATTGAGCAAATTATTTAAAATTGAATGTCATATAACAACGGCCAACAATCCAAATTCAATCTCTCCACTGGAACGTTTTCATAGAACACTTAAAGAAAAACCAAACATTCTTAAACTAACTCAACCCAACGAAAGCCTGAATGATCTAATGATCACTAGTATATCAATATACAATCAAAGCGTTCATTCATCTACAGGTTTTACACCATTCACGTTATTATACGGTCCTTATGACAATTTAAACTCACATGAATTAGATTTAGATCCTGACCTTTACCAACATTACAATATTCAAAGGTGACAAGAATTATTACCGCTCTATGATGTCATATATGATAAAACATAAGAAAAAGAAAATTTTAGAAAAGAAAAATAAGAACAGAAAAGAAATTCCCCAAGTAACAGGTCAACAAATCTATACAAAATTCTTAAATACAAGAGACTCTAAATTAAAACCAAACTACCACCCTGTCAAAATTAAGAACCAGAATAAAACAAAGCTATTCACAACAATAAAAAATAGAACTCGCACATATCCAAACTAAGAATCTCAAGAGACTACGGAAGAAAATTACTTTGCAGGATTACGATAACGATGACGACGGTCAACAGCCAGGACCTTCAAATGCAAGTAATCAGCGATAAAACTCCTTACATTCAAGAAGACTTAGTCATAGGGAAACTAGTTATTTTTTATCATAATAGTTATTTCCATATTAATATATCTAATTTTGCTACTTGGGCTCAAACCGCATTAACCATCTGCTACTTTCTCTCATTCAAAATTAACCCTGACAATAATAATTGCTATCCACTTGAATATATAGAAAACAAAGTTGAGAACATCCCAAACAAATTTAAGCTGATTACACATAGAAGAAATAGACGTGCAATTTTTAACGGATTAGGTACTGCCACTCATTATATTACTGGTAATTTAGACCAAGACGACCTAAATAATATTATGACAAGCCTGAACCAGTTAAAACAAAATGAAGATTTACTAAATACACAGAACACTCGCACTTTGTCAATTCTATCCAAACTCGAGAAAAAAATTAATTCAGATAGCCTAATAATATCCGATAATTTCAAGGAAATCAATTACCAATTCAAAAACATTACTGATGAAATGAATATACAACAGGCCTTGCTCTTGGAAATCTTCACTGTTAACTCACTTGAACAACTTCTTTTAAACATACTTAATACAATTACACTAAGTATATAAGAAAAAAAAAACTTTCTTGTCTTGACTCCTCAAGATTTGAGATCATTATACAAGAAACTTTGACCAGTCTATTTTCACAAAACGAACTGCTACCCTTCTCTCAATTATTGTCTTATTTCGAAATACTTGATATTTTCAAACCAAACATAATCATTTCTAAAGAAGAAATAATCTTTGTACTTAAGCCACCTATTTTATATCCTACGTAATATATCATTATCAAAGAATATTCCCTTTATTGTTCAACAATGATAAATACGCAATTTTACCTAGCTCTCATGTTATTGAAAACCGCTCTATGCACTTTTTGAAAAACCCTTGTACTAGATTAAGTAAGATTTAGATTTATGTTATGACATTTTGAATACCCCGTGTGATCTTAGAGATCTAAGTAATTGTACAACAGTAAGTATCAAAAACTTTAGCGAAACTAAGGTAATGGAGAATAATACACTCCTCATCAATACCAATGTTAACGACAAGATATCCGATGAATGTAAAAGAGAGAAAAATGTTATGAGAACAACTATATACGTTAATATTGAAATCCTGTAAATTAGAAATCATTGGAAAACATTATAACGAAGTAGTCAAGCACTCTAAAATAAGAATTCCTAATATTCAATTGTCAACCACCTTAAATACCAGTGTGATAGAGTTAGGAAGTTTAAACTCATATGACAGGATACAAAATGCTATAGAGGAAACTTCTGTAACAATCAAACTCAATGAAATTCGAGAAGAAGACCCACTGCTACGTGTATTTCATTTCAATCATCACAATTTTGGTCATATTCACACTAGTGTATTAGAAGAGAGAATTCCTGATGAAGAAATTCCAGAAGAAATCAGAGGAAAATCCAAAAGGACAATATATTCCTCTCCATTAGCCACCAGAAGCCTGACTTTACCCTTGCTTGAGAACGGAGCTTCAAGCCTCAGGAGGGAGGATTCATGGAATGTAGACCTAGACATCCCAACACTTTCCGACGCTTTCTAATTGCCTTTGATGATTAAGTACTTTTCCTTCATCGTAGTTTAAATAGGCCAGTTTTAGAAAAGATAAGTTAGTCTTAGAGTGCCAATTGTCGAATAAACATCTACTTTTGAAAGTTGTTTTTAAAACGGTTCTCGGGCTCATAAAAACATAATTCACTATTATCAATAGAACCTCGACCTTGTCACATAACTCATTTTAACACGTTTAGCTGCTGTTTTGTTTTGTCTTTTAATTCTCTTTTCTTTCTCCATTCAGATGTGGAACTGTATGATAGTATACAGGGTGCCTCCAATTAAGTAGGCACTATTGCTAACTTCTTTATTATTGAAGATACAAGGTCGTTTAAATAAGAGAACTGGTAGTATTTTTTCTGCGGATTAACATTATGCTGTCAAAAAAACAATTGAGCAACGCGTTCTCGATTTATTCCAAAAAACGTATTTTTTTTTAATGGCACACCGTGTATATTTTTATCATAATTGTTCAGCCACTCTTTTCTGAACATGAAAGTTTATCATGATTTTTTTCCTGAAACGAAAAATAACGGAGTTATGCGTATTTTCCTCGACAAATTTATAAACGTCAAAGTAACAAAATCCAATGATTTAATTGTTTCAAGATGAGCTTAACAAACAAAATACGTTTAGAACGATATAATAACTTTGATAGCAAATATGGCAACCGATATGTATTATTTTGTCAATATTTTAGATTTCATGGCCAAGTTTCCAAAAAATTTCCCATCAAAATGTCCCATTCAAAAAAAGTACATTTTTTAAAATAAATCGAGAACGCGGTGTTCGATTGTTATTCTGTAAATACCACGTTAATCAGCAAAAAAAATACTTCTAGTTCTCTCATTTGAACGACGTATCTTCAACAATAAAAAAGTTAACAATAGTGCCGACTTAATCGGAGGCACCCTGTACACCGGTCACTGTCTGTTAAGAATGCCTATGCACAGAATGGGGCTCACTGAGGACATATACCGGGTGTTCATTTGAAATCTTCCCACCCCGGTTTTATCAAAAACTACTGATTTAAAAAAAAAAACGCCAAGACATGTCAAAATATTTGTCAAGGTGGACGACTTCTTAAGTAAAAATTACTTCGCCTCACTTCACTCCCTATCCCCCAGGGGCCTTAGAATCTTGAATGTGAAAGGGTATCGAGTCATAGCTTGTTTGAAAAGCTTTATCAAGTGCTTTATTATGCCGTTTGAATTTTTGAAATCGGTCGATTCATTTTCGAGAAATTTGAAAAAATATATTAACATTTCAAAAGAACAATAATAATTAAATAAATTATTAAAGTCACAATAAATACCTAACAGCAACACACTAAAAAATCACTTTTTTAGTAAGTGGTTAAAATGTTGTCCGTTATTGGCCATACATTGATATAGGCGATGTTCAAATTCCTGATGCACATTTTCAAAAATATCTTGTGGAATATCATGGCACTTTTCGATGATGCGTTGACGAAGTTCCTCTAAAGTTTGAGGTTGGCGAGTAAACACTATAGACTTTAAATGACCCCATAAAAAAAGTTCACAGATCCGTTAAGGTAAAACGTGCATTCAACACTGAAGCAAAAAATATTCTTTAACCTTCTTGTAACCGCTGAATGGCGTTATCATTGATCGCTGCAGTCATTCGTTCGCAAAACTCAACTCGCCTATCGAAGTCGTCTTCACTTAACTCTTGGTCTATTTGCATTTTATAAGGATGATATTTATGGATTTAAGTAACTTTGTGAGCAGAGCCTAATGAAATACCGGTTGCATCAACAACTTTGCGTAAGGAAATATTCGGATTTATGCCAAAATGGCCTAAGACTTCAACCTGAGCGGCTTCATCCAAAACTCTTCGCTGGTCACGTTTTTTGTTTGCAATAGATCCAGTTTCAGTAAATTTAGCAACAAGTTCGAGAACATACCTTTGCGAAGTTGTCTTCTCCGGATGTCTTGCGTTAAACGTGACGGCAGTTCTCCGAACACATTGATTTTTGGCACCATGAATTAGAATCAGTTCCACTCTTTCACCTAGCGTGTAAACCATTTTGGAAGTGAAATCAAAATTGTTAAATATTTCGAAATTGTCACAAATACAACTGACAGCAAATAGAATCAAGTACCTAGGTATCGAAATATTTCGTTACATTAATAACAAAAAAAAAACTTAAAGGTACAACGATAAAGAAATACTTCGCCAAATTTTTTGGTTTGGTTTGATGAATGGTTGGAATTATGCGTTGACGATAGATACAATAAACGTAAATTTAATTTTTTAAAATTATTTGTTCCGGTTTTTGTCGAACATTATCTTTTTGAAAATGTTAAAATATTTTTTCAAATTTCTCGAAAACGAATCGACCGACTTCAAAAATTCAAACGTCATAATAAAGCACTTGATAAGGCCTTTCAAACAAGCTATATCTCGATACCCTTTCCCATTTAACATTCTTAAGGGAGTGCCCCTGAGGGGTAGGGGGTGAAGTGAGGCAAAGTAATTTTTAGTTAAAAAGTCGTCTCCCTTGACAAATCTTTTGACGTGTCTCGGCGTTTTTTTTTTAATCAGTAGTTTTTGATAAAACCGGGGTGGGAAGTTTTGAAATGAACACCCGGTATATATAGAAGACAAGTACACAAGCAATACACGCAGGATGTATAAACACAACATGTAAACAGGGTGTCCCGAAATTAGACGTCAATATTTCAACTACGTATTCTACGCTCGAAAATAGAAATAAAACTTTATATAAACTAGTATCCACGAACTCTTCGTTTTCAAGACACAGGGTGTTAAAGGTGAAGACCAGATGATGGTTTTTTGTGGATATTTTCGAAACCTGTTAAGATAATTGAGAGAAATTTGTTACAGTTACTAGACTTTTCAAACACTATCTTATGAACAAAAACTCACCATTGCATACCCTTTATGAGTGGGATATACAGGGACGGGTTTGAGAAAAATAGGCCCAAAATTTTTTGGTTGATGATGTTCAGTAGTTTTGCCTACAAACTTTGAAAATCAAAAGATTTCTACATAAATAAGGTACTCTTGTTGTAACTCGCTGAGATGCACCATTTCCGAGAAAAACGCATTTGAAAATCTTTCTACACACTGATGTTAGTAAAAAATGTTGTGTGCATCTGGCTAGGCTATCACAGGTAAACCCGTGCTTTCGCTAAGAGTTTCGGTTTATGCAATTTTGTTTGTAATAGAATTTTTAAATGCATTTTTCTCGAAAATGGTGCGTCCCAGCGAGGTAGGAGAAGAATTCCTTATGTATGTGAAAAACTCTAGATTTTGAAATTGTGCAAGCAAAACAACTAAAAATCAACAACCAAAAAATTTAGGGCACATTTTTCCCAAGCCCGTCTCTGTATTCCCTAGCCATGAAGGTAGAGCGTGAAAAGTTTGGTAACTGTACAAAATTTTGAATATTCACAAAAAACCGTAATCAGGTCTTCACCTTAAACACCCTGTATTTTAAAAACGAAGAATCTGTGGATACTAGTTTATATGAAGTTTCATTTCTGTTTTGTGGTGTAGAATACGTCAACCATCTTATTTCGGGACACCCTGTATATATATACGGACAGTAAGAGGGGTAAGACTTTTGGGGCGATCCCTATACTGATCCACATTTTGTTATATATATATATTTATAGAAGGCCTCTAAACTAGACTGCATCCCCACTAGACTTAGTTTTTCTATTCCTAACTAGTCAGTCGCGACTACTTTTCCACTTATATATTTATATATATATATATATGTATATCCAATCTTCATCCCTGTATTTAAACAAATGAAAAAGCTTTTCTGATAAAAGATCTGTTGTTTCCTCCGGAAATAGATCTTTTCGATCTATAGACGAACAAAACATCAAATTTTTAAACTGTTCTCGAGCTGTTTTCAATGTCTTGTTACTGAGTTTGGCTTCTCTTTCTTCAATTAGTCTCTGCATATTATATTTCCAGAATAAAATATGCCAGTGATGAAATTGCTAGTTTCAATGGATATGGATATTTGTTTGGATTCATTTTTATATTGTATAGAGGTCATGTTCTTGGGTCGCGAATCAGGCAGTTTTTTTTTTAATTTTTAACAAGACGGTTGAATTTATGCTGAACTATTTGGTTCTTGTTTAAAAAAGAATTCAATCCAGTTTTTAAGATCATTTATCAAAATAAATAACCGGTTCGATAAAACTTACTATAACTCGTACAGATCAATTAGATATGAACACATTCAATACAGATGAAGATCTTATTCGTTCTTCGAAATGCATCCAAATCACCATCATTTATGCTAAATTAAGCATCATATTAGTCCGCCCTGTTATTTTATAAAGACAATCGTATTCTGTCGAAGTCAGGCTTCTCCGTTTTACACTTTTCTTATGACTAAATGGCAGGTGCTTATAAATTAACCTTCCAAAGACCTGCAGTATTTTGCTAAGCCAAGTTGGCAAGTGAATCACAGAAACCATAAAAACCTGAGTACTCATCTGGATGTATTCGACGTTACCATCCTGATCATGAACGAAAGCAGCTAATAAAAATGCAAGCAGCAGTTATTTTTTACTCAAAATAGTAAAGCAATTTTCTTAACGATCGTATAAATGAAAGAGTATTAAAACACTCTTAATAATATACTTCTTGATTAAAATTCGTAATATATGACAGGGGATATGGAAATATGACTGTGAGAAAGGGCTATTAGGCAAGCCAATCAGTTTCTATATTCCTGAACCAGGTATAAGAACAAGCGCCCGAACTGACACCTTTGCTTTTTACAGGTCCGGAACTTGTGAATTAGTACTAACAAGATGACAATAAGGAATACTACCAAAGGACATTTTCTTGAATAAATCTTCAGTTTAAGAAACCTTGAGCATAATAATTTTAAACATGAGTTAATGATATTTAGAACCGACTGTTATTTTCATTATTCGGACTTACTTTAGAAAGCTTATCATGAAAAATATCGTGATTCTGAGCGTTTTGTTATGCAGTAATGTGGGCAAGGTCGATTCCATTCAAGAATATTCATGAGTGGGTTCTGTTGACTACGGTTTTTGATCTTCATAGACTGAAGCCAAAATGATGCTGATAATATTTATTTGAAGTAGTCTAGTAATATACTTGAGTATATTTATTTCAAGTTGTGTTGTTGCTGCTAGTGAGATCAATTGCTCAAATCGACTTCTTGGAAAGTATAAATAGAATCCACATCATACCATGTTATAAGATTTATTGCACTCATTCACTTGCAGCCTTATGTCGTTAGAGGTGGAATATTGTTAAATCTATATCCCTACTCCACTAGGATTTTCCATGTGTGAGTTGCTCAATCATGTTTTGATCAACCAAGTACAATATACATGGGGCAGAAACGCATTCTCATTTTTAAACCTATGTTCAAACCTCGAATACGCTGATTATAGGTTTGCTCCAATCCGACCTAGAACCATACTTGGAACGATCACCGTCCTGCGCCCTTAAGAAATTACGTTCCCACCAAGTATATGAATGACACCTTGCACCGTCCAGTTAGGCGTTCCAACCTAACCCGGAACCGCTCGGGAATCAGTTTCTGAACAGTTCTTTCGATGCCTGACTAAAGGTTGGAATCGCTTGAGATGACATGCGCACTCTAGCCAGCATCGCCATTTAAGTTTATCTTATTCATAGTATTTACGTTGTGTTTATTTGTTCAAGGTTCAATCAAGATTTTCTTGATTTTTATTTTTGGAAGAGAATATTTCATCATGATGAGTGATGAAGAAGGTATGGCAAACAGTTCCTAGAATTATCGCTACCTAAATCCGTTTCAACTAAGTGCGATCGACGATCGTAATGGAAATGATGAAAATCTAGAGCATGCGCAGTAATTCAATTCTAGCACTTCGAATAACCGTTCCGTGGAACAAACTTTAAAAAAAAACAACATTTCTAAGATGCTTTTTCTGTAATCATGTGGAAATATCTTCCAAAAATGTTATGATGTGTTAGCGTATATTTTAAATTCTTCTTCTGTTATGAAAAATAATTTCGAATAACATCATCAGAAGGAGGAAGGAGGTATAGTTTTTACCTGTTCGGAAATGTTAAAAATAATACGAAAGCCCTCACATTACTACTGGACCTTATGGGCTGCGAACAACTGAGCAAATCAAAGCCGATTCGTCAAAATGCTCTCAAATTGGGAGAAACGTGGAACCAAAAATGATATTTTCTGATTATAAAAAAGTTCATATTATACTTCCGCTTTGCTTTGCAATGTTTGACTCAATGCCGATCAATATAATGATGAGTGCCTGGCTCTCACATCACTATTTTTACAGGTCCCCAATGCCGATCCTGTATTGCGATTGACCACTTAAATTTGCATTTAGCTCGTATGCATAGATGATTCGACCCACAGGGTTTGGCGTATTATTTATTTCTTCATTTACAAACACGTCTGAATTTAATATGGATATTTGATAATTAATTAAAAATGCATACTAAAATACTGAGAAAGAACTAATCTAGTAAATTGGAAATTCTTGTTAATCGGGAGTCGCCTTAATAATCATATTCATAGCTATGGAAAACTATTAAAGGTTATTTAAGAGCTTGCTAACCTTTTCAATAACAAGTAGCTCAGATGAGAAGCACAGGAAAATATTCTAATTATTCGAAACCCAATGATCGACAGCCATAAATACGATAACAGTGCAGTTCTATTATGATGAGTGGGAAGGTTGTAAGCTCTATATTTTTCGGTTGTCTGAAGGTATAATTTGTTTGCTTCCGTATAATATCTATGTTTTGATTCAGTGGAAAGAAAATGCAGTGACGCATATCCTTGAGTAAACATAAACCGAATAGTCATCCGTGCATAACGTAACAAATGTTTTCAGTCAAACCCAAATGAACATCGTCCAGGATGCCCAATGTAATGTTTATTTTCTCAATTGAGGGTGAGCATTTAGCTAACCCCAATATCCCTTCTTTTTCTCCGCGTCCCCACTTTATTTCTCCGTAATTCTTCCACCCCACGTCACGGGTCTGACAGTACGCCAATTTGTTCCTATTTCCAGTTAGATACATGACTTATCTTCTAATCAATTAGTATAAGATAATTTTCTGTTTTTGTTACTTTCTTGGATTTTTCGTAATTTTTGACCCATATTCTCAAATCAAACAAGACAAACATGGATAACTGAACTGATTTCATACTTCTGCAACTCATAAAAATGAATGTATGCGCAAAAGATAAGTTTGGTCTAGTGCTTATCCCTTTTCATGTGAACAATGAGGTGAAAGTTGATGAAGCAAATCCATCATTCAAAATAGGTAAATCTGCAATCTATATCCTATTAATTCAAAAATACTAATTGTCCTTATGTTGAGAGACTTGGGAACTAGACCTTGAGAGCAGCTGCCAAAAATAAAGATTTTAAATGTCCGGGATCTGAAACGTTAAAGTTTCATTTATGATGAACTTCCGCAGTAGATTTTATTTGTATTCCAGACCTAGTCTTATCATTCTTTTGTTTGAAGCTAGTAGACGATGTGTATCCTATCATTTGGTAAGATGCTTAGATACTTACCCGAGTGTATACCTTTATTTAACCGTTAAGTGGAGAGAAACGGTGGTCATTCCATCTTGAGATTGGGATCGCTTCTGTTCCTGGCAAAAGTAGGATGAATCGGTTGGAATGGTCTCTCCAACCGATTCATCCTACCAAATATCAAAAACCCAACAGCTCCAGACTCCCAGAAAGACCACCAAAGCGATGGCACGAGAGCTGGACATCACCCTCCCAGGACTAAACAGTTGAAACAAGTTGAAGTAAACACAAGACTCTGAGTGTATGACGAGGAAGAAAAAACTCGTATGTCAAAAATGACGTTTCCAGGCTCCAATTTGAATATGAATTTTTCCTGTACGAAAGAAATTGAAAAAACTTCAAAAAATCTATTTCATTATTTTTGTTTACATTCAATTTTAACTGTGTTGCAGATTATTTCCTCCATGTGACGTCCCACAAATAAGAACAAAATTTCAACCTCCTATTTTCAGCCAGGGGTTCGCGAGACCATGGTCTTGGTCTCGGTCTTGTCTTGGTCTCGGTCTCGAAATCGAGACCAAGACCAAGACCAAGACCGAGACCGAGACTTGCAAAACTGAATCGAGACCAAAACCAAGACTCACACATCGAGATCGAGACCAATACCGAGACCAAGTTACCGAGACTCTCGGTCTCGGTCTCGGTCTCGAAAAATACATCAAGTTTGTTGACTTGTTGGAACAATGTTTTGTACAAAAAATCATTTTTCAAAAATTATATTTCACGACGAATGAAAGTATGAATACTCAAAATTTTAGAACTGCACTGAAAATATTGAATAATAACCTGATGCACTTGTTGTACATGCAGTCACAAAACAAACATAGAGCGCCACGCATTTCGTGTAATTCGAAAGGGTAATAACTTCCAGGAAGAGTGATAACAGATAAAATTTGGAGTATCTACCATTCCTACCAATATTCAGTGTTATTAATTCAAAGAGGATTTCTTTGTTGTGCTCTGGATAGGATGATAATATGATGTAATGTTCGTTGTACTTCCATTATCAAAAATTTGATCTTTCCTGGATCAAAAAAACTCGCTTTTCAGTATTAGACTTCAAAAAGTGCCTGAAAATGATAGGTATGACATTTTTGCTTATTTTTGGTTCAAATTAACATACTTTACAAAAACTTGATGATATTTTGATCTTGAAAACGAGAAGTCAAGTCTCGCTCAACGGAAAATTAAAGAAGAAATACATGGCTTTGGATTGCCTAAAAAATGACCACTCAAGTCTGTAGAGGTTGTTTTGTAGTTTTTTGAATCTGCTTCTATCGTGAAGGTCTACAGTGCAAATATTATGACTTCACTAAACATTGTATATTTATTTATCATTTTATATCAAGATGCGAATACCTATGAATCATTCCATATCATCAAGATGCTAAAAAAATATTGCTCTTAGAAATGTCATAATATACGTATTCCATTTTTATTCTGGAAAATACTTGAGTTAACGAAATCAATTAAATATCACATCACTTAACCAAATTGATCTCGCTCGGTTGTGCCAATGAGCCACTACTTCGCGCAAAATCAGGTGCTTGGAGTTTCATATCACCTTCAACTGAGTATAATAATATCTTTTATTAAGATATTGTTTTATTTATTCTCACTATTTCCACAGCAGACATTGGAAAATATAATTATTTTGCTCTGTGGCACTAAATATTGAAAGACATCTATTTAAAATTTCGAGACCGAGACTAAACGAGACAAGACCAAGACCGAGACCATCCAAGATCTTGATCTCGGTCTCGGTTTCAAGATTAAGACCATGATTCATTTTTCGAGACCAAGACCGAGACTACGTTAGTCTGGGTCTTGGTCTCGGTCTCGCGAACCTCTGATTCAGCCCTTTGTCCAATTATATAACTTGTATTTCGACATTGAGGAACGCCAAAATATAAAAAAAAACTTTCTCCATGTTATTCAATCTTCAAAAGTGATCCATTTATTTGTGTACTTGAGTAAAATTTGAGTCTAAAACCACGTGAAACCTGTTTCTTCACCATAATTTTCCAGGTTCATGTAATAATCACCATTTGTAGACTTGAATGCTCTCCTCTGGAGTCAAGGGAGACTGCGAAAGTATACAGGCTGTCTGTTTCAAAACTTACCACCCACGTCCCATTTAAAATGTTCATGTTGGTAGCACTGCGGGTTAGGAAAGTTCAACTAGCGCCATCCAATTTTTCAAGAGCTTTAACTTGACGTATCACAAGAAGAGAAGTGGGGATAGTGATTTTAGGTTGATTTTAGGTTGTTTAGTTGGGAAGACTGCGGGTAAAGTGAGAAAAGTTTTTCCAGTACGTAATTTTGGTTCCTCCTTTCTATTGAAAAAGACCCTCTCAATAAAATTTGTTGACATGTTTCGTCGAATTTTACAAATCTGTTTCGCAAATACATAACGTGGGTGGTAAGTTTTTGAATAAACAGCACTGTTTATTCTAAGTCTGACGTCACAAAAGTTGGTAGAGCCTTATAACCCTTTCACTTTTTTCGTATTCCATGGTTAAATCCCATAAGACATTTTTTTTAGTGTTTTTGAATTTGTTACAAGCAAATAAGACTTCTAGCAGTGATATTTGGTTAGACGGGAGAGATATTCAATGGGATCATATAAGTTTTCGACAAGGCAAGTTGATTTAAGTGTATAATCAATGGTTCGAAACATTTTTAAGTTATCTTTGCAAATATTCTATTGGCTTTTCCTCAGGTTATACGAAAGAAAATGGCTTTCAAGCATTCAAGCATATTTTCACCTTTCTAGTATATCTCGAATATCATAATTTTGGAATTTACGCAACAAAAATAAAACAATCTCTACCATAACCTCACAATTTTCGAAAAGCATTTATTGTTGTTCTCAAATGAAGCATTAATTCTGGAGAGCTTAAAAACATGCTTCAAAGTCATTTTCCTTGAAAAAGTCGATAAAAATGCAAAATGCAGTGATCAAAGTTATTCCATAATAGATTATCCAGAGCTAATAGATGATGGTTTCAAAATCCCAAAATTGTTGCTGGACCCTTTGCTTGAATACTACCTACATCTCAAACAAAAGCCAAATAAATCATTGCCTTCAACCCACTCAAGAAAACACTCGGAAAGGAAGGAAAAGCTTTCTGAAAAAACTAAAAAATTCTTTTGCTGAGGACACGAGACTGTTCCTACTGTGAGCACCACTGTAGAAGTTTGCGACGGCCCTTTTGGCCCATTCCAAAAGGGCAGTCGCAAACTTCTACAGATATTGCAAACACCTTTGAGCTGTTCAAAAGCAATTTGGAGAATTTCTTTCCAACGTCTCTCTACTTAGACGGCAAGATGATTCAACTGACATTTTAGATTATTCGTAAAAATATCTCTATACTGTATTCTGAAATGAAACCAAGGAACCAACGAAACTGAACATATTTTATCCGTACCAGTTTTAGCTTCAGAAATAAACCACTCTAAAGCAACTGAAAAACACAGCTCCGCAGTAGAAAACCTAAAAGACAATTTTGTCAGGAATGACATCACCAAATAACACTGTAGAATTTACAAACTGTATTATCAAGGCAAATCCTGAATTGAGGAAAATAAAAAATCCAACCCATTTTGCAATTCAAGACGAGTCCCAAGTGGTCTACCATACATAGAAATTATTTAAAAATTTGACAGTATACCAACATCTATGAGGACAATCAAGCTCAAATATTTTCAAGACGGTGGCCCTTCAAGTTAAAGCGGAAGTATGTCAACTTGCTTATTGTGAATAGAGCACCCTATATTGTCACGTAAGGTGTTCGACTGGGTCTTTGACTGGACCCACAACACCTGTCGTGCTCTAGGGAACGTAGCTGGGCTGAACAGTAGAGATACTCCGTATACGCAACTTCCATTTATTATAGTCCATGGTACATCCCATCTATCTCCACCATAACACTAGGACGAGCATGTTCTTTGAGGCTGAGAGGGGTTACACTACTCAGGGTGAGAGGGGTTACACTACTCACAATGGAGAGTAGTTGGCTAAGCCAATGATCTAATAACTATAGATGAAACATTTCATTCATAAACTGTGAAAAATTGTGTAGACAACATCGAACATAGAAGAGACGTGAGGAGGAGTTGAGCGGGGCCACTGAGTGGGGATACGTTTGCACCTCACCAGAATGTGCTTCGGTTACTACACGCGAAGCTGCCAGTGGCGTAACTATTTTACAGAATTCTTAAATTCTTATTTACTGCAAGCTTGACACTTGCGAGTCATTTCAATATACCATATAAGTAAATAATGAAGCACTACAAACTAAACCAGAATAAAAAAACAATAAACATTCACAAAATCAACACCAAACCCCACTCAAAAAACAAGAGACGCCAATGAGACGAAATGTGAATGAAACGTGTAGACAAAATCCGATCGATAGGGGTGTACCCAATTTTGGTGTGTTGCCGTTCTTCAGCTTTTTTAATTTTCGGAAGAGAATACTGATTTTTCTAAATCCTAAATACCTAAACAAATCTTGAAGAGATGTTTCAATTTTAACAAAAAGGTTACCATCAACTTATATTTGATTAAATTCATACATAAAATTATAAAATGGTATAAAAATGATTCCAAACAATGTTTATAGAGTAAGTTTGGCAAACAACGTGGTGGGAGAATCTCTGCACCGGAGTGGACAGTTCGATGTTGTCCTCATGTTTATCTCGCTATGTTTCATCTATAGTTATTAGATCATTGGGCTAAGCCAACCACTGACTACTGTCTCGCTGAACGTGTCTATTTATAGCAACAAAACTGCTCGCTCAGCGATTCTACCAGTGGCAAATTGGGTAGATTTACACCAAGTATATTTGCCTCCAGAACTAATGTGACAATATTATTCAATTTTGGATTCTATGTAAAATTTTTTGCAGATTTGATGCATCATGTCCTATACCTAAGTATACCTAAGCGTTTTTGAATTTTTCATGTCAGAAATGACGTCTGTGGACATTGATTTGAGTGAGAATTTTTATCTATAAGAAAGCCTTTTATACAATTTGTGTTGGATTTCTTGCTGAAAGGGACACCTCTAATAAATTTTGTACAACATTCGAATAACTGATGATACAAGGTGGTCAGAAAATAAGATCAAAATTCAAATTGAGAAAACTCCCATATATATTTTTTTTCGAACGGGAACCTCCAAATTTTATCATTCTTTCTTATTTAGCAATAAAAATAAAGAGTGTTAAAATCGCCCTGATGATGCAATTATATATTGCGAAACGTCGGCCATTTTAAAACAAATTGGACTTTAATTTCACTGATCCTCAAACCCAACAAATTAACCACACTCGTCTACAAATTTGCTGGATCGTTAAATAAACAAAAGTTAATAAAAATAAAGGTTACTTTAATTTTAAATGCTTGCTAAGATGAAATTTTCATTTGAAAAAAAACAATATTTTTGTCCGTTTTCTCAATTTGATTTTACGTCGTATTTGTTGATTACCTTGTATTATTACTTATTGAAAGATGGTACAGAATCTATCAAAGTGGGTCCCTTTCAACAAGAGACTCAACACAAATTGAATAATGAAGGCGTTCTTTCAGGAACAATTCACATTTAAATTGGAGTCTACAAACGTCATTTTTGATATGAAAACTCAAATATTTCAAGAACGCTTATACTTGGGTATGTGTCATGCGTGGTGACATGATACATCGAATCTGCCTGGAATTTTACGTAAAATTTAATTATGTCATAATGAAGAGTGTTCAATAAAAAATACGATCAAGTCACCTATGGATTGTAATTGTTTCAAAAAACGTATGTCTTGGCTAACATCGCAATTATGACATGACATCCACTTTCCCCAATAAACACACGTAGGTTTTTATAACTTTCATTTTACGTATCATTGGTTGATAATTGGTTATACGTCAAAAAATAAACCATTACATTATGGTTGAAGAATCAACGGTCATAGACAACGTTTTGATAACGTTATTTCGAAATGATAAACCCTAAAAATGTGGTTTTCCACATTGCGGTAACGTTAAAAAAACTCAGACACCTAACAACTTTCTGAAACGTTATTTTAACGTACAACTTTCATCAATGAGAAACTTGGTTCTCCTTCCGTTGAATTATATGCTCACTAAAAGTTTAATCATTTGAGTGAAGTAATTTGCCACGCAGGTTTTTAAAACGTTTATTCAAATGTTTCTGAAACGTGCACTTGAAATCACGCTCAAGACCATTTTCACTATCCGGCCAACCAGTCGTTTGATAGCTTCCATCAGGAGACGACAAATTGATTGTTCAAGAGTGGAGTCGATTTTTTCTTAGATAGAGTCTAGGAATACATATTCTACCATGGTTATGGAACCATTCTGTTTATTGTGTCGAATCCTGATATTATAATAATGTGAAGTCAAGATTGGAAGAGGATCCTTATGTTAATCAATTCCTGGTGAGAGAACACGTTTTGAAATGTTTCCAATTTGCTATCAATATTTAGTTTTCTACATATGGATCAGAAGACTAGTGACTAGCATCATTGTTGGTTCGGGCTAGGAGGGTGTGATGTGACGGGTCGCATATTCGAATATTTATTTACCAACCGCAATGACGACGAAGAACTATGACAATAAATAAAAAGTGATGATTGAGAAATAATTTATATCTATATCGTTTTGAATCAGTGTGTCAAAAACGTTAAATTCTGGTCTCATTTATACCAGAATCAAACGTTAACAATTTTGTTATATAGAACGTTGAATAAAAGACGTTAAATTATGGTTTTGTTTTCACGACAATCAAACGTTGACAATTTGGTTATGCAGAACGTTAAAAGCCGCGACATTTTCAAGTTGAATGTATGTTTTATATCAACTCATTTTTCTAATGGTGTAACTACTTTTTAAAACATTTACATTACGTTCGTGTGTTTATTGGGTCTAACCGTCACAGGTGCCATGATGCCAAACCATACAAACTAGCCACGACCTACATTCATGACAGAAAAAGAAATCCAGAGGTGACTTGATTGTATTTTTTATTGAACACACATTATATCATAAGGTGCTCTATTCAAAATAAGCAAGTTGACACAAACTTCCGTTATAACCAGAAGAATTGTTCCTGTTTATAGTTTTCCATCCACAGATCGATCTTGTTTCCGGCGTGGGACACCTTATATGGATGTTTTTTTGGTACCTTTATACAGCAAATTACGCAAGGAATCCAAAGAATGATAAAAAGTGAGTATCACAATTCGAAATAAAAAATTGACACTGAATTATTGAGAATGGAACATCTGGCAATGTCGCCGGTACTTCCATAAGACTTTTGGGACACGCTGTATATTTCAGAAAATCAGCACAGATATATCGCAACAAGTTCACAAAACTGACGTTCACGCAATACACATTTTCTAAAAACGTTAATTTTTTTTACCTCCATAGTTCATTCTGAATAAACAGGAGTAATTTTAACTGACTTGAGTTTCTAATTTCGTGAAAACACAACAGTACCTACATTACATACTACATTATATTTATGACAAATAGCCGATTCCCAATCAGATGACAAGCTATGATGCACTTATTCTGATAACCCACTTTGTTGACATCTTTTAGTTTGTTGATGGAATCTACCATTCCCTGCATGATATACATTTTCCAAAGTTTGTAAATCTATTCTAATAAATCAAGCCCACCCTCTTAGTAAGAGCTCAACGAGATGGGTGAGTTTGGGTGAGTTATGATTTAAGATTAATGGAATGCTTTGTATAGAAACAGGGTATTCAGGAGCAGCCTAGAGATCGCGAGTTTCTTGACAATAGCAAGATATTGAAGAGACAAAGTTTTAGGGCTATCCGCTATAGAACAAAAGGTTGGTACAGAGCCGAAATGAATAATGTTGAGAAGAACATTTATGGGAGCGGTCGCTCTCCTGATACCAGTTTTATACCGAATAAGAATCCTCAGGCAGCATGGCATGCAACTCTCTTTATCAAAAAGCTAATCTTATCTGGGTTTGTAACATCTGTAGAAGTCACTATACAAGAACTATTGTCATTTAATTAAATAAAGCCAGCATACACTCTTCACATTAATGCCCATTGACTTAACTTCAAAATAACAATTTAATAATTAATTGCAGTTTTGCCAGTACTCCAGTACATCACCATGCTAATTATTGATATAATCTAGAGAGCTGACTCCACATCTTATTCCTTGATGCATGGTTGAGCCCCACACTACCCCCCTCCAAGCGTCTCTAGAGGAGTGTGAGGGAATATTGAAGTTCACTGATTTCTTGGGTCTGCTGCGGAAATAGATTCTTAGAGGTTTGATTGGGGTGAACAATTCGTTGTGTGGAGTCGAAGAGTCGGACATCTCTGATCTGGTCTCCTGATGTCTCGTGTAGTGGTTTCCGATCCCATGGTCTCAGTAGTCTCAGGGGAGAAAACCGACGTCCGATTCCGCGGTGGACCAAGAGTTGACTGGGATCCTTGATCGTTGACTTGCTGCGTTGTCTCGAAGTAATTGAGTTTTTGTCTCTCAACGTTGATATTCACACTTCTCCCCTGGATTTCTATGTGAAGATGTAATTGTCCAGTTGCTTGATCACCTTTAATGATCCATCGTAGGGATGTTCCAGAGGTTTTTCGAACGGTCTACTCATACCCCAGACGTGAGAGCTGCTTTACAGATCAGTGTGGATAAAGGTTCGTTGATGGTGATGATGCGCTGAAGGTGTGGCTCGAACATTCCTCATCTGCTCGCGAAACTTATCGAAGAATATTTGTAGGTCAGGAGGCATGTCATCATGTAGAGTCACTCGGAGCGTGGTCCCATAAACTAGTTCGGCTGAGGAGGCTCCCAAATCTTTGTTGAGGCAAGTACGATGTCCAAGCAAAATTGTGGGCAGAGTTCTCACCCAATCCTAGTTGTCATGGCACATCATTGCTGCCTTTGAAGAGCAGTGCAAGCGCTCTCTGATCTCATTAGAAGCAGGCTGGTAGGCGGATGTGCTGAACTTCTGAGCTTCCACAAGGTGTGCGAGGAATTTGACTAGGAGCGCCTCGAACTAACTGTCCTGATTCGGGGTAACGATTGCTGGTGCACCAAAGCGGAAAATCCAGGCGGGTTAAAAAACTGAGGCGACTGTGTCTAAGTTTATATCTCTCAATGGAATCGCTTCAGGCCACCTGGTGATCGATCAATCATTGTTGGTAAGAAGCTGTAGCCCTGCGATTCAGTGAGAGATCCCACGATGTCGAAATGTACATGATGGGAACGTTGATCTAAAACGGAAATATGCTGATGCGTGAAGTGGACATTTTGTCCGATTTTGCTTCGCTTGCATGCCAGGCCCATTCCATTATTTGCTTCACTACACATAAGGCCAAACGAACTGCTTTTGAATAATTTTCTGGGTTGTTGAACCGCTGGGGTGAGACAAGTCTTGGACCTTGAAAACGGCAAAACGTAGCGGTAGGTACATATCCGCTGAGACGGACTCATCAAACGTGGTAGTTGCAATTCTAGCGAGGTTTCACCCCGGCGAAGTTCTTGCATCTCGGTGTCCTTTTTCTGTTCTTGAGCCAGTTCGTCCGTGGAGATCATCTCGATAGATCCAATACATGAGAGTGCATCTGTGGCGAGGTTCTGATCGCCTGATGTAGTATAATTTATAAGTTGTACACAGACTAATATATTTTGGTTGTCGTGACTGTCTCGGAGAGGCTTTTCTGGTTTTTGATTGAACGCAAAAATCAAGGACTTGTGCGTTATTGCCAGAGTAGCGTTCGGAATAGAATGATGGAGTAGCGTTGCTTCAGCGAGTTGTCGTCTGCAGCTTTCAAAGGCATTGTTGGATTCTTATGTCCCCGAGACCGGAGTTTTATCGTTCTTCTTTGCGCTTCTCAACAGCTCGTGCAGCGGGGCTTGAATCTGCACAGCTCTTTTCAGTAATCTCCTGTAGAAGTTCACCACTCCAAGGAATTTTCTGAGGCCAGAGAGGTCTTCATGCTTTGAATAACTCGTTATGATTTTGACTCGATCCGGTAGTGGTTTGATGCCTTCTGCTGACACCAAGTAGCTCAAATATTGAGCTTGAGCTAAGCCCAATTAGCATTTGATGAGGTTGATTGAGAGCCCGGATCTGTGCAATCTCTCCTCTTCCTTGAAGCTATATGTATGTTGTCCAAATAGGCATAACAAAAATCTAGTTCACGAAGAGCGGAATCAATGTTACGCTGAAACGTCTGGGTGGCATTGCGGAGACCAAAAGTCATCACTCAAAAAGCCCAAACGGTGTTTTGGGCACATCCTCCGGAACCACTGGAATCTGGTGGTAGGCGCGTGTCAGGTCCAAGGTGGAGAAGATGGTGCAGTCCCTCAGAAAGTATGCGAAGTCATGGATATGAGCAATTGGATATTTGTCGGGGACTGTTACAGCATAAAGCTTCCGATAATCTCCACAAGGGCGCCCTTCTCCGTTGACCTTGGGGACGAGGTGGAGTGGACTCGTCCAGGAGGTGCTTGACGGACGACGAATCCCATTCGAGAGCATGAAGTCCATTGCCACCTTTGGTTCTGCGAGTCTCTCCGGTGTCAATCTCCTTGCCCTCTGAGCTACCGGTGGACCTTTAGTGATGATATAGTGAAAAACTCTCTGCTTGGATACGCCTGAGCTCACATCTGCGAAGTCCTGTAGAAGTTGCTGGTGGTCCGGATTGCCACCAAGTGAAAAAATTGAGGGGATCGACTCCTTTGAGATAACTGCGTTGGTTGGGAGTTTCGTGAGTGAGTCTTTTGCCTTGGAGGTCAACAAGGATACCAAAATTATCAAGTAGGTCAGCTCCTATGATCGACTGAACAACATCCGCGTCTATGAAGATCTATAGGGCTTTTCAGTCAAAGGGCCAAGCGGAGAAGTTTTTTTCCATAGATGTGGATTGGTGTGTCATAAGCTGCGAAGAGTTGAAATTCAGTAGGGATTGATTGACGGTTTGCGTTGAATCTGGGCACGACCGGAATATCGGCCCCTGTGTCTACCGAAAACTTGAAGCGGGCATTCCGATCGGCTATCATGAGGCGGCTCTTGCACGGTGATATTTCTCCAATCCCCTCAACTTGAGGAGCAACGTCTAGTTTTCCGATGAATGATGCTTCCGAGCACAGGGTGAGGAATATTCACGTACCTTTGGACTGAAACGAGCATTATAGAAACAGAGCTTTTCCTCGGCTTGCTGTACATTGTCCCTCTCTCTATTTCACAATTGAGAGCAACTACGGATGCGACCACGACAAGATTGAGTCAACGAAGATTTGAGATGGTCATTCCTGGCGATGAGCTGGGCAATCTCCGAGGTTTGAGTAGCTAGGGATTGCTGAGACGATTGTGAAGTTTTTGTGGCCGAAGAGGTGTCTGCGATGAAATACCCTTTTTGACCGATGTTCATAAGCCGGTCTGCAAGTCGGGCGATACCGTCGAGCTCCTTATTCTCATCGGCAGCTAAGACATATTGGACGTATTCTGGGGGTTGTTCCAAAAAGATTGCTTTCAGGATAGGATCAGCAACTTTTGGCTTCTTTTCACTCAAATTGCGACCTTAGAGAACTCTTCGGATCCGACCTTCCGCAGACTCAGTAAAAGCGTCCAGGAAGGTCATCCTGGACGCTTTTACTGATCGCGGTTTTGAGCAATGGCGACGATGTGCGGGTAACTTTCTCTAGGCGAATGTTGGACTATGTAATCATACGTTGTCAAGAGTGATTCCGTGATTACGAAAAGCACTCTCGATTTGTGTGATCCAAAACTTGGGATGTTCCCTGATGAACTCCGGGAATAAAGTGATGCGAGAGGCCTGAACACGGTTAGTATTTACTTCCGCGTCAATCATTGTCAAAAAACCAAAAAGGATGGATACTTGGATCAATAATTTGATATCTTTGAGGAAAATGCACTTTGAAAATTAAATTTTTTGACCTGACAAGGAGTTGAGTTGCACTCTTGCTTGAAATAAGGTTAGGAGCTGCCCCGGTGACGGATACTGGCGTTTTTGTTTGTGTTCTCTTGATTCCCACGTTACGGAGAGTTTGGAGCGTTTTTGATGGTCTGATGAAGTTGAAACATCCAGGAATTTGAAATAGGCGTGCAGGAACCTTTCTCGAATCGTAACACTCAAACGACGCGCGGCAAATCGTCTTTTTGGGAAATACTTTTGAAGATCAATGACACGGAAGCCCATCCGATAGCCGTTATTTCTCAGTCGGGGTAGCCAATGTAGGTGTCAATATGCGAGAACTTTTGTCAGAATACACTCTTCACTTCAATGTCTATTGACTCAAATTTGAAATAACAATTTAATCTTTAATTGCAGTTTTGCCAGTACATCACCATGCTGATTATTGTCATAATCTAGAGAGCTAACTTCACATCTTATTCTTCTCCCTGTGTGGCTCCAAGTCCATACTGCTTTTTTTTTTTGTGGGTTCGACCCACTAAACCTCTCCTCCACATTGGGACGTCAGGGATAATCCCTTTAGTGTCCCCAGTCATCTTGACCTCTTTGGTACCGGGTTACCTCCTGGAAGGCATCTAGAAATACAGGTAGGGTTCCATCTTCGATGCTGTGTTCTTGATACATGGTTGAGCCCCACACATCTATGGCATCTCTCGTTCACGCAAACAGATGATGGGTATGTGGTATGTTTGAGCTGTAACTAACTGGGTGCATTCACGATTACGTCTTGCCAGGTTGTTGTTCATCCGGTTAAAATTTACCGGGGCGTTCGCCAGTGTACATCTTACACCCGAGTTTGTGCGAATCATCTATGAACCCGGTGTGCTCTGGGATCGATTGATTTGGTTTGATTGTTTGTTTGTTTACAAATTATTCCGTAATGACTGTGTTGCTTCAAGTGTTTACTCCAGTGTCGAGTGTTATCTTATCTTCTGTCCTTTTTCGACTTAAATATGGATTCCGCAGTATTTTCAAAACGAATATCACAGACGATCAAGACTCATCGTCATCCGATAGTGATGAGATTTTAGTAGCTGCTTGTGCTAGTGCTAGTGCAACAGAAATATCACTATGCACATCACTTTTTAAAATATTTTTGTTCACTAGTTTTCAATTTCGTTTCTACCGCCAAATATCGAACAGATTCCTCATTATGTATGTCGGGGCAAATATTAACCATGTCGTAGAGCGGGTTAAAAAGTTGTACCACCCGGTGACAATGTGTTCGTGAACAAGCAACTCAACAAAGAGCGCGCTCGTGTGCACCCGCTACGTGCCTGGCAGTAAATTGTGAACGCACTCCTTATCCTTGGAATAAGGTGATAGTGTGACAGAGTGAGTACGGGCATTGGATATGACATTTTTTTTTCAAAAAAAAAGTACTTCACGCCACAGGATCTCTTTGCATGATACAGTTTGAAAATGTATGCAAACTTGAAACGTATCAAGATCAAACCAAAACGAAAAAATTATTATCTAAAATTTTTGTATTATTTTTCATTCGTAAACAAAAAATTGTAAACAGACAATTTAGACACATATATAAGGTGGCCCATTAGTGCGAGGAAGTTCATTTTCTCCTTTGTCACGAGAGAGAGAAAAAAAATCTACAAAAAAGTTACAAAGGTTTAACAAACTCAAGATTTGACAATATCATTGAGTATTGAGAGTGTTCGAGAAAACCGTGTCCTCAAAAAATTATTTTTGTTCCAGTCAATCCCAGCTTTTATTTAGAGAATTGGATTCAGCGTAAAATTCTGCGTACAGTGGTTTTGAAAATGAAGATGTTCAGCGTGTCGGTCAAAGTGGAAGTACGACGGCGAAATATTTTCCGAGATGTCGAAGAAGTTTTTCTCTTCGTACAAAGTTTTTCCATGTAGAGAGGTTGTCTTACTCGTCACGGATAAGCTATACACCAACTTACAGCTTGACGGTAATCAACTTTTTTTGTACGCTGTATCAAGGACTAAAAACTAGGCATCAGTGAACAGGGTGTTCCTTTTGATAAAATTATGTTCATTTGCCGCTTTAAGGCCGATTCACACACAATAGTGACGGCAACGTAACGTGACCGGCACGTGATTTGGCCGACAAGATCAAAATTATTCTTTGTATTTAGACGGACCAATTCACACATGCCCGATGCGCGAGCGTGAAAGTGCTGACCGTGATACCACCGACGCCGCGCCGTAACGTGATTTTTGAATTTCTTCGCGACGATATTTCTCGTAAAGAAGTGAAGTGAACAAGGACATAAATGACGAAAAACTTATTAGGGTAGTACAGTTAGTTGAGATTGCAAAAGTTCGGCATCCGAAAACGTTTTGATTTTGATCACTGAATTAATAACACTGCCACAACCTCGGCCACAACACTGTCGAATCAAGGACCAGTGTGAATAGGAATCACTGTCGGTCACGGTACGGTGTGCCATCACTGTTCTGTGTGAAAAGACTTCAATTCGTCCAGTTGGGCACGCTGTGGAAAAAAACCTTCTTGTATGTCCCGCGAGGTAAGGGACAAAATTTCACCTTGTGTTCTTTAGACCAAGTTGTCAAGAATGTCCTATGAACATGGGTCCGCAAATGCTTCATTACAGAGCTACAGGGTGTTGAAGTTTTTTTTTTCTTGATCTTTTTCCCATTTTTTTATACCCAATATTTGTATGAAAGTTGTTGTTTACATCACACACTACTTGAATTTTATCTTTTTACTAGAACCACAGTGTGTGCAAAATGTCCCGGAGCCCCGAATTATTTCGAAAACGAGGGACAATATCAGAAAACGTTTAATATAAAAGTTTAAGGTATCAACAAAATCTATCCCACTATCACTTCTTGAATTAAACAGGGTCTCTTATAAAGATGTGGTAAACCAAACATCAATTTTTTAAATGGAATACCCCCTTTTTTATCACTTTTTCTGATTCCTCGTAACATTTTGAACATAAAATATGCAACATGTCCTATGGCTAAGCCCATTAGTTTTCGAAATAGTTTGAGTTGAAATAAGTTAATTCTTCAGCTGCAATATCACCTGTATTTTACATTTTTATAACCTGAATTCTTTGCGTCACTGTCAAAACAAACTCTTGAAATGTCACTTACCAAAAAGCAACGTCAACGTGTAACTTTGTTAATGATGAGAGGTTTTGGAGACAGACAAAGATCATCAACTGAAACAAAACAACTATTTGATACAACTTTTCCAAACCGGCAGCCGATATCAAAATCTACAGCTGTGACGACAGTCCAAAGATTCAAAGAGACCGGCTCCTTCAAAGATAAAGCTCGTTCCGGAAGACCAAAATCAGCAGTTAATGACCAAAAAAAATGGATACATCACTTCATTTTGTTGGGGATCTACATTTGACACTTAGAAAAGCTGCCGTCGAAGTTGATATTTCTTTTAGATCAGTTAAAAATATTTTGAAAAACTGTCATCGCTACCCCTTTAAAATAACTCTTCTTTAAGAACTATCAGAAGGCGATTTTGATCAAAGAATGAATTTTTGTCAATTTATGATGCAAAAACGGGATGAGAATAACAATTTTTTTAATAAAATAGTTTTTTCGGATGACGCAAGATTCATGTTAAACAGGACTATCAATCAACATAATTGCCGTTATTGGACTGACCAGAATCCACATTGGATGCAAGAGCACACACGCAACACCCTCAAAAACTAAATGCCTTGGCTGGCATTATTGGCAACAGATTAGTTGGTCCTTTGTTTGTAGAGGGAAATTTTAATGCCACAATGTATCTCCACCTGCTGCAAAATGAGATTGTGGCAGCAATAACTAATGAAGTAGAGCCACTATTACGACATACGTGGTTTCAGCAGGATGCAGCTCCGCCTCATTTAGACAATACTTTCCCTAATCGCTGGCTAGGGCGAAGAGGCCCCATAGAATGGCCCGCTGGATCTCCAGACTTAACGCCCCTTAATTTTTTCCTTTGGGGACACCTGAAAAATGAAATGTATGTGACAAAACCTGAAGATCGATACGAGTTGAGAAGAAGAATTATTGAAGAATGTGCCTCTATCAGCCAAGAAGTTTCACAAAACGTCATGGACAAATTTTATTATAACTTAGCACATTGTCAAACGGTAGGGGGAGGACATTTTCAACATTTAATCAAATTACGATATTCACATTTGTTTTCAGTTTTTCGCAGTTTTACAAAAAAACTGAATTTTTCATACTAACGAAACTACCCCGGTCACCTTCTCCCACAATTCTTTTATCAATTAAAAAAAAAAGTTTTTGATGTGTAGTTTTTTCTCGGAAATATGACGAAGTATGTGTGGAAAAGTAGTGAAACACAGTTTTCACAAATTTATGACATATTTCGCAATAAAAAATTTCGGCCCTGATAAAAAATGTTGTAATTTCCGATTTCCAATCCCCAGAGACCTACTCTATCATTTTATAAACATCCCATGTGGTCGTACGCCAAAAAAAAATTCATCGAGAAGAAGACGACTTTTCCGGTGTTTTGCAGTGCACTATAGGTTTTTACACGTTATTGCAATGATACATTAAAATACTACGACGAGTCAACAGTTGTTATTGTTGGAACTAAATTTTTTTTTGTGACTCTCTGAGACTTATTGTCCATATTAGAATAAGTTGAAAATTGAAAAAAAAAAAGAAAAAAAAAACAAAAAATTTCATATATATTAATTTTTTTTATTTTTGTGAAAAATTTTGACCAATTCTAGTACAGTCAATCAATCTTAGGGTGTCAAAAAGTGTTTTGATACCAACAATAACAACGACTGGTGTCTCGCCGTACTATTTTTGTGTATTATTGCAATAACGTGTAAAACAAAACCCTATTTTTCTCGAGAACGGTGAGTTTTATCGGAACAAAAGGAGGGCATCTTTGTTGTTGAGAAAAGGTCAGAGTATTTGCACAAGTAGTTGTCAGTTCTGTGAAATGACTCCTGTCAAAAATTGGGCCCAAAAGGTTTGGTGATTTCTGGTTCTCTCTATAATTTAAAATTTGGACTTTACCACGGTATTATGAGTCATCATGGCCTACACAACATAATAAAATTTCATCAAATCATACAAGCCGGTTCAAAAGCTCGAGCTAAAAAATTAAATCGATTGGTACCCCTTTGGGGCTCTGTATCTCCGTAAGGAGACACTTGAGAAGACATTTTTATGACTAGCTGGGGTTATTTGATCTTCCCTATACGCTTCCGAAATTATGCCATAGACTTACCGGACACCCTGTATAAATTATCGCAAATATGTTTTCGAAAATCACTTACTTTACCTTTGACATCAGAAGATGAGCATTTTTGCAAGATTCAATCTAGAATCTTTTGTTTTTGTAACTAATCTACTAACAGGATGTATTTTCCCCAAATGTTGGTAGATCCCCAATAGCTTGGCAACACCGCACTTTGTGTCAAATAAAACCACTGTACCATACGCAGAATTTTCCGCTGCTGATAATTTCAAAATCCCATGTATTAATTATTTCAAATCCAAATATCTCGAAAATGGTGGCACGTAGCGACTTCTAACGAGTATGCCTTTTTTGCATAAAAATAAAGGAGAAATAAGTTTTTTTTCACTCAAATGTGTCATACGGTTACGTCCAAAAAAGTTATGGCTGTACATGTCGGGACAAATGAGTGTAGGTGGCGCCCTCTACAAGTTAGAGTCAAACTGAGATAAAATTAGAATTCCGCATAAAAAGAAACCCTCAAATACCGATTTTTATAAAAATATAGACATTGGTTCAAATATTATTTAGAAAAAACAAAAATAAAAATAAAACTTCAACACCCTGTAGCTCTGTAACGAAGCATTTCCGGACACACCTTTATATGAAGTTTTCTTATTATTTTTAAGTGGGCAAACTCACCCTGAATTTTTTCGCAATATTATTGAAACACCCTGTATATCGATTCTGAGACTCAAGCAGGTAAAAATTGGATCACCCTGCTTGAGGATCTTCATGTCGTCGATTGTGACTCTAGAATACACAGTTGAATCTTCACTGAGGTACCAACCAATACTCCACTCTCCATTTTCGCATCTCTCATCACTAGTACACACAATAGTGGTACATTCGGTTTCTGATAAACTGACGTTATTTGAAAGTTTCGAAAACTATTCATAAGGCAAGGTACTATATGAAAACCATGGGCACAAAACACTCCTGTATAAATCCAGAATGGATTCGGAACGGTACTGGATTGCTCATTGGAACAGACCTCATAATTCATATTGTTGCTAACAGTAACGCTTGTTAATTTTTTGTATCTTAGCAATCCTTTTGTATGGCAATAGAATAGTGGGCGGCCTCTTGTTTCGCTGCCCAGGCACCGCTAAGTAACAAATCCAGTTTGAGTCGAAGCTGATCCACTAGCAGATCGTGTATTCCTGTTTTATTTAATTTTTATATATTTTTTTGTGCTGCGATCCCACAATTTTGTCTTTCTTCTCGTCCAAAATGAAGACCAGAAATTCTTCAGAAGCCTACAAGGTAAGTTTGTATTTGTATTAATACGGGGTGCTTCAACCTTGAACTAAAGGTAATAGAGGTGTTTTTGGGTATATTGTGAGCGAATTTGTAAAAACGCTCGAACACGTAGATTTTGTTTTCGAGGAAGACACTTTTTGACAGCTTTTGTGTATCCACAAAATGTACCCCATAAGGGGATGATTTTTCCCCCACGCAGTTGAATAAGCAGTAGGGTCAATTAAAACCTTGTTTAAAAGAGCTTTCAATTCCTTTCACAACTCAGTAGTATTTTTAGAAATCATAGGATTGATTTTCAAGATATTCACCATTGAATTCAGCATTGGTGGATGGGATTGATTCCTTCCCAATTTTATTTTTTCAATTACTTTGTATCTTTTGACTAGATATTTTTGTTTGTTCCATTTATCATCCAAAAATAGCTTTGTTACCTTTTGGTTGAAATACACATTACTGTTCGATAATTGAAAATAGTAGGTATGGATTTCGCATTGAGTTTGGTTATATCTGTGCACTATATGGGATTTTTTCTTATGATAAGTACAGTGTGTTTCATTTTCAATTGGCGACAATTCGGTATTTAGTTTGAAATTTTCAGTTTCATCAGTGATTGAAAAAAAATTAATTCGTGGATTCAGTTAGAAGGGTCCCAAAAACGTGAAAAACTACCAGGCATTTTTAAAATTTAAAATTGGATAGCGTTTCTGAATTTGGCATATCCGAAAGCCCCCATAACGAAATAAATAAAATGTTATACAGGATGTTCAAGAAGTCAGGTCAAATATTGTCAAAGATCAAATTTTCTAGCCACACTGTATAAATCCTAGCAAAGGTTTCGCAAAAACCTTTTATAATTTCTTGAACTATACATTTGAAAAGTTCTGCTACTCAAGCTTACAGCGGGCGTTCAAAAACTAAGGTCGAATATTATAAAAAAATAGTGATAATTTGAATAGAGGTTTGTTACTCTAGCTTATACAGAGTGTATTAAAAAAAAAACAAAACGTGTTTGCTTCCTTTTTGAATAGCCGACGTATAAGCCAGAGTCACAAATCTTTACAAATCTGTACTCGGGAAGTACGAGTACTTTTGAATAGTTCATTCATTGAAATTTTACGATATCATATCGATATTAATATAATATTACAGTGTACAAACAATATTTTTTTTATAATTTTTAAGCCTGATTTTTGAACGCTAATCCGTGTCATACTTAGAGAGATGGCTTTTGCGAAATCCTTGATAGGATTTGAAAAGAGCGCGGCTGGTTTGAAAAATTGATTTTTTTCTATATTTAACTTTACTTTTTGATCATCCTGTATGATATTTTGATAGGTACAAAATCATCGTTATATTGGTTTTTAGGATATTTCAAATTCAGAAATGCTATCTAGTTTTAAATTTGAAAAATGTCTGATAACCTTCCACATTTTTGAGGCATTTTTGTTATTATAGAAAGCCATGAAAATGACATTTTCATTATGTGATTTTTGTATTGAAAAGAAAAAGCTTTTCGAGTTCCTATTATAAACTATAAAAAAATCAAATCGGTTTATTTTTATATAAATACCGAATTGTCGACAATCAAAATGAAACACACTGTTTACAGGGTGTAAAAAATTCGAGTACATAGCATTGGTAGTAACTCGTTAAGAGATACAACGTCCGTTAAATTGAGACAAAGTTGCGCAATTTATATACAGGGTTTTTCACTTAAAACTCCCCACGTCAATATCTCGGAAACGAATAGGAATATTTGATTTCTGTAAAAAGTAGTCAATGTATGGGGTCGAGTACTTATTTTTCACAGTTAAAAAAATTCGACGCCTACCAAGAGTAAAGCGTCGCGACGCATCGAAAATATTAATCGATTGCAGGAACTTTGAAATTACGCGCATGCAAAAGTACAAGTTATTCATAAACTTTTTTGTTATTCAGTCGAACTCATTTATTCTACTCAGTTTTGAGATATACAGTGTGTCCAAGATAAGAATGTCTATCATGGGGATCTTGAAAACCGTGAGAGATACAAGGTCGGTAAAATGGAGGCAAAGTTGCGTATTTTGATGCTTAACAAAATGCCGTTTTGAAAGCCAAGAAATTCCGACCAAGTCCGAAATTATCCGAAAAAAACGAAATTTTTCAAAATTTTTTTTCATTTTTTTCTGACCACATTTGAAGAGATATTTTGAAATGAATGGAACTCCTTCATTGCCACTTTTTGCACTTTACAAGATAGCGTTATTAAATTGAAGAACCGACGTTTCGTCTATGAGCAGCCATCATCAACTTTATTTTTTTAAATACGGTCCTGGATTTTTTATTACGGAATTTTAGAGCCTTTTATGTTTCCAAACCAACAAGGTATCGCACCAATTAAAAAAGAAGGTGGTTGTTTCTAATCTTATTAAAAATGTATTTTTTGTCTCTCTCTAACACATGAGTTCTCATGGAAAAATCCATCAACATAATTTTTTTGAATAATTGCGATACATTGTTGGCTTAGGAACATAAGAGGCCCTCAAAATCCGTTATAAAAAATCCAGGACCGTATTTAAAAAAACAAAGTTGATGATGGCTGCTCATAGACGAAACGTCGGTTCTTCAATTTAATAACGCTGTCTTGTAAAGGGCAAAAAGTGGCAATGAAGAAGTTCCATTCATTTCAAAATATCTCTTCAAATGTGGTCAGAAAAAAATGAAAACAATTTTGAAAAATTTCGGTTTTTTTCGGATAATTTCGGACTTAGTCGGAATTTCTTGGCTTTCAAAACGGCATTTTGTTAAGCATCAAAATACGCAACTTTGCCTCCATTTAACCGACCTTGTATCTCTCACGGTTTTCAAGATCCCCATGATAGACATTCTTATCTTGGACACACTGTATATCTCAAAACTGAGTAGAATAAATGAGTTCGACTGAATAACAAAAAAGTTTATGAATAACTTGTACTTTTGCATGCGCGTAATTTCAAAGTTCCTGCAATCGATTAATATTTTCGATGCGTCGCGACGCTTTACTCTTGGTAGGCGTCGAATTTTTTTAACTGTGAAAAATAAGTACTCGACCCCATACATTGACTACTTTTTACAGAAATCAAATATTCCTATTCGTTTCCGAGATATTGACGTGGGGAGTTTTAAGTGAAAAACCCTGTATAAAAAAATACCGATTCGAAAACCCCGAAGACTTCCGAAAATGTCCGAGAATAACTGATTTTCTCGAAATCCTTCTTTATTTGGTTCTGTATCAGTTTGACTTCTCTATTCAAGCTGAGAAAGTCACAAGTTACTATTGTTACCATAGTTATGGAACTATACGAATCTGTACTCATACTTAGAATAGTACTTTCAAATAGTTTATTCATTGATATTCAACTCTAATCATATTGACGTTTTTCTAGTTTATAGTACTCGAAATACTATAGGGTCTCTCTTTTGAAGGAACAATTAGCCTTATATGAGAAAGTAATAATGATACGCTTATGAAAATTCACACACAAAGGTTCTCGACCATAAACTACTTTTTTAAAATGGTGGCAGTTTTCTATCACTTCCGGTTATACCAGAAGTAGCTACCCACTTCCTTATTTTGAAGGACAACCCTAATTTTTTATGTCAAATTAAGATTCTTTTTTGAAAATTGGGGTCAGTTTATTAAATAATATCTTTGACCATTTTGGAGATATTTGAATTTTAAGCAGAGCATTCAAATTATCTTGATCATATTTCACAATAATACACAGGGTCTTGACAAATTATGAAAAACAAAAAACTCCAGTTTTTCCAAAAAAACTCCGTTTTTTTCAATAGAATACCCCATTTTTTATTCCTGATAATAATTCTTTACAGAATTCTCTGGATTGACACTGCATTGTCCTATACCTAAAATTCATAGTTTTCAAGTTATCCACATTTTAAAATTACTTTATTGAAAAAAATGTAAATAGCATAATCAGTTTTAGCTATAGGACAATGAAGTATCAAACGAAAGAAAATTTTGCCTAGAATTAATATTTGAAATGGAAAAAGGGGCATCCAATTTGAAAAACCAGAGATTTTTTGAAAAAACTAAAGTCTTCTATTTTTCTATGTAGAGCACAATGTCATATCTTTCGAATGAAGAATTTGTCAAGAATGAATATTTAAAACTATAGAAAAGGTATTCCGTTTGAAAAACCCGAGTTTTATTAAAAAAAACAAAATTTTAAAAAATTTATGAAGACCCTGTACTCGACTCTGTAAATTATTGTGAAAAATGATGATGATCATTTAAATAATCAGCATTTTTTTCAGGTACCTCCAAAATTTCATTGTTTTACGTCTTATAGTCTCTGCGATACAAAGCGTCAAATTACCCCACTTTAACTCCTTACTGTCAGTTTTATTCTCAAAATGCAAATATTTCCAAAACGGTGAAGGATGGCCAAGCATGTTATTTGATAAAATGATCTTAATATCCGGAAAGAGATCCAAATATCATAATCCCTTATCGAAAATTGATAGTTTTCCAAGTTATTTCCATTTTTTTCAATGAAGTAATTTTCAAATGTGAATTACTTGAAAACTATCAATCTAAGGTAAAGAACAATGTAGTGTCAATCGAAACAAGATGTTATCGAGAATCAATAACTGAAATAAAAAATGGGTCATTCCATTTAAAAAACGCGAGTTTTTTTGGAAAAATCAGTTTTTTATTTTTCTCAATTTATCATTGGATTACCAGAATTTATATAGGAACCCCCAGAATTCCATTGTTCTATGTCTAATAGTCTCTGAGATACAAAGCTTCAAAGTAACCCCCTTAACTGTCAATTTTTTTATATGCAAATATCTCCAAAGTGGTCAAAAATTGCCATGGATATTATTTTATAAACTATCCTTAATTTTCAAAAAGGAATCTTAATATGGAATAAAAAACGAGGGTTTCCATTTAAAATGAGGAAGTTGCGTGGTGATAGAAACCACCACTACCTTAAAAAAAGTGGTTCCTGGTCGAGAACTTTGGTATGTACATTTTTATAGGCGTATCATTTTCACTTTCCCATATAAGGCTTATTCTCCCCCTAAAAGAACGACCCTGTCTGGGGATATTGGCACTGTGTATTAAACTGTTAGAAGTTTCCTGGGCACATTTTTCAATCGATTTCAACGAATTTTTGACAGAATATTTTTTGAAGGATTCTTGAACGATCCATTGACTCCGATTTTTGATAAATTTTAAAATCGTCTTTCAAAAAAGATCAATTTGATTAAAATGAAGTTTTGAGATAACCATTCTCTAGCGAATGAGATAATATATAACTTATTTTGCCAAACATTAAATTTCCAAATTTTTATTCATTATACCGTGACATTTATATAAACCTTCCGATAAGAGCTAAAGAGGGTGTTCAATTTTTTTTTTGAGTACCGCCCAAAAATCGCCTCACCACGCTCAAGTGAACGAACGCGGTCGCCTTCGCAGACCGGTCAGCTAGAATAACGAAAATAAGCAAATTATTATATTGATTGATCGGGAGTTGAAGGAACTTTTTTGAAAATCGTGTTTTTGAAGTTCAGGCTCCTTCGAGATAATTAGTCTAAGAGCCAGTGACATTTTTCAGTGATGATTTAGTTAAGGCCTATTTTTTGAGAGAATGTTGTACGGACCCTGATCGGTTGTCATCTGAGAGGGTTTGCCCTGATCGCGGTTCCAAGCGGGTGGCGGAACGCCCCAAACATGTAAAAAAAATTGCATCTTTTTATCATTTAGTTAAGGCTGAATTTTCTACTAGTGGTTCTTTGGTAGGTCACAATCATCAAGAAAAATTGGCGGATCGATTGGCCGGTTCCTTAAGGGTGGCGGATCACCCTCAACGTGTCGTGGGACCGATGAACTTTTTATGATTTAGTTAAGGCTGAAATTTTGAACAGCTGTTCATTGACAGCCCACAATCATCTAGAAAAATTGGCCGACCGATTGGCCGGTTCCTTAAGGTGGCGGATCAACCCCAACATGTCACGGAAATATTGAACTTTTCATATTATGATTCAGTCAAGGCTAAATTTTTCACCAGTTGTTCTTTGGTAGCCTACAATGATCAAGAAAAATTTGCGGGTCGATTGGCCAGTTCCTTAAGGGTGGCGGATCACCCCCAACATGTCACGAAAACATTGAACTTTTCATAATATGATTCAGTCAAGGGTGAATTTCCCACCAGTTGTTCTTTCGTAGCCTACAATTATCGAGAAAATTTGGCGGATTGATTGGCCGGTTTTTTGAGGGTGGAGGATCACCCCAAATATGTCGCGGGAACATTGAACTTTTCAGTCAAGGCTGAATGTTTCACCAGTTATTCTTTGGTAGCCCACAATCATCCAGAAAAATTGGCGGATCGATTAACCAGTTCCTTAAGGGTGTCGGATCAACCCCAACATGTCACGGAAATATTGAACTTTTCATAATATGATTTAGTCAAGGCTAAATTTTTCACCAGTTCTTCTTTAGTAGCGTACAATCATCCGGAAAAATTGGCAGATCGATTGGCCAGTTCCTTAAGGGTGGCGGATCAAACCCAACATTTCACGGAAATATTGAACTTCTCATAAATTAATCAGTCAAGGCTGAATTTTTCACCAGCTGTTATTTGGTAGCCTACAAGCATCCAAAAAATTTGGCGATGGGACAGTACCTACAGGGTAGCGGATCACCCCCAACATGTCGTGGGAACAATAAACTTTTATTAATATGATTCAGTGAAAGGCTGAATATTCTAGTATGTATGTTTCAAGTGTATAATATGTCAATTGACGGACAAAATAGCGGTTATAAGTAGGCACCTGGCGGAACGGCTTGATCCGCCACCCTTAAGGAACTTGCTAATCCATCCACCAATTTTTCCAGATGATTGTGGGTTACCAAAGAACAACTGTTAAAAAATTCAGCCCTAACTGGATCATATTATGAAATGTTTATTGGTCCCACGATGTTGGGGTTGATCCGCCACCCTTGAGGGATTGGCGCCAATTTTTCTGGAGGATTGTAGGCTTCCAAAAAAAACTGGTGAAAAATTCAGCCTTGACCAAATCATATTATGAAAAGTTCAATGTTTCCGTGACATATTAGGGGTGATCCGCCACCCTTAAGGAACCGGCCGATCGATCCGCCAATTTTTCTGGATGATTGTAGGTTACCAAAGAACTACTGGTGAAAAATTCAGCCTTGACTGAATCATATTATGAAAAGTTCAATATTTTCGTGACATGGTGGGGTTGATCCGCCACCCTTAAGGAACCGGCCAATCGATCCGCCAATATTTTTGGATGATTGTGGGCTATCAAAGAACAGCTGGTCAAAATTTCAGCCTTAACTGAATCATAAAAAGTTCATCGGTTTCACGACATGTTGAGGGTGAACCGCCACCCTTAAGGAACCGACCAATCGATCCGCCAATTTTTCTGGATGATTGTGGACTACCAAAGAACAACTGTTTAAAAATTCAGCCTTAACTAAATGATAAAAAGATGCATTTTTTTTACACGTGTTCTGGGCGTTCCACCACTCCCTTGGAACCGCGATCCGGGCAAACCCTCTCGGTTGACACTCGATTAGGGTCCGTACAAGATTCTTTCAAAAAATAGGCCTTAACTAAATCATCACTGAAAAATGTCACTGGCTCTCCTACTAAATGCTTGCGGAGTAAATTCTTTTTTGTGCTCATTGTGTGCAGGCGCAATAGCACGAGTTTCAATATTTTTGTGGATTTCACATCATTTTCATCAAGAAATAAGGGCCGATATTGTACACGGTGGAACAGCCAAATGGAATAATAAATGGGGACGTTTTCGGAAAAAACTCTCGGACATGTTGATTCATATTTCTCTTTTCACATTTTTTCCGGCAAAATCATTTTATAGAGGGTGTTTCATGAAGCAGTGGCGTATATCAACTTTGTTATTTCAAATTCAACACCCAGTCAAATGTTTGGATTCTTAAGAAAATTCTCGACATTTTTTATGTAGGCTATGCTATACTTCCTTCTTCCTTCACCTTTCTTTAACTGTTTTGGAAATATCAAGTGTTTTCAAATTTATTTCAAAAATCAATATTACAAAAATAAAATCATTTTATGGCAGAAATTCGGTAGAACACAATCAAAAATTGATAAATACCAAGTAATAATACTGTCTATCTCTTAATAATGAAAAAAAAACATTTAAAAAAGTCCAAAAATCAAGCCTGCCAACTACAAAAGTCACTCAACATTTTTTTAATATTCTTCATGTCAATAGAAACACACGCTGGAATGGTTTCCACTCACTTTTTCATTATTAAGACTTAATTGAGGGATGAGTATCGACTGTGTTGTGTGTTGTAGCGAATTTCTTCTTTTTAATTTTTTCAATAAATCCGAAAACACTGAGTATTTCCGAAACAGTTGAAGATAGGTAGAAGACATTGTACAATATGTCTGGAATTTTCTAAAGAATCCAAAAAAGGAATAATATTCAGGGTATTGTATCAGCCACTGCTACATGACACACCTTGTATAAAATGTTTTTGGTGGAAAAATGTACAACCAAAAATATCAATCGAAGTGTACGAGAGTTTTTTCGAAAACGTTCCCATTCATTAGTCAGTTACCGAATTTATTCCATTTGACAGTTCCACACTGTATTTATTTTTGTATTTTATCAACGTTTTTCACGTTTCATCAATTCTAATATCAGAATTATCAAGTACTTATTCTTATTAGTCTGAATAAAAAATAAAAACATACAAAAATCGATGGTATACAGGGTGTTTATTAATTGATTGCCGATACTTGAGGGTGATAATCCTTGGATGATCTTAAGACAAAGGATTTTAAGATACAGGGTGTTGAAATTCGAAAAAAAAAATCTTTTTTTTATCATCACTCTGATACTATTCCAGCTATCTTTTTGGAATTCGGTACACCTCTTCTATGTATCAAAATGCATGGGGATGTTAGAGAGGGCGTCACTGATTTAAAAATATTGGAAGACACAGCAGGGTGTCAATGCAATTAAGTGGATTTTATTTTTTTAAGCGAAAACCATGCGTCGAACGAATAAAAATCAAGATAACAAATCAGCTTATAAAAAAATAGAGATTTGAAAAATAATTTTTATTTTGGAAGGAAGCAGTGGCGGACAAGTTTTTTCCCCAACAATATTGAGTGCAAAACCCGTACGTACGCCACTGGTAAAAATAATAAAACTGTTTGTACATCACAAAATGCATATTGATGCATAGAAAACGTGTACCAGATTTCATAAAGATATCTGAAATAGTATAAAAGTAATTTTTAAAAAAATCATTCATTTTATAAAATTTAAACACCCTGTATCTTGAAAATTAGGCTCTTGCGGACCTATGTCGATATGAACTTTTTGTCTTCAAATCATTCAAGGAGTATCACCCTTAAGTATTGGCGTTCAATTAATAAACACCCTGTATAAAACTATCGATTCATTCGATTCCATTGCATGGTCACGAATATTACTTTTTACTTTTTATAGTAGGCATTTCTAAGTGCATTTTATATAATTTTTGAATAACAGTTTTCGTGATATAAAACATTTCACAAAATGATGATGACAATAATTGTTCCAATTTTGAATAAGATGAGGTTCATTATGGTTTATAGGGTGCAGAAAGAATAGATTTTACAAAAACAAAAATTGTACTTAAATTATACAGCGTGTGCCCAAATTAAGTTAACAGATTGAAAACTTTTTTAATATCGATTTTAACGAAAAAAAAATCTTCATAAAGTTTTTATTTCAAAAACAACATGATTCATGCAGAAATCAAGAAATTTGTGAATCTGTATGAACAAGGTGTCAATTTGAAAACTTCCCACCCTGAATAAAGGCCCCCAAGAAAATAAAATGGAAAACGCTCGAAACTCGAACGTCGATTTTTGTTTCAAGGAGGAAACTATTTGTGTCTTTCCCTGATTACAACTGCCGCGTTTCAGGTCTCTGATGTCATTTCTGTTGATATGACAGGTTGTCAACAATTTGTTTTAAGTTTTGTTTTTATTCAATATATAGTCAACCGCAAAAGTCAAACTAAAAGGATATGATGAGAGACAAAAAATGTCTAAAATTAGCTATTACTCATTCCTTTTGGTGAAGATTGGTTTTACTCTTTTTTTTTGGTAGAATACATCCTCGCTAAAATGATTGAGTTATAGCTGATTTTTAAGATCTTCTGTCACTCATCATATCCTCTTGGTTTGGAGATACTCATTAATTTTTGCGGTAAATTATTTATTGAATGAAGAAAAAATCCAATACAAATTTTTGACAAGCTGTCATATCAACAAGAATGACAGCGGAGACTTGAAACTCAGCAGTTGTAATCAGGGCCAAAGGGCCTTCAAGATAATCATTAGACCCCCCTTTCCATTTAACATTTTGGTGGTGAATGTGACCCTCGCTCAGAGGGTGATGTTGCAAAGTTGAAAAAAGGCACAAATTGTTTCTCCCTTGAAACAGAAAACTGCGGGTTCGAGCGTTTTTCATTTTATTTTCATGGGGATCCATTATTCACGGTGAGAAGTGTTCATCAAATTGACACCCTGTATACACGGACCCGGCGGGGTAGTCAAAAATTTCAAAAACGCCAATCTTACCTTGAAGTAAACTACATACCTCTAAATATTATTTTTTAGGAAAATTTTGTTTGAAAAAGTTGTTTAGAATCCCAGTTAGAATCACTAGGTACTCAAATGATATATTTGTTAACTAAATTTGGGCACACGCTGTAGGTATACCTCAGTGTATAGCTAAGACATACTAGTTCCTTGGGACTTCGGGACATACATATTTGCCATTTTTCTGATAACTTTTCAGAAACAAAGGATAATTTTTATCCCAATTCGTATTTTTGCGATGTTTTTTTGTTTTTAATTTGCGGACTTAACTTGAATTTAATTAAAAATCTTAGGACAAGGATAAGTGATTGAGTCTAATTTTCTTGGTATTGCGGAATTGATATATACCTTGATGAAGAAAATTGTTTTACTTAAATGATATAGGTACTTCATATCATGCAGTTATTAATTTCGCAAATTAAAAAAAAATATATTATATCCCTTGCCGTATTCTTATGGAACCCTGTATATTACCGCTTCAGATAAATCATCTTTTTTCTTTTGAATTTCAAAAGTATCATATATCCTGACATTTTGAAGTTAATTTAAAATTTTAAAGAAGTTTTTTCCAGCCAAATTGCGGGATCATACAAATAATAAAAATTGCATCACTTTTTTCCACACCCTGTAAATCATAAAGGACCTCATCTCACAAATATACCTAATATTCTGTGATAGATCCTCCTTATCAAAACAAAATACAAATGAGAAATGAGAAACATCGATGCATCCTAGAGTCAAAATAAACTACATAATACAGTTTCCTCAGAACCACTAGATTTGGTAAACAAATTTAACAAATCGCACCGACACGGACCCTTCGCAATGACAAGAACAAATGAGAAAATCAACTCCACCTTTATTATACTACACGTGATTCTCGGTATCCAATTAAAGGCCAAATACTATAGTGAAAACTACGTTCTGGTCTCTCTCTCACTCGCGCCTATATGATTTATCAGTCCTGGCGCGGCGGCGTTCGAATATCGCGTATATTATTTCAGGATAGGATTTTGTTTTCGGCCAAGGAGCATGTATCATATATCGCTAACAATAGTATTTTCTTGGAGACAGTAAGTGCTACGAGGTCGGTCAAATGAGAGAAGAGTTGCAGTTTTTGATGCTCATCGAAGATCCATTCACTGTGTCGCAGAATTATTTCTAATTTGCGAGATACAGGGTAATATTATGTGAAAATGGCCAAAATTAATTTCATTGAATATTTCTGAAACTATGCATTTTCGAAAAACAGTTTAAAATCTTATAATTTATCCCATTCTCGATCCCATTCTACAAAAAGTCTATACGACGTTTCGTATTCGAGTGACCACCATCAACCTCATTTTTTCAAATACGGACATTCATTTTTTATCATAATTTTTATTACCTTTCTTCAAAGCCTACAATGACAAATATCATTGACGACGTTTCGACTCTGTAAAATGACATCATCAAGAACTATCATGAGAACGGCTCTGAATTCATCATATTTCAAAATTTAAACGATTCATCTCGTTAACAAGGGCCCTATAAACTGACCACCACGATCACCTGATATTACACCGATGGATTTTGCCATATGAGGTTTTATTAAACAAATAAGATAGGATCAAGGGTGTATTATTTATCAAAGTACACCGCATAATCTAGATGATCAGAAGACTTCAACGAGTGTTTCGTGGAATGTTGGAAAAAGTCCAAAAAGAGATTGTTGTCAATTTGCAAAAAGTACAAAGGAATTTTCTTGAAGATGGATATTTTGGATAAAAACGTCGGGAACTATTCTCGAATAACATAAAAATGCAGTGAAACGTTCTTGAACCCCTCTACATTTTTGAAATATGATGAAACAAGAGCCGTACTGCAGGTGATAATTCCTGATGGTTTCATTTTCCAGGATCGAAACGACGTCAATGGTATTTGTTCAGTACATCGTTGAAAAGGGTATGATGGAAAGTTTTGATAATCTTTAATGATCTCCAATGAGCATCAGAAACGGCAACTTTTTTTTACATTTAACCGACCTTTTTGCTTCACGGTTCCGGAGATGGCGATAGTGGTATCACTTGAAACGGACACCCTGTATAAACTAAAAAAACGAAATTCTCAAATCGGTCTATTTTCGATTTATTACCAAAGTGTCACCAATCAAAGTGAAACACACTGTATACCTACTTAAAATTGTGAGAAGATTTGATGTATCTTGTCGTGTGCTTATATTTAAGCGTTATTGACATATTATTCTAGTTTTTATGGCAGAAATGACATTTGTAGTCCCTTATCTACACTATGGGCCAAATTAAGTTGGACTATAATAACTTCACCCTCAATAGCTTTTTTGTTTGTTTATCGATTAAGGTGATTTTGGGCCATGATATTGGTCAATATGTTCTGGATCTCACTTTGAAATTGAGCAGGCGAGTTTTGACCAGGACTGGACGACGTTTCTATGAATTCAAGATCGTTGAAAAAGCGAACTCCGCTACTCACAAACCAACTGATCCTTAGGGCGATATATGAACCTTAACCGATAATGAAATCCTATCCTGAAACAATCTACGCGATACGCAATGATGAATCGGGCGAGTGAGAGAGAACCCAGAACGTAGTTTTTACTATCATATTTGGTTTCTTATTGGATACCCACAATCACATGTAGTATAATAAAGGTGAAGTCCATTTTATTATTTTTTCTTGTCATTGTCCGTGTCGGTGCGAATTGTTAAATTGGTTTACCAAATCTAGTGGTTCTGAGGCAACTGTATAATGTACTTTATTTTGATTCTTCGATGCATCGATGTTCTCATCTCTCATTTGTAATTTGTTTCGATAAGGAGGTACTATCACAGAATATTGAAAAGGGTGTCCCACAATAAACGCAAGATTTGGATCAAATAGAATTTATAGAACACAAACTTTTTGGTCAATAAATTGTTTTTTTCATTAAAACATCAAGTACAAAGGTTATTTATGGAATAACACATCGGACAAATGGCCTCCACGGCTTTGCTGACACATACGCACTCTTGTCGAAATTTTCCATGACCATTCTGCATAAATGTGGCTGAATTTCGTTGATGCAGCGTTTAATTTCCTCAACGTAGGCTTGTTGACGTAGACCTTTGACTTCAAATAACCCAATAAAATTCAATGGTGTTAAATCACACGATCTAGGGGGCCGATTGTACTGCACAAGTGGCGGCAAATTCAAATCTTGCGTTAATTATGGGACACCCTTTATTAGTGAGATGAGGTTCTTTATGATGTACAGGGTGCGAGAAAAAGTGATGCAGATTTTATAATTTTCACGATCCCGCAATTTTTCTGGGAAAAAATTCTTTACTAAAATCATACCTCAGAGATATAACAAAGACAAGTACCTCGGGATGTATCTGGTATTTTTCTGAGGACTTTTCTGAATCAAAAGATTATCAATTTCGATTCCAATTCGTATTCTTGTGATGTTTTCTCAAGATTTTAAATCAACAAAATATCGGGCTCGTATCAGGATATACGATACTTTTGAAATTCAAAAGAAAAAAAGATGATTTAACTGGAGCGGTAATATACAGGGTCCTATAAAAATATGGCGGAGGATATAAATTTTTTTTTGGTATTGCGAACATAACAACTGATATGAAGTATATCATTTTAGTGAAAAAACTTTCCTTTATCAAAACAATAATTCCGCAATACCAAAAGAACTATACTTATTTACCTATCCTCTGCCATAGGCACCCTGTATATTACAGCTTCAGTTATATCACCTAAAATGTTATTTTGCTTAATAAAAAAACATGATTCATCCAGAAATTGAGTAATTTGTATGAACGGGGTGGCCAAAAATTACGAAAACATTAATTTTATCTAGGAGTGATAAGCTACTTCTCATCTTGATTTTTAAGGAAAATCTAATTTGAAAGAGTTTTTTAGAATCAAATTATATACGAAATTTTATGTTAAAATTTTATTTTTGTAACGTGTGCCCAAATTCAGTTCGCAAATGAAAAACTTTTTTATCATCCAAGTTTTGCTTGCAAAATAACCTGATTCATCCAGAAATTTTGTTTTTTTTATCTATGATAGGAAAGGTTAAAAAGTTCTTGGAATGTTAAAAAAGTGAAATTCAAACATGAAATTTATTATTTGAGTACCTATGTGATTCTGAACAATTCTTTCAAAACTTTTTCTTGCAAATTGGAATTACAGGTAGTTTACTGATTACTCCAAGGTAAGATTGGCGTTTTTGCATTTTTTGACCACCCCGGGTATACAAATCTACATTACTTAGTAAACTTAATAAAAAAAGTTTTCCATCTGTTAACTAAATTTGGGCACAAGCTGTATAATTTTAGTACAATTCTTTTTTGGAAAAATGACAGATCCTAAAAATTTTAAAAGTTGCATCTGTTCTTTCCGCATCTCATTCAAAATTGGCTCAATTATTATTGTCATCATTATTTTGTGCAGCGTTTTGTATCATAACAACTGTTGATACTTATAAAACGTCAGTTGAATCGAATGACACCATCTTATTTATATAGGTACCATCGATTTTCGTATGTTTTTATTCTTTACTCCAAAACTAATGAGAATAAGTAATCAACAATTCTGGCAAAATAATATTAGAATTGATGAAACGTGAAAAACGTTGATAATATACGAAAATGAATACATTGTGAAACTGCCAAATGGAATAAATTCGATAACTGACAAAATGAAGGGGTACATTTTCGAAAAAACGCTCGTACAGTTCAATTGATATTTTTGGTTGTACATTTTTTCCACCAAAATCATTTTATACAGGGTGTGTCATGTAGTAGTGGCTGATACCAACTTTGTTATTTTAAATACAATACTAACAATACCCTGTATATTATTCAATTTTTTGATTCTTCAGAACATTCTAGACATATTTCATGTACAATGTCGTCTACCTATCTTCAAAACTGTTCCGGAAATATTCAATGTTTTCGGATTTATTGAAAAAATAAGAAAAAAAAATAAATCCGCTACAAAACACAACACAGTCAATACTTATCCCCCAGTTAGGTCTTGATAATGAGAAAGTAAGTGGAGACCATTTCAGCGTGTTTCTCTTGATATGAAAATATTAAAAATTTGTCTGACTTGAGTGACTTTGTAGTTGGTCAGACTTGATTTTTGGATTTTTTACATTATCAAGAAATAGACAGTATTACTACTTGGTATTTATTATTATTGCATGACAGAAATTCATTAGAACGAATTTCTGTCGAAGAAACCTTGATCAAAATAGAGTGAAATTGGTTTAATGCCGACAAGCGCCCATCGCGATTGTACAAGAAAAAACATCGTTTCTCAAGATTTGGTTCTTAAGCGTAGCTTTAAATATTGATATTTTCAAAACATCTTTTACCACACATGCGTTTCTTAAAAATCAATTGATTTTTGGTTAGTAGCGCAGATCGTTTTTGCAACGAGCTTGAATTCATAAAAATGTCCGGTCCTGCTCAAAATTCGCCTGCTCTATTTGAAGGTGACATCCAGAACATATTGCATAGTATCATATCCAAAAATCATCAGAATCCATAAACAAACAAAGAAGTTATAAAATTATGTTCCAATTATGATCAAAAAATGCGATTGAAAATAAACTCGAAAAAACTGCCAATAAACTAGTTTTTTTAATAAAAACTCCCAAGCTTTCTCATTCCATATAAATCAGCATTATAAAAAAAGATGTTTGTATAAGACTGTCCATTTCAGAATGTTGCATTTTTTGAAATATTGCCATATCAAAATATTAAGTCAAAACTATTAATTGAATTATTGTCAAACATAAAATAATCCTGAAAGTCTATATTAAACATTTCAACACAATTCATTTTGAACAATTTAATATAGACTATACTGTCAAACTTTCAAAATTTTCCTACGTACAGTTTTTCATATATAGATCGAGCTTGTTCCCGGAGAGACACCCTGTAGATACACATGATGTGACGTCATAATTCAACAATTTTAGCCCATTTCAAAGCGTTATATCTCAGTCAATTTTGACTAACAAGGAAAAGGAAACACACTAGTCTCCTTAAGTTCCATGGACTTTCAAATTCAGCAATAAAAAAAAAAGATGCAATTTCCCTTTTGGTGCGATCATTCTTCCGATTCATTTGGGAAACCTCTCTCGTTTTTATTGATTTTGTTGATTTGTAATTATTCTTTGAAAAAGTATCTGATGATAAGGATCAAATGCTAAAATTTCAAAAACGTTAGACCAAGGTAGGACTGTATGTTATATGGTTTATCCTTAAAATTTGACTAGGAATTGAGAAACATATACAAAGTAATCAGGATAATCCAAAAAATTAATATCAAAACTATTCTATACAGGGTGCCACAGATTTGAGGGCATGCATGGGGATCTCAGTTATTATAAGAGTTACAGGATCGGTTAAATGGATGCAAAGTTGCGCATTTTTTTGCTCAAGTAAATTCCATTTTGAAATTTGAAAAATTCCGACTACTTCCGGAGATGTTCGAAAAAAAAAACGAAATTCCGGAAAAACGTTCTTATTTCCTGCGTTTGTTTGTAAAGACATTTAAAAATAAATTACACTTTGTTATTGCCACTTTCTCTCCTCTACAAGATGGTGGTATCAAATTGAAGATCTGACGTTTCGTCTTCGAGCTGCCATCATCAACTTTATTTTTTTAAATACGGACCCTGATTTTTTATTTTATTTTTAATTATCTTTTGACGTCTTTGAGGTGATAAGATGAGGGTGTAGAGTGATGGTTTGCCTTAGCAACCTTAATATTTTCGATTATTATTCACCTATTATTGTTATTTTCAATATTTTGTTAAAATGGAAATATTTTTGAACACTTTCGCAGAAATTGATTCAGTTTTTTAAATGTATTTTTTTTCATTTTCCATGTCAGTTGTGGGTTTGATTTGATTTCATTAAATGTTTTGTTATTGGATATTATTTCCATTTTGGTTCAGTCAATAGGTTTTGTTTGGCTGTGCAGCTTTTCTCATAAGAATAACGTGTCGCATAAAAATGGATTTATAAACCAAACTATGTGTTAGGGAAACAAGGGTTGCCTAACCAATTTTCTCTGGTATTATTTTTAGATGAGTATTTCTTTCGACGGTACCGATACCACAATGCATTATGGGCGTCAAAAGATAACTAAAAATAAAATAAATAATCCCAGTCCGTATTTGGAAAAATTAACTTGATGGTGGCCGTTCAAAGACGGAACTTCAAATTTTTAATTTGATCCCGCCATATTGTAGAGGTGAAAAGGTGGCAATGAGAAAGTGCAATTCATTATAAAAAATCTTCTCGAATAAACTCAGGGAATAATAGTGTTTTTGCGAAATTTCGTTGTTTTTTTTAAATATCTTCGGAAGTAGATATGTCATTTTGTTGAGCATAAAAATGCGCAACTTCGCATCCATTTAATCGACCCTGTATATCTTATAATAACTGAGATCCCCATGCCTGCACTCAAATCTGTGACACCCTGTATACAGTATACAGTGTTTGCCATAAAGTTGAGAACATATGTTTTTTTTTTTTATTATTTATATTTTTAAAAAACTTTCTTCGCGGATAGTTTGTGCATGTCCAATAACCAAAAAAAAAACTTGACACATGATCGGTTTAGCGAGAATTTGAAAAAGAGTTGATTTTAGCGTCAAAAGTAAAGTAAGTAAAAAAAATTAAACCCATATTTTACCTCTTTCAATAAAAGGAACATCGAAAATGATAATTCTATTTTGAAATTGACTTTATTCAACTAAACTACATCGGTTTGATGTTAAATCGGTCGAATATCTTGTAAAAAAAAACATCTAAGGGATGAAAATTGAAAAATACCGTCTGGTCGTGTCTCTAACTGTATACCCATGTCCTTTTCTCCACAGTAGTTACAATTTATTTGAATCATTATTTTCAAGATCTAACTATATTCAAACTAGTGAATGTTCCTTGATGCATTTCTCCGATCGCCAGAAAATGTGAGAAAACGGACATGGGTACAGTTAGGGACACAACCAAACGGTATTTTTCAAATTATAACCCTTCACTGTTTTATTTCATAAGAAATTTGGCTGATTCATCATCAAACGTATGTAGTTCAGTTGAATAAAGTGAATTACAAAATAAAATCATCATTCTCGATTTTCCTAACAATGGAAATGGTCGAATATGAGTTTTATCATTTTTTCATCTGATTTAATGCAAATTCGTCAAGTAAGGCTTTGTTGGGATCTAAACAACTTTTCCCAATAAAATGTTTCGATATCTAGTCAAGTCAACCCATTTTCCGACACCAAAATGAATATGTTTTAGTAAATGTCCCACAAACATGATGCCATCTGTGATAACGTGCTACTTATTTTAAATTGTCTTCTGCCACTCGTTTTGTACACTATTATTCGTTATACAGGGTGCCTCCGATTAAGTCGGCAATATTGTTAACTTCTTTATTGTTGAAGATACGAGGGCGTTCAAATGAGAGAACTAGTAGAATTTTTTCCGCTGATTAACGTGGTATTAACAGAATAACAATCGATCTTGATTTATTCAAAAAAATGTACTTTTTTTGAATGGGACATTTTGATGGGAGATTTTTTGGAAACTTGGCCATGAAATTTAAAATATTGACAAAATAATACTTATCGATTCCCATATTTGCTATCAAAGTTATTATATCGTCCTAAACGTATTTTGTTTGTTAAGCTCATCTTGAAAATCATTGAATTTTGTTACTTTGACGTTTATAAATTAGTCGAGGAAAATACGCATAACTCCGTTATTTTTGGTTTTAGGAAAAAAATCATAATAACCTTTTATGTTCAGGAAAGAGTGGCTGATCAATTATGATTAAAATATACACGGTGTCCCATTTAAAAAAAAAAAACGTTTTCTGGAATAAATCGAGGACGCGTTGTTCAATTGTTTTTTTTGACAGCATAATGATGATCCGCAGAAAAAATACTACTAGTTCTCTCATTTAAACGACCTCGTATCTTCAATAATAAAGAAGTTGGCAATAGTGCCGACTTAATTGGAGGCACCCTGTATACATATTTTAATTCATGTCTTTTACCAAGTATTGGTTTGAAACACTTATTTCATTTTATTTATTTTTTTATAAATTATCCACTTTATTTTCATATGTTTGTGTATTTGAAGCATTGCTCAATAAATTATTATACAGGGTTTTCCACTTGAAACTCCGCACGCCAATAAATCGAAAGCAAATATAAATATTCAATCTCGGTAAAAAGTGTTCAATGTATCAGGTCAAGTAGATAGTCTTCGCAGTTTAAAAAATGCGACGCCTATCAATAGCTAAGCGCCGCGACGCGTCGAAAATATAAATCGACTCCAGGGACTTTGAAATTACGCGCATGCGAAAGTAAATGTTATCATTTAATGTTTTTGTTATTATCTCACTCATTTCTTAGTTATACCGGTTTATAGGTAACATGTCTTGATTGACAAAAAATGCGATGACGGATGATTTTTACAAGAATACTAGTCTCAATTTTTGTCAAAATAGTCAGAGTATTTGGTCGAGTGAATATTTTTCAAAGTTTAAGAAATTAGACGCCTACAAGAGCTAAGCGTCGCGATGCGTGGGAAATATAAATCGGTTTCAACGACTTCGAAATTTCGCGCACTCGGAAGTCCATGTTATTAGTAAATTTTATTGGTATATACCCGATGGAGGATTTTCACAAGAATTTTTTGTCAACCAAGACATTTTTATTAAAAATCAACTCAGGAATGATCAAGATAAATAGGTTCAAGTAAATAACAAAAAAGTTTGAAAATAACTTGTACTTCTGCATGCGCGTAATTTCAAAGTCCATGCAATCTGCAAGCGATTGATATTTTTGACGTGTCGCGACGCTTAGTAGGCGTCAAGTGTTTTAAACTTTGAAAAATATCCACTTGATACCATACACTGAACACTTCTTACAAAAATTGAGACTAGAATTCTAAAAATCATCCGTGATCGCATTTTTTGTCAATCAAGGAATGTTTACTATAAACTTTTAGGTATATCTTAGAAATGTGTGAGATAAATGGGTTCGAAAAAATGGTGAATGAAAAGAAAATTGATGAATAAGTTGTTCTTTCGTATGAGCGTAATTTGAAAGTTCCTGCAATCGATTTATATTTTTGACGCGTCGCGACGCTTAGCTCTAAGTAGGCGTCGAATTTTTTCAACAATTGAAAATATTTACTTGACCCGATACATTGACTTCTTTTTACAGAAATTGCGACTAGCTTTCTTGAAAAATCATTCGTGATCGCATTGTTTGTCAATAATGAAATGTTTACTATAAACCATCATAACTCAGAACTGAGTAAGATCAATGAGCTCGTCCTGGTAACAAAAAAGTTTATAAACAACACGTACTTTTGCATGCGCGTAATTTCAAAGTCCCTGCAATCGATTGATATTTTTGACGCGTCGCGACGCTGAACTCTTGGTAGAAGTCGAATTTTTTCAACTATGAAAAATAATTACTTGACCTCCTTCATCGACTACTTTTTACAGAAATCAAATATTTCTAATTTCTATTCGTTTCCGAGATACTGGCGTGCGGAGTTTTAAGTAAAAAGCCCTGTATATTTTTTAAAAATTCTCGCCAAACCGATGATCTCATGACATGTGTCAAAAATTATCGGACATGCACAAACTAACCCCGAAGAAAGTTTTTCAAAAATATAAATATTTAAAAAAAAATCCATATGTACCCAACACTGTATATATGGCGAGTGACGAAGCATGGTTTATACATTTTCTCATAACGTGCTGCTATACCATCTCAGACGATAATGTATTGTGCCTCACAACAGCGTGGTGGGAAAAAATGCCTTTGCTCTTACGAAAAAGTATAGTTAGAGAAAATGTGAAACAATTTCCATGTTCGAGGGATACTCACTCATGACTCAACTTCTCATATTTTGGCTTATAACCGTAATGCATTTTGAGGCTCTTCAATATCCAAAAACCGACATTTGGTAATAGGGAAGAAATCTCCATGTATAAGAGTACAAGATCTTCTTGGGATGACTTTCGACTTTTTCAATTTACTTAACAATAACCAAGTGCGTCACAATCTTTTGTGAAGAGATACACATCAGGTGAAACGCAAAAGGCCTGAGAGCAAGTTGTTGTTATTATCTGGTGTTTCAACAAATATTGAGAAAAGTGAGTTTCCTGCTTTGCGCAGAAAAGCAGATCAAGTTTCCAAACCTTATAAAATTTTGTATGTTGTTGGAATAAACATCACTATTTTGTAACTTTTTTAAAAAAGATATGATTCAACAGATTCTTATTATTAATCCGTTTTTACAGAAACTAAGAGCCCCGAAAAAAATCCTAAGACCAAAGAAAAAGCGTGGCCACAAGGAGGTTAGATTTAACGATGTAATAAGTTACGACGCGAGGCCCCACAGGCCACGACTAGGGGCTTTACCTGGTCCATCCATACTTAAAAAGTCAAAATCAACAACCAAAATAATCATCAAACAACACCAAAAACAAGTGAGTATATTGAACAAATCTTCGAAAAGGAATTAAGAAGATATCTTTGATTGATAACAGCAAAAAAATATATAATCACAGATAAATCAATATTGTTTCTATCAAATCAATCTAATTATCGTGTATTTAACATTCAACTTCCAAATCTGATTTATAGTTTTTTCCCCTTCACTAAGTATACAAGGTGTTTCATTTGGAAGTCGAGTTTGTCTATTTTGTTCACGAATGTGTGATGGTTTCTTTTGCATCCATAGAAGTATTTGGAAGTGTGATCGCGTACTTTGATATTTGAATTATTAAAATTCTTATGTCTTGGTTCCGTACTGTTACTGAGTGATCTTATTTAGATTTATAAAATGCATCATTTTATTTATTTTATGCTCCTGTATCGATTCTTGTACATTAATTTATTTGTTAACGTTGTGCCCTGTAAACAATTAGACATTTTATCGAGTGGGTCTACGTCAAAAAACTGATGAGCTTTTTTTTTAGACATTGAATACCCGAAAACAAGTCACTAATGAACCAGGACCTACGGTGACTAGGAATTTGAGACCCCGCAGGCAGGGAAAGAAGTAGTGGAATTGTTAATTTTTCAAAAGAATAAATTTTTGTGGAATTCTTAGGATGGTGTACATGTCATTCTGATGCACATTGATGCACATTGAAGAGCAGCTTTTACGACACGTGATCAGACAATCAGAAGGACTCGTGAAATAAACAAACATATGTGGCCTGTTCAATCGATCTGCTTTGTCTGGTCACGTGTAGTTTGTGACTTCGTTCGATGAAAAGAGAGATAAGCTATAGAATTTTGAACTTTGAAAAAGTGACCGACTTTTCATGTGTTTTTCATAAATGGGTCACATTTGCCAAGCTCAAAAATGTATAGCTGTACTATCCTTTGTTCAATTATCATGCAATTTTCAGAAAGTACATAATTTTCGCTCCTCAAAAAACACAGACAAAGTTCAATCTTCACTTAGTTTTTCAAATGTGGTGAAGGGGCACTGAACATACATAAAAATGCGTAGCACCATTTGGGAGAGGGGCTCAATGCTGCTATTTCTATCAAAAATCACACCAAACTAAATTTAATCTTTAACCGAGCTTTGAACGTGGCAGAGGGTTACTGGAACTATGTTTAAAAATCGTCAGGACAAGCAAACTGACAAATGGATTGAAGTTTTTGAGGGTACCATTATTTTTTTTTAGATAATCGATGGATGATCAGAGTTTTTGAACACATTCTTAGGATCTTATTATTATGCCCACCACTTTATTCGATTTCATGGCAAAAGTAGTATCAACTATAGAAAGTTCTAAAGAAATAAAAACACAGAAAAAGCAGTTTGCAAATTCTTTGGGTTAATTTAACAGCCGACAAAATCCAGAAAAAACGAGAAAATCTGTGCATTTTCAAGACTCCGTTGTTTCTGAAGTTGTAGAGATCCCTTTTAGCGACATGAGACCCATTGATGTGTACTGGTGTACTTGCAATAGGAAAAATGTAGTTGATGTCGATCAAATACTTTTTTCACAATAATTCTTATTGAAATCTGTTTTCCCTTTTATCAAAGAGCTCTGGATGCTCGGCGGTGTCCGATCTTGTTTTTTTAATTAGATTTGGAAACTAGACACAATATTTTACAAACCTGTGTTTCGATTTATCTCCAAACATTGAGAACTATATCACTGAACTGAACATGATCGTAGATGGCCGATCGCCTTAAACATGCAGAGTGGAGCTTTATTTATTGAGCAATGTATTGGGATCAGTTGGTTTTTCAAGGCAAGGTTTGTCTTGGAAGGTGGGTATCGGTTATTTTTGGTAGTTCATAAGATCTACAAAAAAAATCATGATGTGGTTATTTTTAAAAGTGATCGTTGATTTGGGCAAAATGAACCATAACTCCTTCCGATACTGAATACTTTAATATAAACGAAAAACAAAGCTACAACTCTTATTGAACCTTTTAACATTCCAATTGTTATCAATAATAGTGACTCAATGCAGCAATATTGAATTATGTCACTTACATCAACTGTCATAAATGTCGAGCATAGATAAAAGGGGTGTACCTATACACGTATCACAGGTTTAAGTAAAGGTGAGTAAATATTTAACACGCCCCCTCAATTCAAATGTGCAATATAAATAACATTTCAATTGTTCACTTACATCTATTTACTCATCAATACATTTCTAAAATATTGAAACTTTTCTCTGTCTAAGGCTTTTGTAAAAATATCTGAACAGTTTTCATTTAAACACACTTACTTTATAACAATTTCTTTTTTAAAGCACAGATCTTTATTTCATTAATGAAATGATACTTAATTTCTATGTGCTTACTTCTCTTAGAATTTTCAAAGTTTTTATTTGAAGAGATTGCACTCAAATTATCTATTTTCAAAATAATTGGATTGCATTCTCCAAACTCAGATAAAATACCTTTTAAATTCACCAATTCTTGTGTGGCAACACCTGCTGACACATATTCAGCTTCCATAGATGACAAGGCCACACAATTCTGCTTCCTGGAGTGCCATGCTATAACATTTCCAGCATGAAATCCGACGAATCCACTAATACTTTTTCTGCTTTGCTTATCTCCAGCCCAGTCTACATCACACATCCCTTCTAGACCACTGTCCCCTTTCGAAAACTTTAAACCATAGGTTCTTGTAGCACTTAGGTATCTCAGAATTCGCTTTCCAGCTTTCCAAAGTTGGATTGTTGGTTTGTCCAAGTATCTACTTAAAACTGAGACACTGAAGGTTATATCTGGTCTGGTTACAATTGAAAGATACATCAAGCTGCAGATTAGTCTTCTGTATGGAACATTATCTAAAACTGGCTGTTTCTCATCAACTTGAAAGTTCTGCTCCATTGGTGTTTCTATAGGAGGACACTCTGTCATATTGAATTCACTTAGCAGTCGTGAAATCATTTTTCTTTGGCTAACTTTCAACTTCAATCTTCCATCCATTCCCAAAAAGGATTTTTCCTTTGTCATATTTTTAACATTAAATGTCATACTCGTGTCATACAAATCCTGTATCAGTTTCTTGACTTTCTGATCAGGTCCCAAGACTAAGGCATCATCAACAAATAATACCAAATATAGATCTTCGTTTGAGTATTGGCAGTAATCGTATTTTGATCTTTTAAAATTTAGTTTTATCATAACTTCAGTAAACTTGATATTCCAGCACATAGGTGCATTTCGCAAACCATAAAGAGCTCTGTTGAGTTTAAAAATGTTGACTCACTGTTAAGGCCTATACATATTTAACAGTTATTTCAATAGGGGTTTGGGTCGTAGCCATGATACAATAAACTGTTTATTGTATCATGGGTCGCAGTGACGGTCGAGGTTTTTTCGTAAGTTCTTAGGAAATGAGCCTGACTGTTTTCAAGAGAAAGGATGTTGCGCTAACTTGGCTTGGTCTGTTGTAGATCGGTCGGTTTGCATTCTGACTACACTTGTAATTCAGTTAGATTTGAACAGGTTTTCACAATCGACAATAATTAGACTAAGACACATCAATCTGTGTATACCTCATCTCAGTTTTTTGGCTTCATCAAGATTACTTCTTTCATATACAGGGTGTAACAAATTCGAGGAAATTGCATTAGTAATTTGTTCACTATAAGAGATACAGCGACTGTTGAGATATGGTTACAAAGTTGCGCAATTGGAATCGGAACAAAATGCAGCTTCGAGATTTAGAAAGTTTCATCAGAAATAACGGATGTTTTTAAATAATTTTTGAACAGGCGACTCATCATCATAAACTGTGAAAAGACGGCAACAGTCAACGGTCTATCTAAAAAGCTAGGGTCCAATAACTTCATTAATTTTTTATTCATTTGGAAAAGAAATCAACTGAACTGTGTCAAAACTGTGAAACAAATATTATTTGACATTTCTTTCCACATTTGCGTCTTATTTCTATCCAAGTAACAATTTCAATGCCAATGTGCATATATTGATAACAGAGTTTTAAAGAGGTGAATAAAATGAACTGAGTTTTATAATTTCTCTTGTGCATACCAATTCATCTCCAGATCATATGAACTTTAAAAAGATCTTTAAGTTATCTTCAAAACAATTTGTTAAAGCTCTTTACACTTCAGAAGAAATTATTTTTATAGCCATCTTGTTGCTGCATTATTCAAGACCACGATAAACCCATCAAGTTCTATGGTTGATATCAAGTGTTTTAAGTTTTTAGGAAGACATCCATAAGTCTTTAGGTTTTATGGAAGTTTTAAAAATGGTTTTCAAGTAGATACTCCTTGTTATTAAGTAATAAAACTAATAGCTCTTGAGTCATTTCACCCCGAATACATGCCATCATAAGATCTTTTTGATTTAGACAATAATTTGTAAAGACTGCTTAAAACCTAAAACTACAAGCACTCATTAATCCTCCGATTCCCCCACTCACTCCTAGGTGACATGCGTATTGTAAATGCCATTTTGTGTTTGCTTATTCTTATTCTAGTTTGAAATGTACAGTGCAATACAAGAAGACATTTTAATAGTTATGTTCAAGTGTCAGAAATAATGATGATCACAGGATCAGAATCTTACCAAACAAAGAGTGTTTTTTGGTTTTGTTATGTGAAGATACATTTGGATTAGAGTTTGTCAGCGACGGACCTGAATGGTTCTAAGGAAGAGTGAGCCACATTACTCTACGGTGAAGTCCAAAAGGCCTTCAAATCGTTATTGAGTGGATTAATTAGAATTTAACAATACTCCAGTCATCTTAGCCAAATAAGAGGGTCAACTGCGGAATGAGAGATAATAAGCTGAAAACCTGTATAAAACATACTTTTGGAATTCTAAAGGTTGACTCAAAAGTCTCATCAAATCTCGTGTCGGCGTCTATAGATATTCAAGGTCAAAGGTCACAAAATCAGTTTTTCGTCAATATCTCGCTTGGTATGATTTTAATCTTTTCTGCATCCATCATAGAAATTGTAAAGCGTATAAAATTCTCTAGAAATTTTGTTCGAAACTTTTTTCTATGCGGCAGACCGTTTTTGCATGGGATATTGGGATAGACCGCGCTCATCCATAAATACAGGGTGGGGCACGAAAAACTTCCCACCCAGGTTTCCTTGGGTGTAAGGCGATTTATCAAAAATGATCGTCAATTTTTGTTTTTTAGGGGAAACTTCTTGGTATTTTCACCCCACACCTGTAGATCCCTAAGTGGGGGTGATAGGTACCTCCAGAATTTCAAATGGAAAGGGGAGTCGAGTGATACATTATTTTGAAGGCTCTTCGATCCTGACCACAACTGCCGAGTTTCAAGTCTTTGCTGTCATTCCTGTTGATATGACAGCTTATATAAAGAAAAAAATTGTTTTTTTTTTTTCAATAAATAATTACCCACAAGAGATAGCTTCTAAAACCTAAGGGGATATGGTGAGGGACAGAAGATCTTCAAAATGAGCTATTACTCAACCCTTCCGACGAGAACTTATTTCATCCATTTTTTTTTTGTGAAACTCCGTGGCCGATCTCAAAAACGGTTGGCCGTATAGAGAAAAGTTTCGAACAAAATTTCCAGAGAATTTTATGATTCACAATTTTTATAACTGATACAAACAGGATTAAAACCATAGCAGGCGAGATATTGACGAAAAACTGATTTTTGTGACGTTTGCCCTTGAATATCTCAAGAAGCCGACAAGAGATTTTATATGAGACTTTTGACGCAAACGTGAGAATGTCAAAATAATGTTAATACAAGTTACAGCTTATTATCTCTCATTCCGCAGTGAACTCCTTATGACTGGGCTACAAAGCCTTTTGCTTCATAACAATGTATCTCGAATCCAAAATAGGGCTCCAATTAGAATGAACGGTTTTATTAAATATCTTATTTCCAGCCATGTTTTTTGTATTAACAATGACGGCCATGTTTGAACGAGGTCGCCCAATAGTTTTTTTTTGCATATTTTTCTTATTTTTACTGCTTAAATGTAGCCTGCAACTTCCTAAATGGTGTTAATATATATCATATATACCCCATATATATCATATATACCCCCAAAAAGTCCAACATCGTACTGAGTAAGCTGAAGCTCAGATTAGGTACAGTGTTTCTCTTTATACAGGGTGTTACTTATTGATATGTCATAATTTTGAGGGGGAGCTCCTGGATAAATTTTGAGTCGAAAAGGTCGTATAAACTTGGGTCTAAAAAGAAAAATTGAAAAAAAAATAAAAAAAAAAAAACTAAATAAAATTAAAAAAAAAAAAAAGTGTGTTCCTATACCATACATCCTGTGGCCAAATTTAGTTCAATATCTCAAACCATCTTTGGAAAATGTTTTAGACACTGAAAATAAAATAGATCTTCAACCCTATACAATTCAATACTATACTTAAAATTGACGTATAAAAAGATATTGATCTTTGAATGTTGCCTTTTTACAGAATTTTTTTATAGGAATTGGATATAAAAAAAGCATACAAACATATAAAAACAATCTTGTATTATTATTTCATCATACCAAACACAACACTATAACGGCTCGATATGCCCACCATCCTTTTCTAAGCACTGAGTACGAAGATCAAGGGCATATTCACCAGCCCAAAATAAAGTTTTGTTCTCATATAAACATATGTCCTAACTTGCTTCGTTTTCGTGATACAGGATGTTGAAGTCTTTATAAAAAAACAGTTTTTTATTAATTACTCGAAAACCATTTAGCTGATCTCGACAACAATTAGCACGATTATTTGCCTTCTTGAGGGTATTTTTCTTGTGCTTCGTTTCCTAGATTAAAATCAAAAACCGTTTCCCTGCAACTACCCACGCACGGTGCTTTCATAACAAAAAAATATTTTTTTTATTAATTACTCAGAAACCTTTCAGCTGATTTTGACAACATTGGGCACAAGTATTTGTCGTCATAAGGGTATTTTTTTGTGTAATCAAAACACCATTATTCATTCCAGTGGAGTCCCAGAGGGTAGTCTGATTGATCCCAAGTAACACATCCAAGATACTTCAGATTTATTCAGGATTTAAAAAGGTTTTGATATGTTTAATAAAATAACATGTGTTTTAAAGTTATCTTACGATAAACCAATTATTCTTTAAGTCCACTCATTCTTGAATCATGCATTTGATACACTCCTCAAATCAAAACAAAAAAACTATTTACTCCTAATGTACAATTGATCTTGAACTGATTTTCAAATACAGGCTAAAGCAAATAGTTTTAATATGGATATATGGAGTACTCTTGTTCTGAAAGTGGTAAATAAAAAGATATTTCAAGTCTAGTTGGGCTTTAAGGATTCTTTAAAATCGCAAACAGTTTTAACTTATAACGCGCCATGTTTTTTTGTTTTGATGATGATGAGCACCGCCATGTCGGACACTTTGTAAAAGATAAAGAGACAAAACATTTTATTGAAGTATATACTTTTAATAGAAGTGGAATACAGTGTGCACAAGCATGGATTTGTATAAGGAAACGCATTTAAGATGTTAAGATGTGAAATAAAATTTCATGAAATTTCTTGAAATATCTTAGAATATCTAAGAAATCAGCTAATTGATGGCGCTCGAGTTATTTAGAAGTATGTTACTTTATTTTGTGGAAAAAATGCCATCCGTTGGTAAATTATATGCCGGAGAAATTCGCATTCAGTAACTGCACTTTTTTCATATAATAATAGTCTCAATATTATATACCGCCATTATTTCTAGGTGTATGGAATTAAACAACAACAAACACCAAGTTGTCCAATTGATAAATAAAATATAACCCCTTCAAGAGATTTTACACTAATTCGAAGGTCATGTAGTCTGCTGCAAGTATGTTTTAAATGTAACATGTCCCGGTCAGGGTTTTAATAAATGAATTTGAAGTTATCTTCAAGAACTCTTCAGGACCAAAAATTAAAACTATACGGTTTCATAATATTTTTTGAATTTAGTCTTGAAGATCCTCTCAGGATGGGCCCTTTTTGGCTAGAAGCTGCTTTATGAAAGTCTTGAGAAGATCTTCAAGCTCATTCTTTAAAACCTTATGTTTTATAACATTGTTATAAAACGTTCTTGAAGATCATAAAAAATAAACTGGTGTTACTTGGGATATTAATAGGTGAAATTATGGTACGCCATTGATTAACTGAGAAATTTATGTTTTTTTAGTTACAGCAGTTATAACAATATGTCTTTTTTGTCTTTTCAGTTTTGTCTGTATCTAGCTTCGATTTCAAGATACAAATTTAAAACCTTTTCTCTGTTTTCATAAGGTCCACAGAAGCTGCTTTCAATTTTTATATTTAAAACGACGCTAGATACATGAATAAGCAAAAATACAAAAAAAGAAACATTTTTGATCGCTTTATCCAAAAACTTTATAAAATCTACAGAAAAGCAGTGGCTCACCATAGTTTTATCATAAATATCAATTGTATGACCCTCTGGGACCCTTTGGAATGATTTCATTTTAGTCGCACAAAAAAAATCCCCTTATGTCGACAAATAATCGTGCCAAATGTTATTAAAATCAGCTCAATGGATTTTTAAGTAATTAATAAAAAATTGATTTTTTCTAATGAGAGCACCGTGTCCGGGTAGTTGCAGGAAAACGGTTTTTGATCTTCATCCAAAAAACGAAGCTAGAAAAAATAAAAAGGACAAAAAAGCAAAATCTTCAATTGCTTGATCTGAAAAAATTATAAAATCGTAAAAATAAAACAGTGACGTACCATAATTTTGTCTATAAATATCAACTAGATGACCCTCCGGGACGCCACTGGAATGAATAATGGTGTTTTGATTGGACAATGAAATCAAAGTCTATATATATATAGACTTTCATAAAATCACGCTCTTGACGACAAATAATCGTGCCAAATGTTATCAAAATCTGCTCAAAGGTTCTTGAGTAATTAATAAAAAAATTATTTTTTCTAATGAGAGCACCGTGTCCGGGTGGTTGCAGGAAAACGATTTTTGATTTTTGTCTAGAAAACGAAGCTAGAAAAAATGAAAGAGACAAAAAAGCAAAATCTTTCATTGCTTGATCTGAAAAAATTATTAAATCTTGAAAAAAAAATAGTGAAGTACCATAATTTTATCTATAAATATCAACTAGATGACCCTCTGAGACGCCACTGGAATGAATAATGATGTTTTGATTACACAATAAAATTACCCTCATGATGACAAATAATCGTACTAAATCTTGTCAAAGCAGCTGAAAGGTTTTTGAGAAATTATTAAAAAACTGATTTTTTTCTAAAAACTTTCACACCCTGTATCACGAAAACGAAGCAAGTAAAGACATATGTTCATATGATAAAAAAACTTTATGTTGGGCTGGTGAATATGCTCTCCAAACCTTCGTACTCAGTTTTGAAACACCCTGTATTTTGACACCAGGTGGTTTATTGGAATTAATTTCAAAACGTTACCATATGCCAAGATATCAATGGAGGTACGCAAAGTTGATCACTTTTCGTCATTTATTTTTGGGTCACAACACTTTTGAGTGCAACAGGTTTTCGACAAAGAATTATTGAAACCAAATCATCCATAAAATAAATCAATATAATATAATAATGATTAATTGATGCAGGCTCATATTGATCGCAAGAACAAAATGTTTTGAGAAGGCTTTATGGTAGACCTGAGAACATCTTGCAGAATGGAGTTCTTAAGTCCTTTTGGTTTTATTTAAAGTTTTAGGAAATATATTAATAGCCTTCTAAAGAGGTCTTTTTTGGTTTTATGCCGGGTTTATTGTAGCTTTCAAGAGGTTATCTGGCGTTAACAGTTTTATCATAAGATATAAGTTATACAGGGATGATGCACCCTTAAAATGAGACAGATTTTCTTGACCCGTTGGCGGACTAGAAAAATTATTATTTCATTTATGGGGAATTCGGTTCTTAAATTTTTCTTGCACTCATTATTTTTCAAAAAAATTTGTCGTTTTTAGCAAAAACCTAAATATTAAAAGTCGTCAAGAATTTGAACGTTGGCTATGAAATCAAACGTCAGACCTATTCGGAAAGTAAGCCATTTAATTAGTATTTTTTTCTTTGTATTGTTCATATGGCCGAAACATTTTCCTCTTTGAAATTCTGAACGAGAGTTTATAATAATGAGTCCGGCGTTTTATTGATCAGTATTTAACTGCTCTATTGATTTGGATTTTCTTCAAATTACTTTCCTGGACCTACTCGACAAGAGCCACTATCCACTGATTTCAACCTAGACTGGAACAATAAATTTATGTACGATGGAACATGGAACCATCAGTATTCAAATAACAGGATTTTAAGAGGAAATAATTATTGTTCACAACTTTGGCCTCCATGAGCACCAGACCTCAAATGAGACTTCTTTCTTAGGGAAATTTGGGTGTTCCTATAGTGTTTCTTAACGAAATAAATTATTGTGGAATCGGATAACATATAAATGCACACTTATTAGACACAACCAAAATTTTGGTGATCATTTTGAACAATTGCTGTAACTTCTCAGTACTAATTGTATGTTATTTCTATTGTTTGAATTGTTACTTTTTTTATTAAATAATTCTCATTTCAACTTTTTACGTTATTATGGGGTTTGACATTTGATTTCAAAGCCAACGTTGGTTTTTTCGAGGATTTCCAATATGACAGCTGCACTACGTGTATCTAGTTAGACTAGCTAGAAACGACATTTTTTAGGAAAAATAAATAGAACACGAGAAGTTTTATATCTGAATTCCCCATAAGATTGAATGAATTTTGCATCATACCTTATCAACTCTTTAGCACGTTTCAATTGAACTCCAATTAACATCGGCTAATGCTCTTGGTTCACCTAGAACGTGTATCCTATTTGGTGTTTTTGAATTGAGGTATAGCTGAGATACTGATTTTTTTCGAAGTTTGAAACCTCATCACTTGCAAGGCGTAAAACTTCTTAGGGGTGGACTTGGTATACAGGGTGTTACAAATTCGATGGGATAGCTTTGGTAACTCGTTATCCGTAAAAAATACAACGTCGGTTAAATGGAGGCAAAAATACGCAGTTTATTTTTATTTGAAGAGATAATTGAAAACGCATGACACCTTTTCACTGCCACTCTTTCTGCTCTTCAGGATAGCATGGTCGGAATTGATGTCCGATGTTCACTCGTTTTCAATTATTTCTAAAAATCAATTCAGGACAAAATAAAGAAGGATTTCGAAAAAATTGGTTATTGTCGGATATCTCCGGAAGTCTTTGGAATTTTCCCGAGAATTTTCCTAGTTTCGAAGCAGCATTTTTTCGAGATTCAAATTGCGCAACTTTGCCTCTATTTAACACTCGTTGTATCTCTTACAGTTAGCGATCCATATTTGTTTACCCCTGTATAGGTAAGTGCATTAAATCATAATATTTTAGACTCCCCCACATGTATTCACCTGCTTTCTGTCGGTATTTATGCGGGACACCCAGTATAGACTCAAATGAAACTTAAAATGCTACCTATCAAATTTCGAAGAATATGAAAACATACGGGTGAATAGTAGGTCCGAAGCTCATCAGAAAACTCCTGAACGTGTCAAGTTATCGAGGTGCGGTTTACAGGTTTTTTCTTGTAAATTTGATCCACGTATTTTTGTTTCTGTTGAAATAATTGAATCATTCCATTTGAAATGTCGGAGAAAAATTTAAAAAAAAACTATAGAATTGGCGACTTTTAGTGGGACCAGCGAAAACCAATTTCTGATGGGTATATTTTGCTCTTGATTAACAAGGCTCCCACTCTCAAGCGAAACCTCATTCGTTCAAATATGTTGAGTCAAACTGAAGTTATAGGCAATCCAATCAAGTCAGACTTCACCCTTTTCCCGTATCTATTTGATTTCCTACAATCAAAAGTGATGAACCAAAAGATGCAGGCCGAGGATTACAGTGATATTCTGATATCAAATCATATTATAAGTTTTTTGAGTAAAATCCATTTTGCTATCCAAACATAGCTATTACACTCACTAGCGGTGGATATATGAACTTGAGCAGTATTAAGTTTTCCTAACTTTAGTTGTATAATTTTTTAAAGCATCAAGTCCCTGAAATTTCATATTTTTGTAAAGAAAAACATAAATTTGGATTAATTGACGCTGCCGACGCGACGTTGCCGATTAAATTCAATAATGGGAGTTCAATGAATGAACACATTCGAGCACATTATCGAGCATTGGAGAGCTATGTATATCAGCTGCAGCTGGATTGACTCGACCGCATAATATGTTGACTATACAGGATGTCTCTGCCCAACTGGTTAAAACTTATAGAGAAGTTATTTCAAATATGGGACACATGACCGGAAATGCGTCGTTGCCAAAATATAATGCCATATGATAATATTTCGCTCAGATAAGTTTCTAGAGGTGAAGAACTTTCTAAAATTGTAGAAGATAAATTTATCAAGGGCCAGATTTGGATATTGTAATTTTGAAAACAAAAAAGATAAATACACCACTGTCTTTCATTATTTATTTTGGGTGGGAACAAGGAGTCAGCTATATGGATGACAATATTCACACAAACAAGAGACTTATCTCAAATTCCGATCGGATATTAGATCGTTCTTCTAGCAAATGAAAACGACAACAAAGTGATCGCTTTCAGCAAACTTAATGATTGGAAAAATATTTTCAAACTGGATTCAGCCCTCTCACGCTCGGGGTAGCTACCGCTGAAATTTAAAGTAGCAACCCCCACTTATTTCCCGATTTTTGCAATCTGCATGTTATTCTTGATAATTTACATAACTTTTTTTCAAATCGAAGTACATAACCTCACAACTGGTTTTAAAAGAACAGAATCAATTATTCGTTGACCTGATGATAGTATGGAAATTTGACGAAATACGTCAATGTAGATATCGAGGAGACAACTTCTGAAATCTGTTGTTTTTCTGGGTATCAACTCCCCCAGTCCCAGGGAACCCATGAACTTTCTATTTTCAACCCCCCCTTTTTACGCGATTTTCAAAATCTTCATGTTATTCCTCGTGTTATTCTCAATAAGCTACATCACTTTTTTTTAAATTGAATTACACTCTCAATAAAAGTGGTCCAACGAACAGCATTCAGGAGATTTGATTAAACACGTCAATGTAGATATCAAGGGGGACAACTTTTGAGGTGTTGGTTGTTATATTACTTTCAACCCCCTTAATCCCAGGCATAATTCTGTTCGTTTGAAAACAATTGTGAAGTTATGTACTCCAATTTGAAAAAAAAAAGTGTTGCAGCTTATTGATAATAACATGAAGATTTCCAAAATCGCGAAATAAGGAGGGGTTGACATTTGAAACTTCGGAGGTACTTACCCTGGAAGTGAGGGGGTTGAATCCAGAAAAACAACAGTTATCTCAAAAGCTGTCTTCCTCGATATCTACATTGATTTATTTCGTCAAATTTCTCATTTCATCAGTTCAATGAGTAATTAACTCTGTTCGCGTTGGAAAACCATTTGTGAGGTTGGGAACTTCCATTTTGAAATAAAGTGATGTAGCTTATTAAGGTTAACATAAAGATTCCAAAATTCGTGATATAAGTGAGGGTTGCTGTTAAAAATTTTAGGGGTAGCTATCCTGGGCGCGTGAGAGGGTTGAATCCAGAAGAACAACAGATACCTCAAAATTTGTCCCCCTCGATATCTAAATTGACGCGAAATATTCATACTCTCATTGGTTTGGGTACAATTGAATGCTGTTAGTTTTCAAATTGACACCCTGGAAAATTCTGCTACCCGTCAAGCACTTTTTTTATCATTTGATTATTAAAAAATTTCAAAACTAAATAAAAAAAATGTTTTGAATTTAGCGGGTTTTGTCGCCAAAAAGAATAAAATTACAGGATTTTTTGATAAGTGGACTGTTATTTTGATATTTATTTTACTGATATAGACAGAAACAAATGTTGAAGAAAAAACCAAAACAGTATCAAAAACTTTCATTCAAATCAAAATAAAATACTTCTAGATATGGACGGATTCATCGACACCACTGTTGATAGGTGGCCCCTTTGACTATATTGGTCAAAGGGTGGCCCACTTGATAAGTCGTTGTACCAAAACTAGATCCTGTTCATTTCTTCGCTTTTTTACAAATTGCTTTGGTAGCAAAACTGTGCGGTATGCTCTAACAAAAATCGAATATTTGACAGCTCTTTAAATAGGAATTTAACGTGGTTTGCTCTACAAATAAATGCTATCTTGTAGGGATCCATCAAAGTGTCGAAAACTGCAAAAAAGTAAAAAAAAATGAATTTAGCGGATTTTGCAAGCGAGCTCCACGTCCGCAAACGTCCCATTAAGAAGATATAATAAATAGTAATAATTTCGTCTGTAGATTCAAAAAGTCCATGCATGATTTTGATAAAAAGGTCAAATTGTTGTTCCTTCTTGCATGAGCAAACATTTTGTGCAGTTGTTATGAAATCGATTGATTTTCTATTTTTCTTGGAGTTTGAAAACAAGTGAATTTGTTTGTAACATTAGTGAAATTACTATGATTTTATTATCTGAAGTTACCTTTTTTTGCCTGTAATTGAACGAAAAATAAAAATTGATTTTAAATTGCTCTAGAATCGGTACATGGAAAAGATGGATGGAACGAATTTGTCAAAAGATGCCTATGGAACTCGGAAAATTTTAACAAAATCGCTTCAGGCATATCGAATCTACAGACAACTCGACATTTTCCCAAATTTGCAACGGCCTGTATTTTCGTAACGAGACCTTCCTCTTACTATCCACCATAACAAAATGAGCACTTATTTCAGACGTCCACGTATTATAACCTTCACTACTTGTAGCTTCTTTCCATTTGGGAAAGTCTAGATTCACATCGATAATAATTACAGCTGATCGTTTCCGGGCGTTATGCATCGTTGGTGTGCAGCCACTCTCAAATGAATGTGTAAAGTTAACAACATTCAATGTAGGTAGCCTGAAGAACTTGAGATGACTAGTCGCTACATAGAGCAAACGTCCAACGTGCTCCCGAGCTTGTATGCGCAAAAGTATAGAGCTGAAAAAGTGAATTTCACGTTTCACAATAAGGATGTCGCTGAATCTATCAAACAACGAAGAAGCATCAAGAAAGGAACTAACTCCACACAAGATATATACCTTCCATGTAGTATACAGTTATGGGTGACTTCATCCATATGTTTGCCGATTGATACCTGTATCACCCAATATTCGATTTATGGACAGTCCTCCTGAAGCCCAAGTGTAACCCTAATATCGTATTTTTCTAATGATAGAACTGTCGGATAAAATAGCACACACGAGAATTTTTCCCGAATATATTAATTATTTGCCACTGTCGACTCTGATAAATACAAAAACTCCAAACATTCTTTACCGACAGCTCCCCTAGACATTGACAATAAGCATGAAGACCACATCATAAATAACCAGGCGGCATATTTAACGGTCAAAATCTGTCCAAAACGTAAAGTTCGCGGCAACAACTCGACTTCGTATATTCGTCATTTATCACAAAGTTTGCCTGGGCCAGACGTCTACTTATACTGTATTATGAAGAGGCTGAGATACTTATAAGGGGTTAGACCGCAAGGACTCACTTTTCCCTCCGTGTTTCATACACTCCGCATACTTCCGCAAACTTTCTTGATGCTGCAATGTCTGAACCTCCAGTATCATCGATTTAAGACTCGGAAGTAAATATGATTAATCAGTTCTCAATTATTTTAAAAATCTTGTCAGGATGAATTTACTATTTTTAGAGAAAATCAATTTTTTTATTATAGGCAAGCTTATTAAGACCTCGAATACTCGACAAAAATATTTTTAGGTTTTTATTCATTCATTTATTATTCATATTCTGAGAGAGATGTTTGAAATATGGCACTACTCTTATATTATAAGGCTAAAAAAACATGATTCATTTGAAACCTGGTGAAATACGATTTGTCTGAATCTGTAAAAACACATCAATAAGTAACTGAATGGAAAATCTCAAAACATAGTTTTTATGCAAAGACCAACATTACACTTTTTACATCTAGTTCGGACTATAGCAGCTCCTATCTGCACTGCTCCAAAGCTTATCATTGGGAACAGCTACTTACTAGGTTTGTTTATTTTTGCTACACTTTTTACACATTTACACTGTTTGGTGTACAATTTGACAGACGTCAACTTGATCCATATGAAATCATATGGACCATATGGTTTCCTTCAAATATGAACACCAAATAGTGCGAAAGGTGTAGCATAAAGAAAGAGACCTACTTTCAGGTGATCCTTGCGATCAAACCGCATGCATACCACACATATTCGTCGGATTCTCCGCTTCCAGAAGTGCCTTTTCTGAACAATAATGTTCGTCCAGGGCTTCGTTGTGGATTTTCATGTCAATTTAGATACGAAATGAATCAACATTTTCGAAACTGCCGTTTTATACTTACATGATCCATGAATTATGAAGTGCAGCATCCAGAAACCAAGTTAAAAGGGACCAATACAACTCATTTAATCTTTGGTTGCGTTATGAGGCAGGCAATTTATGTATCCAGCATATCTCTTAAATTTTCCCAAAAAAAATGGTAGCATCATCCAGGAACATCTCAAGTACTTCTGTGTCTCATTATGAAAATTGGAGTGATTCTGTTGTGATGGCCGGAGTAATATTACTAACGTTGTCTTCATAAATCCAGTTGAACATGAGTTAGGACTTTTTGTGTAATGGTTGGGCATTTTGGTAGCGTTGAAATCCTATATTTCTTCATCCAAAGGGTGTTCAGATATTTGGTCATTTTCCAAGACAGCTACAGCTGGTGCAGATAATTTATTTTTGCGAAAACCACCTCCGTCTTCATCAGTGGTGGATTCGTTTTCAGTAAGTTCGGAAGCCTCTGGTGGAGATATGAAAGTTTCTCTTACACTAAGAACAGATACTTCACCGTCGTTTTCTTCTCATATGGTCAACGCCTGGTGAAGACCAAATGCCCGCTAAAACATTAATCAGTAGTATAAACCTAAACGACCAGCAAAAAAATATTTCGTAACCGAAAATGATTTTTTATCAAAATATATTGCTATGTTTGTTGACACAATGCCTTTGCAATAATTTCTTAAACTCTTTTTTGGTATTATGCATAGATCCCTCTTCAAAATTCATTGAGACTTTTTTAAACCAGAAAATCTTACTTTATTTGAGTAATGAGCTGAGCTACTAGAAATTCGATATATTTGCACACATTTTAACGCATGTAGCAGTAGCAAGTGAAGTCGTCTGCATGGCACATCTCTTTGAATCACATCCTTTTGGAAAAATGTGAGAAATCTCTCGGAACATGAAGAAATAAGATAATTATTCCTATAATGTTTTTCCCCGACATCCTCAAGATATTTTGAGCGTCGGGTGTTGTTATGAGCACAAAAGGCAAGATCTGGCAACACTGACGTGAAGCAAGAAACATTGTTGGTCTCTGGTTTGTAAACCATCATTGACTTAGAACTCGATGTATCCACTGACGTCACTGTCGGATGCGCAAAAACATACCGTTGTAAGTGTATCGTGGCTTTTGTCCAACTAAACAATAATTATGAAAGGCGGTTCAAAATTGTGAAAAAAACTGGTTCCTGAGCTTTTATAGGTGTCAATAATTTCCTAAGATTGAAAATCACTAAAATTATTGTAAAAATGTAAAATAATATACGGAGTGTCCTATTTTAACGTTAATTATGCTCAACTAAATAATTATGAAAAGCTGTTGAGAATTTATTTCTGCACTTTAGCTGTAAATAATTCCCTGAGCGCCTCAAATGGTTGAAAATCACTGAGAACACTCCGAAAAAACTGCTTGGATGGAATTGTGTCGGCGAGCAAGCCGCGAATTGCGAGAATTCCGCCAAAAATCACAATTTTATACGGAAATCGAAAGAACAGGCTCACAGTAGTCACAATCAATATAAATCATTGAGAACTGATCAAATTCAACAATATTCAAACGTCTAAACGTAGATTCCAATTATTTTTGGTAATCCACAATATTTTTCCTCTGTAATGACTTAAAATCATTATTTTTCTTATCCATCCTCTATCAACATAGATATTATCAATAGAACTGTTGAAAAAAATGCTCCGATGCAATTGTGTCGGTGAGCAAGCCGCCAATTACGAGAATTTTACCAAAAATCACAATTTTATACGGAAATCGAAAGAGGAAGTTCACAATTAATATAAATCATTGAGAACTAATCAAATTCGACTAAATTCAATCGCCTCAATGTAGATTCCAATTATTTCTGTCAATTCACAATATTTTTACTTGAAATCATTATATTTCTTATCCTTCTCCTATGAACATTGATAATATCAATACAACTGTTGACAAAAATACCGTCAATGCAATTCGTTCTGACATGGCTCCCCAAACGACGCCGCTGGAAATCGGTTTTTAAAAAAACAATGAATAAATAAGTTTCAAAGTGAAAGCTTGAACCTTAGGTTGAAGAATAGGTTCTCTTGTTCATCTTCATCATCGATAAAATGCACCGTTTTGGATGGAAAAAAAAAACAAATTATTGTTTCAATTTTATTAAAAAGAACGCTTATATATATTTTTTTGTAAACTTGAGTACGATACCACAGTCATTCAATGAACAGAGAAGTTTCACTTTGAGTTGTTTGATCCAAAAAAATTCATCTTTTTGAAAATTCAGTGGTGTTGTATAGAGGCACCTTGACAAAATTAAAATTATTTATTTGTTTTCCTTGAAATGTCTATAAAAAACAACCTGTGAAACTTAGTCGGCCCCTGGTGAACTAAATAAGGTAAATGTGTCTTGTGGATAATATTTTGAGAGGTCCTTAGTAGTGTTCGCTGGCCAAACGTGAATCATATGCTACCATCCACATTGAATTTGATATAAGCATGAATTCAATGAAGATGGTAACATATGAATCTTGTTTTGCCAAGCAGAAATCTGTCACTTCCACTTCGAAGTGAAATTGATTGTGAACCTTACATTTATGTCAACAATTAGATGATCAATATTGTTTTAAATTAAGAATGACCTACGAATTAAACATCACACAAATAAACAAATTTGAAATAATCATTCTGTTAGAATAATGTTCATTCGAAAACAAGCCTCGCTGTATGTCAGTGAGAAAAACGTTGGTTTTGATCGAGGAGAAAAGCTAATATCTTGAAGAAAAGCGCGGCATCATTAGCGCGGTCGGCTGAACATCTCTGTGAATCCATCTTTCTTATACAGAAAAGAAACGAAAAAGCTATCTGACAGTGTCACAATGGATGTCGCATATCCGTACGGTCAATGTTGTGTTGTGGTGCAATTTTTCCATGTCACCGCAAGGCGACTTCCAGTCTGATAAGGGATGGGGCGACGGGGAGCCTACACTTCCTTGTTTTTGCGACGTATCCAGTTAGTGGGATATGTATCTTGATATATTATATTGTGCTGATGTTTCAAACTTGATAATTGGATTTTTATTTATTGGCATGCACTCATGAATAGTCAATATTCACTTTATATTTTTTTTTTCACCACTATTACAATGTACCAAATAATACATAATTAGCTTTCAGGACTGTTGTGTTCCTGGTTTGTGAGCCTCTATGGATTGAAACAATACTTTTGTGGAGCACTTATTTATTAAGACTGGTTAATCAAGAGAGTTACTTTCTAGTTCGAAGATGAATACAGAATGAATATAGAGAAAGTCAGCTACCTGCTTACCTGAAGAAATGTGATAATTTGAACCAGTTTAAATGTCTGTTGAGGAAACATGTTTTAAACCAAGTTTAGAGTTGTTGTTTGTATTTTCTTTTTACATTAATTGTTATATTATAAGATTTAAATTTTACATTTTCGATTTTTTTACTAATTGGAACTGATCTTTTTAGATATTATTAAGGATTTGTGTAATTTTGTAGCTTTATGCTAAATAAAGATTATTATCATTATTAAAACAGTTTGAACACTAAGTTAGAAAACATTCCCTCCAGGTACCGCTGTAAGCTTGGGACCTGGTTGGGATCTGGTTTTATGATATTACTAATGTTTGTTTGAATAGAGTACAATAATAATTACAATATGGTTCCAATATACATCATGTCTGAGTTTATACAAGGGATTGTATGGTTTAAATGGAAAGCGGCTTGGAACAGAGACATGATGTAATAAAGAGACCAGGAAAATCATCTTCCTAATCAAGAGCTTTCTCGAAGACAGGCAATATAGGACAAAGATTGGGAACACCCTCTCGGGACCACAACCACAACGGGCAGGTGTACCTCAGGGATCCCTACTATCCCCACTTTTGTACAATCTATACACCGCCGACACCCCCATAATGAAAGATGCCAATATTTCCATGTATGCCGACGACACGTTGCTTTATGTCACCTCGATCAGTCCTAATGTCATCAAAAACAGACTTCAACAATACTTGGATAAATTAATGTGCTTCTATAATATGTGGAAAATCAAAGTAAATGAACGTAAAACACAAGCCATTGTTGTATCAACAAAAGCAGGAAAATTCCAGAACATCCCCCGTCTAGTCATCAATAATACTCCTATCCCCTGGACCAACCAAATCAAGTACTTAGGCATAACAATTGATCATCGCCTGTCCTGGAGATATCATCTGGATGAAAGACTGAAAGTTGCAAACAGGACATATGCTGCTCTGTACCCCCTCCTAAACTCCAAAAGTAAATTAAACATTAAAAACAAAATCACTTTGCTCCAGCAAGTTATCATTCCCAAAATCACCTACGCAACGGGAACCATGAGGCTCCCGGAAAATCAGCTGAGACGTCTACAAAGATTTCAAAATGTTGTTGTCAGAAGATGGGACCGAACCCCCTGGTTTGTCAGAACGGGTGACCTGTTTCACGACTACAAGATCAAGCCAGCCCTACACACCACTTATGATGCTAACTATAGAGTAAAGAGAACCCTCGCACTACACCACAACCCACTGTTGCAGGCAACAATAAAAAATAGGGCTTTCAAATGCAAACGCGCGCGTATCAAAATAATCTGGTTTAATTTTCCAGTACACGAAAAAATTGTTCCACACATGAAGTATAATCAAAAATTCAAATCGGCTTATGTTTACTCCAGCAATATGACATAATTTTTTAAAAATAATTTTCTAAAAAGTTCGTGTTCAGGCTCATTATGCGAAAACCAACAAGAGAAAGCAATTAAATCTTCCCGCCGCTCAAGGCAATATGAATATGAGTTGACTTCATTAAGAAGTTGAAAATCATCCGGGAAGACGAAACAGGATGAATGTTTCACGCACTCAATTATGGTGTCCATATAAATAATAAAGAATAAAGGACCAACAATACTTCCCCGTGGAACTCCAGAGGTCGCAAAATAAGGTCTTGGCAGTGAGTTGCCAATTTTTGTGAACGATTTGGAAGATACGAGTCAAAAAACCAATATGCCTTCTTGGAAAATCCTATTTCCGCCAGCCGCCCAATGAGGACTTCATGGTCAACCAAATCAAAAGCTTTGACACTGTCCGTATATATTCTGTCAAGCTGAGCTTGATTATTCACAGCATCAAAGGCTCGTGTCGAAAATGAGCATAGATTTGATACGGTAGATTTTCCAGCAACAAAACCATGCGGTTTGTCAGAAATTTTGACTTCAACGTTTTCCAAAAGATCTTCTTGGAGCCCAACTTCGAAAATTTTTGCCAGAGAGTTCAATATTTACCTATAGTCTTTGATATCACTCTCACGGCCACCCTTGAAAATAGGAACAACAATTGCTGACCCAAGGTTCTCAGGAAAATTGCCACGCTGAATGGACAAATAATTGAAGATGAACGCAATTGGCTTAGCAAGAGATTCCGTACACCCCTTATGAATATAAAAGGGGATCTTTTTGGTTTCGATTTTTTGATACCTTTTCCTACCATATCCTCACTGACTTGGCTTATGTTGATGTTTCCAAAGTGGAGTACCCGCTCATTATGGTTCTTGAGCTGAATGGAAAAAAGAAGCAAACCCGTTCGCAATGCTATTTGCAGGATATTCCTTACTGTTCTTTGACACTTAAGTTCTTTTTTATTTCCGAACATTCTGTTTGGTTGTGCGGGGTAACGACTTTGTTTGTTCCAAAACCCGTTGTCAAGGGTTGTTTTTACCACGGGCGACTTGTCAGTATTATTGAATTGTAAAATGAATCCAGTTGGATACACTTTGAAAAGTTAAAACGATTGCTATTATTCAGAACATAAGTAAAGTAAATTACACTTACCATTATGCTGCATAGTATCAGGTACGCCTGACGGATTCTTGGATTCAAAATAAGTGCAAACACTTTGTGTGTCAATGTGTATGTTGCGTTCCACACTTTCTTTATATTCCGTTTATTCACGTTTAGTTTATAACTTTATGCTATTTCTGAGGTTCCTAAACTCAACAATTTGGTCGACAATGGCTCTAAATTTTCTTATCAAAGCATTGTAACGTTTCTTCTTACCTATCTTACTTTTATAAGGTCTCTGGAAAACCAGACTGGAAATTTCTGTTTTTACCTAATCTTGATGTATTTTTTGGAGACAGCTTGGTCGATGGTTAGTTATTCAGAAAACCCCAGTTTGTACCCTTTATCAAATCATACAGAAAGTTGAAGTCCGCTTTTGCATAGTTTTGTTCTTGCCCCCGCTGAACTAGAACCAGTGCCCCGTAGGACCTGGCACCTCGGTCAAACGCCTCAAACACTCCAGACCATCGGCCTCCCTCGAAAGGTTCAAAGCCCATCGTCATGAAGATCAGTCGATCATATATTTCGGTAATAACTTCTTCACGATCTTCCTGGTTTCTGTTTCATTTACGGGGAGCATCTGCTGCTCCATTAATTGTCTACTCCTCATACATTACTTAACCCGACACATAAACAATATTCTAGTGCTGTGAAGTCTGGTGATCCTGGTGGGACACTAATAGGCCACCAATTTACCGTTCAGAAAGTACAAAAAGAAATTGTAATAGAATCAATTAGTTAACCTATATAACAAATGAAAATTGTGTAAGCATATATTAGTTCTGTTCATTATTTTCACGTGAGTATGTATATAGTAGTCCAAGAGCTGGTGGAAAAAATGTAAAAGAGAGAAAAAAAGGGGTTTCTTAAGGCTATGTTTTTAAGAGTGGGCTACTTTTCAGTACCTAATGAAAGCTATAACTGTAGAGACAGCACTTTGATTCTGAGACACCTAGCACTGGGAAGATTCTACTGGATGTTTCAGGAAGAATTATGAACTTTTTGAATCTTTACATGTCATTTCATTGAGTACCAAAATGGGCAACTTTGTCATAGACTAAAATGTTAACTAAATGAAAAAATTTAAATTGTACAGGATGTAACAAATACGATGTTCATCATTGATATCTTGGAAATGGTGGGGGTTACATCAAAGCTTAAATGAAGTCAAAGTCGCGAATTTTGGACCCGTTATAATGCCATTTGAAAATAAAAAAAATCCCGAAATCTTTCGCAGATGTCTAGAAAAATCCTCCCAGTGCTAGGTGTCCCGTTACCAGAAGGCCTGTCTCTACAGATACACGTACTCTCAAAAAATTAGCCTTGAGAAAACTCTTGCACATTTTTTGCCACCATTTATCCGACTGTAAGATATTGCTGGGGGATGGTCTGTCCTGCATCGCAATAAATGTTTTATACTCTATCCACTTATTATATTCTCATCCACCATGAGATTTCAAGCTGAGAAAGACCAACAACCAACACATTTTTTATACGATAGTGTCAGTCACATAACCCTTTTGGTTTGTCATTTTACTTCTCCATTGAACATGATATGTAACATTCGTAACCTCATATGTAAATATCGTTTACGAGAAGGCCGAATTTGAATAGATTAGCCTGTCATTTGTCTAATCTGACCGTCACACAGAAGGAAACCCAAAAAGGGTATTAGTCCGTTTGTTAAAAAGCCAGTCTTGTCCTAATCCCTTCCTACACATGTGAATTTTGTATGAAGCTCATTTGTTTTGTTTACTGTTGAGGCACGCGTGACTGTTAGGACTTGCAAATTAGATCAGTCTTTTAGGGGTCGCTGAGAAAATGATACGTCTTTCTAGCAAAAATTCAATGATTAATCATTTGGCAAGCTATTCTATGTATGTTTTCTGCACTTTGAACTTTGTCTTGTTTACAATACCAAACACAAAGTAACACAAACTAGCCCAGACTAATATTATCTTTGTCTAATTTCAACTTCAAACCAAATAATTCACAATTTCAGTGATGCCTGCGACTTTGCAACACTGTCGCCAGCCGATAATTCTGGCTACCTCTATACTATATCGCCCTTTCGCTGCATTTTGATTCGGCGGGACATTTCCAAATTAATGTATACTCAATAAGGACGTTATTCAAATTTTGAACACAGCGCAAAAATGGAAATCAGTTACAGAACATATTATTGCATACCAGAACATTACACAAAACGGCATTATTTGCAAAGGAATACAGTCACAGTATTCAAATCCCACATTCATGTTTATGAACAAATCACTGCCATATAAACAATCAAAAAATTCACACAGATTTGAGAAGTAGTATGTATGAACCGCTAAAATATGGAACAATTTTTTTTAAATGCTTGTACAAGTCACTAATGAATTATTTTTTGCAAGAACAAATTTGCAACAATTTTATTTTTTTTTAAATAAAACACGATTTTTGTTTAATCATTTTTGAATTCTTCGTCAAGTTCTACGCACAACAGGGCTACGTTCACGACAACACAACCCGGGTTACATATTACCCCGGTCAAATCTTTAACGGGTTGACTTTTATCTTCAACCCAGTAGAAAAACATCCTAGATCTTGAAGGTCTGAACGACAGACAGTTGAACTGTGACATATTTTTGAAATATTCATAGCCAAGAAACTCACTGCTAATAAATTAAATAGACATTCAGAAATCAATATCAAACATAAATTAGTCAAAACACGCAAATTCATCACCTAAAAATTCAGAATGTTTCAATTTTTAACATAAACAAACCAATGCGCATGCTCGACAAACTGTGAGCGAACTTTAACCATGTCGGCGAGCGGGTTAAAAGTTGCACTTGGGATTTACTACCTGGTGAAATATTTCAGGGTCGTGAACGCAGTTGTACATGTACATCTACCCGGTTAAACGTTCCATACCCATGAACGATTCAACTGACGTAGAGAGTGCGCCCGAACGCGCCTTGTGTCCTGAACGAACCCTGGTGTGTTGTGGTGTCAATGGTTTTTGAGAAAATGACATAAATCAATGTTTTGATTCAAAGAACGGGTTATTGTTATTATTGGTTGGGGGATACTTTGATGCGTTGTGAATAACAATGCCGTATTATACTCTTTTCCAAAAAATGTTCTTTAACGTTAATTGGTTTATTATTGGTCTCTGCAATATATCGTCGCAGAGGCGTCTTGGAGTCAAGACCATCAAGTTATAAGATTTAATGGTATCTATGATCTGACAATCTTGGGAACGTCGATCCATTAGTTTATCAGTTTTATAAACAAAATCGTCTACTGGCGTAAGCGACACTCGATTTTATAGGATCAGACTATTTGTTTTATTTGTGACAAAGGTACACTACAGATTAAGCAAACTTCACCAAATACCCGAAAAAGGAGTGTGGCCATACTACTACCCGTCACGTCATCATCTTTGCGATTGGTCAATGGTTTACCGATCCATCCTTTCATGCCTCTTACCTTGTCAACCGCTCTTCATCATTTAGTCGATTTACCCAGTGACTAATTGACAGTCATGGGACTCACAGCTGAGATCAGATATGACTGAATTACATTCAATTTCACCACGAAGTTTTCAACTTGAGCAAGATTTTAAACACAAATTCAATGAAGATGGAAGCATATTATAATTTCCGTTTGCCAAGCGGAAATCTGACACTTCCACTGCGAAGTGGAATTGAATGTAAACCTCACAGTGAGGCGTCGATGAAGATATAAGTTTGAGTAATAAATAAATGCATTCTGCTTGATAGTGAATATTGTGAACGTGTGAAGTTTCAGGATTGTTGAACAATGGAACCAGGTTTTGGACAGGGACAAAGTGACACTGTGCTTCCAAGCGAGGTACGATTGAAGTACCTTATCTGTATAGAAAACTCCAGTTTTTCAGAATTTGTAGGCAAAATTACTAAAAATTAACAAATAAAAAACTTGGGGCATATTTTTCTTGAACCTGTCCCTGTATATCCCACACATGAAGGTTACAAGATACTAAGTTTTCATTCATTAGAGTGTAGACAGTTTGATAACTGTACCAAATTTAATTCAATTATCTTAACAGGTTTTGGAAATATCTACAAAAAACCATCAACGGGTGTTTACTTTTAACCTGTATTTCGAAAACGAAGGCTTTGCGGACCTATACTTATATAAACTTTACTGTTTTTTTTTTGCCATGAATACGTACCTGAAGTATTGACATTTCCTCCAGAACTGTTGATCGTTTTGGAGATACAAGGCGTTGACATTTTCATGAAAAAAACGATTATTTGATTTTTTTCCCAAATGAAAAATCATAAAACCAGACTTGATATACATTTTGTCATGAAAAGCTAACGTATAAAATCAAACTCCCCAATCGCCCAGTGGCGGAGATAGGGGTAACCGGAAAAAAATAATATTCCAAAAAATAATGTATTTGTCGGTGTACGATTAAAAAAAAATGCCGTTTTGAGACAAACATTTGAAATGAGTTGATTTGACGAGAGAATTATTTGAAAATCTTGTTTTATTTTTCTAACATTATTGTCCCCCAGTACAGCGTGGTATGTTTGACATGATACATACAGGGTCTTTCAGGAGGAATGGTGGATATTTTAGTATGTTGTTGTTTCCATAATTCTGAATAGAAAAGTTTATATAGACATAAAATATCCTTATCACAATGGTTGTTGAGATACAGCTATTTGAAGTTGGTCTAGCAAAGCAGAAGGTATCATACGTGATTGAGTAGGCGGTGAATGCTGAATGTCGTCATGGGTGACGCAGTTGTATTAATCAGTTAGCATATACAGTATTGTCATCGCAGACTGTTAAGAATGCCGCACGTCTTTACGCACGCAGAATATGCCGATATGGTGTTCGTTAGGATTAAAATGAGGATACATGTTTATCTGAACTTTTCTGTTCAGAATTATGGATACTACAACATTCTTAAATATCCCGCATTCCTCCTGAAACACTCTGTATAGTAGTGAGACTTCCTGAATGGCTCCCTTATGTGAAGTGTAGTAACCCCGGAAAATAGGAGCATTGGGGTAGCCATGTCTCCGCACACGCAACCTCTTAATTTTCATCATCTGAAGGTATCACGATGCGAGTGTTATATTGGTGGCCGAGTACACCATTCTTTCATAAACAATACAGGGTGTCCACGAACAACATCAGAAAACTTTGGGTTTGTGAGTGATAAAATAATGGTCGAAGTTCATATAACAAAAATTCGAAATCTCAATATTATTCGAGTTCGAGGCAGTCACTGATCATTTTTATTCTTGTCATTGATATATTCCGATTATTTCTCATCGAATCAAAATGAAATCTGGTACAAAGTTTCAGCTTGCTCATCTGTAACGTTATGTGGACTAATTGTTTTTTGTACTCTGCCCCTAGGGGGCGCTTCACCTGAAATCCAAAGTTCATTTTTCGCATATCTTCAACAAACAATACGTCATTTTGAAGATCAAGAAAGACCTGACAAAAAATGTATTCTTTGTACGGGTCGATAAATCTCACCGTTTGGCCACAAATTGACGTTGAAGTAGCTCATGTGAGAAAAAAAATGGCTTTGAATGACATAATAACAAACAAACTACAACACAAAAACAACATAAAACAACGCAAACAACACAGAAACAACAAAAACAGTACAAAATCAACAACAAAAACTTAAAAAAACGAGTTTGGTTTTTTGTCGTTTTTGTATTGGTTTTGTGCTGCTTTTGTTTTTTGTTGTTGTTTATGCTGTTTTTTTTGTTGTTTTTCTGTTGAATTTTTGTTGTTATCGTGTCAATCAACGCTATGTTTTTCTCACATGAGCTACTTCAATGTCGATTTGCGGCCAAACGTCTAGTTTTATCGACTCGTACGAAGAGTTCATTTTTTGTCTAGTCTTTCCTTATCTCTGAAACGGCATAATTGTTTTCGACTAATCTATCGAGACAAAAATGATATGCGAAATATGAACTATGGATTTTCAGCGCCCTCTAGGGGCAGAGTAGAGAAACATTTTTTTCCACAGATCGTTACAAATGAACAAGCTGCACTTTGTGCCAAATTTTATTTTGATTCGATAAGGAAAAGTCAAAATTTTATAAATGGCAATAAAAAAAAAACGATCTTTGACTTCCTGTGGCTCGAGAATATTTGAGATTCAATTTGCGCAACCTTGCCTCCATTTAACCAACGTTGTATCTCCTAAGGTTACTGACTATTACTGAAGTACAGGCGCTACGAGTTTCGGGCTGTTGACCCCGACACCGCAGCCTCTAGTTGAGCTTATTGTATCTTCTCTGTGCCTGTCTCTCAGTCGAAGAGCTCCATTGCCCGAATAAGGTTTATGACTCGTTCTACTGTTTCCCTGTCCGTCCTTTGAGGAGTCGTTGTGAATTCCCCATTATCTCTTCTCCAGTACGCCAGCGCTTCACATTCGAATACAATGTGGGAGGCTGTTTCCTCCTCCTCGTTGCACAGCCTACATATGGGTTCCTTGTGGAAAAGACCCTTGATATGTATGTGTTTCCTTGGAGTGCAGTGTCCAGTTAATAAACCTGTTACTTCCTAAGCTGATTCCTGCTGAGTTTCAGTACGCTTCCAGAAAATGATGATTCGATCTCGTCTGCCATCATTAATTCACTGTGTTTCAGACCTGGTGATTGGCACCATCTAGCTTTCTGTTGTTTTTTGGACCAACAGTTCAGCCAACCTCTCACAGAGGATTTTGTAATACCAATGGCAGGTTCTGGACCCAGGAGTGGTGTGTTTGTGCAGCTTTGCGTGCTAGTAGATCCGCCTGGTCGTTCCCAGCTATCCCTATGTGTCCTGGTATCCATCCAAGAGTGACATCGTTAGATACACCCAGTGTGATGAGGTTTTGCTGACAGTCCATGACTTTTGGATTTGATTTCCCGACAGGAGATGGTTTTGATTGCAGCTTGGCTGTCACTAAAGATAAGGATTTTCCTTCCTCTGTAGCCTCTCCTGAGATTCTCTTGCACGCATACGTTTATTGCATGTACTTCTGCCTGGAAAACTGTAGCGTATATCCCGAGTGGTTCACATGTTTCCCACTTTGGATTTTCACCTACGATTCCGGCACCAGTTCCCCGGCTTGTTTTGGGGCCGTCTGTGTACCATATTGCCCCATTAGCCATCCGGAGTTGTTTCACCGTTTCCTCTTCCCATATTAGCTTGGTCTTGGGAGACGTGCTAAAGTTGATATATTTCAACATGATATCACTCCTCATTGTTACTAAGTGGTTCGTGACTGTGCTGGTTATCTTAGTGTGTCCTTGGGAGTTTAAGTGGCTCCAGTACTCGGTGTTGCTGAGTCTATATGCTCCCATTCTTGCTTTTATTTTGATATAGATATCCAAAAGAGGTAGGTTAAGCATGGCCTCCATGGCAAGTGTTGGAGTAGTTTTCATGGCTCCCGTTACACAGAGACATGCTAGCCTCTGAACTTTTGCAAGTTCCGTGGCTGCTCGATTTTCGGCCACCAGACAACAGAGCTATAAGCAAGGGTGGGTCTTACCACGGTACAGTAGAGCCAGTGTACCATGCGCGGATTTATGCCCCAATTCTTTCCTATCACTTTTTTTGTTGCCATTATTGTGGCTTTACCTCGATTCACTATTTTCTGTAGGTGTGAATTCCATGTTAGTTTGTCATCCAGGATGATGCCTAGGTATTTGACTTCTCTTACCACCTGCAGTTCTTGTCCAAAAAACATGGGTTTGAATAATTCCGCTGTCTTCCTCTTTCTCGTAAAGCTGACCAGGAAGGTTTTCTCAGGATTGACCTTCAGGTTCACCTTCCTGCACCAATCTTCTACGATTATCAGAGCTGTCTGCATCAGTTCTGATATTGTCTTGGTGTGTTTGCCAGTGATAAGTATTGCTACGTCATCGGCATAGCCTTGGGCGTAGAAACCTTTGCTGTTTAACTCTACCGGTAGTTCATCTGCGACTAGGTTCCAGAGGAGAGGGGACAAGACTCCACCCTGGGGGCAGCCCTTAGCTGCCTCTATAGTTACAGGTTTGTCAAGCATAGTTGCTTGAATTCTCCTACCTTTCAGCATGTTTCTCATCCACCTACAAACTGTGTCTTCAATTACACGCCGATTGATTGCGTTGGTCATTGAATCGAAGGAGGTGTGATCAAATGCTCCTTCTATATCAAGGAATGCAGCTAGGGCAACTCCTTGATTGTTCAGTGGTTGCTCTATTTTATGAAGAAGTTCATGCAGAGCAGTTTCACATGATTTACCAGGTTGATAGGCGTTTTGGTTTTTGTGTAGTGGCCTCTCTATTAGGGAGGTCTCCCTAATGTGCCTTTCAATCACTTTCCCCATCGTTTTGAGTAGAAACGACGAGAGATTTATTGGTCTGAATGCCTTGGGCTGAGAGCTATCTTTCCCGGGTTTCGGTATAAAGACCACTCGTGAGAGTTTCCATATCATGGGTATGTGTCCCGTTGCCAGGCTTGCTCTGAATAGTTGGCAAAGCATCGATATGAGTTGGGCTTCGCCCTGCTGCAGGTGTGCCGGTATTATCCCATCGCATCGAGGTGCTTTGTATGGTTCGGATGAGTTTATGGCCCATTCGATTCTATTTGGTGTCACAATCTGTCGGGCTATGACCCAATCATCTCTTGATCCTCTCATCCGGAGGATCTCAGGAGATAGGGAGTTGGTTCCCTGTTGCGAGTTGATTATGGTCGAGTCTGGAAAGTGTGCCCTGAGTAGTGTCTCAATGGTTTCTTCGCCATTTTTCGTGTATTCCCCATTTGGTTTCTAAAGTGTTCCCATTGGTGGAAGGGGATCTTTAGCTATGATTCTCTGGAGGCGTGCGCCTTCCGAGGTTTTTTCGACCTCAGTGCAAAACTTCCTCCAGGAGTTCCTCTTAGCTTCCCTTACTTCTTTGTTGTATTTCGTCAGAGTATGGTGGTATTCATCCCATTCACCGGCTTGGCCACATTGAAGAGTCTGCGTGTTTCCCCCTTCATCTATTGATACTATTGATTTTAATCAGTATATACCTATGGTCCGACAGGGATGGTTCATCGGATACGCGCCACCGCTGGATATCGGGATTGTTATGGGAGGTGGACAGAGTGACATCAATAACTTCCGACCGTATGCGGTTTGAAAAAGTAGGCTTGTTGCCCTTGTTTAGAATCTCCAAATCATGGGTTATAATAAAATCCAATAAAGACTCACCTCTTTTGTTGATATCGCTGCTCCCCCAGATGGTGTGATGCGAGTTGGCGTCCATACCTATTATACACTGTAGGTTTCTTTGCCCACAGTGATTCACTAGTTTCTCCAGGTCTTCCGATGGTGGGGGTCTGGGTGCATCGTAGGGAAGGTAAACGGAGGCTATTATGATGTCCTTCCGGGTTCCTTCCTCTTTGTAGCTTAGTTGGACGGCTACTTGATCCCTGGAATTAAGTTCTTTAATATTGAGAGCCTGCACTCTGTTTCTCACATATACGTGAGATCTCCTAAGGTTAACGACTTACCAATGCTTTATACTCAAATTTGTTACACCCTGTATGTCTCGACCTACCTAGAACCACGAACACAAAAATGATCTATGAACTATTTAAAAAATCACAGTGTTTTAGAAGAGGAAGAAGATCTTTTTTCTTTGAGACGCTCTCCTGTGAAAGTATCAAATTGGTGCTTTTGCCCCTTAGTCTTTCCAGCCACGATATGCAACCAAGATAACGTCAAATGACATTCGTTTATTAAAATATTTCAAAAAATATTTAGGAGGTATCTTATTTGAGTGACTGGTTTTCATATAACGGTTTCATAGATACCTTCCTTATTGTTTTTCTATTTTGCACCATAGCAAACAAAAATTCAATATTTACTGCGTAGTATTGATCCACCACCTTATATTGGATTCAGGGCAAATTATTTGAATTTCCTTTCAAATAATGTGTGAAGTTTTTATTCGGTCTTGCCTTTTTTATCTATGCAAAACAATAAAATTTGTAAGATAAAAATTGATGTGATTAGGAATGCGCTAGTTGGTTGCAGATCCTTGCATCAAGCCGGTGGTGTCAGCTAATGGCTGTTATGCTATGACTCGCGGAATTCAAAAATGAATGGACTTCTCAACATTTCTAGGCAGTGAATAACTGACAATATTTGCGTCACGTTGCCTTGGGGGTCCGCAAATGCTTCCTTGACACTTTGAGTTTTATCATTTGGACACTTTGAACAACAATTGTTATTGAAACAGATATTTTCACAGAAGTATTTTTTTTTTTGATTTTGCGAATCCATGTTCATGGGACATGACATATTTGATTCAAATCAACCTAAAGAACACGTAGTGAAATTTTGTCCCTCACCTCGCAGAACACTTTGTAGAAAGGCTTTCAAAAATCTACATAATATCTGCATAAAATTCTTGGATCATAAAGTCTTGATCTTGTATATTAATGGATATTTCCACGGATATTTCAATTCTTCCTTCAATTTTCAACAAAACTTGTGATACAAATATTGTTCCTAAATTCAACTGTTATCGAGATATCGTTTCAAAAATGACATTTTTGCACCTTTGACATGCTATAAAACTCAAACGGTTCAAGACGGAGAGAAATGATCCGCACTTTCTCACATTGACTTTTCAAGAGCTATTCTGTCATTGGAATAGAAAGTATACTGTCAACTCTTTTCGAAACATCTTGAAATTTTGTAACAAGAATTAATTTGATGTCCTTTTGACAATAAGTTATGACAAGAAAGTGTGGACCGTTTTTCTATCTTGAACCGTTTGAGTTTTATAGCACGCCAAAGATGTCAAAATTTATAAAACGTGATAACTCGAAGACGGCTGAATTTAGGAACATTATATTATGATTTTTGCTCAAAATTGGAGGAAGAATTGAGATACCCATTAATATACAGGAGGTTCCATTATAAAAAATGCAGCTTTTATCTGCCGTAACTTTAAACCCGACTCTGTACATTCCAATTTAATACTTACAGATAATAATATGTAGATTTCTCAAAGCCTCGATTCGCTCACAATTTTTTATTGAACAGCAATTTTTGTTGCTTTACGGTCGGTTCCTATCATGTTTTCGTCGAAGAGGACTTCAGCGGAAATCGTTTTCATAGACCTCCTCAACCGGTCAGCACTTTTATATCATATTATGAGTTAAAGTAAAAATATAATAATTACAATAATAATTTATTTCCAAAATTGAATAAAAACCACTACATAGCATAAAATATAAAAACTGGGTTGGACATTAAAAAGAGATTTACTCAAGCAGTCCCAATAAGACTAGAAGGAGACTATTGTGCGTGACTAAATTGTTACAATAGACGAAAAAAATTAAATTTGTTTGGTCAATAGTTTAAAATCTCGCAGCAAGGGCTATTTCTATAAATCGCTATTATGCCTAGCCTAATAGTGCTCAGTGTCTACCTGGAATTTGCCACCCTTATAAATCTGCCGCCCAGGCCCAGGCCTAGTGGGCCTAAATCCGGCGCTGAGCATTGGAATGATTTGTATATAGGTAAAATGATGTTGACATTTTCCACATTATGCTACATTCTGTATACAGTGTAAAAAATGGCGCATTCAGATAAAATTCAAAAATATTCATTTTCAGTAATGAAGTCGATTGAATATTTTTATCAAATAATGTTGAAAATGCAAACCAATAACCTTCATCTAGAAACTCCTCTAAGATATAGCTTAGTATTATACAAAGTGTTAATTTTCACTAACTTTTCTAGTTTCGTATCTGATTTTGAATTTTAAATCTTCTAAATGTTGTGCTGGGTTCTTATACGCTTTCGATTCTATATACCCCCACGAACAAAAGTCCAGTGTTGTGAGATCAAAGATAAACGACTCATGTTTTAAAGTGGACAGCCGTTTTGGACTTTGCAAAATCTTATCTAGAGATTTCAAAACAAGGATGCTTCTTTAAGTGGAAAAAAGATTGTAATGAATTATGGACTGAATCAACAGCAGTGTTTTGAATACTATAGGTCTTTTTTCGAAAATCTACAAAAAAAAATGATTTCTCATTGTTAAAATCGTAATGCTGTTCATGTCAGGTTCAAGTACACAAGTCTTAATTGGACGATCATTTCAACTAAATAGATCACTTCTTTATCTTAAAAATACAATTTCCCACGTGCGAGACAGACTTGGATTGACGTTCAACTGCAACTCCATCAGCGTGTAATAAAATTTGGGCAGGCAAAATTTCACTTTTAAAGAAAATAAATATGTATCAAGAAATGAACATTCAAAACAAAATAATATCAAAAGTCACATAATCTCGGTTATATTTCATCTCGGTTATCTTTTTTTTTTAGGAAAACAATGTCATTTGCCCATTTGCCACATACAGGTTGTAGTTTTCGAGAAAATCGCAATTTCTCACATCGCCGCCCTATAAAGACAGCCCTCCCTCAATATTTTCGAAAGCACTCACACTAAATTATTGAAATTTGCTACTGTTGACGCCAAATCAGATTCCGATCTCAAAATTTCAAAATCTTGATAACTGGCGTGGCCCACTTGTTGTAGCTCTCTCTGGAAATATGTTCATGAAAACCTCTTTTAACCGGATAAATCACCTTCCTAAATATTGCCGCATGTTTTTAAACAACCTGTATAATCACTTCCGTCGCCGTCGGTATCATGCAGTGATGATGGCATGCGCTTAAACAGGTTGAGTCATTTATCATAAATTCATATGAAATTATCTTGATGACTTCTTTATGAAGGACAATGGCATGAAAAAAAAAACAAGAAAAAGCTCAAATATTGTGTGATTATACCTCTTTAGCCATGCCCACATGATATCGAAATAATATAGCAAAGACCGAAGATCTCATTAATATCTCATCCATGATTACGAACATGAGCTTCGTATTTGCATTTTGTGATGATGGTTAGAGAGACATTATCAAAATTAAAAGTTTGGAAAATATGCGTATGTTAATTTGATGCAAATGATAGCCATTACTGAAACAACTGTCGCGAGGCTCTTGTCACACCCTCTTACGATGAGATATTAATTGTTACAACCACTATTATTATGCCATTAGCACTTTGCCATTCGTTTTTACAAATTTAGATGAGAAGCATAAATTTGAATATATTTTAGTTGCTTACCCTCCACTGCCTCCATGATATTTAGCGAGATGAGAACTCTGCGGTTAACGCTTTAGCTCCTGTGACCAGCCTCATATTCAGTTGACATGACTGTTTGCTTGTGAATTTTTTGGAAACTTGACAAATTGGTTTTCACCAATGTGACCATTTAATTACGGGAACAAATTAAATGGTCAGTATTTCAATTTTATGGATAGTACTCTTTGCCATTATTTTATTTCCCTTGGTCAATATGATAATAAATGGCCGGTTGAAATAATGAAGGGTCAGTAACATAAAGAAGTGGTCAGTAAAAATAATAAATGGTCAGTATAATAATAAATGGTCGGTTGAAATAATTAACGGTTAGTAATATAAAGAAATGGTCAGTAAAAATAATGAAGGGTCAGTAACATAAAGAAGTGGTCAGTAAAAATAATAAATGGTAGATATAAATAATCAAGAGTCAGTATCATAAAAAAACGATCAGATAAAGTAGTAAATGCTTGGTGAAAATAATGGACAGTCTATAAAATTAATAAAGCGATAGTAAAATAATGAATGGTTGGTCATATATTTTACTTCGTTTAAATACAAAAAAATTTACAACGAAACACGACTTAGTAAATAGAAAACACTCTGCCTTCATGTCATGATGAAGTAGTCAGATAGGTTCTTTTGAGAGGTGGATTTAGTTTGGGTTAGTTAGGGTTAGTTTGTGTTGGTAATAGAAATTGATGAAAAATATGCAGCGGCTCGTTGGTTAGCACTAGGTTAACATTACAATTATTATTGTATATTATAATTGACGTGTTGTGTATTGGTTTTATGTGGATCAAGTTTGGGTTAGTTTGAGTTCGTTAAAATTATTACTGACTATTGCATACTGGCGATTTATTATTTCTGACTGTACATTTGTGGAATTATTACCAGCTAAGTCATACTGACATTTCATAAATTTTTACTGACCATTAGAATCGCAATAGTGAACATATAAATACAGGCCAAATAGTACTTTTACTGCTCAAAAATTCCATTTTTACTTATCATTTTTAACAGAAATACTGAGTCTTTTACAATATTATTCTGACTGCTTGTGATATTATACTGTACATAATGAATTAAATACTGTTCAGTTTATAACAACCCTTTAATTACTATTTGGTTGGGTTGAGTGGAAAGTTTTTGTACAGGAATGTAGAGATCTGCAAAATTAAAATATGTACCCCCTCCTCTTGTTCAGATGTTGTAAAGAAGACACTATGTGATGGTGGTAGTTTCATATTGCTGGCTTCCATGCAAAATTTGATCGTTTTCCATAATTATCCATATTGCTGTAAATTGGTGTATTTCTTTTTCGTCTCTTTTGTCGGTATTCTGATTAGTAGGTACCCGGGGCTCTTTTTAGATCTCGTTCTTTGATTTTATCCTTGATGACGGCAATATTAGAAAGTGTCTCGGTCTAAATTCCTTGGCTGTGACTGAATTTTTCCATTGCTGATTTTTACCTACTCCTTGGTTTTTATCTCCTGAAAAGAGTTTTGCGTATTCATGATGTTTTGAAATTTTACGCAGTGCGTTTACTATTCACAAGTATGGTGTGATAACTTTTTGAGTTTGTGAAGGTTAGGATAAGTTTTGGTTTCTTGATGGCCCTTCGGCCTAGAAAGATATCCAACGTCTTGGGACTCAAAACAGATCTCAATTCCTCCAATGTTACTACTGTGTTTCCGACAACTTCATCCGATGTTGATGTGCCCAGACGTGTTTAGCGATTCCTGATCTTGTGGTTTCTCTCTTCTGGTCTTGTGCTCTTTAAGTCTGACAGTTAGAATGGATACTTGGTTTCACCTTCATAGGATTCACCACACTAGCAAGAGACTTGGTAGATGCAATCCTTCTGTTTTTGGTTTTCCGGTTCTGTTTTCGTCAAAGAACTTCTGATTGTGTGATTGGATTTCTAGACGTCCTCGTCTAACGTGCAGAAACCAACATCCTAACAATGGTCTATCTTATTTCCACTTACACGGGACAATACCTCAATCAAAACTCTGATCATTCTGTTGCTACGAAACGTGGTATCTAATTTGTAGAACTCCGGATGAGCTTCAAGAGGAAATATCTAACCTCGATCTCCAGCAGCATGGTTACTCGCTTGATTTGATATCAAAAACTATTTTTCAGCGTAGAACACAACAGGTAGTTGAATATCGTACAAAGGTAGATCAAATCCTGGCAATACCCTATGACAAAGGTACGAGAAAGTAAGAAAAGTAGTGAACAACTTTGATATCAAGACGGCTTTCAAATTTAAAAATAAACCAGAATCTTTCTGACGTGAACGAAACGTGAAACCAAGCGTCCACTAACTGTTAGACTTCAAGAATACAAGACCAGCACCCTGAGAAGAGATACTACAAGATCAGTGATTGCTGAATATACGTCTGGTCACATCAACATCGGATGAAGTGGTCAGAAACAAGGCTCCTGCTGGTCCTGTACAAGGAGCAACATTGAAGGAAGTGGAAGTTCCTGGGACCTGCCTTCATTGGATAGAACGACGGGATTTCCAGTAACAGCAGAGTTGAATACCACAATATTTGGCAGCTTGCATTTGTCCGGATTCTTAAACTCAAGCTTGATTCTCTCCACACTGTAGTGCACTTCATGGTTGGATTCGCATTTACGGTATTAATTAGAAGACTCACTAGAGCACCATGGTTTGTAAAAAACCTGGATGTCCACAAAACCCTGGAATTAAAACCAACTCAAAACATAATCCTCGACAATCCATCAAAAACAACTTCTCCTGGTAAGAAAACAAACCACTGTATGATTTTAAAGCAGTTTCATCACACTTTAGTCACAAGAAGGTAGAAATATCCCAATTTTTTGTAAAATGCAAGGTGTGTTTCATTGCAAATGATGCGTTTTGGATATTGTCTCCTATTTTTGGCAATCTGAGCGAAACTTCCACAGATATTTTGCACTAGAATGATTGGTATTTTGGTATTGGTATTGGTGGGGGAGCAAACCACTGCCCGGCGAGAAGGCCGTAAGACCTTTTTCGCCAACCCCAGGACCAATGCAGTTCTAACTAAGTTGATGATGGAGAACATCACCTAGTTATCACTAGAATGCTAATGTCCACATTATTGTCAACTGTGCTTTCTTGAGTGTGTTTTTTTTCTTCTGCTCATCAAATCAAACAGATCTGTTTCTCTTCGTAGATTTTCTAGGTTATAGTGAGATACTTCATAATTTATCTTTGTCTGTTTGGATCATCTACTGAGTAACATCAGCTCGTACCATTTCTATTGAAGATCTTCTACGACTGTTCAAGCTTACGGGGAAATGGTTATCTTGCCACTACTTGTCTCTTTATGGGAATTATGAAGTGACTTGAGAAGTAGACTGTCATTTCACACTGACAATTCGAATTGTTTTTTTCACACTTTTCGTTTAGGTTCAGTTGTTTTTTTTCTATTCAATTGCTTCCAAGGTTCTATCGACTTTGTCAGGTAATGTCATGATTATTGATTATCTGGCCGGTGTACCCATTAATGTTGTTCTTCATGTTAACATATTTATATCATCACCATATTTTCGTTAGCCTCCGCCTGATGAGAGGCTTCTGGACCTCTTTGATGGTCTCTTCTTTTTTGTTTACACATCTAACTCATCTTCGTCCCCTCATGCAACTTTGTTAGTTTGTGATTGTAATTTGTCGATTTCTTCGTTTTTCTTATCAGTTTGGATCTTGTCATGTAATCTTTGTTCTATGCAGTTTTTTCTATTGGTTGTTCTGTTTCCCTATTTTTTGTCCTTGTTCTCTTTCTGCATGCCACCACAAATAGACTCTGTCTTGATGTCTTGATTTGCCGCTTCGTGCTCTTAGATAAGCTCGGTTGAGTTTTTATTTGCAATTTTGCATCCGGAACATATTTGCTCCAATGGCCAATATCATTTGGAATAGTTCTTTGCATTCCGAATACTATAGTCTGGAATCTCGCCCTTTCAGCTAGGATACGTCCTTTGTTTAGTGTCCTGATCGGAATTGTTTTACAAGTATTGCAAAGTATACAGTGTAGTTGAGAGACTCATCTTATTATTCTAATAAAAGATGATAGAATAGAAAAGAAAAAATAAAATGTGACTCGAAATAAAAATTCATTCTTGATTACACTATAATGAGTCATGATTATAATCAGGTCAAAATTTCGTTAACCACCACCCATTTTATATTGAATGTACATACATATTTATTGAGTTCTTCGTGTTCTGAGAAAGATAATTGTTTTTTGGATTTTATTTCATAATGTGTTGCGAAGCTCGTGAACTGTAGAAATTATCATTCGGCCTTTGTAAGAAATTGTTTTTGCTACAAGTTGTGGTAAATTTGATCGATATGCTTGATAATGTACGAGACATGAGGTAAGAAGTATGTTATTGAAAAAAATTAATGAATATAAAGTGGGAACATAGCTGATTTCATTGATTATTTCATTTAAGAAGTACAACAATACATAGTTACTTCTTCGACGGAACTAGTCAATACTTCCACGCCGCGATTTTGAAAACTTCTGGTATATCAATGATAATCCGATTCCCAGCGACACTTTAATAATTCTAGATTATCATCTATGATATTTTATTTGGTTTTCCAGCAGACTCAATTTTGCTGACATATTATTATATTGTCAGTCAGCCATCAATATCAACTCGATTGAGATGATTGAAACAATCAGAATTAAATGAAAAGGGCGTGAAAATGTTGGTGTTGAGCAACATGGAATGATTACACTTCCAATAATTTAGAACACGTTTGCAATCTCTGTATATCTGCTTAAATTGGCTTCTTTGCTTAAACTGCGTCAGGCAATGCGGTATGCAGGAGCTAAGAAGTATGTTCTCTATTTTTCTTAGATCTGAAACGATGTTCTTGATGTTCCGAATACGTTTTCATTCAACAAGCGGTATACATTTCGGTAAAAAAAATATGTTTTCAACATAACGACTCTATATCATGCTTCCGAAGGAACCAATCTTTTTGTACTATATTTTATTTTAACAAAACCCCTTTGTCAAGTGTTGGACAGTATTGTTTTTTTTTATTGTGTTAATATTTATGATTATTTTTACATATTTTACAACAGAGACAATAATGTCAAATGCACCGGTGATTCGATTCACAATCGAATCAAACAATTGAATAATAACTAAGTGACTGTCGTTTGATGAACATTTAAAAGACTGCTCTTTTCAAAAATTGTATAAAAGGTTTAAAATAAAAAGTAATTATGAATATACAGTCCACTGTCCATCATTTGGAGAATTTCCTGAGCTAAAGAGGAACATAATGGTCGTTACGAGCCGGATTTGAGCAGAAGATAGTAGAAAACCAGACGACAAACACAGAGGAGACCCGCCTGCCGCTATTGCTTACTGCCAAGTCAGAAAAATTGCAGCGGATCTGTGCGGATAATCGCATCCTGTGAGTCCTATCAAGTAACTATTTATTATACTTTCATAGATTATTACTGTTTTGATAGGTTACGCATAATTTAATATTTTTTCATCACGTAATCGTATCTATAATATATAATATTGAAATAATTTAAAATGACGTCCAAATTGTCAGATGCTGACAAAGCTCTTTTGTCAACCTTAAAACGTCAACGAGGGGCTATTAAGGGCACTCTCACAAAACACAAAAATTATGTGGATAAAATTGACACACAAGTTATTGACGAAAAAATCTATCATAATTTGAATTCGCGAGTGGAAAGATTAGCACTTTTGTTCGAACAATATAGGGATGTTGAAAGTCAAATATTCAATTTAGAACCTTCCGAGACACTTCCAGCGGGTGAGGCGCAGAAAGACGATTTTGAGGATTCATATTTCGAATTAATAGGGTTCATAAATTCATTGACACAAAGCGTTGAAGATGCCAGAAAATCTGATGTCATTTCACAGAACAGCGTTAACATCGCTAGAGGTGGTCGCATCGAGGGAGGATGTTCATTTCATGAAAATGCTCTCCTGGGTGGCACAGGATTTCAAAATGAAGTGAAATTACCTCCAATTACCGTTCCTACCTTCGATGCTAACTACACTAGCTGGTTTCAACTCAGGGACGCATTCAAAGCTTTGGTACATGACAATCCGCAACTCTCTGATATCTATTGAGAAGTTCATACATCTAAAAAATGCATTAAATAAAGATGCTGATCAGCTCTTAGAACAAATAGAAATTTCGTCCTATAATTACCCCGATGCGTGGCAGCTACTCGTTGAACGGTTCAAAAATAAAAATTTAATGATTCATAATCATTTGAAATTCCTGTTTGAATATCCAAATTTAATAAAAGAAAATTACTTCGATCTGGAAAATCTTTATGACAGCTTTACGAAACATTTGAGAGCACTCAAGACCTTAGGCGAATGCACTGAGCATTGGGATAGATTAATCATTTATTTGATGTCAAATAAATTTGATTCAAGTACCCGCAAAGAGTGGGAAATGTTTAAAGCTCATCAAGCTCAGGTGCAAACGGAAAAAAAGAGAATTGACAAGTATGGTGGATATGAATACATTTTTAAAGGCTAGGTGTGAATTATTAGAAAAGATTCAGGAGAGTAAAAATAGAACTGAAAAGATAAATTTCAAGTCAAACAGCAGCCGAAGTTATGCCAGTACGAATCAAGATTTGGTATCATCATAGGGTCTAAAATTAAGTTGCTTTTTTTGTAATAGGAATCACGCAATTTATACTTGTCAGTCATTCATGAAATTATCTTCGAAACAAAAAGTTGCCGATGCAAAAAAGATTAAATTGTGTCTTAATTGCTTGCATAAAAATCATTTTACCTGGCAATGTAAACAAAAAAGATGTGTTATTCGTCACAAGCCACATCATACTTTTTTGCATATTAATAATTACGTGCCACAGAATGCAAATAAAACAGCCGACATGATTTCCGTGGGAAAATCGCAAGCAGGAGACGCCGGAACGAGTAACACCCACAGCTCTGTGGATGATCCGATGACGATTCACGAAGCTGAAGAAGAAATAATCCACGTTCAAAGTCAAACGTAACCTACGACGTTGGAGAATGTAATGGTTTCAAACGCTTCCACGGAGGTGTCGCAAGTTTTACTGAGTACAGCTATAGTAAAAATCAAAGTTGGTAACAGAATCGAACATTGTCGTGCTCTTTTGGACGGAGGTTCAATGAGTAATTTCATGACTAAAGATTATGCAAGAAATTAAACTTGAAAAAAGGATGGATTTTAGGTGGCAATATGTGCTTTCAAAAGCGCAAAAATGAAAATGTAGCTTTATCCGTGTCATGCTTAAGTAGTGTGGAAAAAGGATCATTAGAGGAACATATTGGTGAGTTCTGGGAGATCGAAGAGGTTAATACCAAAAATAGTTTTTCCCGGGAAGAGCAACAGTGCGAGAATTATTTCTTGAATACTACCACGCGAGATACTGATGGTCGGTTTATAGTCAGCATACCATTCAAAAAATCAATAGAGAACTTGGGAAAATCACGTGATATAGCTCTCAGCAGATTCTATTCGCTCGAGGCTCGAGCGTAGATTAGACAAAAACGCAGCTTTGAAAGGCGAATATTCAAAATTATTCATGAATGGATTTGAAAGCATGGGGCATATGACGGCGATTCAAGATCCCGGGCCGCATCATGATGTTTTAAAAGGGAATAGTTTAACCACAAAATGCCGGGTAGTGTTTAACGCTTCTCAGAAAACAAATTCCGGATTAAGTTTAAATGATGTTAAATTCACTGGACCTATACTTTAAAATGACATATTTTCAATATTATTGAGATTTCGGCGGTATCGATATGTTATTTTAGCGAACATCTCCATGATGTATTGACAAATTAAAGTCAAGAAATCGGATTGCGAAAACCAAAAATTATTTTGTAGGAATAATTCGTCGGAAGAATTAAAATGTTTTCAAATAAATCGCGTAGTTTATGGGTTCGCAGTAGCACCATTTCTAGCCATACGCTGTTTAATACAAATGGCGGATGAAAATGAACAACGATTTCCAAAGGTTAGTACTGTCATAAAAAACGATTTTTTCGTTGATGATCTATTAACGGGCGCTGATGATGAAGAAGAAATTTTAAAAATTCAAAGAGAAGTGTCAAAAATTCTGAATGATTATGGTTCTCCTTTGAGAAAGTGTTTATGTAATGATTTGAAATTTTAAATAAGTTTCAAGTGGACACTGATTTAGCAGTTGGTTTATTAAAAATTGATGAAGGTGAATCAGATAAAACTTTGGGCATAAATTGGGATTCAAATCAAGATTTCATTCAATATTCAGTTACAAACTCTTATACACGGAAACCAATAACGAAAAGATTGGTTTTGTCAGTACTCTGCCAAATCTATGATCCCTTAGGTTTATTGCAACCGATTATTATAGTGGCAAAGTTATTTATACAAAAACTGTGGAAGTCACAGATTTCATGGGATGACGAGCTTCCTGAAAATTTGGAAACTGATTGGATCAAATTTTAAAACGAATTGACTCAAATTAATAATTTTAAAATACCACGTCACGCTATGATTTCTAAATATGTAAGAATTGAACTGCATGGATTTTGCGACCCCAGCGAGAGAGCCTATGGCGGATGTTTTTATGTTCGTTGTCAAATAGCGGAAAATAAATTTATTTCCAATCTTTTGTGCGCAAAATCTCGCGTAGCACCGATCAAGCAAATCAGTTTACCAAGATTAAAACTATGCAGTGCAGTCACTTTAGCAAATTTAGCAAAAAACGTTCAGGATGCATTTGCAATCAATTTTAATTCCAAGTATTTTTGGACTGACTCCATGATTACCTTGAATTGGATACAGGGTGAGCCGAGTAAAAGGAAAACCTTTGTTGCTTACCGTGTTAGTGAAATTCAATCTTTAACCGTAATCAATGAATGGCATCATATTAGAGGTTACGAAAATCCTTCTGATTTGTTGTCGCGAGGAGCAAGTCCAAAAATAACTCAAAGTTCCAACCTTTGGTGGTATGGACCTGACTGGTTTGAATAAAATAATTCAGAATGGAATATTCAAAGAATCGAAATTGATGCGGAAGTACCTGAACAGAAAATAGTTTTATCTCATGTTCTTATCGACAATGAAAGTGTACTTTTAATTGAAAAATTATTAAATCGATTTTCTGAGTTGAGTAAAATAATTCGAGTCTTGGCGTACATTTTTAGATTTTTAATAACTGCCGACGGGTTAACAGCTGACCCAAATTCTGTAAACCAAACTTCCTACTTCCCGGTACATCCCATATACATCCTGGGAAATCCTGCATACTTCCAGGTACTTCCAATATACTTCCTGGAATTCCCACGTACTTCCCGGTACTTCCCATATACGAAATCCTAGGAAACCCTGCGGTATTTTTGGGACATAAGTACAGTTGATTTGAACTCAGTTGAAACTTGAAACAGCATTAAAAGCCCGGCCGGCAATCGGTCTTATTATTGCAATTCGGTATTATTCGGCGTTAACCAATCACAAGCATCGACATGACGTTGATTCGTACCGGTTTGTTTTAACCTCGGTTTCAACTGAGATCAAAATACACTATACACCCTGGGATATCCGAGGGGCTATCCCAATATTTAATGGGAATAATTTTTGATACTACACTGCGCTCCGCAAAATAAATGCACAATTATATTTTCTCGATTTACACCAATGCAAAAGCATGATAATAATGTAATGATTACTTGGCTCACCAGATGTGATAGTGGTTCAAAAACTAAAATGATCAGCAAGACTAAGACTAAAACCCCTTGATAAACACCATATTGGTTGATGTTACTTTTTTCAGTTCATTCCAGGAAGTTTGTGTGTACTTTCCAACCAGTTCATTTAGCATACGAAATTTTAAGTTTGTATCAAATTTTCCAGAAAGTTAAAAAAGAAATAGCAATGACAAAAAAAACATATGGTTATATTTAATTATGTATTCAACACTTCTCAATAATAGCCAAGCACAACAAAATATTGAAAACTCTGCAGTGATTAAACAGTGTGTCCAAGATAAGGATGTCTATCATGGGGATCTTGGAAACCGTAAGGGATACGAAGATGGTTGAATCAGAGAAAAGTTGCGCATTTTCAAGCCTTACAATATGCCGTTTAGAAAGTTTTAAAATTCCGAGTAGTTCCGGAGATATGCCTAAAAAAACGAATTATGCCGATTTCGTTTTTATTTTTTTCTGACGTTATTTAAAGAAATATGGAAAAACAAAAGACACACCGTCTACCAAACAGCGTTGAGAGATTTTCCGTATTTTCGTTTCGGAGAAACCATCATCAACTTTGTTTTTTTTTAATATGGTCCTGGATTTTTTATGACGGATTCTAAGAGCCTCTTATGTTCCTAAACCAACAATGTATCGCAATTATTCAAAAAAATTAGATTGATGGATTTTTCCATAAGAACTCATGTGTTCGAGAAGGACAAAAAATACATTTTTAATAGGATTTAAAACAAACACTTCTTTTTTAATATATGCGATACATCGTTGGTTTGAGAACATAAAAGGCTCTTAAAATCCGTATTAAAAAATCCAGGACCGTATTTAAAAAAAACAAAGTTGATGATAGCTGCTCATAGACGAAACGTCGGTTCTTCAATTTAATAACGCTATCTTGTAAAGGGCAAAAAGTGGCAATGAAGAAGTTTCATTTATTTTGAAATATCTCTTCGAATGTGGTCAGAAAAAAAAATGAAAACTATTTTTAAAAATTTCGTTTTTTTTGGATAGTTTAGATAGTTTTGCCTCTATTTAACCGACCTTGTATCTCTTACGGTTTCCAAGATTCCCATAATAGACATCCTTCATCTGGACACACTGTATAAACAACAAACTGAACGAGCAATAAATAGTAAGTAGTGAACAAAAATAAATAATCTGGTATCTCTTTACATAACATAATTGTTTAAATCTGTCGTAGGACCAAAGATTAATGATTTGACAATATGTTCATGATTTCAAAATTATACATTCTTGACAAAGCTCTCAATTACAATTTTTTTCAACATACATCTTCACTTTTACACACACATACATTTTCTGATGTGTGCACGGATGAATTAAATTTATTTGTGAAATGTGCTTAATAACCCGAGGACAAATTCAAACTACAGCAAATGCCAAACAACTTTTGTTTCACGTCATAATTGCCACCAAGCGAGTTATTATGTGATTTGCTGGTGACCAAATTTCGCCACCAGCAAACTTCATAACAACGTGCTTGGTGGCAATTATGACGTAGGTCGAAAGTTGTTTGGCATTTGCTGTATGTAAGTACATATACTGCTAAATCAAAAAAAACTTAACACCTGTCTATTAGCCTGATATGGAAAGGTCAAAATAGGTTATACTCTCGGTGATAATTTCAAAAAAGTAATAAAATCACTTCAACTTTCGTTTTAGTTTCTTATAAAGTTCATCTATCGTTTCTACCTCATCAAAATTCAAAAAAAATGTACCTTTCTTCTAAGTTATCTTCATGAGTACAAAAATGAATAGAACCGTGAAATATGTACTGCACATGTTTTCGCCTCAACGTTTTCAAAAATGCGTAATTTTGAAAGTATCTTTTGCATTTTCGCATTTTTCCAAAACACGACCGGTATACCACTTGTCGTGAAAATAAACTGCGTAAAACTTTCCAATTTCAATAGTTTCAATCCGATTTTCAACGATATTATCAGCTGATTTTTGTTTCCCAATGATATTTTCTTCATAAAAATTCAATTCCGAGGACCTTTCCGTATCAGTGCTATCATCATAAATGATTTTTTCGGAATCCTCGGAAGATGTTTCGGATTCTTGATCAGAAGATGACTGGCTTTTAGACTTTTTTGAATTTGATTTTTTTTGATGAACCCTCAAATTCTTCCCCCTTTTCTAATCTAATCTCTGCAGAACTTGCCTCATCCCTCGCTGTCGGAAAATTCAAAAGTTGCTCCATTACATTTTGGTGCGTTTGTTTACAAAGAGGCATAATGTTTTATGCGTTTTCTAGCTTCTTGTTTTTATCTCGGTCTGGACTGGTTTACTCGTTACGAAAGCGAGCCCAGGAGTATTGATCAATTCACGGTTCACGATCTGCATCGTATTCTGTCGAGGTATTGGAATTCCATCATACTTCCTGGGAAATCCTGTATACTTCCTGGAAAATCCTGTATACTTCCTGGAAATCCTGTATACTTCCTGGTAATTCCACATACTTCCTGGGAATTCCAATATACTTCCTGATACTTCCTGGTACTTCCTGCATACTTTCTGATGCATGTACACCTACTTCCTGCAGCTGTTTACCCCTCGATAACTGCAAATCTCAGAATAAACAATACGGAGTACTAACACCATTAGAACTCGAAAAGGCTCTTTCTTTTCTTATTAAGCAGGTAGAAAAGGAAAGTTTTCCTCACGAATATTCAGAATTGTTGAAGAAAGTACCTCTAAGTAAAAAGAGTAAGATTCTAAATTTAAATCATTATGCACAATGATTTAATTCGTGTTGAAGGTGGGCTCAAACACTCAGAACATTCTTTTGACAAAAAACATCAAATAATTTTACCAGCTTCGCATAAGTTAATCGGGCTTATTTTATTGAAAGAACATAAACGACTCATGCATTGTGGGGCACAACATTCACTTGCCTCAGTTAGAGAACGTTTTTGGCCGGTAGCGGCTAGAAATGCTTGCGAAAAGGTAATTAGAGGCTGCGTTAGATGTAATCCTTCTCATTCTGGTTACTTGATGGGAAATTTGCCGAAGGTAAGAATCAATGAAACATTACTTTTCACTAATGTGGGAGTTGATCATGCTGGACCATTTTTGATAAAAGACCGATTGACACGCGGCGCAAGACAAATCAAAGTTTATATGTGTTTATTCATTTGTCTATGTACCAAAGCTGTTCACTTCGAAATGGTAACTGAACTAACAACAAAGGCGTTTCTGGCATCTTTAAACAGATTTGTCGGCAGGCGAGGCAAACCGACAAGTATTTGGTCAAATAATGCGACAACTTTTGTTGGCGCCTATCGTGAATTGAAAGAGTTATTTTCAATTTCTAAGTAAAAATCACGAAGAAATCGCCAATACTCTTTCAAATGACATGATAAAATGGCACTTTATCCCAGCACGATCCCCAAGTGTTGGTGGTATTTGGGAGGCGGGAATCAAAAGTGCTAAGTTCCATTTCCAGCGAAGCGTTGGAAATGCGAATTTAAATATCGAACAATTCAATATAGTAATAATACAAATTGAAAGTGTTTTAAATTCGCGGCCAATATCTCCTATTTCTCACGATCCAAACGACAACAAACTTACACCTGGACACTTCCTGATTGGCAAGGCATTGACAGCAATTCCGTATCCAGATATTTCTGATATTCTCAAAAACAGAATGGACAAGTTTCAACGTCTACAAAATATTGTGCAGAATTTTTGGCAACGTTGGAAAAAAGAATATCTACGCGAACTTCAAGTCATAACCAAGTGGAAGCAAAATTTCCTTAAAGTTGAAACTTTGGTACTGATTCAAGATGCGACAACACTCCTCCACTATTATGGAAAGTAGGCAGAGTCAGCAAATTGTATCCAGGCAGGGACGGCATCACTAGAGTGGTAGATGTCAGGACTCTTTGTGGTGAAGTTCGACGATCAACGAATAGACTGTGTGCTTTACCAACTGACTGAACTACTTTGAAGATTCTATCTCAACAAGAGACATTTCGGATGTATGTCGAGTGTTGAACAGTATTGTTTTTTTTAATTGTGTTATTTATATTTATTTTTACATTTGGCAACAGAGACAATAATGTCAAATGCACCGGTGATTCGATTCACAATCGAATCAAATAATTGAATAATAACTAAGTGACTGTCGTTTGATGAACATTAAAAAATACTGCTCTCTTCAAAAATTGTACAAAAGGTTTAGAATAAAAAGTAATTATGAATGTCCATCATTTGGAGAATTTCCTGAGCTGAAGAAGAACACCTTTATACTCTGTTTCGTTACCAGATTATATATTTAAAACAGATGAGAAACCATATATAATGTGGGTAATGCATACTATGATGTCACTGCTTTTGCATAACATGATTGTATTGTATCTTGTTCATTTTCTACTTTAACTGTCAACTTTTACTATTAGCTCGTCTACATGTGATTTTTTGTGATGTTATAAGACTTTGATTGAACAAATAAATGAAAAAAAATACTTAAAAAAAATCTTCAACGCCTTGAGTGCCTTTCCCTTTTTGTTCTGGTTGTTCTTCCGTCTATTTTCTTTCTTTTTGTCTCCTGATGCTCTCCGATGTGTTTTCGTTTCGTTCGTCCCTGTAGTTCTTTGAAGTTGAAGTGCCTGCCTGGAGATCCATGACCAAATTCTCTCAAACTCAAAGCTCATTTTGGCATTTTTTAGAAAAGTCTTCTCCAAATAATAAGGTGCTTGGATATTGAGCCACTGCGATTTTCTAGAGTTTTACATGAAAGTGGCCAATGATCTATAGTCATTGGATTATTGAAAGTTACCATTGAGTTAGAATTTCTTTGATAACAGATTATGTTGTGTTTATGGCAATACCATGGGCAAAACAGATTGCCCGTTTTCGCCAACCTTTTCTTTGCCAGTTTTGTTGAAATTACATGGTTATGTAGGAAGCCTAACTACAAGCTACTCAAGCCCTTGCTCACCAGTGTTCGCAGCTCCACGAGGTCTTAGAAAGCATCGCATTCACTTCGGGGTTCAGGGCTGGCCCTTGAAGTTTGATGTTAAAGTTCACTACTCCTACTTCAACCATTGCTTTTTTTGTGATACTTAACATCTGTTATTAAGTACGTTCTCCACTCTATGCAATACCTTTGGATATTCCAATTTCAAATTCAAAAATGCTTCATTGACGAAGAAACTCACTTCTATTGTGATAAATGAAAATGAACAAATCAAGTTACAATAAAAATCACATGTTAAACATACAGTGCAGCTATAAAAGGTCCCCCCCTCCCTTTTTTTTTAATGTGTGCACCAAAGATTTTAAAACTTGGCATACTGTAATTGCTGTCAAAATACTACTTTCTGATATCACTGACGTACTTTTAGTATTCAAGATGGCGGCTGGGCGCCATTTTGATTTTTTTTTTAAATGGACCTCCCTGGTCGTGACACCTCATTTTGAAGATCCTGATGAGTACTTTATAACCCTAGAATATTGAGTCGATATCTTAAAGTACTACAAAATGGCGGTACATTTAATTACTACATTGATACATACATTTTTTGAAAAAATTCGTCAAGTTCAATTCAAAAGATGCTTTTTTGACATTTTTGTCATTTATTCCTAACCAAACTTCATGTCAAAAATATTTTCAGCATCTTTTGAATTGAATTTGACGATTTTTTTTTTAAAGTGTATGTATCAATGTAGTAATTGAATGTACCGCCATTTTGTAGTACTTGAAGATATCGACTCAATATTGAAGGGTAATAACGTACTCATCAGGATCTTCAAAATGAGGTGTCACACGACCCCCCTTTCCATTTAAACAAATGTTTCAAAATGGCACCCAGCCGCAATATGAATACTGAAAGTACGTCAGTAACATCTAAAAGTAGTATTTCGACAGCAATTGAAGTTTGCCAAGTTTCAAAATTTTTGGTGCGCACATTAAAAAAAAAAAGGGGGGAGGGGACCTTTTAGAGCCGCACTGTATAATTGTAACCAGCAGAATAAAATAGCGTAGAATAAATATACAAAAATACAGGCAAATAATCAAAATCGACAAATGAAAAAGGGCGGTTGGCAAATGGTGACTGATGTCGCTCCAAATACAACTATATTTGAATCTACAGCAGCTTTGAACAGAGCTCTCTAGAGATATCATCAAAATACCCCCAGTGAGGGCGGCCGCGTTCAAATCTGGTGGGAGATGATTATATATTTTTTTTCCTCCGTATACAAATGAGACGAATGAGCGCTTAGTATATTCTCTCGTTGAAATGGGTATAGAGGTGGGTCGTTGTGATTCTTCTGTGATTTGATTTCGAATTCAAGAACAAAAGTTGATGTTTCAAGAATATGTAGTGAGGCGAGAGTCAGTATTTTCTCTTTCACAAAATATGATCCACAAGACTCTCTATAAAAAGGCCCAAAAAAAGCGTAGGGCCCTTTTCTAAATAATTAACACCGTAATTAAAAAAATAACCGCTTGGCTCTCCACAAAAAGCTATCTCGTATTGAGGGTTTGATTCAAATAGCGAGAAGTATGCCATCCTAGCAATGTCTCTGTTCAAGTGCGTTTTCACCGCTCTTATTGCAAAACAAGAAGAGGCTAGTTTCCTGCAGACCACGAAAGTATGGCCCTAGAATATGAAATCAGCGTCGACCATCAGATCCAGAAATTTGATACCTACTTCATAAATTTCTTAGCTGCAGGTCTCCAGTTAGCTAATCCTGCAAGTTATATCTAAAAACCTTGATGTCTTGGCAACGTTCAAGGTCAGTTTGATAAATTAAGACAGCTTTTCATGATCTGCAAGTCTTTCGACATTGTTTGTTCCAGGAAGACCAGACAGACATCATGTCACACTATACTTGTGTCGTCAGCAAACAATGTGACCTGAACTGATCTCTAATGATTCATGTAAGCATCAGGAACAGTAAAGTTCCCAAAACCGACCTCTGCGGCACACCAGACGACACAGTTAGTGTGAATGACCTTGCTCCCAAATTAAATGCTGATGGCTCCGTGCAATAAGACAAGATTTATGCCAAGCAAGGCTGAACCTTCTGGAGCCGTGCTTGTCGAAATAAGCAAGGAGTATATTAAGGTTCTCACAATCGGATGCCTTCGATAAATCGCTGAAAACCACCGCTACTGCTTTTCCCCGATTTAGGCTGCTATAAGTTTTTGTATGAAGTTCAACATTGCATCATTTGTAGATATATCAGATTGATAGGCAAATTGTGATGCAGTTAGAAGTTTGTAATGTCGCAGAGAACTCCAGATTCTTCTAGTCTTAAGCTTCTCGGTATATAGTCTTCGACAGTGTGGATAATAAACCAATGGGCCTGTGATTTGCTGGATCACTCATATACCCTCCTTTGTATAGCGGAAACACAATTGCGGACTTCATGCCATTGGCTAGAGCTGCGGATCCTGCCTGCCCTGAGATAAGATTTATGCCTTTGGCTAGAACTGTGAGTGCCTGTTCAGGTAGCCTGGTCAGAATTTCTGCTGCCGATATCTTCCAAAGTAACAGGGTCGAAATACAAAGATTTAGGGACATCGATCAAGTAGGTAATTGGGTCTGGTGTTGTAGGTGAAGGTAGTTCTCTCGACAGCTGTGCCACAATGTTGCAATAGAATTTGTTGAGGCAATCAGAATCAATATTATAGCCTCCACATAAGTTGAACTTGGCGATTCCTTAGCTCATTAACGAAGGTCCAGCACTATTTCTGCATGTTGTTACTATAATTAAGCTTATTCTGGAAATACCTCTGCTTTGCTGCGTCGATAACACGCCTGTAGATATTACGGTATGAATAGCAGTATCTGCGAATGTTTTCGTCTTGGCAATAGTTTCCCAAAATTCTGAGCGAACGAACATAACTATAGCACGGAATGAAGCAATTGGATCGGGAGACTGTTCCAATAAGTCAAACCAGTTTTTACCTTCATTGATATGATACGTGAAGACTGAAAACGTGCCAAGAGAGTTTGAGCAATCTGAGATAATAGTCGTCCTAAAACAAGGAAGACCAGCAGCCACATCCAAGAGCTAAAGGCCCATTGCATTGATATCTGTTACGTACAAACTACTGGAGCGGGTCATTATCCACAACAGAATCAGTCCAACGATCTGGGTGGACCAGGTTTCATTGCTTACTTACTACGCGTATACAGGGTGTTTCCTAAAGATTGGTAAAAAATTCGTTGTGTGATTCCTGGGGTATTTCCATGAAAAAAAGTTCCTATAAACATTTGCCGAAAAATGCTTCCTAAGGGAGCTACGCCCCTTTAAATAGGGCACCCCGAAGACGGTTTTTCCTCAATATTTCCGAAACCTTACATACAAAAATCATGAAATTTGGTACATCATACAAACTTTTAATGCTGAATGAGAATTTGAGCTCAGAATTTCAAAATTTTAATCAGGGGCGTACCATACTGGCGGGGTTAAAGGTTAAAAGAAAATTGGATTCTTTTTTGTATGTAAGGTTTCGGAAATATTGAGGAAAAACCGTCTTCGGGGTGCCCTATTTAAAGGGGCGTAGCTCCCTTAGGAAGCATTTTTCGGCAAATGTTTATAGGAACTTTTTTTCATGAAAATACCCCAGGAATCACACAACGAGTTTTTTACCAATCTTTAGGAAACACCCTGTAGAAGCTGGGTTCTGAAGGAACCCCGAAACATCTACGGCATTCATTGATCTATCAGTGGCTTGTGACACCGTCTGGAGAGAAGGTATATGAACAGCTCAAATCACTATAACAGTACTTACCACGTTTTATTTAAAAGGTTTGCTGTTGCATTAAACGACCGAAGCAAAAAGAAACTTGCAAACTTTTTGGAAGATATTTGAATAAAAGGACGATTATGGTAAAAACCCTATGCAAGTAGAAAAAACCTCTGTTAACAGAAATACAGATTGTTGAGATTTAAATAATTGTAGCGCGCGGCAAAACAAGCTGTGACTTATAATAGGTAATCATAGGACAGTCAGCTGTCAGTTGAACCTTGTTTAATTGGTTGCTGGTCATGGTAAAAAAATAAATCTATTGTTGAGCTGTGACAATCTCAACATTTGTTATTTTTGATTTGATCCATTTGGTTCTTGAGTATTCAGTTATTCTGAATGGTTAAAGTTCATGAAAAAGTACTAATATTGAATTTTTACGATCGCTCATGGCCTCTAAAAAGGTGTTTGGTCCTGGCTGCACGGGATATAGTTCGAGTAAAATTCTGTTCACTGTCTGTATAATATTTACCAAAACTATTTCTTTTGAAAGAAAAATGGTTGTCAGTAACAAGACGCGATCTACCAAAAAGCACTGTTTTTACTGTGAGGATCATTTTAATGTAACCTTGTCTTTTACTTGCTCTTCCATTTACAATTGCGTATATATTCATTGATTATGGGAATATTCAAATGATGTTGGAACAATTGATTTTATGAATTTAGGAATCTGGAATACGCAATTGCCATTGGAAACAGCAGATTACTGAATGTAAATGCACATCCGATAAACGTACAGCAAATGCCAAACAACTTTCGATTCACGTCATAATTGCCACCAAGCGAGTTATTATGTGCTTTGCTGGTGATCAAATCTGGACAGCAGAAAATTTCACAACAACGAGCTTGGTGGCAACGATGACGTAGATACAAAGTTGTTTGGTGTTTACTATAATAATAGGTGTATTGACCGGCTGTCAAATAAGTGACGTCACGTACTACTCGTTTCAGTTGCCACGTTGGCGTTGGTAACTTGGATTTGAAGAATTAAAATGCCAAGTAATTATGATTGATATAATTTGTTTTTGCTTTAACAATAGTTTTTTTGGTCCTTCTTAAGAATGGTGCAAAAGTTTTGTGAATAAGAAATCATTCGAAGTTCTCCATTCAAATATCATCAAATCGTGTGAGCTTCATTTGACTGCATTTCAGACACTTTTTTAAAATGCCTTTTATTCGTTTTTGTAATATTTCTTCTAAACACCTCATGCGTAATCAAAAACAACTCTGCTTTTATGAATTACACACATCATTTTATATTTTTCCTCAACGAATTAACAATACCATTTTCCAAACCCGACATGACTCGGTCACGAAGCAAATGAGATGAATTAAACATAACATTTTATTATCCGCATAGTTAGATAAGGAATAAATATATCAAAGGGAACAAACAATCCAAAATCTGAACTCGGTTACCAAGAAGGTCATTCTTATTCCAATCTCTATCCAGAAATCGCAAATCAAATCAGAACGATTAGAATAGTAAATCGTCCGGAGGTCGTGGTCAAACTGGACCCTGCACATAAATTAGTCATTTCTTATATAAGGCAGCTCAAGGGGTTGAAGAGCGGCGATCCAGATAGAGAATAGTAATTAAATGATCTAGAATAGATTCTCTAACGCTGTGATATACGGGGTGTCCCAAAAAGAAGGGGACATAAGATGGCATCAGTTTCCTTACAAGAAAATATTGCAATAAACCACAACTTGTCTGATCCGAAAATTGATATTTTAAGAGAAATACAAGGTGGCAAAGTTGAATTTTGATTGTTGTTTTCTTCAAATTACTTTCCAAATAATGAAGTTATTTTGTTAAAATCTGTTATACAAGGGTAATTTGACACGCAAAATTCAAATCTGGCTCCTGTTTTGCTCTTACCCGTAGGGGGTGCCACTTACACATCTTTTCACTAATTCAAATAGTTAGTCATAACTGTTTTGTACGGACTCGTACATTTTTGTCAAAATTGAAAACTTGATTTTTTCTGTCATATTCACATGAAAAAGGTATACTTTTTAGAAGTGGCTGGGGGTAACCTTACTCAAGATATTTGCACTGCAAGTAATCCATGCAATGTGGTTCTACATGGCAAATTTTGAAAATAAACATAGAGGGCTTTGAAAACGACCTAATCATTGTAATTTTGACAGAAGTTTCAATGTTCAATGTTTTTTTTTAAATCATCTTAATTTATTTTAAATAAAAAAAAAATATATTATATATTTTTTATTGGTTTTCATAAGAAACACTGAACATTGTCAAAATCACCATGACAACGGCGTCTTCAAAACCACCTATGTTTAATTTGGCCACTCCAATAAAAGGTCTTTTTCGTGTAAATATAATATGACGGAAAAATCAATTTTCAATTAAAAAAAAGTGTACGAGTGCATACAAAAAAACTTATGACTATTTCAATGAGTGGAAAGTTGTGTGAAAGTGACGCCTTCCACAAGTCAGAGCGCTATCAAGGGCAGATTTGAATTTTGCAAGTCAAACCACCTCTACATAATAATATGTAAAGTAAAAGCTATTTGAAAAAATTAAAATTGAACTCTGACACCCTGTATCTTCTCTAAATATCCACTTTTGGATCAGACAAGTTGGGGTGTATCGCAATATTTTCTTGTGAGGAATCTGCTGTTACCTTACATCACATTCTTTCCGGGACACCCTGTTTAACACAGTCACTCACTCACAATTGTCTCGAAAAGTGAATTATGACTTTGCTAAGAGAGAATCTTCATTTCCACGCCAGATGAATATTTTCGTCAAAGCTGAACCCTAAGACAATTTTATTGGCATCTGACTAATCACTTAAGAAAACAAAAAAGAAGAAAGCGAAGGAAACACATTCAGACGCCGCGGATGACACAATATGTATGCATTATTCGATCAAAAAATAATTAGATATGATTATTGTGATGGTGCGTTCTTGTGTAATAAAAAACCATTGTAACACTTGGTCCCCTTAGTAATCATAATTACACGAGCCCTTACTGTGGAAATATAAAAAAGCCAATCCGTTTCAATCACGACCATTCATGAAAAAGATGATATGTGACATTCGATGCGTAGAAGATTCGATTATAAAATTGTAATGGTCAGTTCAGCTTGTGAAATTTACCGATTTTGAATGTTTTACCACAGTCCGAACCCAGCAAACACAAAAACATAATATTGATGTGAAAATTATGTAACACAAGTTACCAGTTACGTCAATATGTAATAATGAGGTAACCAGAAAGTAAACTTTAGCCTACAACGACTGCATAATGGCTTCTACTTCTACTCTGTTGGGGTGAAGCCGCTTGGATGAGATGACCAAAGGCTCGATTTATGATTTGCGCGTGACGCTTGACGTTGTCGATTTTCAACTGTCATGTTGATATAAAATTTACATAATATTGACATAAATCGCTTATGTTATAAGGACATCTATTTGTTTATGTAAAATTTAGGTACTTCATATACACTTTGATGTTGCATCACGTATTTAACATAAAATTCACGTTTTAATGAAAGATCCAAAGGCTACTTAATTTTCTTTTTATAAATGCTACATAATTTTTACATAAAAACTATTGTGGGAGTCATAATTACTTTGAATTTACATAAATGTTACATCAAAGTCGCATATGTGTTTACTATTTCTAACAACCCGAAGTATTCTCATTTAGCCTCCTATATATTCTTTTTAGTTGTATCCACGATACACTTACGGCATGTCAGCCTTGCGAACAAAATTTTTTTCTTTTACGCAGTGACGGCATCTGTGTCACAGTTGCTATGATTTCCAAAATAATGTGCGGAACGTAACTCTTCATGGTTATGGTGTGGCATAATGAGTACTATTTTGTTTTGTGATAAAATCGTTATGTACAGGGTGCAAACTAAGTTCTTGTAAAAACTTCAAAGGGTAAATCTTTGACTAATTTCAAGACAAAAAGTTCATATGAACATGAGTCCACAACGGTTAACGGTTTGTTTTTTTTTATTTTAGTAGAGAGTATTCAGAATTTTATCCATTTACCATCTCACTTAACAAAAATATAAGCAAAAACCAAATAAAATAGTTCTTCCGGACGCTATGTACCTCAGAAACCAACTTGTTGTGGGTCCAAATTTTTGTCTTAAAATTAGTGAAAAAAATTTACTTAATCATATTTCAGTTCTCATTATTTTTGAATATTTACACATTAGTGAGAGGTATGTGGAATATTTTGTCTCATGTATTCATTCAATTTTGAATTAAAAATATTGTGCTACACGCAAGTGTTACGATATGCCTCTATTTCATCTGAACAAGCGGAAGGTTGTTTTACCTCATTGAAATATTAAAACCTTTCTCAAAAAGAATGATGATCCAAGATACACACTAACTACTTTTGCAATGTTATATTTAGAAATAAATGATTTACGAAGTTTCAAGTTGTGATAAATTGGCCATTGAGGTTTATTTCAAAAAAGAACAACCGATTTCAAGAGTTTCTAGAGTTATTTGATGAATCCAGAACAAGTTTCTTGATTTACAAATTCGATTCTCGCGGTTTGCCTGCAGAGCTTCCTTTTATACTAAGATTGTGTACCTCAAAGTATTGAATCACACGCCGTCACTGGTAATTGATTAAGTGACCTCTTGAGAAGTGCAGTTGCAAATCACACGCTGTAAAAAGGGCAGAATCATTATCATTGAATGATTGATTTTCTGAAACCTTTTGATGATGATTGAATTTTTGATATTCTAACCTGCGAATCTAACTTTTCATAATCCATCCAAATACTCTGTTATTGTCCAATAAAAATACTCAAAATCTAATAACCAACAGAATAACGCATTTTGAAATAAACGATTCAACGATAATTCGATTTTGTGAAAAAATTTCACACTCGGATAATTTATCTGAATTATTGATCCAGAGAATTCGATGCAATGGGTGGTATGAATAAAGCGATGCAAATTCGTTTGCTTTTATTATGATACTAACTTCGTCAGTTGTTAGTGTTTAAACACAAACTGGTACCTGATTATATAATATGTGATATGATAAATCAATTTAGTGATGTACATATAGTTATAGGCCCAGGAGCTGCGAGGATTTTATATTGTCTCATAAATGTAATGCATATCAAATGGCGAATTCTATACTTTTCAGGGGACTTCATGAATATAATCAATTACCAAAGACTCTCAAGAACGGTGATAGAATGAACGAGTTCAAGAGACTTATCAGAACGTACGTTTTGTCCCATTTTTAGTCAATTTTATTGATTTTAATGTAAAAGTTAACAATTTTCTTTATACTTTATTTGTCTTTATGTAATTATTGTGTTATCATTTCATTATTTCTTTATTCTACTGCTTGTCCTTTCAATACATACTTTGTAAACTTATCGTAAACTGTATAGCGTTTGCTTAATAAACAGATTATTATTATACAGAGTTTCCGGAAAGTCAACGATAATACGATAATACGATAATACAACGATAATAATACGATAATAAATAAGTCAGAGATAATACATAAGGTTCCAGAAAAACACGAGAAAACATAACATTTTTTTTTTTACTTTTTATATATATTTTTTTTACTGCTCCCCACCACCTTTTCCTTCGCAATAACAAGCCAGTCACGAAAATTTCCACGTACTCAGTGAAAAAGAAAATAAAAATGAGTTATTTCTCTGTAAAATAAGATTTCTTATTGAATATTTTGAACTTTTAGTGGCAGTATCTCGAAAACCATAGAGTTTTTACCAAGGTCACATTATGTTTTTCTGGATGCTTATGAGTTGGTCCATCACCCCTTCCAGTATTATCGTTGACTTTCCGGACGCCCGGGACATCCTGTATATATTTAAACAGTTAATAAGTCTATTTCAAGAAATTCTTTATTAATTAGGCTCAATGCTTTATGCATTATCTTTCACAACAATGACATATTTTGAGACAGATAAAATTTGCCAACACCCAATTGCATGGTGAATGGATGAAAGTGTGGAAATAATTATTGATTATATGTCCATTTTGAGTGATACATACCACTATTATTGTTATATCCAAAACGGTGAGACAAGTTGCTTGTTTTGTTGCCTCCAAATTTTGGTTTTGTATTTGTGCTACCACCATCAACTCTCATTTGTAAATACCGACCTGGATTTGTTATTATCATTCACAAGACCTTCCTGCATACCCTTTTGCTACCTGTTTCTAAAATGCAATTTTGAAACAAATATTGATCCATTCGTTTCGCATTGACTTAATTTGTATAAATCTAATATCACATTATGGAAGGTAGGTAAGTATTCACTTGAACATAACTCCGTTTTTTGTATAATATATTCTATGAGCAAAAATAGATTTTTTTTAAACATAGAACATTTTTTTTTATTAAAATTTATACAGGGTGTTTCCCAATTGCGTACGTTAAATTCAAGGGCGTATTCCTGAAGCTATTTTCAAGAAAAAATATGAACATGGTTTCGGAAAAGCATTGTTTTCAAGATACAGGGTGTTGAACTTTTTTGAAAACATCCCATTTTCACGAATGTTACAAAAATCCTTGTTTCGATTTTTTTGAAATTTGAAAGATTTATTTTTGGTGATTGAAGCCAACTTTAGCGCTAGCTCAGTAAAAATAATAAGACCAGTGCCGTCCCGTGTTGAGCATCCTACTGAATATTTTTGTTGAATAAATGTACGACACTGACTTTGTTGTCATTTTTTAAATTAAAGAAAAAAAACGTTTAATACCGTGTTTGCCCTGTATCTTAGGAACAATACACTTCTGGATCCATGTTGAAATGGATTTTTTTTCCATGAAATTAGCCTAGAAATACGCCCTTGAATTTAATGTAGTTTTTAATTCTGAACAACTTTTCTCTATAGCAATTCTTGATTTTGTCACAAATAAAGGTACTTTACTCTTACGCAAAAATCATGTTTTTGGACAAACCCCCCCTATATGACTAAAAAAATTTGTCGTCTGATGGTTGAATTTTGGGTGTTGGACCATGCAGAACTTATTTGTACCTAAATTCAATAATAAAAAAGTTCACAATATGTACACAACTTTTTGGGACAAACTGTATATGTATGTCAATTGATTTGTTGAATTAAACACATTTTCTACCCATCTCTACAATGAATCATCAAACTATCAATATTCCCCTCGGGTTTTTACTTTATACCAACAAACCATTCAGGGACGGCCCAGTTGCTAGACAAGAGTAGAAAGGCTCTGAGCATCATCGTAGGCATTCTGCCAGGACATTGCAAGCTCAATCGACCCTTGCATCTACTAGGAATAGCCGAATTCCCCATATAACCCTACTGTAGAAGATGGGAGGAAACCCCCTATCATCTACTGGGAGGTTGCGATAGATGGCGTCGCCTGAGGAGAAAGCTCTTAGGAGCAGCAACCATTCCTCGGGTGGAGTTGAGGAACCTGAGCTGGGAGTGAATGAGGTTGGAAACGCGGGGTTGGCGCCGGTCATAGTGAAGCCTCATTACCATACAAAAGGATCAGAAGCGGTGGCATACCAATAGTATGATTCAGTACGATTATATACATCTCCTTGTTTAAAATATACCTGAATATTTCATTTGTGAAAAAATTTGAACACAACAGCTCGCATTGTAGCTAACAGCAACCTCCTACACAACAATTATTATGAGATGATTGTTATATGGAATTTCCTGTAATCAGGTAATAATCTGTTGAAAATAATTATAATAATATTATTATATGCAGTACTACGAGGCGAGTTTGGAATGTGCAGATAGTTTGCCTAAGGAAGAAGAATGTTGGAAAATGAAGATAAGAAAAGTGTGCTGGTTGTCCTCATCTCTGGACTCGCAAGAATCGCTAATTTCCAAGCGTTTGAAAAAAGCCATAACCAGCTTCATGAACTTAGACGAAAAAACTCCATGTTGTCGGATATATTGAATCGTCGCTTTCTGTTTATTATCCAAAAGTAATAAAATGTATTCTATTCTTGGGAAGTTGCAAAAAACAGTGCATGCAGAAAGCTTCGGCACGAATGTATTATTCAGGTAAATTGTTGATTCTGGTACTGGAGAGATCGCCGAATGTTGTCTTAATTTATGATTTGTTGAAATGAATGCACATACATCAAACATCATTGGTATTTTTGTTCTAATTTTTTTGTGGAAAATATTCTTTTGGATTTTTTTCAGGTGAAACTTCTTTTGCGGCATTCTAAAATTTGGTCGACAATGAGGAGTGAACTCGAAAATGCAACGTTTTGGGATTTCGTTACAAGATAAATAAAAAGTTATAACGTAGTGAGAATGACAAAGAGAGCAATATACCGAAAAACACTTGGAACTCGATTTTTACTAACTTCAAATGCTCAGATTGATTTGAAACTTTGCACGCTTGCCAAGAACCGATGACAATACAATAATATCAATCAAAAAGAGCTAAAAAGAAATCAATACTTTTTGATTTATATATTATATCTGACTTTTGGCTTGTCAAACGGAAGTTGTATGAAAGACTGGTTGACATTGACGCTTTGACGGGACTGTAATTCAATTAGTTGGTGAACTGTGCAACGTTGCCAAGGTAATCTTCTTGTCAAGGCTGAGCCCTGCGATTATTTGAAAATATCCTTGAACCATTACTATGTAAGTATATTTGAACTATCAAAATATTATCAAAAATTGTATTTTTTAACCTTTACTGAACCAACAAATTGAAAATAGATATAACGTAGTGAGAATGAATTTACCGAACGGAATCTTCGAACTCGAATTCACCCACTTCAAATACCCAGATTGATTTGAAACTTTGCAAACTTGTCCGATTACCATTATTATTAATTAATTTATTAATTACCAATTAATGGTTTGTGATAACATCTCATTTAAGTTATCACAAGCCATTGACTACAGTGTCACCAATTAAAGCACCAACCGATGATAGTGTAGATGATGAATGAACCAAATATTTGTTACAAAAATGTTGTACTGTTATACAGGATATCCGTGTACAACGTCTGATGGCAGAATTCTGCTGTCAAAATAGGTCGATTCAGGCCAACTTACCTTTATTCAAAATTGCTTCCTCAAGTCGACAGAGGGCGTCAGAGATTAAAAACAAAATGGTTTTTCCTAAATTTTTCAAAATGTGCAAATAGATCTTGATATTTTTTCGTGACGTCGAATAAAATCATTTCTTTTGATATTTATTGGCATTGACTTCTTGACAATTATTCAGATGCTTTTATCTTATAGTTTTATGTATGGGAGAGTTGTTCTCTCTCTTGACAAATTTTGCTGAGATGAGTGATTGTGTCAGAAAAAAAAACTTTTCAATTAGGTACACAGGTATTTTATTATTCATTAATTTTTTTCTAGGGATAAGTGGATATTATTTATCCCAGCAAATTTTTTCAAGAGAGGAAAAAACTTTCCTACACACTCCGTTATCAGATGGAAACCTCTGAATTATCAGAGAGTCAAATCCATAAAAAATCAGTGACGTCATATCATGCAGTTATATCTTTTGATTTTTTATGGAATTGACTTTCTGATAATTCAGACGTTTCATCTAATGACGCGGTGTATAGGAAAGCTTTTCCTCACTTGAAACGATTTGATGGGCAAAGTGGTTATGCTAGAAAAAAATTATTCGATGATAAAATATCTGTTTATACCTAATTGAAAAGAAGTTTCTCCTGGCACAACCACTTTTCCCAGCAAAATTTCTCAAGTGACAGTATTACTGACCATCGAACACTCGAATGAAAAGAACGTGACAGCTACCGATCCATTGGAGGATGAGGTTTTTCTAGAACGGTCCGGCGAAAATCATCCTATGTGGCTTTCTATTATCAGAACGTTCGCGGTTTGAGAACAAAGACCAACGAGTTCATGAGATCCACAACTGCCTGCAACTACGAGCTAATTGCACTTACTGAGACCTGGCTCAACGCTTCGATATATGACTCGGAAATGATCGATACGAAATACAGAGTCTTTCGCAAAGACAGAAACTATTCAGAGATTGGATGTACTAGAGAAGGAGGTGTTATGATATGTGTTGGAATTGAATTTCGAAGCTCTACAGTCTCCACTTCTTCATCTATCTTCTATGATGATATTTGGGTGGAGGTCGAAATCAACGGGGATCATATTATTTCCGGCTGCGTTAACTTTCCTGCAAACTCACCTCCAGATGGTTACGGAATGTTCTGCGTCACTATCGAAGCACTCAGAAACAAATTTGCCAATCACCGCTTTATGATTCTTGGAGATTTTAATCTACCTCGGATCAAATGGAGAATCGAGGATGATGTCTTGGTGCCCTACGACCGCTGAGATTTTGACTGATTTCACTTGTTTTCTCGAACTTCAACAATTTAAATCGGTGATAAATCATATTGGACGCATCTTGTACCTGGTTTTTGCGGATGATTTTCAACTTCTCAATGTTGAAAGAAGTACTGATCCTTTACTAAACCTGGACCATCACCATTCAGCTCTTGACATTCACTTCTGCGTCGAACGATTGAAGCTTCTTCGGACACATTCTAAGATCTCGACATTTAATTTCAACTGTCGGATTATACTAAATTGAATAAATTTTACGACGAGATAGACTGGACCCTCCTAACTTCCATACCAAATTTTGATACAGCGGTAGAAAAATTTTACTCAGTTTTGTTCAAAGGCATCAACAACTTTGTCCCCAAGAAGATTCTAAAGAGTGACAAATATCCAAAATGGTTCAGTATAAGTCTCAGGCGAAATATCTCTAAGAAAAGCCAACTCTACAAAAGATTCAAGTCAACTGGTTTACCTAGCGACTATGATCTATATTCCAGCATCCATCGAGGGGTGAAGTTTGAAACAGAAATGTGCTACTTCTTTCACGTTGGCAACGTGGAGAATCTCATTCCGCAAAATATCAAACATGTCTGGTCATTCATGAACAGCCTTAGGAGTAATTCAGGCCTGCCGGCGCAGATGACTTTCAATGGTAGAAAGCTTGTCGTACCACAGGAAATAGCCAATGCATTCGTCTCTCACTTTCAATCATCGTACTCTTACCACGACGGTGCAGATATTTCATCCGCACTACCAGTTCCCTTTTCATCGTGTCTTTCACACCATATATTCACCATCTCAGAAGTCGCAGATTAACTCACTGGCCTGGACGTGTCCAAATGCACTGGCCCTGATGTAATTTCATCCTCATTCCTCAAGAACTGTTCATCATCACTTTCATTCCCCCTGCAGAAGATATTTCAACGGTCTTTTGATTCTGGACAGTTTCCCAACATTTGGAAGGTGTGCTCGGTGCACCTTATGCACAAGTCTGGTGATAAAAGCGACGTTACGTTACAAACTACCGTGGCGTATCAATTTTATCTACAATACCAAAAGTTATGGAGTCCATCATCACAGACGAACTATTTAAAACGTTCAGGAGCTATATTATCGACCAGCAGCATGGATTCTTCTCAAAACGCTCCACTGCAACCAACCTAGCCATCTATCAAAACTTCCTGATATCTGCAATGGAACAAGGCCATCAGGTGGTATCAATCTATACAGATTTATCCAAGGCGTTTGACACGGTATGCCACAAGCTACTCTACAAAAAACTAAATGAAATTGGTGTTTCAGAAACATATCTGGAATGAATAATGTCATATCTGACCCAACGACGACAACAAGTCCAAATAGGTGGTTTTGTCTCTCAAGAGGTACATGTAACTTCTGGAGTACCTCAAGGCTCACACATGGGACCGGTGCTTTTCTTGCTGTTCATCAATGATGTTGGTTCCTGTTTCAAGCACTTCCGTTTTCTACTGTATGATGATCTGAAGTTTTATTCAACTGTCGACAACAACGACGACTCCCAAGACCTGCAGTTGGATTTGGATGCCTTTGTCAGTGGTGCTCAGACAATCTGCTCAAGATCAACATACCCAAGTGCAAAAACATCTGCTTTACCAGATCTGAGAGCCCGTTTATGTCCACCCATGCGATTGATGGCAGGACGATAAAAGTTGTTGAAACCTTTAATGATTTGGGCGTCACTTTTGACAGGAGGTTGAATTTCATAAGCCACATTGAGAACATCGTTATCAAGGCCTTCAGGATGCTTGGCTTCATCAAGAGAACCACCAAGGATATGAAAGACACAAGAGCCATAACATGTCTCTTCTATTTTCTTGTCAGAAGTATACTTGAGTACTGTTCAACCTTATGGTCTCCTCTGTACAAGTCGCATGTGGACAAAATCGAAATGGTGCAAAGGAAATTTTCGAAATATCATTTGCACAAACACCACTTGCCATACTCCAGTTCACCCTACGAGACCAGACTACTGCTTTGTGGCATGAAGACCTTGGAGCAAAGACGAAACGAGGCCCTTTTACTTCTCCTCCACATGTTTATTGACGGTGAAATCGCCTACAGCGATTTGCTTGAATTGGTTCGACTGCATGTTCCATCTAGGCGCACCAGACGGCAGCAGCTGCTTTTCGAAGCAAGGCACCCGACCAATTTTGAGTCTAGTGCTTTCTCTGACAGGATGGTCAGAAACTACAATGAACGATACTTCAGCTGTGATATATTCCAACTATCCAAGACACAAATCAAACACCACATAAATAGACTGTAACCACACCGCATGTTCTCCTCTTTTCTTTTTTGTTATTGTGTCTCATTTGTATTTATAGCTGTCTTTTATACTTATTCGTCTGTTTAATTTTATATATTATACTTTTCATATTTTTTATACTTTTAGATAGCACCATTCAGAACAATTGTTCTGTAGTGTGTAGTAGGACAATAAATAAATAAATAAACTGACAAAAACTCCCCAATACATTGAACCATAGACTTAAAATAACAAGACACGTAACGCCTATACCTTTAGCATTGAGTGTTTTGGTCCCAACACAATGATGATAGGCCAGTTTTGTTTTTGTTTACTTACCGGTGAAAGTAGTATATACAGTGTGTCTCAGTATTCTCTTACCAAATGGGAAAAATGTTTATTATGGATTTTATGGAAAACACTTTCTGTCCAGAAAAAGTTCTGCTTCGTAAGAAAAAAAAGTTCCAGTGCCAAGAAATTGTCCAGGATATACAGGGAGGCTGAAAAATCTTAATATAGCAATTTTTGATAAAAACAATCCTATTTGAAATGGTGATTTCACGACTATGGTTGTCGTGTGAGACTACTAAATTATTTTTAAGCATTTTTTCCAATATATCATAATACGGGGTGAGCAGATCTCATTTTTATTTAAAACAAACACGATTTTCCATAACTACAGTATGTCCACGAATGGGGTTTACAAGAGGAAAAATGGACTAAAAATTGAAAGATACGACAAAAAGTAATTTTTGATAAAAGTTTTGCTTGTTTTAGACCAAGCAGGAGCTACGATGAGAAAATTGATTTTTATTATACAGGGCAGGGCGTCTTAAAAATGTAAGAACATAAAATTAAACAAGAGCAAACAGTCATTTTTTGGCCTGTTAACGTGAAATGATAAATAGAAAACTTGCTCTAAATTTACTCCTAACCCTGAATCCGAACTTACTGAAGAAAATTTGAATCTATGAAGATTTTGAAAAATTGAACAATTTTGCAAGACCGCATTTCACCTCTCGCCACTCGCATATTATTGATTTTATACCTGTACATGATTACCTGTTGTTGTTGTAGGTATAGAAGTCAAAATGGAAGAAGTAGAATGCTGACTTGCAAATTCAATTCAATTTTTTAGAATTTTCATAGATTCAAAATTCCTTGAGTAGGTTCGGATTCAGGGTAAGGACTGAATTTAAAGCAAGTTTTTCATTTATCATTTCACGTTAACAGGTCAAAAAATGACTGCTCTTGTTCAATTTTATGTTTTCACATTTTTGAGACGCCCTGTATAATAAAAATCAATTTTCTCATCGTAGCTCCTGCTTGGTCTAAAACAAGCAAAACTTTTATCAAAAATTACTTTTTGTCGTATCTTTCAATTTTTAGTCCATTTTTCCTCTTGTAAACCCCATTCGTGGACATACTGTATATGGCTTAAATTAAGTAATGCATTACTTAATACTTTTTACATAAAAATTTATTCTAGTCACTATATATACCATTACGTACGAAAAGAAGTGATTGAGAAATAATTTAGTTTAGTAGTCTTACACAACAATCATAGTCGTACAATTACCATTTTAAATGGGGCTGTTTCATGAAAAAGTGCTATAATATATAATATTTTAAGCCTCCCTGTATTATATCCTAGTTGATTTTTCAGGACTGGAACTTTATTTTCTCGCGAAGCAGAATTGTTTATGAAGAGCCACTTTTTTCCGTAAAATCAATAAAAAACATTTATTCCATTTGAGGTTACTGGGACACGCTGTATAAAAAAAATGTTCTAGTGGCTAGAGCCATGAATATGATATATCTGCATCCAATAAGGATAATAAATTGCAATATTTAGTGAATCAGGTGATTGATCAAGGTCCGCAGATTATATAGATTTTGATAACGTACGTAAAGCATTTCAAAGTGAAAAAAATGTGGTTATATTAACCAGTCGTTTTAAAATACCATAAAAGACTTATTCCTGATCAAATATTGATAAGTGTTGTAATGTGATAGATTTCTTCCATTGATTTTTCACTGTAACATTGGGAGGAACAACTACAGACAAAAATTGTCACTTTTATTGAATTAGGTGCTTTATGAGAATCAAGTTATAATTTAATTGATGATTGGAGTGTCAACCGTGTTTCTCTATTTTCTATACCCTTTCTTATTTTATTATTGCAATTTCAAAAGAGAGGCAAGTCATGCAGTAAAAGAGAAACTTTGTTAAAATAGAAAAGTAACTAGAACATTCTTTTTCCTTAGCAAACCATTGACATTTGTCAATATGGGTTTTATTTGAACAGGAGGAAAATACAATATATTCTGATAATCGAAAACCATCGCCAAAAATATCATACCACATAAGCGGTAATGTTCTTTCCAAACATAAAGGTCTGAAAAATCTCGATAGTATAGGGATCTAAGGGAATGTCATATACAAAACCATATTTTGAATTCCGTCTATTTGCACCTATAGACTGTCAATAATAATTGAAGAGCCATACGAGGCTCGAAAAAAAGTAATCAGTGCAAAATATGGTTTTCAACCTATAATTTACAGTGCCATGATTGTAGAGACAAATAAAGCTGACGGTCAAAAGTTTTAACGGATGAAATATTAAGCATGCTAGGAGAAAACGATGAAGGTCCATGCGTCAGTCGAAAAAACGATGAAAGTCCCATGTGCCTTGATCAGCATGAAGCTCCATGACATTTTTTTTATTGTTCGCAGTTGATGTTTAAGTTTTATCGTACGCGGTGCGTGTGATTATATGAATATTACATCTAGCACTTCAAGATGTGAACTACCTTGCAACATTTTGTGAAGAAACTGCACAGGATTACTACCGGAACCTACCACACAAATGAGAACTGTTATTTTCTATTTATTACTTTTTTCATACAATAAATTTTTCTTGACAACAATGCAAGGCTTTTCACAAAGCAGGTTCAATCAAATTGTTGGAAATAAGGGGAAAAATCGATGAGATTCCCTGGATCAGAGGAAAAATCGATGAGAGTCACTGGACTCCCATCATTCTTTCGCAGTGTTTTGTGTACTCAGCCAGAGTTTACTCAAAAATAATCAAGAAGACAACATTTTCCAGTATCGCAAATTTTCCTTTTAGTAAGAAACACCATGGGAAAATCATCAGTGTCAATTATCTCGTGAATAACTTCTCGATTAAATGTACAGTGGTTTCAGACTTAAAATTAGAAATCTCTCAATATCACAATTAACGGACGTTCATCGTTTTTCCCCCTGGCTCTTCAATTGTATGATGAAGAATATGTTAATCCAACAAAAATGAGACTACTCATCAGTGAGACTACGGGCCTGTTCCATATTCGAGTTGGCAATAATTTAGACAGCACACTATTTTAGACAAATTTAGTATGCGGTTATCTTCTGCGGGGGGTATAGAATAAGCGGCGTTCCAAGAGGGGTGGAAAGCACGATTAATTTGAAAGACGAGACTAGTATTTTAATTGTTTCTACTCTAAAGTTTACTTGAGCAAAATGAATAGCCTGGGTATAAGCGGAAAAGTAGCGCAAGTTTGTTTTTCTTATACGGTGAAAAATCGTACTTATTCAAAACTTGAAGATGTGGATATAATTGCCTGAAAATACACAGCGAAGCATTTAAATGATATGTTAAATAGGGAAGATGAAAATATGTTGAACCAACGGCGAATTCTTGGATGCAAACGATGAATCACATGATGGATCTATGTTTCCTCGTGTCCAATAAACCAAAAAGGTAAAATGGGCGACAAATCATGGTATGAAATGTCACTTCCGACAAGTTTTCCGAAGACTCTGATAACATTGATAATTTATCGTCCATAGTTTACCATTGGACACAATTATGTATTCCTAGAATAAATAAACCGTATAATTTTTTTCCGAAATCCTTTTATCCTTCAAAAATTATCATCAAATAACAGAAACATTTCAGAGAAATTCCTCCTTTGGACTTCAGAAATCATCATTTGATCAGTGTTGATCGAATTGTGGAATCAGCAATCCAAGTGCCAACTATACGAAACTCACCTATCAAATACTTTTGGGGTCGATTCTCCATTCGTGCGGATCAATATAGAAAACGACGACATCTTGATAGTTGTGCTACTACAGATATGTATAGATACTTGTGAATGATGCTGGACATCCAACTTGGATACATATCAATCTAATAACAGTATCATATTGCATTATTAACTATACATTTTCCTTCGCTGGAGTTCAGAAACCCAACAAGCCTGACGGAATTATATCATAATTGAATTTCTGCGGTGCAATTTCCGGTCGATATCCACAAAATTGTTACAGTACAGTTGTGGCCATATAAAAGTCATTTTGTCTATCAACAGCTGGATAGACAACGAATCTATCCAGACCTTGTTTTGTGATGAGTCATAAATATATCCAAATATCATTTTTGCGCCCCCCTGAAAATATATCACGAGCCGCCGTTGGTGAGGACCCTGTGGATAATTGTGAAAAATGGTCCAGATTATTCGAATGACCAATATCTTTTAAAGGTACCCCAAAATTACCTCCCTTAACTGTCAATTTTTGAAATGCAGATGTTCCAAAACGGTCAAGGATGGCCATAGATGTTATTCAGTAAACTGATCATAATTTTCAAAAAGGAATCTAAATGTGGGATCAGAAATTGGGGTTGTCATTGAACATAAGGAGGTTCGTGTCTAATTCCGGTGCAACCAGAAGTGAAAACTGCAACTATTTAAAAAAGGAGTTCATAGTCTAGAACGTTTCTGTGTGAGTTTTCTTAGAAGTATCATCTTTTCATTCGCATATAAGGCTAATTGTCTTTTTGAATACCCTGTATTGATCAGGTTGTGCCAAAATATACCAAGGATTGGTATAGCTACTACAGTGGTTGTCATAACTGCATCTTTTTACACTTGTGAGAATATCCTGATTAGGTATCATACGTAGATCATCGACAATGAGAAAACAGATAAAAAAGGCAATCAAAACCGATAATTGGAATGCTATTAGATCAGGTGTATCACTGTTACAGTCGCTGTTGCCGTCCGTCTTGGCAACAAAGATCAGACCAACCTCAATAACTCTTTTGAAGTTTGAAGATCCCTGGGCATTGAGTCGACCATTCTATTGCTATCAGGAGAATCTGGTCTAGATTACAAAAACTGCAGCAAAACGATAATAAATTGAACTATCAAAAAAAATGTACATATTCAAGACTTTGTATATCATTTATACTGGAGAATCCAAATATGAAGTGCTGTTAAGGTTTTTGTCTCAAAAAATTTGGGTAATTGGTGTAATGAGACATACACTCCCTGACAATAAATTCCGGACAAGAATAATTTGAGTCAAATTGATATCCCTATAACATTTTTAATTTTTGGCCGATTTTGGTGAAATTTGTACCAAAGATATAGGTAGGGCTAGGTCTCAAGATTTTACCCGTGATTTTGGTTTTGGAAAAAAACGGATGGCTTGGTGATTAGACCGGTAGGAACAGAAGCTACTTTTTTACTCTTAAGTTTTCAATACTCTGTGGTAAAAGTTAGCGGCAAAACTTAGCTCCATTATATTCTGTTGTAAAGTGCAATCTTTTCTCAACAAAACATTTTTTTGGTCATGTCAATATCTGCCTTTTTGAAAAAGATACAGATGTTTAAAGAGAATGCTGCAGTTTTTCGATATTTTATCAACAATGAATAAAAACATTCTTATAGTCTTGCATGGAGCTTAGCCCTATGTCTTGTGATATTACCCTTGATTTTGGTTTTCGAAAAATACTGATCATTATACAGGAAGGAACAGAAACTACTTATTTACCCTCAAAATTTCAACACCCTGTGGATAAATTGAGCAGCAAAATCTAGCTCCATTATATTCTTTTGTGAAGTGCGATCCTTTCTCAACTAAATGTTTTTTGGTCTTGTCAATATCTGCTTTTTTTAGAGAAGATACAGATGTTTAAAAAAAATGCTGCAGTTTCCCGATATTTTATCAACAATAAATGAAAACATTCTTATAGACATGCATGAACAAATATTCTAAGATTCCATGTTTTCCCAGTTTACCCAATGTTCCATATCGTGCAAATTTTTCTACTCAAACACTCTTTGGAGGCGGTAGTATCATGGTGTAGACTGGGGTTTCACTACATGGTGTATCAATTGAAAATTGGAAATCGGACACATGGAAAAAGTATGCTAGGATTGCTAGGTAGACATGTTCGCAATAGACATCTGGAAACCTTGCCTGATTTGCGAGAAGCCCTTTTTGAAAAATAGCAAATATTTCCGAAGAGGCAACTCAGAGATGCATCAAAAGCATGCCATTCACATGGCAAACGCTATTTATTTTAGAACATTTGTTCATGTAAGTCTTTGAGAATGTTTTCATTCATTGTTGATAAAATATCGGAAAACTGCAGCATTTTCTTTAAACATCTGCATCTTTTCTAAAAAAGCAGATATTGACAAGACCAAAATAACATTTTGCTGAGAAAAGATCGCACTTCACAACAGAATATGATGGAGCTAAATTTTGTAGCTCAATTTTTCCACAGGGTGTTGAAAACTTAAGGGTGAAAAAGTAGCTTCTGTTCCTCCCTGTATAATGACCAAGCCATCAGTATTTTTGGTACAAATTTCACCAAAATCGGACAACACATAAAAAAGTTATAGGGATATCTATTTTACTCAAATTATTCTTGTCTGGAATTTATGGTCGGATAGTGCAGGTAGGTACCTACAGCTTTTTTAAATAATAATAATTGATGCATAACCGAATCTGAAGAACTTGATTCAAATACCAGCAAATATATTTTATGGCTGGTCCGAGGGTCTGATTAAAAAGCACGCCATAAGTTACCAAAAAGTACGAAGTATACTTAGACTCAGTCTCTGGAGAAATACTGAAAACGACATAAGAACATAAAATGCTATAGATCCAATTTATCAAATGCACAATCTTACCTGGGACTATGGATATCTAAAATGATCTTCACCTGTACAAAAACGTTCACTGGAGAACTGTGTATAGAAATAAAAGTGAAACTTCAAGTTCTAAAATGTAAAATGCCCTTTTCTAGGCTGGATGCAATTCAATAATGATAAGGGATGTGGACACTTCTCTCTGAACGCTGATTCATGTAGGCGAAATGAGATCGTTCCTGTTTATTGCTTTCGGCTTTTTCAAATTTGATAACAAATCGTAAAATTATCGATCCAAACTACTGATCACAATGTCACATTGTAATGTAGAAAAGCTTTTCAAAATTCCAATAATCAAAAGCGAAGATGAAATTGATTGACTGTCAAAAGCAGAATGAAAAGCCTGATAAAACAATGAAATATACAGGATAATGTGATAAAAGTCGTCATTTCCTCGTTGGTTCACCAGACATCTTAGTTCCACTGACTGTTGGGATGATATTAATTATCCCCAAAAGACATTTCAACAATGACTTCATAACAATGGCTTATTATAACTATATCGGGCGATAATTAATGGTTTCCGAGTGTGGCGGTGACTACCAGCCTTTGTCTGTAATTACGTTGTCCTAATGAGTTTAAAGTAGCTGCTCTCGTGGCTTATCTGAGGCTTCTGTAAGTCGTAAGGACTCCAGGCTTGATGATTTTACAAAACAATGAACTCGATCTTGTTTCGCATTAGGAACAGATAAATGTAAATAAATGAATCTTTCAGGACGGATGTTTATCAATATGATTACATACAGGTTATCCGTGAAGCAGGGTATAGACACAATCAAAATATGAAAAGGTTTTCAAAATATCTAAAGCTCCACAGTTTTACCTTCAAATTTCGAGATTTTGCCGTGAAACAGAGTACCTACCTCAAGATAGTAACAGTGACCACATATTATTATGTCGTCATTTCTCCAATAATTATAAGAAACATATTACTGTCTCCAGACTGCATTTTCTTCAACACGAATGATCAACTGTACACTGTGCTTCTTTTGGAAAGGATAATTTATTTTTCTAAAATTCAATTGATCTAAAATATATTTTACAATATGCTTTTTGGGCCAGTAATAGTTTTATATTTTTGAATTACTTCACGTTATCAAATTTAGCTTTATTGTTTGATCTTGCATAAACATAGACAAATTTCCGTTTTTAAATAAATTAAGTATCAGTATTGGTATTGTTACGTTTTCAACGTGGGTCCAAATGATTTAGACACTCTCAGTTTCGGTAACTAGAAATTCGAATCAAGAGAGGGGCGTAGTTTGTTACATCGCTTCCTCTCTGAACCAGATCGTCCTGATCAGCTTGATAATTATCTATTTATATGTACTGAACTACGTTCATTATATACTCAGGAGTACGCAGTATCCTGGATACAACATCGTCAATCCACTTCAAGAAGGTGTATGAACCCTCCAAGATTGGCGTCTGCTTTGGTTCGCGTTTTGGTCATATCTCGTCTTTATCCGTGTCGTCAGACGTTCTTTGGCCAACTCATGAACTTCTAGCAGCTTTATTTTCAACTGGTCTACGTAGTTTACATCTGTAACTTCTTTGGTGTCTAGAACTCCAAACGCTGATTCGCACGGCAAACGAAGTTACCTTCCAAACAGAACCATAGCTGGCGTTGATTCAGTCGTATCATGAACTGCAGATCTGTAGGCCATCAAAAATATTGATAAGTAGAGGTTCTCACTTTGGACTCTTGAACAGGTGTTTCCCGTTTTTTTATAAATCGCTCTATCATGCCATCAGACTGCGGATGCAAAGCTGTCGTCCGCGTCTTATGAATCCCAAGCCATTCACAGTGTCACAGAGCTTTAAGAATAGCTCGGATTCGAAATTGCCTCCCTGGTCGCTATATGTATCTCCTCTCTAGAGGCACAACAAATCTTTTGAAGACTACGCCACTGTCATGGCTTTCTTATTGGAAAAAGTAAATACCTCTGGACTTTTACGTGAATAGTCCATCGCAACCAAGACGTATTGATTTCCCCTATCTGTCTCGGGGAGGGTAATTCAAGGTTGTATTTCTGCATCTTTCAATTCTTTCTTTTGGACCTGGTACTAGGTCCTTGACCTGCTAAGCAGACGGGACTTTGTCGACACCATGATTTCACGTCCTCACAAGAATTAACTCAGTAGAACCTGTCTCGGAGTTTATCCAAAGTTGTATTTACTTCAAAGTGAACTCAAGACACTTTATTATGCATCTCTTCCAAGACCTAGTTAATTTTCGACCTTTTGACGACAGCTGTATTAAATCAATTTCTTATCAGTACAGGCTGTCTTTAACCGTCCATCTTCGATAACCATCGAGCCCCACTTGACTGTGCCACAGTGCGTTGAATGTAAATCCCTTCTCAGATATGTTTAACCATTTTGGTAATGATGCATCAATTGATCTCCATTGTAGAATTGGCTCAATATCTTTGTCCCCGAGCTGATCCTCGATCTCTATATGATAAATTCGTTAGTCAAGTCCAAATCTCACATTTGTTCCAAACTCCTCACTGTTTTGAGTGAATCTTCACAATCCCCTAACACTAATTCCACTTCTGACACCAACTGTAAAGTTTTCACCATGTCTTGAGTCCAAATGATTTGAGCACTGTAAGTCTCGATAACTCCAAGTTTTTTTTATTGACAAGACAATGACCAGTGAGATATTGGCCAGTAGATTCTAGAAATTTGAATCAAGACAGGGGCGTACTTTATAACAGTTTCTCTTACAGTCGTTTTTTTGTTGGCTGAAGAACTTTAAACATACCATTTTTTGGTAATCTTATTGATAACAGTTTGTTAGTTGAACCAACATTAGAAAATGCCTCTGCGAATACTTTCTTCAGAAGATTTTGCTGCAATTATTGGGATTTCACATTACGGAAACCCTCCTCCACATTGAGTGTCCGAAATGCACAATTTCTCACAGAGTCTAATCCCGCGCTTGAAATCGTTACAAACAAACCGGTCACCAATATGCAACATGGTGGTAGTCGGCAACAAATCATCAACAGACGACGAGACCGTTTTTTGTCTATCACTCCCAGACAGTTCTGCATTCAGGATTTGTGCAGACATTGGAACCCATGTAAGCCTGTCTACAGCCAGAAGAAGGCTGCATGAAGCTCGTATTCGTTCAAGGAGACTGTGCTCGACACCCCTTGTTGAATAGCAGAATGACGGAGCTATCTATTAACACCTGAGTCCAGGTACGTATCCTATTACTGAGTTTTAATGTGACGAGAACAAGGCATAAGAAATCACGAACTTTTGAAGGTGGCTCCTTCACGGTATGGGTTGGAATTTCTTCACCAGTCACACATCAAACTTGTCATCCTGTCTTGAGCTCTAATGAATGCGCAACGATATCATGACTTACTTATTCAAGCCATGATCATATCGAAATTTGAACCGGGCTTCATCTTTATAGATGGTAATGTACGGCCCCTCCGTGCGAGAATAATAAATTTGACCTTGCAACGCATTAGTACAATACCTCCTACAACACAAGGCCAAGGCGCTGATTTGTGACGTCATCGGCTGTAGTCATATGAGAACAATGCATTATCGGTGATTATTGTAACATTATCAAGACTTTTATGAACTAGGTGCATCCTGAGATAACAACTTTTTTTAAAAAAGGTTTGTATATAAGTGTGTTCTCACAGGTATATACTTGAAGTATATATCATTTTTAATCAATCAGTCTAGGAATATTAAGCTTTACTGAAACGATCTCACCAGTTTTAGAATCCTGCTGGAAGATTTTCCAAATGAAATCCTTTTTTTTTTCAAAGTGGTTCTCACATACTCGGCTACAGTCGCTGGGTACAAAATTGTCGCGATGAATAGCACTTTGCCATTTTATTTTAACCGGCGTTCCTCACTTTTGGGTAAACGAAATACTCGCACCGTTGGACCCTTGAGATAATTACCGTCACAACCGGACACGCAACACCGATAAGACATTTAAAAAGTATATAAAATACGAGATGACACACTTATACACACTTCAAAAGTAATCTGTTTGGTTAATACCGGAAAATTATTTACAGGAACAAACCAACCGTTTATTGACTGGCTTGACGCAGACTTGTCCACCCTTCGAATCGACGATGTCAAGTCGACTTTTCTTAGTAGGAGATTCCGATAACTGGTACTATTCAATTTAGATGTGATAGAAGATCTTTGAATAATTTCAAAATAATATTAAAATTGTATATAATTATGATAATCGTTTATTGGCTTATCCATTAGATTGAGGCAATAATAAAAAAATCACCACAGCAAACATTGGTCTTGTGTAAGTTGAAATCAGAATTTACAAAACATATGGCAACAGCGCGGTGAAAGTAAGCCGAAAATGGACTCGATTAAAATGGAACCCGAGAACAAAAGATATTACACGAATGGTGTATGACCACGGAGCATGACGTCACAATCAAATTTTTCCTCAGAACCGTGGCCTTGTGTTGTAGGAGGTATGCATTAGTATCTCATGGATGGAATTTCTCCCCCGTTAACCAGCCTGCAATCCCATCGACTGCAATCCCATTTATTAAATTTGATTTGTTGATTTTTTTCAGTTTCTACTTTGAGTCTCGATTTTACTATTGCAACAGCAGGCTCACTATTGATGGAAATGTATGCAGGTTCCCATATCGCTTATCAAGCTACAGGCTTGTGATTTTTGAAATAATAATTATCCATTACAAACGATGGCGACGCGCTGGTAGTTCTCTCATTTTTATTAGCTAGAAGACTGTTTTGTCCCTGAGCAAAAAACACTAGCAATTACAAGGTTGAATTTAAATTAAAGCCTCATAATGTTCATCTGTATGCACTTCTTGGTAACTCATTTTACCCCGTATATAACACATTATATGCAAAGGTTCATACAGGCATAAAGAACGAAATACCCGCCATTAAAATAATAAGCCGTGGAAATAAGACCCTATAATTTTTCATACTTGAACGACCAAAAATTGGTATTAAACCTGTATGCATGCTTAAATCAGGGTTAATAGTCTGTTAACCATTTTTATGAGGCATCACTGTTAGAGCCCTTTTCCATGATATTCAAGTATTGTCTTGGGTCAGGAACCTTGAAAATTATTTTATCGCAAGTGGATTTCACGCAGATATTCCCTCTCAGTTATATAAGAAGCTCCCTCGACACAATTATTCTGTCTAAATAATTTTTCTAGCACTCTTGGTCGCAATAATTATTCTTTGGCATCACAAATCCACCCGTTATTTAGGAAACCAGGTTTTGACTAGTTCAAACATTACAATTTTCAACTCTTGACTTCTAGATCAATCGAATGAATAATATAATATATTATATACTTCTATTTTCATTAAAAATTCAAATTTGATTATTTAATGTTAATTGACGATTTCAACTCATCAATAATGCGTTTTCAATATGATGGCTCAACAAAAACAATCAATTCCAAATATTGTCTCGAAGAATTCAAAGATGTGTTCCGATTTTACTCTAATCACATACATTACGCTATATCAATGTATGCGGGTATGATACAAAAACTAGAATAACACCTATAGCAATCAGCAAAACTACACTTCGATTGATTTTTTTCCATAGAATTTCACATTAGCTAGTTAAGCGAAAATGACCAGTAGCAGATTGGAGTACACCCATTGTTGACGTTGAACTGCGTAAATAAACTCGATCACGATGCGGTTAGAGTCGTAGGCAACGTTCATCATGGTCATCATCATGATGATGATGGTCGAGTCACACACTTCCCGCCTTTAATGAGGTACGTGCTGCTCCTGACCAAAAAACCGCCACAGACACGCTCCACTAGCTACGCTAGTTGCATCTCATCCCGCAACAATCATCTCCTCGGCTTTCATAATAGCCTTCTTGTTTTTCGTTCCAGTGGTGTGCCTCATCACTGGTGTTAAATTATAGACAAAATAAACAGTAACTAGAAAAAAGTGAATGAAATGAAAAACAACATAAATCGATGTATAGAAAAAGTTCCTTCATTCACTAGAGGTACGTGTATGTACCTATATATTTAAGTACAACCATACCTGACAGAAATATAGAATCTTAAGAGAATTTCAAATTATCTCCCTCACGTGCACTCGAAGAATGAAAATTTTCGAAATGCTTGTATCTTTATTATAGGTACATCGTTTTCTTTTGAAAAAATAGTTAGCCTCCAAATACGATTTTAGAGCATATAATTGGATAATAGATACTGCACAATAATTGAGGAAACATCAAGTTCAGACTACTATGGATGATATTGATGTCGTATGAATTATCAGTAGCTTTTGATTAGTTTTGATCACTGGTCGTCTTTATCATAATCATATTCCGTCATCAACATACTCGTCGTGATGTACGAAATTTCAATATGAAGTAGTGTGAGGCTGCTAGATACAGTTCATTAAAAATATCATGAAAATACACATAGATTCAAAAGCTTTGCATCACCCTGAATCTCCGAAAGTAGTTTTTTCCATTCAAAGTGGATCATAGACTTATAGATTGATTAGTTTGTATCAAGAAAACATCTACAATTCTCTTGAAAATAAATTATTAAGCATTTTTTTCTAAACACAAACGTAATTTTAAATAAAAATAAAAAATTACAAATTGATGGATTTCTTTGAATAAGGTACTTTATTGAAGACCTTTCCCAACAAACATAGAAGGTCAAATTTACAGCTTCTCGATATATAAATAGGTACGGAGAAAGTAAGGTCCAATAATTATAAAAATTACCGACATTTGTCTACATATTTCCCTATGCGGGAAAGGGAACTAAACTAATTTGGAAGAAATACATAGGTCGATAGGTTCTTGCCAACCACTAGGTTAGAGGTGGATAGAGGAACTTTTCAATCAAAATGTGGAAAATCTGACCATATGTCGGTCCTCAAAGTAACGTATTTCTTATCTTACTAACAATGCGAAGGAAAGGGTGGTGGTGAGCAGTCGAAAAAGATGCGTGAGTTCTCATATATTGTTTATTCAAGCTTTCGGAACCGATTTGTTCTTTCTTCTGGAAAGACAATTAGAGAAACATAAAGATAGCACATACAGAAATAAAGGATTCAACATAGGAGTTGTTCATTCAAGACAATAACTTGGATCATAGTTGGTCTTATGCATTCACCACTTTAGACATACATCATCACACATCACTATTACTTGTAAAATACGTTAAGGATATTGTAAATGTTGACAATTAGACGAATTAAAAGAATTAAAAGAGTAAAACACATAATTGAAAATAGTTTGACTTTACAGTAAAAAACAGATTGGTGTGGACGGACCAACACTGTGACATGCATATTGTTGTCACAACAATATACATGTCATAGTGATAATGGTGTTATTGTCTTGAGTGAACAACTCTTATGTTGAATACTTTATTTCTATATGTGCAATCTTCATGTTTCTCTAATTGTCTTTCCTGAGGAAGGAACAAATCGGTTACGAAGGCTTGAATAAACAATATATGAGAACTCACGCATCGTAGGCCTCTCTTTTTTGACTGCTCCCCACCACCTTTTCGTTCGCGATTACAAGCCAGTCACGAAAATTTCCACTTAGTAACAATGACAGAAAAAATATATCTGCATGTTAGTGTGACCTGGACAAGGATAGAAAATCATGACACAGTCAGCGTGCACGTGTAAATAATGTATTTTGAATTTTGTCACGTGTCGTAGTGACGAAACTATTATGCCGTCATACTAAAAAATATGATATTTACGTAGTAGCTTATTACTTATTGGAAGGAAATTTAACTGCGAAAGAAACTTTTCTGTATAATATCGGGAGAATACTTGCAGAAAATTAATGCGCCCGTAATACATGTCCATTTCCATACATTTTTGCCAGAGTTTGCGAAATTTTAAAACATAACCTTGAATCCAAAATAATTATAATAGCCTAGAAAAGTTATAAATAAACTTGCCAGTTGGTGTAATAATCTTTGTTCATGTGAATATCCCCGAAAGTAGTCAGTATTTCGATAAAATGCGGACACTCGTGAGGACATAATGCATTGTTTCCTTAGTTAGATGGTGACATTAAATAAATGGTCGCCCTCTTCTTGTACCTACAATTGGATTTTTGCCATTACATTCTACTTAAATGACATCAATCCTTGAATTAGGTAAGGTTTGACTAAATATCGACCTTTGTTATAACCGAGGTTATAACCTAATAGATAGGTAGCGATAAAGACAAAATATTGGTAATAATTTAGTGATATTCCACCTAAATGCAGAACAAATGAAATCTTGTCCTATAAATTAATTTTTGTAATTATATTCTACCTTGAAGACATTAATTAGGTGGAGATTGACTAAATAGAAACCTTTGTTATAACCCAACAGATGCAGGTAGCGATGAAGACAAAATACCTATTGGTCATAATCTAGTCATATTTTACTAATCGCTGTTTATGACAATCAAGTCAAATTGTAAGGCAGAACGCGCTAGTTTCATACCAAATCAAGACGTTTTTCTTTTCATCTGGAAATACGAAAATAATTGTTACTATGCTGATAAGGAGTGTGAACTATTCAGCTCGGTAAAGTGTACACATCTTCAACAAAGTGTTTACGTTTTTTGTCTTCACCGATAATGCACGTTACCTACGTTGAACGACATTTCATGAAAATATATTTGCTATGAAATATCCTGCGTGCGTATCGGTTAAATTATTATTAAAACGTAATATTTATCTTTTAATATCAATGTATCTAGAACATTTTCTAAGTTTTCGTTAATCATTAGAAGGCATTTTTTGCCGCTTTTTAGTGACCATGATTACCTATAATAAGAAAAGTGTTAAAAAGAACGTATCTCAGTTTGTTAGTTCACGAAAACAAATCGATGTTTATAAAATACTACGTTGGACCGCGGAATTAACCGGATAAAAAAAGGCTTAAATTTGATCTTCAATAATTTTTTTATAGCGTTTTAGCCAATTTGTCTGATTCATTCGTCTTTATCATGTCCTGATATCGATATTACGAATAGTATGTGGTGGCGAGTGTAGCAAAAATTATTGCATATAATGCTTGATTTTTTCACACCCTGTATAGAAAAATTGAATACATGAACTTTTCTTTGTGAGCCCTCATCCATCGATATCTGTATTCTGTGCATTATGTTTCCAATTTATTTGCTGCTAATAAATCATTATTGGATTATTTTTTTCAAACCAGTGTTTTTTCTTGTCAAATACAGATATCGGTATGCATGAAGTTCTTGAATTGTTTGTTGGGTTGATATTGGGTAATTCCACTTCTATTATTTATGCAAGCCCACGAGACGCCCGCCCATGCTGCCCATCTGATTGGTGAAATGTTGTTCTGGGTTCTGTGTGCTGCCAAAACCCTGACAAGCATTTCCCAAGCATGTTTTATGGAATTCATGCTCTGGCGATAGTGCAGGTCAGTCCAAAGGATTGTTGCTTTTCATTTCCAGATATCCATCCACAGCTCTGGTACGATGAGGTCGGGTGTTATCGTCCATAAAAACAAATGAGTCACAAACAGCTCCTCGCCATAGTCTGGCGTAAGGATCTAGAATCTCTCTAATGGATCTCTCTCCAGTCACTCTGTCCTGGAAATAAATCAATTATGTGTGACTATAGACTTATACCAGCACAAAACACAGCACGTGCACTCTGTAATCGACGAAATTTGTGCTCATGTTGGAGTCAAGGTACTCTCATTGGTTGGCGACACCTCAAATCTGTCGCGAGAATTCGTCTCTGAAATATAGAGACCGATACTTGAACTCCATGACTGGACATGACGCATTTCTCTTTGGAGTGCTCGTTTAACCGTGATCAGGTTTGTTCGAATAGTAAAACGGTTCTGTTCTTGATTGGTGACACGTCTTCTACCTCTTCCAGGTCTACCACGAAGATAATGATTCTTGAGATGGCGATTCCAGGTGCGAGACACTCCACCTCTACATAATATAAGCGACGAATCTTTGAGAATGACCTTTTTCAAGTAAAGCTACTCACGGTCTATCTCACTTATAACTTGTCGAGGCATCTTTGCACGTGAACTCGTAAAGTTCAACTGTCTTGATTCTACAAATAAAAGCACCACAAATATGAACATACAAGGCAACAAGTGTGACGATTCAAAAATACAAACATTGATAAATAATCCCACTTTTTCCCCCCCCATTTTTTCGTAAAAACACAAGGTGATGCATAACTTTCGAATCTATGTGTGTATGTACAATATCTTGAAGTATTCACTAATCTTTTTTTGCTCTACGTAAGGTTCATTCTACCAAGAATTTTTCTAAATAAGTTAGTAGAAAAGCAAACAACTGAGCCTCAACCAACTTTGGCACCAAGCACAAAGGCACCTACTGGCACTTCTGAGAGCAAAAAATTCGAAAATAATCTGAACGTAATCGATCATCACATCTCGACTGTTTTTTATCACTTAGCACCGCCACTGTCTTAGGGTTTATAGACCTTTATAAGACGCAATGTAATCGTTATTTGTTCGCTTCCTTACATTTACCAATGAAACAAAATGGCAATGACTAAATAACTTACAGATAACGGCACGTAAAGTGATGATAATCAATTTTTAATGGCACTTTTTCAAAGAAACTATTTTTTTTTGCCAAACATCTTGATTTATTTGTCTTATATGGGATATGTTGTGGTAAAGGTATTCCTGATGTTTATGTTTTTTGCAAAATATGTAAAACTAGATTCTGTGTCAAAAAATGAAAATTTTATTACAAGTTAAGCATGTTTGATTTTTTCGAATAGGATATCGACACAAAAGGAAGATTCAAGTGATTTAACGTCAAGACATAGTTGAGATAACATGTTTCTAGTTATTTGCGAGGTGTAGAATATGTGAATTTAGAATGAAAAAATATTTTTGAATATCCCGCGCTGAATTGACTTCAATGTTTTTTTAAATTTCCATAACAACAGGCTTATTTCTGATTCTGTTGGTAAGACGTGTAGTGTGATATTCAAGGATATACACTGCGCAGCAAAATTTACTCATAAGCAACGTATTTTACATAAGACTCAATGTAAATATACGTTAATACAAAATTTCAAAAAATTTTTGAAAAACCACCTATCCCTCAATAATGGATCTTCACTCTGGAAGGCTGATTGAAGATCTATCAAGTTGACTCGAACATTTGCATTTTAATTTCCCATACATTTCACCCAATGATGAATGGCCAGTGTGGCTACAATATTTTGAAACACTCTGTGAATTGAACCACCGGATGAGTCCGTTCAAATGATGAGATGTCTTCTGGAAATAAATAAAAGCTTTCCTAAGCTTAAAGTCAATGGTAACAATGCCCATGGCTTCTTCCAATCCAATAAGAAGATCATAATATGACCAAAATCAGGCTTGACTTTGCTGTTTGTCAATCAGAAGTTCGTTTGGCGATAATATTTTGGCATAGGTATAAGCGGTATGTGGACGATATTTGTATACTCATGAACACGCCCACTAATCAAGACCAGAATCTTATTAGAACCTGACTCATAATCACAAAACATGCCATACAGAAATCATTAAGATCGATCACAGAATATTGTTTCAAGAAGAGATTGATACTTTATACTATATAGAATTCCTTTGACTATCTCAAAGAGAATGATCTTATTTTAATCCACGGATTCTATATTCAAGTCATTTATCACTATTTTGGAGTTCAATTGGTATGCACATTTCGATATAATTATTCTTTCTATAAGGATATCTTGAATACAAATCAAAGGACTTTCTCGTGCTTGCATGAATAATTACAAAATTTCAATAATCAGAAATATACTCCAAAAGTTCTATGTACAATAGAATTAAATTCATAAGGTTTCCTCTACAGAACTTTTCTCGTTGAAGTAATGATAGTTTAATAGGCCAATGTGTTATGCTAGGTGATTAGGTTGTTTCCAGATGTCATTCGAGAAAATTGATTGTAATTGTCTGCAGGCTGATGCTAAAGGAAGACTTGGTGACCACGTATGCTCAAGAAAAATCATAGTCATATTTTCACTTTCCACAGACCTTCAATGATGAAAACATTGACATGGTTTCTGTTCAACCGAATAATTTAATTCAAGTACGAATCAGTGTTGAAGTGGAACTCAAAACAAAAAGTACGATTGTTTCACGTACAATAGATTTACGAAGTCAAGTTTGATCTTAAAAAATAGTACTCACCTACTAATGATTTCTAGAAAGTCTTCTTCTGGCAGTACATAATTGACACTAAGTACAATAAAGAAGGTTTGGGAAAGATTTATCATTTGAAAAAACTATTCGTTAAATCATCTCTTTTTGATCCAATGAGTGGACCTTTTGAATACACTTTTTTACTGAGCAGTAAGTAAATCAAATCAGCAAAGATGTTATGTTGATATATTTCCAATAATTCATTTGTATACCATGTCTAGTTATGATTATTGTAGATCAATATATATAGTATAAAAAAACCAGATGAATTTAACAAAGGTAAATTTCAATTAGGAGAAATATTTTATCCCGATGTTCTATGTGTATACACTGTAGAAAAAAGTTCACAACATTATTGCCTTCTGGGGTTTTATTGCATATGTAATGAGAGTAACAGTTAAATAGGCCTATGTGTAATGCTAGAGCATTTGACTGCTTCTACAGGGTGTCTCTAAAAGCTCTGTACAAAATCCTACCACATGTTGCTGAGGTCAAAATAAGCCGATCTATCGCAACTCACCTCAGACCCGAGATACGGGGTGATCAAGTTTAAAATTACCAATTGAATTTTGTCATTATTTTGGACAATTCTTGACATATCGCTCTGAAAATTAGTATGCAAGGGTTTTGTTATGTGTGAAAATCGAGTATGTAGTTCGTTTTACTGTGGCCGCTAGAGGGCGCCCTACACTTTACATTTTGTGGTTTAAGATGTCCATAACTCTTCTCAGTTACTTTTTCAATCTTTTATTAAATAAAAAGATGATTTCAAGTAAATAATGTTCTCTTGTCAAAGTTCGCTCAAGTAAGCCGTTTTCGAGATATTTGCATTTAAAGGGTTCCATGCCACATCGGAAAATTCCTAATATTTTCCTTCTTCACACGAGCGGCTCAAAAAGTGATTTACAAAATCATCACATATTCCTAAAGTCAAAATAAGCCGATTTAAAGCAACTTACCTTTCTTAAAAATGCTCCGTTTTCGACTTACAACTTTACCACCCTGTATCTCGAAAACAGATCAGTTTTGGACAAAGGCAGGTTGCTTTAAATCGGCTTATTTTGACCTCAGAAATATGAGTTAATTTTGTAAAAATAATTTTCTACTTGAGCGAACTTTGACAAGAGTACCTTATTTACTTGAAATCGTCTGGAGAATCTTTTTATTCAATGAAAGATTAAAAAAAATAACTGAGAAAATAGTTATGGACATTTTAAACCACAAAATGTAAAGTATAGGGCGCCCTCTAGCGGCCACAGTAAAATGAACGATTTTCACACATGACAAAACCCTAGCATACTAGTTTTCAAACCGATATGTCAAGAACTGTCCAAAATAATGACAAAATTCAATTGCTAATTTTAAACTTGATCACCCCCTATTTCGGAAATGGTGTTATTTCGGTCTGAGGTGAGTTGCGTTAAATCGGCTTATTTTGACCTCAGCAACATGTGGTGGGATTTGTACATACCTTCCAGAGACACCCTGTAGATAAGATATGTATAATTGTTATTTCAAGTGGGCAACAGAAAAGGAATTAGGTGGGTGGAGGATGGAGGTAAGTGGCAAGGAAAAATGGAGAAAATCATACCAGATACCTATCGATTTAATCATGCGGTCTGTGTATTTAGTGTCCCCTCTCAAACTCTTGAGATGTACAATTTACAGGTTTCAAAATAGAGTACGGAAATTTGAAGGGCATTTCTACCAGTCAAACATAAGAACAAATTATCATATGAACATTATTTATTATTTCTTTACATGCTTCGTTAAATATCAATTAGATGGACGAGTAATTTTGCTTTCAACACTTGAACGCCTGTATCTCGAAAACGAAGCGAGTGAAGACATATGCTTTTATTAGATTTTTTTTTATTTTTGACTGGTCAATTTGCCCTTCAATCTTCTTAATCAATTTTGAACGAATAACAATAATGACAACTAAAAATAACAAAATGATAGCTGGTCTCCATTCTGAAGAAAAATACTGACTTATCATTGTAGGTTTAGAAAGTTACAGTGACTTCAAACTTTCAGGGTGTTATAGGGGTGAAAATACCTTCACACCTTTTCCATTTGATTTTTGTTTTCAAAATGGCACACAGCCATCATTTTTACATTTCCAGCTGTTACTACTACTTGAAAAAATTAATGCTTTCACAATAAATGTTATAATATACCAACTCAATCCAATTTCTACATTATTTTCATTTCAGTTTCTTTTTTTGGTGAAAATATTTAGTTTTTCATATATTCATCACACTTAAACATTGTAGAATAATTGAATGATAAACAATCACAAAAAACAGACAAAAACAAACAAGATGAACATAAATAATATTGAAAAAATATTCAAAATCCCATAAAAAGAAAAAAATGTATAATAGGTATTACACAATCATATCAAATCATCTAGATCAAATAAAGACAGAATGTTTCTATGATGTACTTCTTGGTTAAAAATAAAATTAAAAAAACACGGATATTTTCAACAGAGAAATCAATCATGAAGATGTGAGCATCAAAAAGCATTTTTCGATAGCTTATTATCTCAAAATCCAAACAAAATCGATTCAGAATCCCCTTTTTGAAGATCTTTTATGTTGTTTTTGTTTTTGGGTAGGTACTTTATTATTTTTTTTTTCTAATATGTTTTGGCATGTATTTGTAAAACTATTAGAAAAATAGTAGCTCTAGAATATAAAAATCTTCTTCCATATCTACCCTTATTTGTATTTTTGAATGTCTTATTATCCCTTTGAAAGTATGTATTTTGATAAAGTAGATTGGATCCTGATTCAGATTCACTGGTTACAGAAATGATGTAGAGTAGCGGACATATGTATGGAAAGGGCCTAAAATTTCATAAAAGTCTGATCCTTTATCAGTTAACAAAGAAGTGATTGTTGAAGAAAAAAGGTTTCACCTTTTCTTGGACAATATATTAGCAGTAGGGTTTTCGTCCAGTATTAGTATGATTGTTGAAGAAAAAAGGTTTCAGCTTTTCTTATAAATTGTCCAAGAAAAGCTGAAACCTTTTTTCTTCAACAATTATACTAATACTGGACGAAAACATCACTACTAAAGAAGTGATTGTGCATTTGAAAATTTCAATCCATTTGTCAGTTTGGGGGTCTTGGCAATTTTTTTCAAAAAATTGTTCAGTGACCTTTTTTCACGTTCAAAAAAAGGCTACTTTTCTAAAATTTGTCTGTGTATCTTTTGACAAAAATGGCTAACACCATTCAAAAGAGGGGCAAAAGTTATGTACTTCTATAAAATTTCAAACTTGGCAAAAATGACCCATTTTGCATGATTTTTTCAAACCACTTTGGATGGCAAATTTTGGAAATACAAATAGGTGGTTTTGAAAACGCCGATGTCGTGATAATTTTGTCAAGTGTTTTTATCAAAAAAAATAGAAACAAGATATAAAATTGGATATTTTTTTTTAACAAGAAACATGTTACATTGAAGCAACTGTGAAAATTATCATGGTGACGCCGTTTTCAAAAAACCCTATATTTTTTTTCGAAATTTGTCATTAACCACTATTATATTGCAAACACATAATATCTTGAGAAAGGTTACTCCTAGCCACTTCTACAAAGTATGGCTTTTCTATATCAATTATTCGCAAAAATCAATTTTTTTATTTAAAAAAATGTACGAGTGCGTCCAAAAAAGTTATCATTATTTGAATGAGTGTGAAAAAGTGTGTAAGTGGCGCTCCCTCAAAGTAAGAGCCATACTAAGGCCAGATTTGAATTCCGCATGTCAAATTACTCTTGTAAGGGGGGGTGCTCTGGTTCTCGCCTCGTCTTCTTTGAAGAAAATAGATTCCAAAAGTCGGTGATGGACTGTTCCAGTGAACTACTCGTTTTCTTTGCACAACAACTATTTATTTGAACTCAAAATGAATTGAGAAGAACAATTTTACAATTTTTTTTAACGTGAAAGCTTTTACACTCTTGACATCTGACAAAAAAACTAACAGGTAACAGGTACACACGTCACGTCATTCACTGTCATCTCAAGAGCAAGCGATGTTGCCACGCTTACCCTAATCTAGGTGCGTTACACTCTTATATACCAAATTTTAACAAAATAACTTGATTATTTCAAAAGTTATTTGAAGATATCAAAAATTGAAATCTAACTTTGACATTCCGAGTGGTGTGAATAATAATGAATAGTATAAGCTTCCTGTATAATACTATCTTTGTCAGTTGTTTATAAAATGTATAAGTGCATCTCAAGTAATTTAAGTATAAGCTTTTACTTATTCTTCATTCACATCACCCTTTGTATCTCCCTTGATATTAACTTACAATATTGCCTTGTATGGAATCTGCTGTTACCTTATTTCCCTTTTTTTTTGTATATGTAACTCACTGATTGATTTAGCACATTTTGTCATCTGAGTTCATCGAATATCAACTGATATTAATCAAAATAATCCTACTATGTATTTCATCATGAATAAGGAAGTACCGAGTTCATGTGCAAAAGTAATTTCTAAAGTGCACAGAAAATAATATCTTGTTCCGAATCTAATCATTATTCTTCTTTGAATTCTGCTGAGAACTGATCCACTACTTTTCAAAATAAAGTGGACCTGGCCTAGATAGCCATGGAGCAAATCTATCCTTGGATTGTTCAGTAACCCCAGAAACAAAACTATGTTGAATATCGGATAATACAAAACTTTCGTGAAGTCGGAACTTTAAGCTCAGGCTTCAGTTGACTCCAGTGACCAATCCAGTCAGAACATTCTTCTCACATAGATACTGTCTGTGAATATACTTTTTGGTGATTGAGCTCATAGACTTGTTGACCTATAAACTTCATGTTTGGCAGTTACGGACTCTACCAAAACTGATTATATGAAGAGAGAAAGAGCCTCATGGTAAATTGAGAAATATTAGCATGAAAACATATATCTTCGAAAAAATATGACTTTTCTGAAAAGAAATATTGTCAATACAATCCATAGAAATCAAAATTCAAAAAGAATCATTATGATTGTTGTCGGATAAAAAAAAGCAATACGACATTACGTTACCGTATGATATTACGATGTTAAATTCTCCTTTCTTTCCAAAAAGATATTTTCCTGATAAATATTTGTTGATTCTGGGAGGTTTCTCATAAATACTTATATAATGAGATAATCTTTTTGATTGCAGTCATTTCTATGATCGTTGGGACACCGACGATAAAAAACAGATACAGCAAATACCTATGTTCAGAAGTGCATGCCAGTGTTAAATGTTCCTTATTTGCAGCAGAAGCCAAAATACATAAATTACCATAAAATTACTACCGACAGACGTGAAAAGTGATGTAAAAATGAAAGGAAATACGACTGGAAAAATTATCAATACTTACAATTCTGTGAGTTAAAAAAATCTCTGCTAAGCTAGCATAATATATAATCGTGATTGTTAATGTCCAAAGTTTCAACAACATTAACTTCCTGGGTATGTATATTATTTTTTTCTGAAACCAACAAAAAGTCAAAATGCTAATAAATTAGCCCGTGTAATAGTAGGTTTTTCAAAAAAAAACAACAATAGTTCAAATCTTTGACAGAAATATTGTACACGCTGATCGGCCTCATTTTAACAATGTTATCATTTCGAAATTTTACTGTATTCATTTGAAAATCAAAAAGAAAGTACTCATCCATATCATTCATAATTTATTTTCATAAATGAATAAGGCGATCACTAGCTGTAATACCAAAGTCTATATTATATAGACTTTGATGGTATCTTGCAAACACTTGGGACCTCTATGTCAACTAATTAAAAATGGATATTTTTTATATTGAAGCCCTGAATTACTTCTTGTTCGGTTTTCACCAATCACAGCATAAATGAACTTGGAGCTGTGTTATTGAAAAACGTTAATGATTCAATGCTTTTGTCACATGAAAAACTCATTTATGGAAACAAGATTTATCAATGATCAGTATAGGACTGTTTTATAACATCAACGAGCATTTCTTCGTTGATCTCTGTTTTAAAAAGATTTTACACTTATTGAAGTATCCATCAACGGAGTGAACAAGTTTCCTGTGGTGACACAAAATTCGCGCGCTAATTCCAGTCATTCTATGTTCTAAGGGTGGAGCATTTTCAGCATTTATTAATTCCGACTTACATTCAAGTCATGCTTGAAGCTGCATTTGGGACAGTTTATCTTCTGCCAAGGAATGTTGTCAACATGTCCATACCGACCCCAGTAATTATTGCTCTGACGAAAATGTTCTGTACTAAAGAAAGTGACCAGGCAATGTTCAATTTTCCATTTTGCATAACTATGCGATGTGGATTTTTGTCTACTTATATTAAATAATTTCATTACATTGACTCGGTTGCAATATTGACCAACTGATTTTGAGTGTTTTTTTAACGTCATTTTTTCATTACGAAGCCGTTTTTTTATGCAGATTTTCTGACCTCACACACTTTCATGATTGCTCCCTTTTGTGGAAGCTTCTAAAGAAAATATTGAGGATGAAAAAATGTTTTGCATCAAGTGCAAACCAGTATTTTTGTAATCTCAAGTTTCATCCTGATCTTTGTTCGATAAGTTATATATTTTCACGAATCTTCGGACCTTGCATTACTTTTAACGAATAGAACCAACAAAACTACTACACTGCCATACAGGGTGTGAATAAATAAGTGCGAATTCAAGGGGTGATTCTAGGGTTGATTTTAAGACAAAATTTTTATTTGAATGAATGTCCCAAAAGTCCTAACTTTTGAGATACAGTCAAAGTTTCTAGAAAAAAAACGGCTTTTTATTGATTACTCAAAAACCTTTCTGTTTTGAAAAAAAAATGACAAAACTTGGCACGCTTTTTTGTCGAAAGAAGGTTATTTCTTTAGTGTAATTAGAATAAAACTATTTATTCCAGTGGCGTCCCACACGGTCATCCAATTGATATTTATAGGTAAATCTATGATACGCCACTGCTTTTTTGTAGACTTTTTAATTTGTTTAGATAAAACAATCAGAAACGTTGCTTTTTTGTCTCTTTGCTTTTTCATGAATCCTGCTCCGTTGTCAAGATAAAAATGTAGAACCGTTCCTTGCAATTACCGTGACACCTTGCCTGTGGAGCTTATTGAAGCAGAGAAACGGTTTTCAATTTTTAACTTGAGAACAAAGCTACATACAGAAAAAACTGATAAGACAAAATAGCAGCATTTTTATTTGCTTGACCTAAAAAAATTATAGATTCTTCAAAAAAGCAGTGGCGTACCATGATTTTACTTGAAAATATCAATTAGATTACTTTCTGGGAAGCCACTGGAATTAATGATTTTATTTTAATCGCACAAAATAAAATCACCTTGACGTCAAAAATAATCTTGCGAAATGATGTCAGAATCAGCTGAAAGGTTTTTGAGTGATTAATAAAAAACTGTTTTTTTATGAGAGTATCGAGTTCGAGTACTAACGGTTTTGAATTCTTATCTTGAAAACGAAGCTAGATAAAGGAAAAATTTAAAAGACAAAAAATTATAAAATTTTCAAAAAAGCAGTCGCGTACCATCATTTTACCTATAAATATCAAATAGATGACCCTCTGGGACGCAACTGGAATGAATGATTTTATTCTAATGATTCAAAAAAATCACCCTTATGACGAAAAATAATCGTGAATTTGGTCTAAATCCGCTAAAAAAATTTGGAGAAATTGATAATAACCGTTTTTTTCTAAACACTCTGACACCCTGTATCTCAAAAGTTAGGATTTTCAGGACATACGTTCATATGAAGTTTTTTTTTTAAATTTATCCCAAGAATCCCTGAATGAATTTGTTTGCACTTATTTATTTATACCCTGTATAGTCAATATGCGAAAATCGCGAAAGACACATATTTATCAGCTGCTAAAAAGACGACCCTGGAGTAGGTCCACGACTCTCTCGAAACCACAATACGGGACTTGGTCACATTCAACCTTTCTACTATCAAACACAACAAAGAAATACGATAAAAACATCCCCGAAAAGTTTTTCAGATTTAGTTTCAATCACATTATCACTTTCTCGACACTATCCAAACTATCAGTGTTAAATCCCTGTTGAGGGATATTTTCTAGAAAGCCCGATCTTAATTATGATGATATAAAGAACACGTTCGCGTCGTCCACAGAGCGCATCCATTTCCTTGGCGTTTTACCATTACTGATTTTTGTTGAAAGTCATCTCTTTTATTTTTATCATAAATTGACGATAATGAACCAGAAAAAAAGGGATTCAAAAGTCTTGATAAGTCTTGGTTGATATGGCTGCAAATGACTCAAAATTGGGCAGAAGCACGTTGGCTATCATCATCAATTGATCAGTTGGTAACATCAAGCCATCAAGACGAGACTTATGATGCACCCCTTGATTTCCCACCAGACAGATGTCCGCCGTTGCCGAACAGTTTCCGGGTGCAATGAAATTTATCACTCTGAAGCCCGGCCATAGGTTATTTCAAGTGATTATATTTTATCCGATCGTTAGAATGTCTTAGGTATATCTCCGCATGAATGTTCAACTCAATGTACGAGTGTATTGTAAAAATCAATATATTGACTGTTTTTCATTAATTTCATAGGTTATAACTAAGTCTTACGATTGCAGATTGCAGGAACCAATCTGTTTGTAACAATTTTAACCATTTATACTTTGTTTTCGTTGCCACGGTAACCATAATCAGTGCCTTTTCCTTGATAATCATTTTGAAAGTGGTCAAATTTTCTTTGATGGCATTTTGTGTGAAGAGGACAGTCATTCATTGGAAATTTTACACTCTTTCCAAAAATCAAAAAATCCAATATGGTGGCCATAAGAAAAATGAAAGTTGAGGCGGGTTGCGGGAAAACAAAAGACGATCGAGACATGTTATACACGTCATCGTATTCATCTTCAAGAAGTGTCCCGATAAGGTCACATTTTGACAGCTGTCAAATTAACCATTTCGGATTTACTGGCAAAAAATGAAATCCGCCATTTTTGGTTTTTCGCCGATATTTCCAAAACCAATCGACCGAATGCACTAGTTTCCTCTAATACTTTCTCATTTAACCTATGCTGTAGGTATAATAGGAGCCAAGATCCCTGTATAGAAAAGCGAATCTGGGACACACTGTATACGTACGTTATCTATACATTTATAAAAGTGAAGGTATATGTTTGTCCGTGAAAAAGATAGCATTATGCGTGTATCTAATGAGGGAGAGAGAAGGCTTCATTCTGGCAATCTCTGATTGGTCAGATTGGTTGACATGGCGTTGCCATGGTGATCGCCGAAGTAACAATGGCTACATTCTTCCGGCCTCAGCAGCTTAAGGTGCTTGATAAGAAGCCCACCTGAACGTGATGCTGTTGTGAAGCGTCACGTCAGCGACTGCGTGTTTTGCTCAGCGTAAAAAATTGTCGCTTTTTCGAATCTCGCTTGACATTTAAAGTTGGGTAATATTTATTTGTTTATAATTACATCTTCATTGTATTATTATGATGATAGTTTTCGTCTGTTTGTGGCACCAACAATATCAACTGGCTAGACAAATTTCTCTACAGCCACGAGTAGTGAGTACTAACCCATTAAAATTTTATAATTCTAAAAAGAGCTTCCCAATGATTTGATGTAACAACAGATTATTTTTTTTTTCAGCGTTTCACTTCGAATCTCATCTCATTCGCTTTTGTATTTATGATATTGATAATAATAATTATAATAATAATAATAATAATAATAATAATAATAATAATAATAATAATAAATCGCCTTTAAGAATTGGAGAGAAAAAAATGTAGTTCATTGCACTAATTAATTGACATTAATCAGGAGCAGATCGACGGCGGGTGACGGTGATTTGTTGGATGATTTTTCGATTGTGTTGTGTTATTTTGGAGTCCTATCATTAATAATAATAATTAGTAGGAAGATTTGTTTGGTTTCGATTAGATAGGATTAGGATGTTTCACTTTGGTTTCGTGTCTTTTCTTCTGGTTGAGGATATTTTACATTATTGTGCAACGTCATAGCAGACGACGCCGACGGTGATCTGTTGGATGGTTTTTCGATTGTGTTGTGTTATTTTGTAGTCCCAGCGTTAATAAATAATAAGTATAGGTAGATTTGTTTTGTTTTGATTAGGATTAGGATTTTTAACTTTGTAAAAGGATTTAGTATTTTTTCTTTTGAATTTGGATATCTACATTTTGCGCATAAAATGCACGTCAATTTTTTTTGTTTTTACAAGTTGGATTTCAATTTTGAGATGGATTTGAATCAAAACTGGGTTTTGCCTGGGCGGGTAATTCAGCTAGTGAATAATACATGAGAGTATGAAAATATCATTTGATCATATAAATTTTGAAAAAAAGGCTTCGTCTCAAGGGACGTTTGTTAAATAAATCACTATCTACGTGAAGAATCATCGTAGTGGTGTTTTATCAATTTCTTGTTTTGTTGTATTTGTCATAGATGCGATTTCATATTGTTTTATTCTGATCGATTCGCCTCAACTTATTGAAAATCAGTTTGTCTGATTTTGACCAAATAATCGATGTCTGCATGGGTACCTAAATAGATTAGGTCTCTGGTTTTGCAAAGAAGGATTCGCATCCAATTGATGGAAACCTTGCTGGAGCAGAGAATCAAATCTATTCCAAGCTCAAAAGCCGAAGATAGAACTCTTGGAAGATTTCATTGTGAAAGTCTTGACGGGCCTATTAAAGAGCTTCCATAAAAAAACTTTTCATTGTGGTGGAGCAAACGGTGTGACAAAACTCCACTAGACTACAGCCCAAAGGTATCAACTCAAATATCTCCATCTCATACAGTGACTTGGACAGAAATGCTGGAATTGACAATTTGGTTAACAAATAAATTATGTTGTGATGTGGTTTCTACGGTATTTTTCTCGTTTTTTATGGTCTGATGATGCCAAAATTTGGCGAAACATGTTATCTGTTTTAATAGTTTGTTCCAATATATGTGTTGAGGCCTAAAGACTTCGAATTTTATATGTCTACGTTGAATATAAGGACCTCTTTGAGACATGAACGAGTTCTACATATTAAATGAAATAAATACGATGGAAGTCCGAAACTCTGCTTCTTTACCATCAGGTTCGTTCCAACACGCTCGAAAATCGTACGTTGAACTGTCCGGCTTATGCGCAGAAAGCGTTCCAACTAACTCGTGATGGTTTACTGGACGATCCTTGTTGGCGTACCAACAAAATCTAGTTCGCGAACGGACTTGCGCAAAATAACAGAGTTTGATGGTCTTCTTTGCATATTTTCGGAACCAACGACCACATAATAATACTTTTGCGATTCTGTCATAGGCAAAGGCATGTGCAAGTAATTTGATTGATCAACTGACTGAACACGTTCTTGTTTGCACAGGGTGATTCATTTTCAGCGACAAGGTGCCAGTTATCGTCAACTATTCATCATATAGACCCAGGAAAAAAACTGTATAGTAATGTGCCCAAAAGCTGGAAATATATCTCAAGTTTCTGGGATCGCCGCAGGGGAGCGTAACGGTACTTGATGTTACTAGATTGCTTATAACTTCGGAATCCTCAACCGATTTGACTTTTTTTTGGCTCTTTTTAATGAGGAAAATCTGCTCTTACTGGTGCATGTGCTTGGGATCAATTTAAATCGCTTTATCCGACCACACATCATAAATTATGAAAGTCATCACTGTTTTTGAAGTTTTTCCGAAATTTTCAAAGGCAAACCCACTAAATAGATGCCTCTATCGTGTCATCTGGAAAATTTCCTAACACATTCATACAGATAACTTTTCTAAATTTTTGGAATAGAAGAGTTATCCAGACTTCAGGAATCTATCTAGAAATACTTTCGAAACAGTCCCTGTGAACTTGAAAGTGTCGAAAAGATATGAGTGCCTTGCCAACGACCCGACGCACGCTGGGGCAGGTTCAAAAGCTTATTTTTCAGGATTCAGGATTGATGGTTATTAGTCACTGGCTAAAAGTGAACACTTTGCATTTGTTGTCAATGATTTCATAACGAATACATTACTGACAAAAAATAGATGAACACCTAAAAATAATATTTTATCTTGAATTTCAATTTGGTGGTGCACTTTAAAACGATTTTTTTCTTAGCATTTCCTGGTGTCGTTTAGTGAAGTTAAAAACAAAACAAAACAATTATCTTCTCTGAGTAGTTTTACGTACAAATACCTACAGTTTGTAATTCGAAAAAAGGTTAAACATTATATACTTTCTGGTAAAAAACGCAACATAGGATAAACTAGAAACAAAAATCTCATTTATTTAAAAATTATCAAGTTGTGCAAGGATGGTGAGTACATTAGGATGGTAGTACATTACCTACTCCCATACGTATAAACATCAGCGAAAAAAAAATTTCGTCAGCATACCAGCGTAGTAAAAGCAAGGTGTATGTATCCCTTTCACAGAGAAACGCCTATGTATATCATCTGGATGTGAACAGTGGCAACAATGCACATAACTCATTCGAACCGGTGTATCTCTACCGATAGGTGTCACGAAAATTGGGTGATAAAAATGGAAAATATTTAGTTCGGAACTTTGGAAGTCCGGCAAGTTTACATACCAGTCGAATGATATTATGATTAAATTTGTGTTTGTTAGAAGATAGATTGTTATAATGCTTATTGGAAAGTGCTGGAATAACAATTGATAGAGAATAAAACAGTATTTTATTCAGTTCGCTGACAAAATTCCGTCAAAAATTTAACTGCCCGATGTTATGGAATAGATACAGATCCATGTAATTTCGTACTTGATAAATTGTCAACGTTTTCTCAGCAAGTTGAACTTCAAATAATCTCGATTAGGGCATTTGAAAAACACAAAACCTCGAAAAAAACATCTGGAAATTCATAAATATACTCATAAACGCATAATGATGGTAGATACATGAATATTATAAAAGACCTTCTATGCTTAATAGAAGAGCCTCAAAAGTGTGGAGAAATATCATGCATTTTTAAAATTGAAAAACGGATAGCGTTTCTGAACTAGGCATATCCAAAAACCCCTTTAACGATAATTTGGTTTTGAATTAAAATATTTTACAGGATGTTCAAAAAGTCTTAAATATTGAAAACAAAACAATTATTCTAACCATCCTAAACAAGTTCTAGTAAAGATTTTTCAAAACCTGATTTCAATAAATGAAATATGCAAAATCAAAAGTGAAAAGTACTAGTACAGATTTGTATAGTTTTGTTACTCTAGCTTATACAGGGTGCCACAGATTCCAGTGCATGTATGGGGATCTCAGTTATTATGAGAGATAAAGGGTCGATTAAATGGATGCAGAGTTGTGCATTTTTATGCTCAAGAAAATGTCATTTTGACATTTCAAAAATTCCCGCTACTACCGAAGATATTCGAAGAAAACCGAAATTTCGCAAAAAAGATATTATTATTTTCCGAGTTTATTTGGGAAGATATTTTAAAATGGATTGCACAGTCTCATTGTCATTTTTTCTCCTCTACAACATGGTGGTATCAAATTAAAAATCTGAAGTTTCTTTTATGAGCGGCCATCATCAAGTTAATTTTTTTTTTAAATCGGACCTGAATTTTTCATTTTCTTTATAGAATCTTTTGATGCACTTAATGCATTGAGGTATCGCAACCGTCGAAAAAAATACTCATCTGAAAAATAATACCAGAGAAAATTAATTAAGCTTTTCTCTCTAACACATAGTTCATAAATCCATCTTTATTCGAGACGTTATTCTTATGACAAAACCTGCAAAACTAAAGAAAACTAATTGACTGGACCAAAATCGAAATAGAACAAGATAACCATAAATTCAATGAAATCAAATTTAATCCACAAATGACATAAAAAATAAGAAAATTACATAATAATATAAAAACCTGAATCACTTTCTGCAAAAGTGTTCAAAAATATTGCCAATTTACCAAAATATTGGAAATACCAATAATAGGTGAATAATAATTGGAAATATTGAGGATGCTAAGGCAACCCATCAGTCTACACCCCCATCTTATCACCTCAATGCCTCAAGGACGTCAAAAAATAACTAAAAATAAAATGAAAAATCCAGGTCCGTTTAAAAAATGAAGTTGATGATGGCAGCTCGAAGACGAAACGTCAGATTTTCAATTTGATACCACCATCTTGTAGAGGAGAAAAATTGGCAATGACGAAGTGTAATTTATTTTAAAATGTCTTTTCAAAGAAACGCAAGAAATAATAAAAACATTTTTGCGAAATTTCGGTTTTTTTAGAATATCTTCGGAAGTATTCGGAATTTTTCAAATTTAATTTTTTTTTGAGCATAAAAATGCGCAACTTTGCATCCATTCAACTGACTCTGAATCTGTGGCACCCTGTATACGGCGGCTACTCAAAAAGAAAGCAAACATATTTGTTTGTTTTTTTTAAACACACCTAGGTATTGGACTTCAGTTTCCAATTGGTTCAAACTAAACAATCGAATTCAATAAGAAACAATCACGCGGGATACTCCGATTTTTCAGTCGTTTTTGTCAAGATATAAACTTCAAAAAACCGCGTAATTTTGATACATTATAGGTACCTACAGTTTTGTTCATATAAAAGTATCAAAAGTTGTACAGCTATTTTTGATACCTACTGCTGATATTTAGGTAGATTTATTGTTTGATCTTTTTTATAAAATAAAATGGAAAATAGGAAAAAGATCCCTCATGTCTGCATGTGGGGCTTGTTGACTTAATTTTGAAATCATAATAAACATGAGGCAGGGTATGTCCATTTTTTTTTTGAAATTGATCAAACAATTTTTGTGAAACAGTTATAGCTTAACATTTTCCATTTATTATTTTTTTTTTAACTTCGGCAAAATATTTAGGCTTTGTTGTTCATGAGTATTCATTACAGTCTAACGTTGTGGTACTCATGGTGAAAGTTCTTCTCCTTCTCCATTAATTTTGCTCCGAGATATTTCTTCTTTGTTACAGGTACCTACTTATAACTAAGTAGGTACTCAACGAATCACACAACAGAAAAAAAAATTCTGTGAAACTGACAAAATAAAACATCACAGTAAAGTGACCAAATGTTTGTTCATAATTAAAAAAAAAAACATTTCTAAAATGTAATGGACTAATGGACCAGAAATAAATTTTGATTTACCTAGGCGTACTTATTGCGTATCGATAATCTATTATTTGATCAAACAATAATAAGGACACAAAACCCTCCCAATCAGTAATGACAGCAGCATTTTTTCAGCAACTTTGAAATTTCAGATCACAAAAACCAAATTTAATAGATACGTAGGTTTATCTACTATCTATTTTATCAACCATTCTGCTTTTTTGGAAAAAATGTGGTCATTCCAAATAATACATTTTCATAACGTAGGTGCTATGATAATTATTTTAATATATATGATAAACCATGGTGTACTCAGTAGCGTCCTTAGTAAAATAATAGTTCGAGGTATTAGCGGGAATAGGACGTAGAAATAAAACTCCTTCTAGCGGAGAATCGCCGACGTTTCGACTTTATTTGAAGTCTTTTTCAAGGCTGTAACAAAGCCACACTTAAGAGAGAATTTGTAATAAATACAAATGTCTCAATAATACGGAAAAAAAAACAAAAAACAAACAACAGAAAAGGAAAGACACAAGAAGAAAATTCACTAACTATTTTTCAATAAATCAAGAAACATTGGCTATTGATTTGATTCATAATGCTCCTTATTCTACGAAGAAGAACATGAAAATGCATATCTCGCTCATAACATGTACGAAGAAATCCGCAGACAATTTGATCAAGTTGTAAACGACCAAAACCAACCTACATTTCCTGATACTTCCAAAAGCAACGACCAAAACCAGCCTACATTTTGTGATACTTCCAAAACCAAGACCCATGAAAACTCTGCATTAACCAACACAAACGAAATAAACTACTTGGAGACACCGACCAAAGAAAAAACAAACAAGCCAATAGAACAGCTGGAAGCAATCGCAAGCAACCACTACTCAGCATGGGATCTGATTCAAAAAAGTGACGAGGACAAACTACTAGACAAGATGCCAGACTTACCAGAAATATCCTGTCCAAGGGTAGAACGACAGTCAAGTTCAGTGAGTGAGGAAACAATTGTACACAATGATTGGATGGTTACGGCAAACCCCTCAGCAACACTCGATGTAATCTGTCCAGGCGCCCGGGAAGATGTTGTATTAAATACAACAGGAATGACTGCAACCGTTCCTGCTCTAGCCAGACACAAAGCCACCGAGCCCATACACTCCAAGACATTGCCCATCATCCTCAATACCAGCCCGATCAATCAAGAACCTTCAGATCAAGCCACCGAGCCGATACTCAGGCAAACAGATTGCTCTACAGAGCTAAGACAAGAAGAGAGGGACCTCAAAGATAGGATTCATGACACGGGATGGCGCAGCATTCATCAGCACGCAGTCATCATGAGCAGCATCACGACAATACTCATTATGGTGATTCAAGGTTGGCGTACAAGGGACACGCATCATCAGGAGAAGACCGAAGAGGCGAAACTAGAAAGTAGACAAACAACAAGGCCAAAACGAAGACATAGAGTTGATGTCTCTACGTTCGTCCATCGTGGAGAGGCGGCAGAATGTTTAATCACCATTAAACATGCATTATTTTCTAAGTTTAATACATTTCCAATTTTTAATAATTTCATGATAGGTTATGAACCCACTCAAGTTCAATGTCAGATAGGTAGGAAACTGATTAATCATCACGTTCCCGAACCATGGTCGGTCACTCGGTCATGATATGATTATTTTGCCGACGAAAGCACGAACGGAAGTGCATAGTAGAATTATGTTTACTACAATATTTGGATAACATCATTGTGTACTATAACAATTAATTATATATAAGCAAGTCGTGGGAATAAAGGATGAGTATTCAACAACTACTCAAAACGTTGTTTTACTCAACAAATGTACTGTGCCCAAGCCCACTTGGCCATAGCAGAGAGTGAGGCTGCTCTCTGGCAGTAAACTCTATATTTTCCGCTGCTCAACCGAACCGAGTTGAGCAAGTGTAATCTACGAGCTAAACCTAGCTTGTACAAAATGAAATGAACCATTTCCTTATCTCTTACGTTTTAGCGATACGTCGTTGCGTCGATTATAAATTGAAATACGGTTGTTTGAATGTTGATATGATGCGGCTTACGTTACGGCATACGCCTTACGTCTTACCGTATCTATAAATCCAGCTTTACATGCTCAAATTCTTGGAACACGTCCTTTCCTTCTATCCACCTTCCACCCCGATCAACGCATAGAAGAAACAAGGAACTGGTCTGCTGCGAAGTCGCGACATTGCCAACTTTTGAAAAAGCACCTGATCAGACGATTAACTCTTTAAGAAGGCGTGCCCAGCATGAAATTGACGCTCTAAATGTTTAATCCCGATTTTTTCTTTCGTTCCCTAGAAATACGTCTGAATTGATAACTAGATCATCCGTACATCGTTCAAATTTGAAATTTCTTTTCTATTCATGTAGCGCAAAAAACAATGTTATTCCAAGCAACTTTTATACTTGGACATTTTTTTTATATTATGCATAATAACGATGTGGTTTGGGATTGAAAAGATCACGGGTGATGAATCCCCTTAATAAATATCAGATTTACCAGATGAACGGTCACTTTTCCTTTCAGTAGGTGAAATGTCTGACTTTTATCCACCTGGAAATTATCAAACTTGTCATCTGGAACGAAATTTGAAGTGTTCTTTCAAGGACAAACATTGATCTTCAAATTTCGCGCTCTTGAGACCTCATTAGGTTAAATAGTTCACTTCGCAAAATAAACAGCTCATACAAATCAGAGCCTGCGAACAATAACTACAATGGATATTTATTTCTGTATTTTGTCTATGCTTTTTGATTTGTAACGTTTTCCAAAAAAATTGCTCCAGTTTTAGACAAAAATGATTGTTCTTTTTTTTTAAACAGGGTGTCCCTGGAAGGTCTATACAAAATTCTACCACTGATTCCTTACGACAAAAAAAATCGATCAGACCTATCTTACCTTAGTACAAAAGTTTATGGATACGGAGACACAGGGAGATTTTGAATTTTATTTTTGATTTTTCGGTTTATTTCTTGAGAGAAACATCAAAAACTCACGATACTTGGAACTTGAGGGTTTTTTTGGATGAAAAATTTAAATATTGTGACAGTTTTGTAGTACCTATGGTGCATGAAATTGACAAACTATCAATCATTATTAACGGTTATGATCACCAAATCAACACGTCCTGCGTATTCTGTTAGCCACCTGTTTTCAGAATTTCTGCAGGGGAAAAAGTTGGACGTCTCGGTAAATTGAAGCTGCAATCCAAAAATTAGCCTGTTGTTAATGACTTGGGAAAATAGGCCTTGGCTCCCGGTCTACACTGATAATTGCGCAGAATAGTTTCGACGATAGTTAAAAAACTAATCTTAAAATACCAAGTGAAATGTATCGGCTTAACTAAGTCAAGTGTAACTTCTATTTTGTGGTCCATCATTGTTCTTCTTGAACTCGAATTCATAAAACTTGGTGAATAAACGCAAACCATCCATAGTATAAATTTATTCAGTTATTCAGAGTCCACATAAGGTTTCTGTCGATCTAAGAAAGCAAATCGTTTCAAATCAAACGCTTTCCTGATATCCCATGATTCATATTATCGTTCTCCCGTTTCATAATAGAAGACCCAGACAGCGAAAACGTAAATGTGACGGCTTCCTCACATATTGGACTCGGGGCTAATATTCGTGGTGCTGATTTTCTGCAAAGGATCATCGTATTGAGATTTATTTATCCTAAATGCGTATCCATCCTGCAGTATAGGACAGAATAAATTTGATAACAGGATAAACTGACGTCACTGTGCTAATGTCCCTGAACGGAGATATCGTTTTCGGCTGCTGCAGGCAACGAGGGAAACGCCAACAACAAAAAAGACATTCGCAAAGCCGGACGAAAAAAGAACCGAGAAGGCGTACCGATGTTTTTTCTCCGGTTGAAAAATGAGTTGGGGATCCGGTCGGAAATATCCGGCACAGAGGAGGATCCCGGGAATTTTCTCGATTATACGCAAACGGTGGATTATATTGTATACTGGCGAGATGCTAGGCGCCTTCATAGATATAATCTTCAAAGAATGCATACGTATTCAAACATTCAAAATTCCATGTTCTCTTGACTTCGGACACTTGATAATCTTGTTTTTGTGAATGAAACGTTGTATTGATGACAGAGCGCTTTGCACATTAATTATTCTCACTTCCTTCCCCCATTCTCTGTATAGAGAAGTATTGTAATGATTTAGTGATTATTTCTTGTCAAAACTTCTTTCCAATATGTTAGGAGCTGATAGATGGAACAAAATAAGATATTAAAATCCATCTTTTCATCGACAACAATTTTTCACTTATTGGGTGAAGACACGAAGCGAAATTGAAAAGGAAAATATGCAAGGTCAGTTATTTTACTTCACGTCATTACGCACTCTGATAGTGATTTCTTGGCCCTAACCTGTGGATTATATTTATGACTAGACAAAAGGCAATTTTCACTATTGAATAATTATTATAGTATTTTGAGAATAAAATGTGTTGAACTGGCATTGATTATTAGAGCACGATTGTTTTTCTTGAACAAATACAAATACAAATACATAATTGTATTATCGTCATAGATATTTATCAAAAAAGATTCAAACCATATTTGTGTGCTTGTATTTTCGAAAGTTATTGCTTCTTCTTCTTTTACCCATGATGCAATTTATTTGATATTCAATAGAGATTTGAAGAGATTGGGGAAAATACCGGTTAATTTTGAATATGACGAGAATATTTTTTAGAGAAAAATTGTTTATTATTTTTCGAAATTATATTATTATCAATAAGGACTAACTTCACGCTGTCTGACAATAATCGAATGGTTTCATTTGATGATTTGAGGTACGTAATACGTATTGCAGCCAGCTATTAGGTATGATGGTTTTTGGATGATGTGAAATAGGTAGGTATTGATTCTTCTTTGAAATTTTTATTATGAGTTCAATATTTGGATAATCTTTTATACCAGAAAAACAAAAATATTCACTCGATCTCTTATACATTCTTCCATCAGTTTGTTTCACCAAAGACCACAGTGTAAAAAAAAGGCACGTCACTCGCAGCATTTATAAAAGAAATCTCGCTCGTAAGCATGCCAAAGTGTCAAAAGCGAAAAACTGGCATCGAAGACCATCACCGACAAACTTATAAAGAATTCGTTGTCGGTTACCTGCCCAAGTAACACACAATAGTTGAATAAACGTTTATTTTGGTTTATACCAGGCGTATATTTGTGGTTGAGAATCAACGTTAAATAAACGATAAAATGTCCGCCCGATATACGTTTAAGAATGGGATATGATATCCAAACTATACACGTTTATGAGACAAGAGCATTAAACGTGTACGATATACGTTTGATAAACGATTCTACAACACGTTTATGCTTACTATAAAGGAAACGTTGAAGTATTAGCTATGATATCTGAAATAGCAACGTTCCAATCAAACCATCAGCATACTTATCTACATTCTTTATTTTCAACAAAGTTATAAAATATTCAAAGCATTTTGATAACTATGTTACGACTGTTTCAACCATCGCAGTCCTATACTGGCATATGCTTGTCCCTTGTCCCAATTGTTTTGTTTGGGGACTCTCCAACGGTTGAACTTTTCTGCTCCTCTCCATTAAAATCTATTCGGAGGCCTCTGGAAAGAAGAATAAACTTGGTTGACCAAGAACGTGACTCTAAAAATGGAAAATCGATCGCGTTCATCATCACGTGATAAATCTCCGAAAACCTGATTGGCTCTAAGGATCGAAAACCCCCACGATACCACCAGAAAACTCAGTATCAGAAAACTGGAATATGTTTTTAACATTGAAACTATGCTTGTGATAACATTTTAGCATTCATAAATTGCGAATATCCTTGGCGGATACTCGTCCATTGTTAAAGTTGTGGTTTAAACTCACCACTGCACATTGATCAATTATTGTTATTCAAAGTATGCTAAGGAAGAAATATAGTCACCATGGGCGAAGTTAGATCTTTCTTGTTGAGGGGACAAAGTCCCAGGCAAAAAACGGCGCTCGCTAAAAGCGACATAGGACGAAAACTTTTGAGCTGCGCCATCGCCATTTTATCAAAATACGCTCAAACTATTCTCAAAATTAAGCAGCCATAAATCAAAAGATCACAGTTGACTGCATAAGAAAAATAAAAATAAAGCAGCGTTGAAGATTTACGAGGGGGCTGCGCCAAGTTTCGTACATGTAGTGAATCCAGGCGATAAAAATGTAACACAAAAGATATATTGATTTTTTATCATTGATAATGATCAATGATTAATATTATGATAATTTTACCTGGAATTAGACATAGGCATGTGAAAATACTGAAACACTCAAATATTTTTAGGGGGCTAAGCCGCCAAGCCGTCCCCTAACTTTGCTTATACTGGTCACAAAACTATCAAAAATATCCAAACTAATGAGTCGCACCCATATACGTACAATGATGTCGACATAGGAGGGGTCATACATTCCTCCCCACAGTTGAGGAATGTATGAGAAAAACTATGGATATAGCTTTTGTCAAATTAATAAAACCAAACCCAAACTGACCCAATAAATATGTTTTGTCAGCGATACTTCTGCATTTTCAAAATATCATAGACGAAGAATAATTATACAAAAAAAAAATGAAAATCCTGCAGGAATCCACCAAGTTCTAAATGTTAACTCTTTTCAAGGTGATTTGGAAGTTCTCTGCGAATTCGAGATGAACCCTGAACTTAGATCTTTCCCAGAACTATTTTTGTCTATATAATAAATCATTTAAAAAATAATTCAAATTCCGTATATTGACAACTAGAGCGATTTTGGATCCCACTATCTCACGAATTATCCCCAAAATCTATAAAAACGCGTTCATAAAGAAAATATCGACGTTTATTCCGTATATAACATGAACATGCGTATGAACATATTATCATAACCAGCCTATGATTTGTATGTTATATAAGAACTGAAGGATACAAATCAACAGGGCAATATTTTGAAAATATAATTAACAATTTCCACGATCTTTCCACCCAAAAACACTTTTTATTTTTTCTGGGTATTCAGCATCCACAAGTTCTATTTCCATTTTTCTGTGGCTCCAATTTCCAATTCACATTAAATAGGTAAATACGGATGTATTACCCCTTTGGAATGGGTTCGAGGTTCTCATTCCCTATTGGAATCACAAAATAAATGTAACGAATGATATGGTCGTCCGATACTCATTTATATGACAAACTTTTCATTTTTGCACGGCTTTTTTGTAAATTCGATAAAATGCTATCACAAGAATGCTCAATCAACTGTGATTTCTAGAGTTTCATATAGATAGAGGTTCCTCGATTCATAATAGAAAAACGAGTCAAGATGACCTTGCTTAGGGCTATAGCGAATAAGCTCACAGTGGTCAAGATTGCCTCGGCCCCTGCCGGACTAATGACGGTGCCTCTGCGATATCGTCCCGTTCTAATCTGCTTTTCACTCATGTGCACTGACAAAAACTGCTATTAGACGAGAGCTTTAATTAAAGCAAAAAACCGCATGCTTAGCCGCTCCTTTCTCGAATCCGTATTAAAATGTTGTGGGGGATGATGAATTTGGAAAGATGACTTGGAATATAAACTAAAGAATTTTCGCAGGCATGATTATTGCTTTAGATATTTATATTTTGATACGATGGCTTACCCGTCTGTCCTTGGGAAAAAAGTTTTGTAAGTATACGCAATTTGTAACGGAAACTCGCAAAAACTCAGATTATTTTTTTTAAATAACACCCTATATTTTGTTTTGCACTCTCAAGTCTACGAACTCTAGGTTTAGGGAAAACGTTTTCGTACTTTCCTTTTACATTTTATCACAGACAGTTTTCAAATTATTTTGATATGATATTTCATATGAAGAGCTTTCAGGAGAAAATTCTTTATATGTATCTACTTCATCTTCATGTCTCTCCACCGCAATATTTGTTTTCAATTCTGAAAAATAACCTCTTGCTCAGTGGACCCATGTTTTTAATAAATATTTTTGTTGTAATATAAAAAAATCTTCTATCAGCTCATAGTCTAAGATACGGTATTAGAAATATACAGGGTTTTTTACTTAAAACTCCGCACGCCAATATCTCGCAAACAAAAAGAAATATTTGATTTCTGTAAAAAGAAGTCAATATGTGGAGTCCAAGTAATTATTTCTCACAGTTTAAAACATTCGACGCCCACCAAGAGCTAAGCGTCGCGACGTGTCGAAAATATGAAACGATTGCAGGGACTTTGAAATTACGCGCATGCTAAAGTTCGTGTTATTTATAGACTTTTTTGCTATTTCGTCGAACTCATTTATCTTACTCAGTTCTGAGCTATAACGGTTTATAGTAAACATTTCATGATTGACAAAAATGCGATAACTGATGATTTTCAAGAGAAAGCTAGTCTCAATTTCTGTAGAAAGAAGCCAATGTATGGGATCAAGTGAATATTTCCAAAGTTGAACAAATTCGACGCCTACTTAGAGCTGAGCGTCGAGAGGCGTGAAAAATATAAATCGATTGCAGTGACTTTGAGATCACACGCATACGAAAGTTCATGTTATTTATAAAATTCTTTGTCATTTACTCAAACCCATTTATCTTACTCATTTCTTAGTTATACGAGTTTATAGAAAACATTCTGTGATAGACAAAAACTGCGATTACGGATGATTTTAACATGAATGCTATTCTCAATTTCTATAAAAAGTGTCCAATGTATAGTGTCAAGTAGATATTTTTCAAGGTTTAAAAAATTCGACGCCTACTAAGAGCTAAGCGTCGCGACGCGTCAAAAATATCAATCGATTGCAGGGACTTTGAAATTACGCGCATGCGGAAGTACAAGTTATTCATAAACTTTTCTGTCATTTACTTGAACTCACTTATCTTGGTCATTCCTGAGTTGAACCGGTTTAGTAAACATTTTCTGATGGACAAAAAAAATCTTGTAAAACTCATCCTTAATCTTATTTTTTCAATCAAGATACGTTTTGTCTTAACCGGTATAGCTCTGAAATGCGAAGAGTAAATAAGTTCGAGTATTGAGACTGGTATTCTTGTGAAAATTTCCTACCAGTCAATTCTAACCAATCATAGGCTTGCATTTTAACGTGTTGCTATGGCAACGACCTGAATTTATCGGAAATCACCCTACTCATAATCACGTGACTAAAGATTAATAAGTTGCGAATTTTTCAAGAAAATTCGCAACTCGACAAAATTTCCGGAAATAATTCGAGCTCTAGGGAGATTATAAGTGAAAATCATCCGTAATCGCATATTTCCTCAATCAAGACATGTTAACTATAAACTTGTATAACTCAGACACAAGTAAGATCAATGAGTTCGAGTGAATAACAAAAAAGTTTATAAATAACAATACATGTACTTTCTCATGCGCGTAATTTCAAAGTCCCTGCAATCGATCTATATTTTCGACGCGTCGCGGCGCTTACACACTGACCTAGCTTACCTCTCGATAGGAGTCGGATTTTTCAAACAGTGAAAAATATCTGCTTGACCAGATACATTAAACACTCTTTACAGAAATTGTATATTTATATTCGTTCTCTAGATATTGTCGTGCGGAGTTTCAAGTGAAAAACCCTGTATACTCTCACCTGTCTCTGTCTGCTCACATGAACCTGGAGGGTCACCTCCACTGGATTGGAATCGGGGAAGATTCAGACTGCGAGTGGTGCCTTGAAGACGTAGAGACCGTAGCCCACATCCTAATGGGATGTCCGACTCTTCGTAGCACTAGGATGGAATACTTCGGAGCCGAATTCACAACACTCCAGAAATTGGAAGGGATCTATTTGAAAGACCTGCTGAGCTTGGCGAAAGAGTCGTGCCTTCAATAATCTCACTTCTATAAATTGTGGGTTGCAACTACCCTCATCTGTTATTTAATGCGGATAAAGACTCTATGTTGGATAATTTGTAAATTTGTTCAAAAATGGATTGCGAACGAGTTACTTGGCAAAATCCGGTGCTATACTTTTAAACAGGGTGTCACGAATTGCAATGTGCACCATCATAATATCTTATACACGGTAGCATTTACAGAAAAGTTCATACCACGACTAAGTTGCGCATTTTGGTAATTATATGCCGTTGGGAAATCCAAAAAATTACGAATACTTCCGAAGATATCCACAAAAAACCGAAATTTCTTAAAATGATTTTTTTTGATTCCCTAGTTCTATTAGAAGAAATATTTCAAAATAAATGTCACATTTTCATAGCAACTTTTTTCAGTGCTTTCTTATAATTTTTTTCCCCTTCAGCATTATTTTGGCAGTGGTTAGACTCTTTTTCATGGTGTTTTGTGTGCCGGAGATAAACATCTGTTCTGCCAATAAGGGTAAGTTTTTCACGGATCTACCTTACCTAATTCAATATTGCATCTTCCAGTTTATTGAGAGAAGTTCTAATAGTTGCTTTATATTCTGTCGCAGTTTCCAGCAATTACAGTATGAAAAGTCATACCAGTGGTCTACTTCTTGTAAATTATCACAAGAGTTGTGTTGCCTGATCTGCCACGGCTCTTTTTTTTTAGCGATTACGGTATGGAAAGTCTAACAAGTGATTTTAGAATTTGATTCTTGTGAATGGAATGACCTGGAGTTTTGATAAATGATTAAAATAACATTCATAAGCCTTTCACGATTTGCCACCGCTGTATGGTGATGACGTTATAGACAGCGTTAACAATAACTTTGAACATCTTCAGATTCGTGTTCAGCACATAATCCAAACCACTAAAAAAATGTACACCACTTTCCACTTTAAACTACCGTTTGACGGAACTACATATCGACGCTTGAAAGGAGAAATGGCTTATGCGCCAGTATGGTTGGTTTACAGAAGAGCGTTCTAAAGATGAAAAATCTGGAAAAAGAAATATTAAAAATTGTTCGATGGTTCAATTTCCATGAAACCTCAAGTTTTGTGAAGGTACTAACCTGATACCTTAAGGGATTGTCATGATTAGAAAAAGCAAATTCGCTGTAGTTCAGAAAATAGTGGCTTATTAAACAAAATGACTTCGAATCATTGTTGGCAAAAATGTATTCTGTATACCGTCCTCAAAATGTCGATACACATAAAATGACTAATTCGCCAAAAAGAATAATTTTTTTAAAGATTCAGTTTGAATTAAAAGCCTATCCTAGATTATCCAATTGAACATTTTGATTCAAGAGACATTCTCCGAATATAATAGCTGATCTGAAGGTTTTCTTCAATGTAGCGGTACCTACATGAATGAAATGATGGTAATTGAAAAAAAAAGTCTGTTCTTCATCAAGAACTAGGATTTTGTAGGTATAAACTTTTATCCTAATGGGAAGAACTAATTCTGCAACAACAAAAATAATTGTTTTTTAGGTTAAATCAAAAAATACAGATTATCAAATTCTACTCAAACAGTCTGCACTCCGGTATAACAACAAATTTTCATTTCAAAAGCCATCAACAGTTTTCTCGCAATGGACTACACATTTTTGAGACAGGATGTGGGATCAAAATGTACGAAAACACACTGAGCGTTCCACTAAAATAACACCTACTTGTCACTGAAAACTTACTTTTTGGTTCGCTCTGTTCACTTTTTATTTTGAATTCACTCTCATTTCCATTCAAACAGATGTTTTTTGTGTGTTTTTTTTTCGTTCAATGAACAAAGGCCGTATATTCTACAATACACAGGGTGACAATATTTAAAAACTATCAATGGGCATAATGCAACAAACGCGAAGAGATAAAAAAATCCTTGGAACCGTCTCTTTGATAGGTACGGGGAACAAACTCTATGTACTTTATGAATTTCATCTGATTGTCTTGCTTGCAGTCAAGTCAAAATGTATCATGCGACATTTTTCGTTCAGGCACCGGACGTTGAATTGTTTAAAAAGCCATTTCAGATGTAGAATGCTTACAGCAATTTTATTTTACATCCCATTAAGAAAGTTTTTTGAAGGCGAAAATGATTTATTCGCCAACTGTTGGTTTTATCGGGTGTTTGATGAGCCAATTTTTAAATTTTGATCAAAAACACGTCCTTTTCTGATGCGTATTTTTTTTCTTGAATCTTGATATTTTAGAATGTCTAATACACCAAAATATTCTCTGATTCCGACGAAACATGAATAGCAAGACGCAGAAAAAAAAACTGAACACAGTGATATACATAACTCATTTTGGCCAAAAATGGCGTATTATACATTTCTCCTTTCAAGCGTTGATATATCCTGCTGTTTATCAGAAGCAGTTTCAACTACGTAGTATGTAGTTGATCTTTTATAACGAGTCCAACAAAGTTGATCAAAACTGATACCTAAATGAGTACTATGATGTTTGTACTTACATTTGGTGGTTCTGTCAGAGTTCAAATTTCCAGTTCTTTTTTATTCAGGGAAGAGTGGGTCATGTTGAGACAGCGGCGACAGTGAGACACCTCGAAATTTCTGTGACGGTTATGTTGCGTCCGTCTCTAGTTCATCAGTGCACATGCTCCGAATGTCAAAAACAGTCACACTGATTTTCCATCGCGCCCTGTCACTTTCAACCAAGATTCAGTCCAGAGCGTACATTAGCGACATTGTTAAGACCGATTTCAATTATTTAAAAAAATGTAGTGACCAAATTAACAAATGAGCAATTGCCTCTAGTTTGATGCTGAGAGATTGACGAAAAGTGTCAAATGTATGTTAGGCAGACAACTTTGTAAAAAGATATGAATTGGCCAATGAGACGAATTGCTTGGGCATTTTGAGACACTTTTTGCGAAGGAATTTGACGGTCATTTTATAATATTTCCAGATCAAACTGATAACTAATCAGTTGAACTTGATGACATCAAAATGATTTTACCCCTTCCAACATTCCAGGAAAATACAAAGAGATTGAAGTCTTGTTCCAAGGAATTGGAATTGGAATTAATTTCTGTACTAATAATGTACGCTAGTGTCCCTTGAGTTTTAGCTCTACTTCTGTTTTTGATTAAGATTTTCTCTGCTTTTTTATGTATTGTCTCAATGTAGCCCCAAGACTGAGCCACCATAGGACCACAATAAAACCAATCAATTTTAGTATTGTGGCGAACGCGATATTTTAAACAAAAGAAAAGAGGTGTGTTGTCAGACGACAAGTTGGTTGTCAAGCTAGTTAATTTTTTCAAACAGTTATTCTGGTGTTTAGTAATAAAGATGATACAATTGGTGTCAAGTGTGAGATAATTGAAGAGTGATCTAAGTGCCAAAATGAAATTCTAGAGAGATGACGGAAAACTGTTTTATGTCAAATAATAAACAAATGTTCACTTTTTTATTGAAAAACGGTTTTATTAACAAGCAAAGAGATACAGTTGATCATGTTTTAACCAATAAGAAATCGAATAGTCTTGATACCAGAAACTTAATTGAAAAAAAAAAACAAAATGATCCACGTCTACAAGTATTTGATACGATTAAACAACTAAAATAGGAGTAAAAGATTACTATCAAATTTACAGGTGATCTGAAACAGAAGAATCTGTTGATAACCAACCAGTACTTTAACAATATTATTAGGAATAATCTGTTACTAAATTGTACTGATCTCACTTTTTGGAGCAGATTTTCCAGGCTTTTGCAGCTTGAATTTTTGTGTAACATAATTTGCTTTTATTCTGTGTTTTTTTATTAAACCTCTGAACTCACTAGAATTATCCATTGTATTCACTACGGAACATCAATAAAACTTTCAAGTTTTGAACCTACTACATTACAATTGGCACGTAGATGTTCTACTGGGACATTTTCACTGACACATAGACCATAATGATGAAAAAAACAAAAACAAATATTTTGACACTTGGATCACTTAGCAGGACCCCTCTTCAATAAGTGTTTGAAACAATGAGTGTCATGGCGCCAAAGAAGCTGGACCAGCTATCAGTGAAAGAGCTGCGGGAATAGCTTGAAGAGCGGGACTTGGAAAGCACCGGTAAAAAGCCTATTTTGATGGAACGGTTACGAAAGAGTCTGCAGGAATGTGAGGAAGATTCAGAAAGCTTTGTGTTTGACATCTTGAGCATGAAAAAGGATCTCAAAAATCTGGAGTTGGGTATGGAGGTGACTTTCTAGATGAGCAAAAGCATGAAATTGCTGAGAAGCTTGAGAAAGTAATAGACTTCAATGTGGATAACCTTGAAAAGAACGTCCAAAACAAAATAGCATTTTTCAAGGACAGCTGGATACATTGATGGCAGGTGGCAGTTGTCAGCATGCAGACGATTTTAGGATATGTGCCGACAAGAAAGCGTCAACGTCAACGTCCCGTGTGAAGCCACCTATACCTTCGATGGAAAATCTTCCTGGCATAACTACTACAAGTAGTTCGAGGCGGCTGCCAAAAGTAATAGATGTACGGATGAGGATGGTCTTCTCCTCATAGTCATTCTACGAGGAGACGCTAGTGAGATTCTCCAGACCCTGCCGGTCAACAAGTTGGGTGACTTTCAGCAGCTAGTGCATGAGAACATTGGGAATGCGCTACGGTCAGGAACATTCTGAGTACGTGTATCAGATGCGGCTAAAGTATTGACGACAAAAATCAAATCAAATCAAATCAAATAAGCTTCATTTGTCAAAACAATTGTTTTGTAGACAAAGCAAATACTTATAAACAATACAAAAATATATATATATATATATATATATATATATATATATATATATATATATATAGCTGAAGGACAGTAACGGGGCTACTGGTAACTACGCAGTTAGGGTTAACTATTGGGATGGCCCCAAAGATTCTTAACGGGGCTACTGGTAACTACGCAGTTAGGGTTAACTATTGGGATGGCCCCAAAGATCTTTGGGGCCATCCCAATAGTTAACCCTAACTGCGTATATATATATATATATAAAGAAAAATTGACCATCCACTACACATGATGTACATACAAGCAAAAATGAGAAGTCACAGAAGTAAAAAAAACAAAGTAGTCTTACAATAGTCCAGCAAACAGATCAACAAAACAACGCATATACTATCACATTCAAGGTATCACAGTTTTTCGTTCAGGAACTCATCTTGTGTAGTGGGCCTTATCTGAAAGAAACATGTCTACCATTCGTTTAAATTTGTTTTGGCTGTTTAATCTCTCTAAGGCTTTGAGGTAAATGATTAAATATTTTCACTTACTGCTACAGTATAGATCTTCTTGTCTGCTCTGATCTTGGTAAGGGTATAGCGGCAGCAGATTTTGCTGACGAGTACTACAGCCCACCATAACGCCCGAGGGGCCCTTTTTATACTTGAAAACCAGGCAACAGGTTTCCAAAATATAAAGAGATGCCAGGGTCAGAATCCTGCAACGAGAAAATAGAGGTCTGCAATGGTCCCCTCTCCTGGCCCCCGCCAGACATCGCACTGCTCTCTTCTGAACAACAAACAAGGTGTTGATAAGCGATTTGCCCACAGAACCCCAGAAAGCAACACCATATCTGATTCGAGATTCTATTAGGGCAAACTGAACTCTCCGTCCAATCCCAGGTCCCAGTTCCGCCGTCAATGTTCTTACCGGGAAACAACCGGCTGCAACCCTTCGGCAGGTGATGTGGGTGTTGAATTTTAGATCTTGTGCAAAAATAAGTACCAAAAAAGTCCCACAAACTTTGTGTTGTGGCACTGAGAAGGACCGAAGAGATAAGTTCTCTGGGCCACTCTTAAAACATACCATTTTAGTCTTGTCCAGGTTCAGAACAAGGCAATTTGCATCGCACCAGTCATTCACTTTGATCAAGTCCTGTGATACCAGCACTGAAAGAGACTCTATGTTATTCGTGTGCCATCATATGTTCGTGTCATCAGCAAAAATGGTAAGTCTTTCCGCCATGTGCAGTTGCGAGAGGTCATTGATTTAAAGTAGGAATAGCATAGGTCCCAACACTGAACCCTGAGGAACACCCCAGTCCACTGGTAGCTCTCTCGAGATCTAAATTGACGTGCTGTGTTCTTCCAGTCAAATATGATTGAAACCACGAGAGCTCTACTTCACGAAAACCATAGTGAAGTAGCTTCCGGAGCAGAATCCCTTGATTGCTGCAATCAAAAGCCTCAGAAATGTCACAAAAAACGGCTGCAGACACTACACTTTTATTCAAACCTGTATAATACAAAAAACTGAGGAGATTCTACATAGCATCAGTTGTACTTTTATTTGCCAACAACGTGAATTGAACATGGAAAATGATCTTGTGTTTGTAGTAATTTGAGGTTCCCAGTGGAACACTGATTTGAGAAGCACTTTTAATGGCGTAAAAGCATAAAAGGGTCACATGAACTTGGTGAATCGTCGGTTAACAATCACGACTTTTTATCGACTTATGAATGACATGACAGTTATTGGACATCTATCAAATGTCAAACCTAAGGGTTTGCCTACACATATTTATGAGTTCCATAAAGCACTGTACACACTATGAGTGCACTTTCCTATAAGAATTGCTCTGCCAACACACCCCCTCAATTCTTATACTAAAAATTGAAAAACGTGTACCAAGCTAAATTCAGTTAAGAAAACAACAAAAGGATTAACATAGCAAAACTTATACCTATACATCTACATGATGCTATACAAATACTTAACAGTCTTTACCTGCTACAAACATTCAATTTACCACAAAAATACTTGAACTTTGGAGAAGCTAAAGACTTAGTAAAAACATCCGCCACTTGATCCGATGTTGGGACATAGTGCAACTTAATTTTATTATCTTCAACACACTGTCTAACAAAATGATGTTTTACATCTATATGCTTGCTGCGCTTTGTTTCTTATGTATTTGACATTTCAATGCAAGACTGATTATCTTCAAATACATTGACAGGAAAATAGGTTATATTGAGTATTTCAGAAAGCAGTTGTCCCACAAAAATACATTCTGTTGTACAATCTGATGAAGCAATGTACACAAAAGCACTGATTATTTGATTATCAGAATCCTTTGTCTTTTTATATTCAAGACCAAAATTAATTGTTGACTTTAAATAGCGCAAAACATTTAAATAGCGCAAAACATATGTCCAATGTTCTAACGTGTAACAGTTTTGAGAACGACTGAAGTAATAAATTGAATAACTCAGATCAGGTCTTGTACCTAACATAACGTACATAAGGAATCTGATGAGTTCCCTATAAGGTAAGTTTGACTTTTGTTCATCTGATTCACTATTCCTCAAATTAAGTTTTGGTTGAATTGGAATGTTTGAATCTTTGCAATTTGACATATTAAACTTACTCAATATTTTTACAATCAAATCCTTCTGACTCAAAAACAACTCATTATCAGATTTAGTGATTTTTAATCCCAAAAATGTTGAAGAAAAATTAACTTGATTCTTAGGAGACAAGTCTCTCATTTCAAACTTAAGCAACAACTTTTGCTTGAAAACATTTAATTTTTCTTCACATCTGCTAAATAAGATTATATCATCAACATGTAAAATCAAATAAATCTTGATTAAAATACAGACATGGATCAGATTGAGATCTTTTAAAATTCATTTCAATTAAGTGAGTGTGCAGCTTCTGATACCAACACTTTGGTGCCTCACGTAAACCATACAAAGCTTTATTAAGTTTGCAAATTAACTTACAGTCTTCCTTTTGCTTTGTCTTAACTCCTTCAGGAATTTCCATGTATACTGGTTTAGGTAAGTCACCATTCAAGAATGCACATTTCACGTCCAATTGGTTCACAAGTAGATTATTTTTAACATATAGGGAAAGAAGCACACGAATGAAAAGCATGCGAGCCACAGGTGAGTAGACTTTAGAGCTGTCACAATTTCCTTGTTGGTAGCTACGTGCCACAAGTCATGCCTTCTTGATGACTTCACCATTATTGCAGTCTTTGTTCCGAAACACCCATCTTGAGTCAATCACCTTCACATTTTCTGGTCTTGGAATGATTTCCCATGTTTCATTCTTCTTTAAAGCATCCAGCTCGCTTTTGATAGCCTCATTCCAGCCATTGCCAAGTGAAACAGCTTCTGGATAGGCCTGGGGGGTATTGGAATCCAGACTGCCAACAAATAGTGCTTCCATAAGTCATCAATCAATCAAAATCCAGATCATAATCAGTTAATCTTGAAGGAATTTTAGTTTCTCTTCTTGTTCTTCAATTTTCATTTGAAGTCTGATTTTCCTGTTTCTCTTGAGCATTATCATTTTCTTCTTCTACTGAGTCTGGATTAATGTCAATTTCTTAATTTTGATAGTCATTTTTGTTGGGTTGCTTTGTATCTTTGTTGTACATTTTTGTCTCATCAAATATCACATTTCTGGCTGAGATTACATTTTGATCAATAGGATTCCACAGACGATAACCATTATTGGTGTAGCCAACCAAATACATCTTCTGACTTCTGGAATTCAGTTTTTTTGTTCTTACTTCAGGCGAAATGTGTACATACGAAGTACACCCAAAAATTCTTATTTTCTTCAGGTCTTGTTTTTGATTGTACCATACCTCAGCTGGGGTTTTATTTTCTGGTAAAGTGGAGGTGAGAGTACGATTGATTAAATTCAATGATGTTCCAACAGCTTCCTCCCAAAAAGACTTTTCCATAAAACATTCGAAGATCAAACATCGAGCCTTGTCCAATTGGGTGCGGTTGTACCTCTCTGAGACTCCATTCTGTTGAGGGATTCTTGGTATTGTGTACTCCAACTTGATGCCTTTTTGTTTACAAAAGTTCTTAAACTCATGCGAAATATATTCACCTCCGTTGTCACACCTGAGTCTTTCAGGTAAAGTCTTGAATTTGTTATGTATTGAAGCTAAGTACTCTTTGAACTTTTGAAAAGCTTCATTTTTATTTTGCATGAAGTATACTGCTCCAAAATGTGAGTAATGATCAATGAAAGTGATAAAGTACCTATTACCATTATGACTGACTGGATTCATAGGTCCGCACTCGTCACTCGAAATACATTCAATCACACTTTTAGCTTTTCTATTTTCTGGCAATTTTTCAAAAGGTTTTCTGGTTTGCTTACCTTGCAGGCATACTTCACATACTGACGATGGGGGATATCTTGAAGAATGGTCCATTCTTTTATGCCACAAGTCCTTTTCTTCGTTAGATGTTAAATTAGCTTCAATTCTAGGAATGTCCAGTTCTAATATATATAAACTTCCTTCCAACTCTCCAGTTGCTACTAAACTATTATTGTTTTGCCTTATAGCAACTTTACCATCTTGAAAAATTACTTTCATACCCTTGGACTCAATTTTCTTGACTGAGAGCAGATTATGAGTTAGATTGTCACAAATTAGTACATTTTCTAATTTTACTTTAAGTCCATTTGCTGTTTGTAGGTGTAAAGTGCCCTCAAGTTTGGCTTGAACACTTTGACCTTCTTTGGCAACCCTAATACAGTAATTACCATTCTTTTTGTCCACAAGATGTTTCTCAAATTCATTTGTAGCTAAATGATTAGTACATCCAGAGTCTACTACAAACTTCATCTTGGTTTCTGAGTTTAGAATGTTCTTACTAGTCGAGCATGTTTTGAAAGTTACCTCCTTTTCAGCACCATTTTCGTCACATTTGCCTTCCCAAACTCCCTTTTCTTGAGAATAGTGCAGTCCGCCTTTTTGTGTCCACGTTTCCCACAATTGTAGCACTTGTACATAAACTTTGGTTTTTGTTTTCTTCCTCCAAAGAAAGTATTGCTGTCAGTCACTCCCTGTTCATGCTGTTGTCCTTTATGACGTTGTTCTTCAGCCAACAGTTTATGTTTGACGAAGTCCATAGTTACACTATCACTGCCTTGAGAAAACAAAATGTCTATTGCTGTTATTACACTTTGAAGCATCTCTGATTATCTCATCCAAGGTGTAGTTATCACGCCGCTGAAAATTTGTGTCAAAGTAGCTTCCCGAACTTCTCTTGATGTAGCCATGCATGGCAGAAGCTGATGTTTCTGTCTCCTATGTCAAGCAACTGTGTTTTTTTTAGATATCAAACCTTAAGCAGGCCGTCCTGTCTTTTGTTTTGTCAATTTTGTGTGAGATTGCCAAGACTTAGCTTCAGTTCGTTCATTTCTATTTCATAAAACTTATTGGCCTTCTCCAAACTCTCCATAGACTCTTGCACGTTCTTAAGTCTCTTCCTCAACTGTCCAATAGTCCGCAGCAATTCCTCAATCTCAACCGAATGTGCAGCCAGAGAACTCTCAAGAGAGAGTTTTTCCCTTTTGATCTTCAAAAGATTATCTCCAATTTGTGTATCAATCTCGTCTATGATGAATTATGAAATCTTAATGTTTGATGGTTCGTTCTCATGGCGATGATGGTGTGAAGATGGATCATTCTTTTTCCCCAAATCACTCAACTTTTTTTGTTGAAGTTCATTTTCTATTTTTAGTGTTTCCATTGATATCATCAGAGTTTTATTAGTACCTTGCAGAGCTTCTATCTCATTCTCGACACCTGTCATCTCAGCCCTGGCTTCAGACAATTCAGTATACTGCTCCAAAATGTGAGTAATGATCAATGAAAGTGATAAAGTACCTATTACCATTATGACTGACTGGATTCATAGGTCCGCACACGTCACTCGAAATACATTCAATCACACTTTTAGCTTTTCTATTTTCTGGCAATTTTTCAAAAGGTTTTCTGGTTTGCTTACCTTGCAGGCATACTTCACATACTGACGATGGGGGATATCTTGAAGAATGGTCCATTCTTTTATGCCACAAGTCCTTTTCTTCGTTAGATGTTAAATTAGCTTCAATTCTAGGAATGTCCAGTTCTAATATATATAAACTTCCTTCCAACTCTCCAGTTGCTACTAAACTATTATTGTTTTGCCTTATAGCAACTTTACCATCTTGAAAAATTATTTTCATACCCTTGGACTCAATTTTCTTGACTGAGAGCAGATTATGAGTTAGATTGTCACAAATTAGTACATTTTCCAATTTTACCTTAAGTCCATTTGCTGTTTGTAGGTGTAAAGTGCCCTCAAGTTTGGCTTGAACACTTTGACCTTCTTTGGCAACCCTAATACAGTAATTAACATTCTTTTTGTCCACAAGATGTTTCTCAAATTCATTTGTAGCTAAATGATTAGTACATCCAGAGTCTACTACAAACTTCATCTTGGTTTCTGAGTTTAGAATGTTCTTACTAGTCAAGCATGATTTAAAAGTCACCTTCTTTTCAGCACCATTTTCGTCACATTTGCCTTCCCAAACTCCCTTTTCTTGAGAATAGTGCAGTCCGCCTTTTTGTGTCCACGTTTCCCACAATTGTAGCACTTGTACATAAACTTTGGTTTTTGTTTTCTTCCTCCAAAGAAAGTATTGCTGTCAGTCACTCCCTGTTCATGCTGTTGTCGTTTATGACGTTGTTCTTCAGCCAACAGTTTATGTTTGACGAAGTCCATAGTTACACTATCACTGCCTTGAGAAAACAAAATGTCTATTGCTGTTATTACACTTTGAAGCATCTCTGATTATCTCATCCAAGGTGTAGTTATCACGCCGCTGAAAATTTGTGTCAAAGTAGCTTCCCGAACTTCTCTTGATGTAGCCATGCATGGCAGAAGCTGATGTTTCTGTCTCCTATGTCAAGCAACTGTGTTTTTTTTAGATATTAAACCTTGAGCAGGCCGTCCTGTCTTTTGTTTTGTCAATTTTGTGTGAGATTGCCAAGACTTAGCTTCAGTTCGTTCATTTCTATTTCATAAAACTTATTGGCCTTCTCCAAACTCTCCATAGACTCTTGCACGTTCTTGAGTCTCTTCTTCAACTGTACAATAGTCCGCAGCAATTCCTCAATCTCAACCGAATGTGCAGCCAGAGAACTCTCAAGAGAGAGTTTTTCCCTTTTGATTTTCGAAAGATTATCTCCAATTTGTGTATCAATCTCGTCTATGATGAATGATGAAATCTTAATGTTTGATGGTTCGTTCTCATGGCGATGATGGTGTGAAGATGGATCATTCTTTTTTCCCAAATCACTCAACTTTTTTTGTTGAAGTTCATTTTCTATTTTAAGTGTTTCCATTGATATCATCAGAGTTTTATTTGTACCTTGCAGAGCTTCTATCTCATTCTCGAGACCTGTCATCTCAGCCCTGGCTTCAGACAATTCAGTAGGTAATTCGTTGTTCAATGTCTGAACCTTCAGGTACTCTCGATTTAACCTTAACAATGTTTGTTTCTGGTCTTCCAGTTCTTGTTGATGCTCTCTATCTGCGTTTTCCAGAAGACTGTCGACCGCCTGAGATCCCCTCTTGAGTCTGGTTATAAGAATAGATTTGTTCTTTATTTCATCCTGCAGCATTTCAATTTCTGTTCCGTGTAACTTCTTCAGACTCACGAACTCCGATGCCAGCCTGTCCACAAGTTCATCCCTGATTTGAAGCCTCAATTTCAACGCTGTCACATTTCTTTCCAGACATTCCAACGATGAATCACCAATGTGATCATAACTCTTTTCATCTCCACATACTTTGCATTGAAAAATTAAAGGTCTTTTCACCAGAGCCAAACAGTGCGCCTCGGTGGTTGTCAACTGCGCACATGTCTTGCAGAAATTTGCATGGCAGGTGACACATGAATCTCCAAACAACTGATCATCTTTTGGCCTTGCTACGTTAATGCATGTTTTGCGGCATTGAACACAGACCAGCTTTGTCATACTGATTTAATTACAAGTTTGTTTATCGGTGCGAAGTTCTTTCGATGTTAGTACAGCCCTGGCTGATCTCACAATCAATGTTTCAGAGAAAAAAAATACAATAACAATCGGTCACTCTAGCGGTAGACAAACCATACGTCTCGACGACTCGTGAATCATTCGTCTCTCAAAGTTAGAAAGTATTGCCGTGTATGATCCGCTTTATCTGCGTATCAAGGTAGTGATGCAAGAATTTTGCAGCAAAAAAAAAATTAGAATGTAGATATCTCGAAATTGTCGTGTTCTTGTGCGTTTCAATGCAGAAATATCATGGAAATAACAGATTCTACATACGTGTTATGCCCAAGTTCACCAATAGTCTACTTTTCAACATTTTCCACAGTATTTTCACAGTAAAAATTCAAAAGTTATGCGGAGCGATCAGAAAACGATGTTGAACGATAAAGGAGCACATACACACTGAGAGACTCCAAGGTTTGAAAGCGACGTTGTGCGGCTCGTTCGCATAGCCTATTAGACGGTACCAGAGAACGTTCTTGATTGTTTGGCCGTGCAAAACTTTGTCGAAGGACTGCGAGATGTAGAGGCACAGCAGCATGTCAAAATGGCGCGTCCAAAGATCTTGCAGATGAACTGACTCATGCGCTAGAGTTTGAGGCTGCAAAAGAGGCGTCAAGGGAACATGCGCATGTACGATTACTGGAGGAGGACGCCCATAGTTGCGATGGTGCAGCTGGACAAGGAAATGAAAGAGATAAAGGAGGCACTGATAACAAAGAAGAGGAAAAATTCGTTGCTGAAACTGCGGGGAATTGGAGCATCTACGGAGACAATTCACGTACCCCACCGAATGTACGGATTGCTTCCAAAAGAGGCTGCGTGTTTGTTGATCGAGGAGGTTGAATTTTCTCATGATGTGTTAATCGCTGACATTGAAAAGTAGTTTATTCTGGGAAAGGACGTAATGACCGAGCACGGTTTTGAGCTGAATCTTAGGACTGCTTTGTTGAAAATTGGTGCAGAAGAGCTCGTTCTTCACAAGCGTGAAGATTTCCGCCTTCAGGTGATTCTTTTTTAAGATGTCAGTGTCCCGGAAAGAAGTGAGTGCCTGGAACCAACTTTGAAAGAGAATGACATTTCGGATGGGTATCAAAAAGGTGACCAGGTTTGGTTGAACAATCCGAGACGTAAGCGTGGATAGAGGCGTGGACTGTCACCAAAACTACAGCAACAGGGGAAGGGCCGTACACAGTCGTGAAGAAAATCAACGACTTGATCTAACGAGTCAAGAGAGCACCGGATGGAGAACCTCGGGTGATTCATTGCAGTAGACTGACTCCATATGCTGGCATCGACGCTGTTCTGAGTCAGAACAATAATTAAGAAGGGGACAATGTTGCAAACGCACCAATAAAAAAAAAATGAAAAGAGGTGTGTTGTCAGACGACAAGTTGGTTGTCAAGCTTCTTGATTTTTCCGATCTGTAATTCTGGTTTTTATTAATGAAAACGGTACAGTATAATCGGCTAAGGATTTGTTTCTTATTTTGTTGTAGCCTGCCGCTACTTCAAAGCTTGATAATAGTTATTCACCTTACAAGTGCGGAAAGTTGTACTTCTCCGCACGGGACGGCAGTTGCACGAACGACGCGGAGTGGAGTTCGAGCAAGCCGTTAGGGGCGGAAAAGACGTTTTCCGCAAGAGTAAGGTACAATGTTTTTCCTACGAGTGGTTTTTTTCATCTTATTCATAAAAAAAAAGTTTTTGATACGCAAAGATTATCTAATAATACCTTGAATGCCACATAAGGTAGAATAGTAACATAAATCATTTAATTAATCCTAAACATGTTCATTTTTGACAATTCGAAAATCGCTACACTAGTACTATAAGTTACTTTCCCGCACGATTTTTGTATTGTCAAAAATGAACATCTTCAGGACTAATTAAATGATTTATGTTATAAATCAAATGTGATAAAATTTGGATTCTAGGATCCTGCATCAGTTATCAAAGAAGTAGGTGATTCTCGAGGTAATGCGCAAAACTTCGAATCATTTCTCAGTTTACCTGTTCTGGCGATTTTTTTTTTTAAATTGTTAAGTGCTTTTTTTTCACATTCGAGTGTTTTCGTCCATCTTATTTGAAGTAACAAAAATCATTTAATTAGTCATAAGTATCTTCATTTTCAACAATACAAAAATCGTGCGGAAAAGTACAACTTCCAAATCGAAAAATCGTGCCGAAAAGTAACTTTTCCGCACGCTCGTAGGAAATAGCTATCTACCTAACAAGTGTGGAAAAGGAATTTTTCGACACGAGTCTGCAGTTCACCGAACGACGCGTGGAGGAGTTCGGTGAAGCAGCCAACTGCAGAAAAAAAAAATTCCACAAGTGTTAGGTAAAATAGTTTTTCTACAGACGTGCGGAAAAAAATGCAGTCCAAAAAACAAATAAATAATAATAATAATGTCGGAATGTCAGATAGTTGAATTACACGTTGCCAAGCCAATAGAGCACACTCGGATCAGGGCTTCAAGCAGCGTTTTGTTTATGTGTTATGCTATTGAAGTTTGCGTCCCGAAAACTGAAATTTCTGTGCCGAAAATTGAAGTTTGCGTGCCAAAAAATTTTTCCGCACTTGTGCGGAAAAACTTATTTTCGGCACGGATATTGGTTCGGAGAATTGATTCTCCCGCACGGCTGTAGAAAAAATATATTTCGGAATTGAAGTACTACACAACATGAAGATTTGAATTCATGATTCAAATGTTCTAGGTTTGGGAATGAATAACTTGTAAGTTCTGAATACTTTGAGATATATGCAGAGGTCATATTCACAACAGCAAGGCAATAAAATGGGAATGAAAAGCGTGTTTTATTAACAAATAAGCAAAATACCTTTATGCTACATACAGGGTGTTTATTAATTGAATGCCGATACTTAAGAATGATTATCCTTGAATGATTTCAAGACAAGAAATTTATTTGGACATAGGTCCGCAAGAGCCAAATTTTCAAGATACAGGGTGGTGAGATTTTAAAAAATAAATGATTTTTTATAAATACTTTTATTCTATTCCAGATATCTTTATGAGATTTGGTACGCGTCTTCTATGCATCAATATGCATTTTGTGATGTACAAACAATTTCATTATCTTTACCAGTGCGTTGCACTCAATATTTTTGGAGAAAAAACTTCTACGCCACTGCTTCCTTTCACAATAAAAATTATTTTTGAGATCTCTATTTATTTCTGATCCAGTTTGTTCTCTTGATTTTTTTTTCTTCTGGCGCATGGTTTTCGCTTGAGAAAATAAAATCTACTTAATTGCATTGATATTCTACTGTGTCTTCCAATATTTTCAAGTCAGTCGTATAATTTCTAACATTCCCATGCATATTGATGCATAATAGACGTGTACAAGATTTCAAAACCATATCTGGAATTGTATCAAAGTGATGATAAAAAAAAGTTTTTTTTTTTATTTCAAGACCCTGTATCTTATAATGTAGGCTCTTGCGGACCTATGTCCATATAAACTTTTTGTCTCAAAGTCATCGGCATTCAATTAATTCAATTAATAAACACCCTCTATAAGAGCAAGAATAGTTAACAATTCACATTTTATTTCGTCTCCTTGTGGAAAATACAAAACTATATTACACTAATAGAACTTTCAAACTAAGTCAGATTTATTCATCACCTAATAAAACTGAAAAAAAGCTCTCGCGAAAACTTTCGAAAATGTCGCAGAACTCTGGAAACAAGGGTGTCATATGAAAATGCCTGGCACAAAAGTTTAAGGGCTTTGGCATGAGAAATTGATGACGACTTTGAACTCTTGTGTGTGGCTATATCCCAAGGCTATCAAATAGTACGGGGATTTCTGCTGTCACTGTTCATGAAAACCATATCACAGGCTCGATAATATGTGATGTAGTATGATATTAGAGTACGCGGCTGGGTCTATGATAGATAAGACTGAATTTACCAGATTTTTTTTGAGTATCCCTATCAAAAAACAATCAAACTAGTTTTTATATACCGGATCATCTATATTACCAGAAAAAAGTCTTTTAGTAAACAATAAAAACTATCAATATCAAACGTTTCGGAAGCGAATCTGCTTCCGTCGTCAGTGGAACCTAAAAGAGGAATGATTAATTCAAATTCAGAAAAATATTGTTCGTTTTTGTGTGATTTCGCAGTAAAGTTGGCTTTTTTGTGTTTATGGCACAAAATGTCATATTTACTGATATTGAAGTGTATAGTATTGATTGTTTTACTTTACATATGTTAAGTATTTATGATTCACTTTTTTTGGCTATGTTCAATTTCTCAATAAAGGTGAAACATGTATTACTTAGATTTACAGAACAAGTTGCTACACATTCATTAGAATTTAACATAATATATGCACTTTCTTTAAGTTCACGTTTTTTAGAACATGGCTCCTTTGCTAAGGTTTTTGAATTATCCAATTTTTTTTTTATGATTATCATCAAATGCATGTTGACAAATTCCCGATCTATGAAATTCCCTTTTTTTCATGTATGATTTATGTTCTCCAATTCTCTCTTTTAAAGGCCGTGAGGTCTCACCAATATAGAATCTATTACATTCACGAGGAATTTCATAAATTGGATTTTTAGTGGACTCATCAATATTATTAGGTCTGGTGTTTGTTAAACTAGAGCGAATTGTGTTTTTTTCAATATAATTATTCCTCTTTTAGGTTCCACTGACGACAAAAGCAGATTCGCTTCTGAAACGTTTGATATTGATACTTTTTATTGTTAACTACACTCAACCAAATAGTAGCATAAAAACAAAGAAGAGGTTCATACATTCAATGAACAATTCTTTAAAATTGGTCCAAAGAACGGCTTCTTTGACCAAATGAATTGGACGACATTACAGTATGAACAGTTTTCTTTAAAGCTAACTCGATTCATGTTGTGTATGAACAGTGATCATCAAAGTGGTTCTTGCGTCAATGAAACTGTTCATAGTATCAATGCAAATCGTTCTTGGTTGATAGACAGTTTTTCATTGTACTGATGATCATAATTCATGGTTACAAAGAAACATTTCATTGTATCTATGAAGCGAAATTCTCAATAATATGAACCCGATTCATTGTATTTATGAATCAAAATGTTCAATATGAAGAATCCCTTCATTCTATTTATGAATTATTGTTCAAAATAGACACTGAAGATTGATTATCATATCTTTATTCGAAAATCGTTTGAAGTTGTAATATACATACATGTGAAAAATTCGAGTTAAAATAGTTCGAACATATTCCATGGCAGAACAAAAAGTCATCAGAGCTTAATAATAATATTCTTGAAGCAGCTCTTCACTAAGAAATGTGTGAGTTGTAATTTTTGCTCTGGTGCAGACCGTTCTAGATGTCGGGATATAGTTAAAGGGACCAAGCCAAGAATCCATGAAGCGCCCAAAATAGCGTCAAAACTCTCTGAAAAGAAATAGACTTTTATAAAATATACCCAATTCATTGCATAAATAGATAATTTTACCAAAAATATTTGTAGGAGATATTAACCTAAAATTTTATTGGGGAATTTAGTTAGTACCTACTTACTTTCAGAGACATACATCATGATTCTTCATATATTTCAATGAGCTCTTGGTGCTTTTATCTTTGACATTCTTGTTGGACGCCGAAAACTTCAAAAGGACTCTTTTTGCTTCCCATTATGTTGACTACAGAGCGATTCCGTTTGGATGTAAGGTTTGAAAGTCCGTATTATGAATCTAAAACTAGTCATACAACACAAATTAGATATTTTTGTTTAACATTGTTATTGTAGAGCTTTTTCAGTAAGGTATGTGCATCATTTTTTACCAGTCTACAAACAGAGATAATTGTCAAAAATGAACGCCGTACTTTCCAGTTTCTTGAGATGAGATGAAATTGTCGGCATGCTTTTTAATAACTATTGAATTCTTCCGTTGATAGATTGTTAAATTTTAGGGCTCTGATGATGCAGACGTCAGCTGGTATGAAATTGATGTGATCGTGCTGGAAATGCATAACAAATTCTTTTACCAGTCGAGTGACTTTGTTGTCTTTAATCTTACTTACTAGGTCTTCAACTTACACAACTTACACTTACACAACAGCACTTTACATGACTAAATAACACACCACAAACCGAAAGAAGGATGCCAGACGCAGCATCACCCGTTTTTGCGCAAGTGCCTAATAAATTTGTACATTACGGTTATGAACTTTTTCTTTGTATTTATGATTTGATTTTATTTCAAGGATATCTGTCGACTTTAGAAGAACTGTTCATTGTATTAATGAATTTCGTTCTTAGAACGATGTTTTTTTGTAAGGTTTTAATGAACTATATTCATTAGTACAATGAATATTTCATGGAAGCTTCATTCAAGAGTCTTTCTTTAATATCAAGTTTGAAGTACATAATATTAATGAATTTAGTTCATGTAACCCATGTACTACTGGACATAAACTCATGAAATTACTATTTATCACTTATTGAAGCTTCATTCATTATTACAATGGTAGCTGTTCAAGAAACAATGATGTTTACAGTGTTCTGTACTTAGGTTCAATGAAAATTTCATTGAGCCGATGAAAATAAAGTTTATGAAAGCTGTTCATGAATATTACGATCAAGATTTTTTTGAGTGTAATAGACTTTTTTTCAGATAATATAGAAGATCCGGTATTTAAACACTAGTTTGATTGTTTTTTGATAGGGTGTGGAGAAATACCCAAAAAGATCAGGTAAATCATGATGCGCCTCAAAACTATAGAGCATAGACTGAATTTCCATAAATCAATAATTATTTATAAATTGTTACTAGTACACTACAAAATAAAATAATCCTAAATGGTTCATACTGGGTAAAATTAGTAAAAAAAAAACAGAATAATATAATGTAGTAAAATAAAGGAAGCTAAAACAAATCATTATCATTAAAAATGCAAACATAAGACGAGACAGAACAGTGTGACGCACAACGAAGACAAGCAGATCACTGAACACACATCAACAACGGTATCTCGAATACGATTTCACAAATGATAAGCTGTTGTGAAAAAAATCATAGTCTGATTTTTTTTTATCGTAGGTGCTTTGCAGCCTATCTGAGAAATGGGTGAGCCCATAATTTGTCCTCTCAGGGGGGTCGGAAAACAGGACGTTCCGCCTGGGTGCTTATACACCATGCAGGGTACCGATTCTGGGACCGATAGAACGGTCATACGAGAGATATAAACGATCACCTCCATATAATTCTCCGTTCACTTTTTCTCTCTTTCTCTTGATATGACCGTTCTATCGGTCCCAGAATAGGCACCCAGTTCATGAGAAAGTGATGATCGTTTCACTCGTGAGATTAGTCAAATCACATGCATATTGCACGCTACCTAAAAAGTGTATACTTAAAAAATGGTGATTCGCTGACGATGCGATGCGGCCGCCCTCATGGAAACTGTGTTGTTAAATATATCAGCCAATCAAATTTGTACAATTAATGCATGTGACTTCTGTCCGCGTTCACGTTTTCGAAAAAGCTTGTGATTTAACCTCAAATTCAACCGCTGTCATAACATTTGGAGCAATAATTGCGATAAAGCTGATTTTCATATTGGTCTATAGTTGATGTACGATCATCTAAATAATACTATGATATAAAAAATGAGCAAATGACTGAATGTGTAAAGAATCATGCATAAATAGTAAGTGGGCAGTAAATTGGCAATCTGATAAATCGGAAGCATTTTTTCTGATAAAAAATATCTATCGGTTTCATTCCGTGGTTCTTCTGCGCCTTTTGAAATCATTTAAATAATGACTCTTAACGAAATTTCATTAAAATACCTACTTTAGGAAGTCGTTCTGTTAATAATTATTATTGTACTTGGTTCAACGTCAAAGCACCAAAAGCAGATCTATCTTTGAGATTTCAGCTCATGGGATTTGTTTGATCGCATACTAGCAACCAGGAGATGATCACTTCTCACGAAAAAGACACATGAAATTAATCCCGCGTTTCGCGAATACCTCCCTATAGAAATCATCATGATTTTGCTCAGCCCCTCCCACTTTCTTACGATTTGGTCACATCCCACAATTCGAATATAAGCACACTCGCCAAGACCCGAACTGATATTGTCTCGTGTAGCCCGGTACAATCCGTGGATCCATTCAGCAACTTGTACATGAACATAAGCATGGAATCATCCATTCTGTCCTTGAGACTCCTCAGCCCACACAACTGCAATCTGGTCTCGTATGTCAAATCCTCCAATTTGACATTTGGTGAATCTGCGCAATACACGCTCAAGTCATGACGAATGGATGTTGTAAAAAGAACAAGTGATTGAGCAGTATTCGTGTAGTGTCGAGCTGACAAGGGCATTGTACAAACACAGCATAGCCCCTGTGTCGTGAGTAGTATTTTATAGGTATGTACTCTAAGTAATTATGCTTTGTGCTTGATTTTTATGACGAAAAGCTACTCTTTTGAAATAGCTGGTTATGTTATATTATACCCTAATGATATGGACGAAGGCATAGAGAGTGATCAAAATAATATACTGATATTATTCACTTTTCGATGGTAGAAGGTGAAAATATTGGTAACCAAAACGTTTTGGCGTTTGGTCCTGAGCTTGTATCGAGATCGTAACCAGGCACTTATCAAACCTGTATTCACAAAGCGTAACCTGGTCATGCCAAAATCCGCCTATGAAAAACCTGGGGCACACCCAGGGCTACTAACAGTCACTTCTTGAGAGAGAAAACCACAGACCCCGACGATCGGATACATTCAAGGTAGCTCCCGCCCACGCCAATCTCGTTCAGCTTTTTGAGAAGAAGGCCGTGAAAGACACTGTCAAAGGCCTTTGACATATCAGTGTAAAAGACGTCCCTCTTCCATGGAAGTGACAAGGGAGTTATGGTAGACACCAAGGTTTGTGGCAGTCGAGCGCCCCCGAAAGAAGCCATGCTGTTGGTCTATGATATACCTCTTGTAAACAGAAATGATGGATTCGAAGACCTCTGGTATGACAGAAAGGATGGAGATGCCTCGATAATTGCCGATAAAGCCCCTGTCACCCGATTTGAAAATCGGAATTAAGGCGGAATTCCTACCGCAGAAAAAATGCCATCAAAGGATGGAAAATATGGCGTAGAGGAGAATCCAGAGATGGGCAGTTCTTCAAAAGTATCGGCGGAATTCCATCAGGGCCAGCACGCTTTGAAGGGTCCAGAAACAACAGCTTCGTGGTGATTTCTTCTTCGGTGAAGTGGTGTGAGGCTAGGTAGTTCGCATAAAGAACCGAATCCAGGAGTCCAATGCTAACATCGAGTTGGTTTAAGTAACACGATTGAGTGGATCATGGTGGGAGGAAGTTCATTGTCTTTGCGAAGGTTGTTGATGTATGACCAGAGATGCTTGATGTTCGTGGGTATAGTATGCTCCGCTCTTGTAGCGAATAATAGGTAGCATAATCCACACGGTGTTTCAACTCCTTGCGAATCGAAGAATATGCATCGTAGCCAGACCTGAGTTCAGATTTTCTAAATTTTCCGTACACATTGTTCTTTTTACTGACCAGCTTTCTGAGAGGACTGTCGTACCATGAAGGATACTTCTCGGTTTTAATGGTCTTCTTAGACACATGTTTGTCTATTCCTTCAAACAGACGTTCATAAAATAGTTCAACTGTCGTTTGGTTTGATAAAAGAGGCACGGAAACAGCGTTAGTCTGCAGAGGTTCCAGAGTTTCATCTTCCTGAGTTCAGTCTGTTGATGGTAAGTTGATATCGCCGTAGATCGGGAATTTTGCTTGGTCTTATGTGTTCATCAGTTCTTCGCAGACATCAGCCTTGGAGCTTGGTGGAAAGAACACACAGCAGGCTATCAATCTGAGCCCGTCAAAACCAATGCTTGTCCATACTACGTCGTATTCTGGTATAGACCTGCAGGCCACGATGAAAGACTCAAGAGAATGACGCATCGCAAGCAGAACACCTCCGCCTCTCGTGCATTTCAATTATCGATTTATTGCTTTCAATGTTGCGACTACTATTCGATGTGATCTATGGAACTTGAATATCTATGATATTGAGCAATCAAAATATCAGATTGTTTGACTTCTGGGAGACTCAAATCGTATAAATTTATTCCGTATAAAGTGTAAGACTTTTTCTGCGAAAACCGGTTTGCTATTTGCAGAAAAAACATTAAAATATATCATTTTGACGTCATCATCCCCATTAATATTGATTTCTGGACCCAAATTCACAGGAACTTTTTTTATCTGTTCTAGGTCTACTATGATGCTCTAATTTTTTTTATTCCATTTCAACGAATGCATCGTTCACATTCATCTTTTTTCAAATATTTTCATAATTCCCATTATTTTGAAAAATTTTAAATAGTGTGATGATATTGAATTAAGTATGGTAAGAAAAAACTCAACATATTTAGCAGAATAAATCTAGTTTCACTCCAAAACACATTGCCAGAATAGGTATCTGAGTCTAGTATTATTCTAAAATACATTGAAAAAGGTGTTAATCTCTGCTCTCAAAATACCAACAACTACCGTGTTTTCCAATCTAGGAAGTAGAAACTTTCTCTCACAATTTTCATTTTCTGAATCTCAAGAATATGGTAACAAAAGGAATCAACATTTCAAACATAGCTTTGACCACTGTCAAATTGATTATCAAGGTAAAAAGGAATGATCAAAAAGCACCAAGTATGGTTATCTTGGTAACGATAACAAGAGTATAAGGGGTTGCAAATTGTTAAAGGGAAAAATGGGTTCCTACACTTCAATTTATTTTATGATGTTTACCAAGAAAAGAAGATAAATAATTTAAATTTGTTCAAGTGCTTTGAAATTTCTCATCACTGTTCCATTTGTATTTCATAGCTAAAGAACGATTATTGCTTAAAAAAAAAACACTGATACACTTTTATACTATTAATCATGAAACCATTAATTTATTGTCTGTTCGGGCCAGCACCCGTAGTTCATGTAAAACTTGTAGCTCGTATTTGTGACATTTGTGAAGCACCCACACGTTTCTGGGTGATTCATACTCACTTGTTCTACAGCTTGGCGAAGCGACATCTGGTCAAGAACATCAATCTGACTTGCAACATTGAACAATCTTGGCCCATCCTTTTTTTATTGCAAACAGTTTCAGTTTCTTTGGATTTAGCTTCTGGAAGGAGTTGATAGGCTCTAAGCTGCTCACTCTTTAATTTGATCCAAACAAGATAATGCACTTTTTGAGTGATTCGGAAAAGCTCTTGATAGAAATTTGAACCGACTGACCACCTTTACTAAAAGATGCAGCAGACAGTAAGCCTCAAAGTTTTGTATAGTCCGTATGTGAACTGTGTGAGATGAGTTTATGCTCAATTAAAATGGTAAGATATTTATTTGTGTTTCCAAGTATGCCTATTTTGAAATCTATTTTTGACCTCTCAAGATAATTGACCACGAGTCGCCACTGGCTTGGGGTAGAAGAACAACTAGAAAATGAATAAATACAGAGAAAAAAAGTAAGAGACAATATGGGTGGTGTAATGAAAAAAAGTAAATGCTTCTACTCTAATACTATCTTTATCAGTGGTTTAAAAAGTGTTCAAGTTTACTCCGAAAAATTTGAGGAAAAGCATTGGCTTGCACTGAACAAAAAAAGTACGTGATATCAATAAAAATGTACATCAAATCAATGAACGAGAACATTGTTTTTGCGCCGACTACAGGCGACATTGATACAATGAACGTTCGTACGTAGATTTTTCTGTCCGCGAGGTAACGATGACAGTAGAATCAATGAACAGTAAGCATGAATTCCATGATCGCAAGTAATTGGTTTTACGAGCTAAGAAACATAAGTTCATTATTGCTGTACGTTGAATCAATGAACAGTGGGCATGGATCTATGTACGCTGGTTGTTAATTTACCTGATTTTTTGGGTATTTCGCCACACCCTATCAAAAAACAATCAAACTAGTGTTAATATACCGGATCTTCTATATTACCTGAAAAAAATTCTATTAGTAAACAATAAAACCTAACAATATCGAACGTTTCAGAAGCGAATCTGCTTCCGTCGTCAGTGGAACCTGAAAAAGAAACAATTTATTCAAATTCAAAAATTATTCTACGTTTTTTTAGGATTTCGCAGTAAAAATTGTGTTTTTGGCACAAAATGTCACTTTTACTGACATTGAAGTGTTTGGTGTTGATTGTTTAACTTTATATATGTTCAGTATTTATAATTCATTTTTTTGGGCTATGTTCAATTTCTTATCGAAGGTAACCATGTATTACTTAGATTTACAGAGCAAGTTGCTACACATTCAGATACCGAGTGGAAAGTTAATACACGCCGTAAAAGCCGTGCAATTTAGTAGCAGTGCATACATAGGACTGGTACTAAATTGCACGGCTTTTGCGGCGTGTATTAACTTTCCACATACATACATAGGACTGGTAGGTGGAGGAGGAGCCTCCTCAAAAAAACTCTCTTTCCTTCAACTGAAAATCATCACCACATGCCCGTGAAAGCCTTCCTTGTAGTTCTCTTGACTGAGCGACACAGTTAAAGGAAAACAGTAGAAATCTGATGTCTAAAAAAAAACATATACCAATGCTCTGTGGTGAGATATATGCATGCAGGGGCTGTCAGATGTGCGAATTGGATGAGTATTATTATCAATAATTGATTATGAAATACATATCCACACTTTTTGGTTTCTTTTACCTCCTAAACTCGTAGACCTACCAATTCCATTCTCCAATCAATTCTTCTGCAATAGCTGAACGCAAAACTACACCATAATCCATGCTGGTGCCTTTCTGAGGAATTTATATTGTCGAACTGTTTAGCTTGTCAGCTACTAAGCTCCACAAACGCTTCAAGTTTTTATACGTTATCTCATAACAGCATGTTAACTGTACTCGTTATACGAAGCCTGTTATTTCGACAAATAATATTTGACCATAACGTATACACGTTAAGTGGATAACGTAAACGCTGATACAGCATAGCGATTTCAGAAAAATAACATATTAGGCGCATAACGGCCATGTTATATTCAACGTAAATTATACAGCCTACGGCTGAATGTTTGATTAAGTCTGATAATTCTTGTAAAAAAACTTTCTCCAAAGATTTTTTTTGTGTCGCTTTTTGGAGTACCACAAAGCCGAATGCAGACTTTCATTTTATATTTTCAACGTCCAATTATTATGAAAATTCCCAGGAAAGACAAAAAAAATATTTTAATTGATTTAGTTTTCAATTTTCAATTATTAAAACTGCTCATCACTATTCAATCTCTCAGCTTTGCCTTTCAGAATCCAAAACAAGAAACATTTTGTGAAGTTGAAATAGTTTCACAATCGGTGACTTTATCGTTTAACGATTATTGTCAAAAATGTTTGATCACCCCATACAATCAAAATATCGTAATGAAACTATTCCAGTTTTACCATTTTTTTTCTTGTAACCTCCAGAGGACCAAAAAACAAATACTATCAAAAAATCGACGTAAAACTATGAACTACTTGTTTTGAATGTGATGAATCCATATTATAAAGTCTAATAGACAAAAAAAATAAATCTATCTTGATGACTTTTGGATTATCCCTTGGATAATCCCGATCAGTACTCACAAGCCACAAGTATGTATTTGTTTTAATTCTCAACAGCAAACAACATGGGTTTTCACAACCCATTTTATTTCTGTTGTCACACCTATTCGGAGATGGGCATAATAACTGTTTTGTTCATATCTAACAATTGGGAACAAAATTTAAATCACCCACCATCACTTTTTTGGTCTATTCACCAAGCAAAATTGCTGAACTTTTTCAGTCAACACATCAAAATTGAATCAGTGTATTCAATTTCTCATGAAAAGCAAACAGAAAGACATATAATAAATCACTAATCTTCTCATTGAAGTTATAATCTACTTACTCTCGTCCCCCTTTCTTTCACTTATAAAATCGATAAGTGATAAGTGGAGCCTTATAAGCAGCGCCATATATCAAATTATTCATATTCTAAATAGTCCTAACACCCTTTTAACTTGTATCCAGTCTTCTGGAGTTGAGCAGTGGTAGTCCAACATTGAAGATATATTTTGTGAACATCAAAGATTGTTCGAAATCTTTCTAGTATTGCTCTCGCGTTTTTGCTACCTAATTTGAGTGTTGTCATGTTGTAATTATCAATTATTGCAATAAATAGTTCGAATTCGTGCTCTCAATCTCCTTTCATCGGCATTCTTGAAAATTATTTTACACTTTTTCCTAAATTTTGGAGTAACATTAATTTTAACGCAAAAATTGATTATGAAGAATATTAGTTGATGTAAGTTTTTGAAATGTTTGGAAATTTGAAGCCAATTCCAATTTGTTTTTCCTGTATACATATCTATCGCCTCCACTGACATTGCAAAAACAAAATGGGGTTAAAATTCGATAAGGTCCGAGTATTTCTTATCTGCCATTACTCTAATGTATTAGAAACGACCAGTGGTCAGTTGATTGCGATTCAGAGAAAGGGGTTGATACAAATTTGATTTCTTATATAACGTATCGTGTGCATTCTAAGTTGAAGTGGTAGACATTTGCTACAGACGGGAACATAAATCGCTAAACTCTTGCGTATCGTAACATTACGGGTCAGCTTAGGGGCAGTTGATTTATATGGGGTGAGCGATTTAGTTTTGAATATAATAATGGCCAGATTCATGCTAGAATGGGAATAATAGATTTGTAAAATTCATAAAGCTAGATCAATAAGGAGTGTCATTTGATATTTAAATTGAGTAACTAAGTCATGTCAATTAGAAGTCTTGATAATACAGATATGGATATGAGTAACTACAGAAATTCTTCAATGTTGAATGTGAGGGCTTTATTGCATTATAATTTCAAGAAATCGCAGACGGGCTAATTTCATCGAACTCTGATCCCAGACCATCATCAAAAAAACGTTTTTCTAAAACTAGACTTAACTAGAAATTTGATTCCTTGAGAGAAGTAAACTTTCAAAGTCCAATCTCTATTTTCAAATATGATTTTGAGACAAAACCCTGCAACTTTCCTCAGAGCCGTCCAAGCAGAAGAAATTTGAGGGGGCAACGCATCGGTCCAAAAACATTTTACACCATGTCTGGTGTAACATTGTCAGTATTAGAAATCTCTACACAAAACTGTCCACATCACATAAGCGACACAATAATTTCTGTTGTTTCTATTTTCTTAGATCACGGTCGGATGAGGATACATCCAGCTTCCGTTATTTTGATTTTCATAGTAAACGTATAGCACTTTTGCTCGATTGCCTAAACTGCCAACTCCAAGTAATTTCGCAAGTATTTTGTTTTTTTTCCATTGGCTCTTCAACATTTTTTTTATATAGAACCATCCGACTTCAAATGAATTTTGAGATTTAAAGATTTAAGATTTAAAATATTTTACCCGTTTAAAAATAAAAAATACAAATATTTTGCAGCGTCTGAAATATTTCCAGACCAGATGCGAAAAAATCTATAAGAGACAAAAAAGTTGAATTTTTGGTTGTTTCGTTAAAAAATAAAGAAAAAACACAAAAGAGTCAGTTCCGTACATTTATTCAACAGAAATATTAGGTAATATGTCCTTCGGACGGCAGTGATCTTTATAATTTTCACTCATTCAGGGCTAACAAAAGCTATACTTGAAATACATCTGTCAAATTAAAAAAAAAAAACGGTTCCAGGGTGATTGTAAAAGTTGTATGCACAGAATCAACTTGGAAATTTCAGGATATTACGATACTTGCAAATTACTAGGAAAAAAGATGATGTAACTGAAGGGGTTCAATACAGTGACCCTAAAAATATGGCTTTACAATAATTGAGTATATTTTTTTGGGTATTACGAAGTCATGTTTGAATTTAAGTAGGTGGGGAGTACCTGAACGTCAAAAAGAAAAAACCCCAGAACTGGATCCACTCCAGTTCTGGGGAGTTTTCCTTTTTGAGAGGACCATCAGACCTGATAGTCATCGTTGTGTATGACACACTACATGTTTATTTCGTATGTGTCGGGAACGAAAGTTTTGAATAACGAGTACGACATAAGATGACAGATATGACAAAAATTGAGTTCCACAATACAACAGACAGGTATCAAAATCCTTGAAATGAGGAAAGTGACCGCCGCTATCTTTCACAACTGTTGATCATTGCAACTACCTATTCAAATAAATGGTTATCTATTAACAACATAGGTACTCTCAAAATACATATACTCAAAACAATTGAAACCAGGAACGTTTCCTTTTTTATTTTGAAGCTTCGTTTAATCATAGCCCCCATCTTCCAATAACCAATAATTCGTCGTTAGTGGATTTAGAGTTGGAAGTCCTTGGTAATATAAAGACGAATATTTAGATATATTTGAGAGGCAGCTATAAGCTAGGATTCTCCAGAGAATCCTTTTTGTACCTCCTTCGTAGCCGTGGTCTAGAGAATCAACTTTCTCCGACTTTTCAAATATGGAACGGCTTTGCGTAACACGTACTGGAAATCTCTATTTTCTGGCCGATCATTCGATTAAAACTATCATGGCTAGGTGTATAGAATGTGAAAGAGACCTAATAAATAACGTGCATTTTGACATTGCATCGGCGTAGAAAAGACATGTAAGTTGCATAGCTATATGACGTGATCAATAAGTATCAAACGACGTATGATAAAGCGAATAGTCAGTAGGAAAACAGTTTAATACATAATGAGGCGTAACATGATATTTTTCTTGTAATGGTTTTATCAAGCTTGAAATCCTGTCTGGATATGATGATATGATATTTTTAAATTTTATAAACGAAACAAAAATGTAAAGTGCTCACACCAGAAGTCGGTTCTGTGATCAAATGCTTATTTATGTGAAAGTCTATGACAGCGATCGCCAACCCGAGCGACCGGTAGCTTGCGATGGGAATGGTGGTGGCTCTCAATAAACTTTGACAGAAAGAAATAAAAACCAAAATGGAAGGGATACATACACACAAAAAACACATTTAATATATTGTCTTCTGCCATACTAGTTACAAAATAAACCAAATACTATCGAAGCTAAAGCTAAGAATCTTGATTTATTTGTTTTTGGTTGCCGAAAATTACGAGGTTTGATAAAATGGCGAATGCGGATTTAAAAAAAACTCGCATGCGGCGCAGTTCAACATATCTCACATGATACCACAGCCCATCAGCTCAGCTCAATACATTAAAAAGGTTCGTATATCGATGTTTTGCTCTTTTAAAACTCCCAAACACGACAAGGAAGCCTAATGATGTTCGTAAACATATATCTGCAATGTATATTAATGTCTAGTGACTTCTTTTTCTGACAAAAAGTTAACATCTTTATTGAAGTCCAAGTACTGGGATTGAGGACAGTGAATCAAACTCCTTATGTTACCAAATTGCCGACGTTTCGACTTTTTATAGAAGTCTTTATCAAGGCTATAGTATGGAAGAAAAACTGGATAAATATACTTTGAAAACAAAGGGGATAAAAATTACCTTTGTGCATGGAATATCAGGAATCCGTCAATGATTTAAAACAAAACATATCACTCAATAGAAATAGAAAACACATATCACTCTTTGATAAATTCCTTTCCAAGAAAATGGACCATCACAGATGGATTAAAATGTTTAACATTGGTATGTATATGGAGACAGAACCAACAACAGCATATGAGTATCTAACAATATTCCAATAAAATCGGTTGGTAGTGTGAAGAAAAAACACAAAAGAGTCAGTGTCGTACATTTATTCAACAGAAACATTAGGTAATATGTCCTTCGGACGGCAGTGATCTTTATAATTTTCACTCATTTAGGGCTAACAAAAGCTCTACTTGGAATACTTCTGTCAAATTAAAAAAAAAACGGTTCCAGGGTGATTGTAAAAGTTGTAAAAAAGCGATTTTTTCTAAATAGTTCAACACGGGGTGTTGAAAACAATGCACTGTCGGATCTAGGTTAATATGAACTTTTTTTCATAAAATTACTAATACGCCCCTGAATTTAATGTACGCAAATAGAAAACATCCTGTAAAATATCGCATTTCGCACAATAGTTGAATGTTAATATGTTATATACAGGGTGTTTCATCATATATGCGCAGGAATTCAGGACGTGATAACTCGTACAAAAATATGAGAAATTGTGTCTATCAACTCACCCTCTAGCATGCACTATCTACTACCCACTACCCCTCTAAAACCTTCACCAATTATGAAATGAAATGAGTCCGCATTTTTTCATGGTGGATAGAGTATAGTAGGATAATCACTTTTTGCTAATGAGCATTTTCCCGCAAAAGTCTTGTCAAAAAAGGGTCGAGAAGGAAAATCTCGACTTTTTGTCTGAGTTGCGATTTTGTTCAAACTATATCCGGGGTTCTTGAGCATCTTCTGGAAAAATTCCTTTGAGTCTAGCTTTTCCATGACCGTAACTAGAGCGACTCATATTTTTTTCATTGCAGAAACATGTGGTACGCCATTGAGTTTTCACAAAGTGGAAACCATTTCTTGATTCTCCGGTTCAGTTCTAGGCAAAAAAAATAACCTGACTTTCTTTTCTCCGATGCGTTATTTTTAAGATGAAAAATAAAAATCAATATAATGTCAGAAAAAATTACTTATTTCAAGCTGTAAGAAAAATGGAAAACCAAAGTACTGGACTTTGTTGCTTGAATGAGAAAAGAACTCTAACAACTTTATTAAAATTGCTCAAGACGTTTCAAATTTACAGACAAAAATTCGAAATTATTATTCTGGTTATTATTATTATTTTTGTAAGGAAACGTTTGCGGACAAAATGCGCACTTATTCCAGAATTTCAGAGTCACCTTGTGCACGTACAGGGTTTTCCGAAAACATATCGACAAATTTTGAGGGACTGATGAGGGAGGTCAGAATCAAGGTTAGTTGATGTGTAAAGGTTGTGCCGTAACTAGGGAATCGGAAATTCACGAACGTTGAACCAAATCGATCCCATATAGGTGACGTCACCGAGCTCCATCATTGACGTTCATGTCATTGGTGTCACATCTTATTGTCATAAAATATCCGTATTTCAGGGTTTGGAAAACTTTTTTTACCGAGTGTCGGCCGTTTTTAAACGTGTTTGAGTATAAGTTTTTACACAGTTTTTGGTATACAGTGGAGTGTCTTCTCATTGTTAAGTGAGTATGAACCATATTTTATCTTTTTTTGGATGTGTATTTGAATTTCGGAACAGAATCGGAGCCGACTGATTTTCCTATCCATTAACCTACGGTCAAAATAACCCTAGTTTGTCTTTAAAAAAAAAATCCAAAGTGCCTTTCAACGGAGATACAGAGCCCTAAAGGGGTACTCGTCGATTTGATTTTTGAGCTATAACTTATGAGCCGGCTTTTATGATTTGTTGATTTAATATGTTGCGGAGGTCATGAAGGCTCATGAAACCATAGTAAAGACAATGTTTTAATTTGTGGGGAAACCAGGAACGGACTTTCATGTTTTTTTAATGTCTGTTGTTTTAAATATTTGTCGGAATCTTTTCGGGACACCTGTATATGCAAGAAGGTCACAAAATTAGTCCTTCGACAAAATGGTTCAAACAAAAAAATGTTTAAAAGATTATTGAGAATCGCTAGGAAAATGCTTTTGTCAGACAAGAAAAGATGAATATTGAGGAATTCATTGACAGCCATTTTGCCGTGAAATGTTTGGCTATTTATGGGACTGTTTATTTACTTATGCATCAACATTAACAATAAATCCATACTGCATAAATAAATTATCAGCTACCCTCAAACTGTTCCCATGACGATATTAGTTATGTCGCTCCTACATTTAACCGATTCGTTGGTAATTACAGCGGCTACCTTTTTCACTAGCGGCGTTAATTAAATTTTATTTTCAGGCGCCCGTCGGCAAAGAATCTTTTCAAGCAGGTCGACTGCCCGGTCATTATTATACGCCGGATCAAAAACGGCTCTGGGGTCATTTTCAGAAAAGAATTCTTAATTACTTGTTAGTTTTTTGATAATCTATCTATAAACATGATTTACCTACAATTGATACTTATAAAAGGTGGATAATTAATATGATGGTCCGGAAATAAACTTATCTGATTGCATATTGCGTTGATGCACAGCTGAGCATTGTCCCCTTTTTTTCAAGTAATTGAATGTGATATCTTTCATCACGACAATGCATTGTTTGAATTGCAAAATATTTTATGAAGTGACTAGTAAATCTATACTTTACTCAAAATGTCACTGTTGGACTCCATAAAACCCGAACCTGAAGGAATTGGGCCGGAGTTCAATAGCTGTTACCTAGATGAGAATGCTGTCATCCTGTCATGTCCAAATGAGGGGACGACAATTTGAAGCTGTGGAAGGGTAGCACTTAAGGTAAGGATGGCAAGAGACGGTTACAGAATTTAGCTGGAAAAAAGTTTGACTCCCATCAAATCCGAACCCAGACACACAGCAGATATCGTTGTTTCTGCTGAAAAACTACAGGAAGTTATAACAAAAGCCTATGAAGATAACTGTAACCTTAAAACCATAAGGAGCAGCAAAGAAGTACCCTGGTGGAACAGTCACTTGGCTAGGCTGAGAGAAAACACCAGGAGACTCTTCAATAGGGCTAAATTTGAAGGTATCCGATCTCTCACTTAGTACACAAAACTCTGAGAAAAGCCAAACAGGACTTTTGGAGAAGATTTTGAGGGGATTTTTTACTCACCTGAAGTGAAGTTTGATCAAGATTATATGAAGCGCCCAGCCCGAATATATCATCTCCATTTTCACAATGTAGTCCGTTTCTAGAGGCTATACCTACCGTGCACCATTCAAAGTAATAAGGCGAAAAATCGTTTTGATTAATGGTTGATTCCGCAATGGAGGAAATTAGGAAAGTAAGTCGTGAGATCGGGTTGGATACATTTCTTTTCCCACTATCAACTTGGAAAAGAGAGGGTACCAGGCCTGGGACAGCTGATGAGGTACCAGTGAGATGCCTTCAGCCTTGTCTTGAATTAATTTTTGAATTGCCCCTAAAATCAAAGATAAAAGTGGAAATGTATAGAAATCAAATCATTTCCAGTTAAGCGTAAAAATGCATCGATGTCATAAGAGCTTGTCTCGGCGCAACGAAACGTATTTTTTACATTTGCGATTGACGTGTGAAGCAGAAAGATTTATCTCCGGTACGCTGAAATGCTTGATTACCGAATTAAAAAAAGCCCTGTGATATATTGTTCATTCAGTTTCCGTACTAGTTTTGCGTAATCGCTCATCTTCCTCGTAATTGTCCCCCGATTTTATGTATGATGCGAAAAGTCAAGGATTTCTGCTTCACACCATTGCCATATTTCTCTCGTTAGGTTACATAATTCCGGATATTTCCATTTCGGTGGTATCAAAGATAAAACCTAAGAATTTTTTGGATTGACTGGAACACAAGGATCTTTTCTCCTTGTTGATCATGAAACCCAAAATTTGCATTTCACGATGATGTAAGTATTTTCTCTGCTCCTCGACTCACCAAGAATAAGGAAATCGTGTATGTTATTAACACACAGTACTTGTTCTTGGCGTGTTCTCGAGATCATAGGTTTCATTATTTTTGTGAAGCAAAAATGGCGATTAAGAAAGTTCTAAGGGGACTCAAGTAAATTCGTAAATTTCACGTTCGAATTTTAATGTGGAATATTTGCGTTGATCTGGGTGAATTGGAATAGCAAAATATGCATTCTTTTGAATCCAGAGTTGCCAAAAAACACCCTGAAAATATTATTCTGGAGGCAGTCCTGTGGTCTTCCATTTTGAAGTGGAGTGCAATCACAAACTCGTTTAGTTTTTTGAGGTTAAGTATTAAACCTTTTTCCATCATTTGACTTATTTGCCAAGAAGATCGGGGATAAAGAGTGATGAAGCTGCCATTCACATTCTTTAACAGCTCCTAAGAGGAAAATGCAATTGATGGATGAGTTACTGAGGGTGTTTTCACTTGGTGAAGGGCAGTGTGTGGAAGAGATTTTAAAGCCTTTAATTCAAGACAAGGCGATGAAATTCGGGGCAACTCATTTCCAATCGGCGTGATCCAACTTTCTCATTTCAAATGAGAACCCTATTTTTTAATTCCATCTCAATTTTTTTCTGATAATTCTAAACATTTTTCATACAGCATTTCCTATACCTAAATTTGACGTTTGAAAAGATACTGACCTCGAAATGTTCCCTGTTTACCGTGATGGTTTTAATGTCTGATAGATTTTTTGGCAGCGTCGCGTCGTTAAAAATTCCCTACATACCTGGATGAGGACAGATTTGATATTCTTCGAATTTTATATCAAAATGATCAAAATGCATTTTTGTTGAAGCCAGTATGTTCACCCGATTTCACCAGTTTTCGAGTTTTTTTCGATAAAACTGCTACTTTCCGAGATCAATATCTTTCTATATGTCAAATTTGGATGGGTAAAGGGTATGAATATAAAGAAAATGGTAAGAATTTTTAGGAGAATATGAAAATCGAATAAACTTGGAATAAGAAAGTTGAACCACGCCCAGACTGAGGCACCCCATATATGCGAAATGGAGTTTTTTGAAAAATTTACTCAAAACCATTAATTTTATATTTCAGACAATTTCTTCAGGAAACTCGAATAAAAAAGATAAAGGGGGTGTCAATATACAGGAAGTAAATAGATAAGTGCGGAAAAATTCAGAAGGTGATTCTTGAGTTAATTAAAAAAAAAACTTCATATGAACGTATGTATGTCCTGGAAGTCTTAACTTTTGAGAAAAGGGTGGTGAAGATTTTATAAAATCATATGTTTTTTCATAATATCTATGAAACCCTGTCAATTTTTTGTTGACGGTTGTTAGTTAGTTGTCGGTCATCTTCAAATTTTTTTTTTTTCAGAAAGTACAAAACAAATATTAGAGTCACATTTGAACATAGATAATAATAAACATTATAATAAATTTAGACAAACAGTGGTTTTTATTTTTTTTTTATCGAATACGCAACGTCGGACGAAAGAAAGTCAAGAGACTAAACTTGCTCATGCATAAATGAGAATTACGAAAAAAAAATCCAGAGAAAACAGTGGCGTACCATATTTTTCTTCAAAAATATTTAGTTTAAACCCCGCACGAACGCCACTGGTGAACGTCGGGAAAGGCCTTTTGATGCGTAAAAAGTGCATACCAAATTTCACCAAAATATCTACAGGGGTTTCATAGATATTCTATTTATATGAAGTTTTTTTCTTGAAATCAACCCAACAATCGCCTCTTGAATTTTTTCGCACTTATTTATCTATGACCTGTATAACAAAAAGCCCTGTAGGTGCAGGGTTATTCATCATATTTTGACACCTACCTACAGCTCTTATTATGAGTGTTGAAAAAAGCTTTGTACACAAAACTTTTAGGTTTTTTCACGTACCCAGTATCTTTTGGTGATAGCGGAAACAAAAAACCGACTTTACAACATTAAAAAAATTGACCAAGTCATATTTTTTTAATAGAAACATCCTGTATATTATTGGCTTAAATGAAAGATCTGCGTATTTCTTCTGATCTCAAATATACAGGGTGAGTCTGAAATAAGTCCGCATTTTGACATGGTGAATAGAGTATACGGTGGAATAATCACTTATAATATTGTTAATGGACATGTGTCCGTGAACATTTCGTTAAAGAGATAATAATACCAAGAAAAATATTTTCGATTTTTCGTCTGTAAATTCGAATCTTCTCAAGCGGTTTCAATAACATTTTTGGAGTTTTGATCTTTTTCAAGCAACACTTTGAGCAGTCACAATGGAATCAATTGATTTTCCATTTTTCTTACAACTTGAAATAAGTGGATTTTTCTACATTACATTGATTTTTATTTTCTATCTCGAAAACGACGCATCCAAGAAAATAATATCAGTCGCATATCCGGTCCATGAAAAGTTTAATTCGAACGTATTTTTTTGAAAGATGCTCAAGAACAACGGATAAATTCGCTGAAAGTTTGAACAAAATCACTTCAGGTGGTTCGGATCAACAGACAAAAAACCAAAATTCTCCTGAACTTTCAAAACTCTGTATTTTTTTAACGAGACGTTTCCAGAATCATGTTCCTTCACAAAAGGTGATTATTCTACTTAACTATCCACCATGACAAAATGCGCACTTTTTTCCTGGAAACTTCTGATATAGGTACTTCCAGAATATTTCCTAGAAGAGAAAACTGTTTGTTGTCCTCCAAAAATATTTCTTCCTCCGCTTACGCTGGGTACGCCACTGAACTATTCTTGTAGCCCAGTCATATTAGGGGTTCACTTCGGAATGAGAGAAAATAAGCTGTTAACTGGTTTACACCTTAATTTTAGCATTTTTGAAGTTGTCTCAAAAATCTCATAAAATCTCGTGTCGGCGTCTTCAGATATCCAAGGTCAAAGGTCACAAAAATCAGGTTTTCGTCAATATCTCGCTTCCTATGGTTTTAATCTTATTTGCATCTGTTACAAAATTGTAAAGCATAAAATTTTCTCTACATTTTGTTTGAAACTTTTTTTATACTGTCAACCGTTCTTGAGATAGACCGCGGGGAGCGCGCTGCGCTCAACCATACATAGCAATGCAAGGTCAGCCGTGAGTCCCGGTGAATGATACGTTAGATAAAGTAGATAAATCACTCAGACATTTTTGATTTTGAAAAGTTTGTATTGATACATTATGTTTAATGATATTTTTCTAATTTAGAGAATATTTTATACATTTAGTAATACCTCTTGTCAAGTGATGTTCCAATTATTATTACCTATATTACATTTGAATATAATATATCCTGTTGACATACCAAGTAGAAAAAAAAACATTCTCATTGTTTCGTTTTTTACCAATAGCCCCAATTTTTTTTTCATCATCATCGTGGTCAAAGAGATATTTGTATTTCAATCTTCAAGGAATTTGGGGTCTAAACCGAGAAAAAAATAACACTTTTTCTCGGGCCTAATGTAGATACTTTCTTATCAAGATCACTCTGATACCATGAAACATTGGGGCAAGCTTGTCTATTCCGTTCATAACAAGCTGCAGAACATTGAATCCTCGATTTTCTGCATCCGCAGCGCGAGCAACAACAATATTGTGGTTATCGGTTCCAGGAGTTCATTTCGAATTACCCATTAACATTATTCCTGGTATTCTTAATCATTCCCTAATGAAGTTTTGATTTGGTGATGGTAATTCACCTGCGCTCCTTCTATGTGCATGAGCCGCTGCATTTGTTGGTGGAAGATTAGCTCACTTTGAAGGTTAATTTTTTATCTTTTCGACAAGATGAATTCGGTATACAGTAAATGCCAAACAACTACCGATCTTCGTCATTAATGCCACCAAGTGCGTAGTTATGCGATGACTTGCCAACAAAATGCGTATTCCATTTCAATGCAGTATTTGTATGTAGAAGTCAGTTTTCTTCTTAAAATGCTTAAGCCAGTTGATCAAAATCCAAAAGTTCCTCTCAGTATTTTCAAGATGACCCATGTTTCACCCGATAAGGCATCTTTGGACTTGTCAGATTGAGGAAATGTCATTTTGAACAATGTTGATCATTCATAATTAGGAGAGTTTCAGTGATTCAGCAACCTCATACAACGTGTTATTTACCGGCAATCAGGCATGGCCTTGCATTGCTACTTAGAACATAGAACCCACTAGAACTAGCGTACACCCTAGATTCCGGGCAAATTGTTTGTCACCATAATAAACATGTTATTATTTACATCTCGTCCGTTGAATTCGTTCAACGTTGCCTTGTTGCAAATGAAAAGCACTCAAAATCTTCACTTTTTATCAAAAGGGATTAACCAGTGTATTAACGAGGATATGTTTTATTTTTTTATTTATTTCAATATCGTTGGTGTTATAGGACAGATACCTATAGTTTACTGCTTATTGATAAGTTTTGTTCATATAAATCAGCTGTACGGCCTTCAAAAATATTGAATTTAGAACAAGCCGACAACAGTGTTCCAAGGGAGCTACAGGCTATGATTGGTTGAAATGACTATCAGCTGTGATTGGTTGATCTCAAATAGGCAATTGTGTCGTGTTGCCAGATGTATTTCGTTGCATCGTGTCTACATAAGTAACTAAGATTCATGGGAAAATATGGGTCTCATTGAAAATGTTTTATAATCACTATAGTGATCTAAAAATGTACATATTATATAATTGGTAACTACCGGAAATCACTCATAGAGTATAGAGTATTTTTGATTAGAATAAAAATGCCTTGAATACAAGGTAGCTACTTATTAAATTTGCAGTTTAGCAAACTCGCAAGAATTCTCAAAAGAATTCCTCTCTCCCCTCAATGTATAAACATGTGATACACAAAGAGACGTCGGGCTATATCTAGTGGTTGGAAAATCATTGCATTGCTATGTATGAAAGAGCGCAGCGCGCTCTCCGCGATCTATCTCAAAAACGGTTTGTCGTAAAAAAAGTTTTGAAATATATTTATAGAGAATCCTATGCTTAACAATCTTGTGATAGATGCAAATAAGATTGAAACCATAGGAAGCAAGATATTTACAAAAAACTGATTTTTGTGACCTTTGACCTTGGATATCTCAAGACGCCGACATGAGATTTTATGAGACTTTTGAGACAACTCTTAGAATGCCAAAATAAATGTGTTTACGAGTTTACAGCTTATTATCTCTAATTCCGCAGTTGACCCTCTTATTTGGATTAAATGACTGGAGTATTGTAGTAACAGAGTGGTCACGATTAACTTCAACAAAGGTGTGTCAAATAAGAACCATGAAAAGCAACGTTCCTTAACAAAAATTATACTTTTTTTGAGACTTTAACTACCATAAAAAGCTACGTTCCGCATATCATTATGGTAACCATGGAAACTGTGTTACTGCGCGAAATAAACGAATATCGTTTGCCGAGCTGAAATAGCGTTAGTGGTGGCAGTTTGTGCTCGTGGTACAACTCGGCGCACAGCACAGCCACTGGAGCAAACTCCCCAATTCATCCGTCGGGATGTCTGTTGTTTAGCGAATCACGCACTACTCTACCGAATAAAAAAGATCATCTACGTGATAGTAATTATATGCTTCTCCGGATGTGTATGAGTATGAGTAGATGATCCAGAAACTGAAACCAATGATTTTGAAGAAAATCCCACTTGTGGTGGAGTTACTTCGAGTAATTAATGATTAATTGATTTTAAAAACAATCTTCCAGCGTGTTCCTTTTAATGATTTTTACCATTATTAGAAAATGAAGAATAAGTCTCAGGCCAAGTTTTCAATTTGAACTACCTTCAAATATACCCACCGCGAGAAATACAATGGTAGACTTAGTTTGTTCTGATCAAATAGTTTTGCCACTGCTATGAGTGCTATGTAGCATCTGCTGAATGCTAAGATTTTGAATGTGAGGAGCCAAACATCCACTACATTTGTGTCGATTAGATGCCTTATAAAGCGATTCATCACTACAGAAGTAGATAAGCCCGTCGAGCATTTGACGCCAATCTCATGACACCGCTATCCTAGATTGGTGCGTAAGGATTCAAATAAGAACGAAAAACAATTTTTGGAGAAACGTATCTCTTTTACTATACCCTCTATTTTGTCGTGAGGTCCTTGGTTGAAAATCAATGATTGAGGCCGCAGCAGTTTGCGCTTGTTTTGTATCTCACATTGAATTAAGTGTTTTTTGTTGGTGATTGATGATAACGCAGATTTTTAACCCTGTTTCGATCCTCTCCAAACAGTCTCTAGATCACGTGCTCATAGTACTTCTAAACGTAATTTTTAAACTAATCGAATGTAACAAGATACATCCTACTAGCTATACAAATGAAGGATGGTTTGGTGTGTTTATTTAGAAATAGACCTCAGGATCCTTCTATGTCTTCTTGAAAGTTTTATGTTTAACACGATCACAATTTAATCCAATTAAATTTTATTCAATTCAATTTATTCAGTATATCATCAAAAAACATTGATTTTACATCGTCACAGGTTAAGGTGATCAAATGTGATCATGAAATATAAAATGGTTACAGCTAAAAGACAATGAATACAATAATTGATTAAAACCATCTACAAAATAAAATCGAACAATAATAATAATAATAAAACTACAGAAGACAGAGAAAATCGAAATACTAATAATTATAATGACAAACATGTCGATAGACGGAGGCATTGCAGCACATCACCGAGCGTGAGAGATACAGAGAGAAACTCACTGCTCACGATAAAGTCATGCAGGAATCCAGAAACTCCTGCACGCTGTAGTAGGCATGATCAGTTAGAACCCCCCTGAGCTTATTGGGAAATTCAGTTTCAGGCATTAAACGTATGCTTTCAGGCAGAGCATTGAAAAGTTTGGGGCCAAAATAATTGCAAGACATTCTTGTTTTCTCCAACCTGAAGTAATCGAGTCTTATTTGATTACCCTGTCTAGTTGGATAATGATGGCAGTCTGAGTTTAGGCTATATTCGGCAAAATGTCTTCGACAATATACCAGACATTCATATATATCGACAAGGCATAGTCATGATTCTATATTCAATAAATGTCAGTCTTACATCGGCTGTGTAGTCCAAACCGGCTATAACTCTCATTGCCCTTCGTTGCAAAGCGAATATTCTGGATAAGTGAGGTGAATGTCCCCAAGCCAAAAGGCCATAAGCAGCTACCGATTGGAAAACACCATGATAGGCTTGCACTAAGCATGACTGCGGTAGTACTCTCTCGAGATTTTTTAAAAGAAATATTGCTTTTGATAAACGTCCAGCAACAAATTTGACATGTCTGTCAAACACAATTTTTCAAATAAGATAAAGCAGAAATTGTGATGTTCGTTTATGAGACATAACTTTCTTGCAAAAAATATGTTCTTGCTTTTACTAATTTTTCATAGTAATTTACGTTACTAAGGCGGTAAATGACTTTTCAAATTACGAGTCGGGATGTTTATGGACGCGGCGACGAAGGAGCCGAGTCTGTAATTTCTAGACGAGTAGTTTAATGACATTTAACGGCTGTGTATCGTACATTGTTTTGTTTCATACTGCGACAATTTTTTTTAATCGGTTTAAAGTGCATTCTTGTCAAACCATCCACTTGGAGTGGCAGTCCGCCTCACATTCTTACCATAAGATGGCGCCAGCGAAACCATGTCACCACTTGGGTAATATAGTTAGGTTACTTATGTTACCAACATTTTATGTCAAGCAATTAATTGACATCATGAGATGGCGCCAGCCAAGCCATGCTACCAATGCAATTTCACAGTCTTCGATGATGCAAAATGTAATTTTTGAAGTGATCAAGTATTTTTTTTACAGTCTCTGATGATGTAAAGTGTCATTTACCGGACTGGTTTTGGGTCCGGTAAATGATACTTTACAGTACAGTATGAAATAAAAAAAATTTATGATACGGCTGAGAAAGTTCGAATGCATCTTCTAGATGTTCTTCATTTCCTAATTTCTTGAGTTATTTTGATTCGATAAGTTGATGAGGGTTGCCAATTGTCCTAACCACTTTTGATAATCACAGCTTTATGAAGAAATTTGCAAATTCAACATTTTCCAAATCAAAATTGAAAATATTTTCACAGAGACAAGGAAGAAATTGATGTAATGAATGCATTTGTGAAAGAAGAAATACTGTGTAAGTGGGAACTTTACCATGAACTAGAGTATAAACCTGCTTTGATACTTTTTTCAAGTAGCGATAAATACAGGTGATAAATGAAACTATATGATAGATTGTTAGATTCAATTGAATCGGAAGACCCGAACCTATTACAAGGATCCGTAATTGGGGTAAGAAGATAGGGGAGATGACTTTGCGTGGCGATATATGGGTTTATATCGATTATAATTCGCAGTCGTATATGAAAACGCACTCTCTCGAATATTCTGATTCCCTAAATAATTATTACACATTGCGGAAATAGGAATTGTACCGTTATGTTGAGAATTACATAACAATGTTAATATTCTACTTTGCATTCAATTTTACCGATAATTTTGAGATATTCGCAATTTCTATTCAAAACCTCAACTATCGATCATGAAAATAGCACAGAGTTGATGAAAGTTTGGTCTTCGAAATCAAATCAGAAATAATTGTTATACAGGGTGAAAAATCGACATTAAAGTCGCGAAACGTCACACAGAAATAATTGGCAATCATAAGAATAGATTTTCAAATCATTTGGAATTTCATTTATGTACATATTCTACGGAATATTCGAAAGTCATCAGCGATTATTTTTTTCAAAATACCCAAAAATGCACTAAATAACAAAAAAGAAAACGCCAATTTCACTATATGATCAAGAACGAGGTGGAGCTAAAGCAACCTATTCCACACTCTCTTTCTCATTAAAGTCATAAGCATTCGCCAGACGGAGATAAATAGTCTGTTCTATGACGTCTGTGGTCGTCGTGGATGTTGATTGGCGCTCTTTAAACGGTGATAACTACATTGATAGAGTTCGTTAATAGATTTTTTGAACATTAATAGCATCAGTGCTCTCTACTTGAGCATTATATTTTTCATATTTTCCAAAAATGTGAAAATTGTCCATTGTGTATTCGACCTTTCCCTCTCGCAACGATTTTTTTCTGCGTTATCAAATAATGTCATGAAATACTCACAAAACTCAAAATAGGCTCATTTATCTGAGATTGAGACTCTAAGCTTTCAATTCTAACCAACTTTTCTCGATACACTTTTCCGATATTGTTCAAAACAAAAGTACTTCACTTCTGTCAATTTTTATTAGATCAGTTCTTAACCACCCAATAGATTGTTTCCGTGGACACACTGTATGTAGGTGGCTTTGAGGTTATTATATGATTTTTGAAAAATTGATGTTTTATATTGAGAAAATGCTAAATTTTAGATTCTATTTTTTTATGTTTTTTTTTTCAATTTATAATAAACATCGAATATTGAAACAGCTGTCAAAAGTTACATGATAACGCCGTTTTCAAAGCCACCTTTGTGTGACAGTGGCGCCCCGTACAGGTAGGAGCCATATCAAAGTCAGATTTGGGTTTCGTATGTCAGATAATCCACATATACCAAATTTCATCAAAATAGCGCAATCATTTTGAAGGTTATTTGAAAAAACCAAAAACTTAAATCCAACTTTAACTCCTTTCTTCTTTAATGTCAACTTTTGGACGATGCACAAATCGGGGCCCATCGTAATATTTTTTCAAAGAAATCTGCTGTTACCTTATGTCCCATTCTTTTCGGGATACCTTGATAGGAGGCCTCCGTTTAAAATACAAAGGTTCGCTGTTCGCGTAAGGGGCCGAAGGTCACTGATCCTTATGAATCCAAATTTTAAAAAAATTGATAATTCAGAAAAGAAATGACTTCAAAAATGAGAAGAGATAAAATCTCAAACTGAACTGGATTCTATTCCATTTTGGTTTATAACTCCACTCCGGACCTTCCACACACTCATCCGGATCACAAAATTGAACCATCAGACAACCCGAATATCCATCATCAAATAAAGTGTATCAAAGTCTTGGAGATTACTTTGATATGAGGCATTGTAAAAAAAATGAAAAAAAAAATCCAATTCTTACAGAATAAGTTCTTGAGAAGATTGGAGTCATGGTTCATTAGGAGTTTTGACATTCATATGGACTGCTATGGGGTAACTCATATCCATCACATTATAATACTTGAAACTTACTTTTTGAAACATCAGATACTACTAGAGCATCAGTCGGGCAAGACCAAAGTGATCTTAAATTTGAACAGAAAAGTCCACATGAACCTGAAGAACCCTCTGCACAGAGGACAAGACAAGATTCAGACTGCGACTGCAGATGCAGCTTAGAGCTTTGACATCATTTTGATAAGTCATTTGGGGGATAAAGTCACTTCATCTGTAAAATTCACATATATTCATCTTTATAAAGGTAATAGGGAGATATTTTTTTTTTGATTTTTTTTCTGTGAATTCTTTGATGCATACTATAATGCCAAAAACAATTTTTCAATTTTTTTTATCCATATTCATTCTAGAAAACTCAATTAATATCTTAATATTTTCTAACGGTTTCATTCAAAATACTCTCAGGGAAACTACGTCACCGACAGGTGATCCTAATCAACAAATGAAACGACTGGTGACGCCCCATTCTAAATTTGTTGCCAGGTTGTGAAAATAGCGTAGCATTTTATTTAGCTCTATAGCGCATCCACCAATGAAATCACTCGTACACCCAAGTCTATTAGGTAAATTGCTAACGAACTGACAACGCCGCATCATGTGGGTAACCTAACCTTGTTTTTATTGTTTACATACATCCGTGATTTGGGATTTGGGTACTGTTACTTGTTACTGTTATTATTGTTTCTAAACATACTTCAATACACACACAAATTATGGAATGTCCATTTCCACCTGTCTAAGTTCTCCATCGAGTGCTTCAAAAATTTGGAGACGAAAAAGCCATTTGAAAAGCCTCGATTCCGTGAAATATCCTGGAAAGCACTTTGTGTAGTATACAGGTGCAAATAGACTTTTCTTTAAAAAAATGGCTCAAACTTGAATAAATAAATAGTTGATCAATTTGATTACTCGGAATATTCAATAGAAAATAATAATCTATTTTCCGGAGTGAAACGTAAACTGTGGCAAACGCGCAGAATGCACGCTAAATCGGAAAAGGTTGTCTCTGTTTAATCGAGAAAGATGGAAAAACTGGGGATAGTACGTCAGAGCCCGCCATTGCAATTGGTTTCAAATTTCTATCAAAATTTCAAACAGCTCTAGTAAATTAACGAATTCACCAAATGACTTAAAACTGTCACAGAGTACTGTTTGAGCAATTCTAAAAAACATGTTTATATATTTTTGTTAACTTTCGAATTCATGAAACCTCCCTATTGTCTGATGCATAAGACAAGGGAGCCTAAGCCAAGCACTAAATCCCTGATCTTTGAGAACTAACGATCTTGGATTCCAGCTGGAAGATTTTATGCTCCTCAAGATAATCGTTCCATATCATAAGGAGGTCTTATTTGGAGCTTATCTGGAAAAACTGTCCAAGACAACAATATTTGGATTTCATTTTTGTTTGGTTATCGAGATACTGCGGTGGCCTGCTTTTTTGTTCATAGTAATTTCTTATATTATTGTTTCAATTTCATCTTTTCTGAAAATCCGAATTAACTTCTTCAACGGTATAGAAAAGGAAATCTTGAAAATATTTTCGAATATGATTTGTGAGGTTCATAGTCCAATTTTTTTCTGCTGAGTGGACAAATGCGACGCCGCTTTTCCTCGAGTGAAATATGTTTTCTATCAATTTTCAAATTATATGTTCGAGAATTTACAGGATTGTTCGAAAAATAAGACCAAAACTAGACAAATCTGGTCTACTTTTTGTGAATTGGGGGCTTGCATGAAAAATGATATCGATTTGCTTTTATTGCAAACTGAAAATCGCTAAAAAATCAATATACATATTTTTTTATTTCGTTCAAATATGATTTTTTCTAAAGTTGTTCAAGTTTTAAGCTCTGTATGATATATAGATAGTGGTATATTCAAATCCCGTTTGGTGGTTTTTTGCAATAGTTAGATTATCAAGGTTATGGAATCTTTGGTCAAGGGTTATAATTTTTTTTTTAAATAAGATTGATGTTCGATCAGTTTAATCATTTGTTGATGTGTGTAATGCCCAGTGTCAAATTGTCCCAAATCAATAAAGCCATCGAAATGATTTTCCAATCTGAATCTATTATTTTTGAGAAGTTTGTTTTTGTAAGGCAATTTGAACTTGCAAGAAGCAAACCAGTAGCACTAAAGTGACGTGCAAATTTTGAAAAACATGGCCGAAGTATTGATTTTGAAAAAGTTTTTTTTTCTGGATGGATAGGGATCCTTTAAGGCTACATTTTAAAAATATTTTCACGTTATACAGGGTGTCTCCAAAACACGAAACGCATCAAAGTTGTATTTTTTGTTAATAGAACCTCCTGTATATTTATTGATATTCCAATTTTTCCTTCAATTTGGAACAAAAATTGTGATACAACTAATGTTCCTAAATTCAACCGTTATCGAGATATCGCGTTTTAAAAATGGCATTTTTGCAACTTTGACATGCTATAAAATTCAAACTATTCCAGTTAGAGGAAAATGGTTTGCACTTTCCTGTCTTAACTTTTCAAGAGCTCTTCTGTCATTTGGATAGAAGGTACCGTCAACTGTCAACTTTTTTCGGCACATTTTGACATTTTTTCACAAAAATGAATTTAATCTCCTTGAATAGCTCTTGAAAAGTTAAGATTGGAATGTGCAATCCATTTTTCTCTAACTTGAATAGTTTGAGTTTCAAAGCATGTTTAGGAACATTAGTTGTATTACAATTTTTGTTCCAAATTGAAGAAAGAATTGAAATATCAATTGATATACAGGGGGTTCCATTTAAAAAAATACAACTTTGATGAGTTTTGTGTTTTGGGGACACCCTGTATAACGTGAAAATATTTTTAAAATGTAGCCTTAAAGGGTCCCTATCCATCCAGAAAAAAAAAACTTTTTCAAAATATTATACTTCGGCCATAATGTTTCGTGTCGAATAACGTGAATAACCCTGTATATTTTCAGTGATATAGGTACTGGAAATGTACTGCGGAAAGTTGTTTGGAATTAGAATTCAAAGCTTAGCTCAAGTCTTGATTTTTAAGTTATTTGGCATTTTTCTATTTTTTAGGAATTTTTGCCCTTCGAAAAAAGTCCAGATAATTATAATAATATTATTATCAATATAACGATGTCCCATTCCGTTACATTGGATCACATACATTATTTGTTGTTTAAGCGTGAGCAATAGCCTTTTCCCAAGCTTATTTCAATCTTCTTCAAAAGAGCACTACAGACAGATTACTCCTGGCTAATTTTAAAGTCGAGCTAAGAAACACCCTGCATTGAGCAAATATTGTTAACATCTTTCCTTGAAATTGAGTAGAAGCGATCCCCGGAATTTGAGCATCCAGCTCCAACATTTTTTGTCATTTACATCTATTCGGGCACTTATTCTGGGACACAAAATTTCGAAGTGTTATGGATCAATCTCCAACTTTAGATAAGGTCTTTATGAAGAGTCGAAAACGTATTATTGACGATCTATTTAATTCTTTAGATATGATTCTCACACTGAAAAATTACAACTGATGCATCATTTATATCAATATCTTGAGTGTATTGATCATATTTTCCATAAGGATGCAGCTCAAGAACCTTAGGTATACCTACAGCCCAAAAACTCTTCGCTAGTAAGCTTGAAAATTCTGTTGAGATCAACATAATAGTGAAGGATATAAAATAAATAAATAAATAAACATGTTTATTTAGCACTTGGCTAGTTATTACAAAAATACACTAAATAAATCATATATATGTCAAGTCCATGTCAGTTACTTGCTACATACATTTGCATCAGATATATGGAAACACAGTGAACAAACATGTCTATACTTGGCGCATTTCTGATATTTTCAGGCAAGGCATTAAAAAGACGAACTCCTTCAAAAAATAACGTCTTTTGTAATGCAGTTGTCTTAACACAAGGGATATGAAAGTTTTGCCTAGAAGGAACATTATACTCGTGCAAGTGAGATCTCCTAACTAGGAAGGTCTTCAAGTAAACAGGCAGTTTATTATTTTCTATTTTATAGATTAAAGTCAGATTAGCCTTATTTATACACTGAACAATTTTTCCTATATCTTACAAAGTGGGTTCCAGATATGTTCAAAATAAGATTAATTAATATGTGATATTGTGCATGTTAATCCATAAAACTCTTGCTTATTTGTTTATGATTGGCTGTCAATGCGGTATTTCTTTCTGTTATATTTATCGCCACTGTATATTAGTATTATAAACCAAAATAGATCGATATTTATTGTTAAGCTCAATCGAGTTTTGTCGATAATAGTATTCAAAGAATCAAAAAAAAAGTTATCTAGACAAGAAGCGTGAGCGATCTCTCAACAAATATTCATTAATCGCAAATTTCGATGATCCCTGTTTTATGGTCCAAAATGAAAAAGATCAGTACCCAATGCAAACAAGGCCATTCCTATTTTCAGCTGAAGTATTTTTTTTGTTTATTGTACAAAACAAAAAACAATATGTCGAATTTTTCTTCAAACAAAATAATTCGTATTTTGTCAATACTGTTGACCAATTTAGGTATTTACCTATTATGGGCATGGGGTACCTTTATACCAAATTTGAAAGTTATTGGTCAACTCTTTGGACAAATCTTGATTAGAAATCAGAATTATACCAGGCAAAAAATTGAATACCAAAAATTGTATAATGTTTTAAACTTCTTCTGTTTTGAAAGTCATCTGATGTAGAGTACGCACTCCTACTACTGGGCAGCAAGCTTTACCTATTCAGAGTGGTCTATTCTAGAGGAATTCAAGAAATACCACCGGTAAAAGTTTCAAGATCACGATCATAGAACTAAACGTCTCACGGTATCCAACTAGCGACATCTTTTGAATGAATGCGCCATGAGCGAACAGTGTGCCTCATTCACCGTAGTAGACAGCTGTGAGCTGAACATCATTACCTGAATTTCGATTTTCTACGCTTATACGTTTCTTGAAGCTTGTACGTTCTGGGATAGATGGCGGCGTTGGGATCGCAAATGATTTTCTCTCTATTCTATACAACACATATTTCCATTTGATTCATCTGGACTTAATGGATTTTTCACTTGACACTTTTCAATTTCTTCGTCGAGTTTATATCAAAATAATTTTATCAGTTTTGCGTTATTAGCTAAAACACTTTGCGAATATGAATAACTTCATCTTGATAATGATCATTTTATTCCCGGGTCGGATAACAAGGTCTTCGTTGTCGTGATTCGTCATGATACAAATAATACTAATTGATGATGCCTAAATGGTTTGAATTATTTGACTCCGAAGATTCTGTTTTTTTTTGTTATACAGTGTATTTCATTTTGATTGACGATACTTAATATAGAACAGGGTGTCTAGTTAAGAATGGCAAGGTGCCAGATCTCAGAAACTAGGCATCCGAGAGACTTGCGGAAAAAAAATTACTGTGTAATATGGAATGGAGAAAATGCTGGAAATATATCAGAACTTCCCAAGATCGCCACAAGATGGCGTAACGGTGCTATCAAAACACAAAATCGCTGTTTTTTCGTGATTTTTAAATACAAACAAATACAAATGAGTACCGCTATGGATTCCTTGAGAGATTTCCTTCAAATTTGTTTTTCTGATTTTTTTTCCTAACATGTCAAATAAGACATGTATCAGCTGTCAAACCTTACAACGCAAGAATGCTCATAACTTTGAAACAACCCAAACGATTGACGCGATCTTGGTCTCATATGAAAGAGCATGATCTGCACTTCAAAAAACTTTTTTGGTTTTGAATTTTTGACCTTCGCCGTCGCCGCTAGATGGCGTTAACTGAAATGGTAGCATGTTTTTGAGTTTTTTCCAAAAAAATCCAATGTTATGATATATTTATTTTTATATATTTTAAAAGGGGATACATTTTCCTATAAAAAAAAAACAAAAAAATTATTGATTTTTTTTTGTTTTTTTTTATTTATTTTTTTTTTTTATTTTTTTAATAGGTTAATGTATCCCCTTTTGAAATATATAAAGATAAATATACCATAACATTTGATTTTTTTGGAAAAAACTCAAAAACATGCTACCATTTCAGTTAGCGAAGGTCAAAAATTCAAAACCAAAAAAGTTTTTTGAAGTGCAGATCATCTTTCATATGAGACCAAGATCGCGTCAATCGGTTGGGTTGTTTCAAAGTTATGATCATTCTTGCGTTGTAAGGTTTGACAGCTGATACCTGTCTTATTTGACATGTTCGGAAAAAAAATCAGAAAAACAAATTTGAAGGAAATCTCTCAAGGAATCCATAGCGGTACTCATTTGTATTTGTTTGTATTTAAAAATCACGAAAAAACAGCGATTTTGTGTTTTGATAGCACCGTTACGCCATCTTGTGGCGATCTTGGGAACTTCTGATATATTTCCAGCATTTTCTCTATTCCATATTACCCTTCTTAAATAGACACCCGGTACATAGTATATAAAAAATATAGACCTCGATATAGACCGATTTAGGAAAAAAAACAATTTAGTGTGTAGTACCTTCTCAAGAAGGTTTATGTGTACGAGTTAGGTTTAGTTCGTAGTTTACACTTGCTCAACTCGGTTTGGTTGAGCAGCGGAAAAGATAGAGTTTACTGCCAGAGAGCAGCCTCACTCTCTGCTATGGCCAAGTGGGCTTGGGCACTGTACATTTGCTGAGTAAAACAACGTTTTGGGTAATTGTTGAATACTGATTTTATTCTCATCGCACATCACAATAAATAGTAAAGTCTATTATGACGCTGAACTTGACATTGCAATGAGATACGCTACTACGTGCTGATTCATGATTGTATGAATCACTGTCGAGCGGAAGCCACATACCGAATATTTATTCATAACCTTGCTTGATCTGGTTCATTGAATTATATTCTAAAATTATGTAAAAGGAGTAAAGATGTTTACATAATCGACATATTTTTGTCAGTCTCAGCGCTTTCTATGATTAACAGAAGGATCCCAAAAATATAAAAAGTAATTGAGCATTTTTCAGATTTAAAAACGGATAGCGTTGCTTACTTTGACATATCCAAAAACCACTAAGGTCCGTATTCTCCGATTCTACAGTTAAACGCCTTCAGCTAAACGCGTTCAAATAGTTAAACATCCTCAACTTTTTCCTGGTATGCACCGTGCTAATTTTCGCAACATTTAGTTAAACCTAGAAAAAGGTCGGAAATTCTAGGAATATTTTGGTGGAATTCAAGTTGATTGACAACCATGATGTTAACAGTTGAGATTAATGATATATGGGTTTAAATTGAATTTTACTTTGAAGTGGAACTGTCCAATACCTACTTGGAAAACGGGAATCATATGTTACCATCCACATCGAATTTGTGTTCAGAGTCACGCTTATGCCAAATTCAATGTAGATGGTATATCTTATGATTCCTATTTGGCAAGAGGAAATCGGTCACTTCCACTTACGAGTGAAATTCAGTGTAAACCCTCAGGCATGATATTTATGTTATGCAAATGTAGAAAGGTACGGAACGAAAAATCACCAGTAGTGAGATTTTTTCAGAAATCAGAATATCCATAATTTGTTGATGCAGAAGTGAACGTGAACCACATTAATCTCAAAGGCATTCATGAGGTTGAAGCTTATTCTATTATTATTCATATTGAATCATTTCCGCCGTAAAAAGTTTAAACCTATAGTTTTTTCCAAGTTAATTTTTGTGTCTGCGTCCATTTCCGTATGTGTTCACGCATAGAATTATTAATTTTTCTTTTATGATACGCGATTTTGGCTTGATTTTTCTTGTCCCCTCAGCAACACCTAAAGAACCAATAATTTCAGTGCTATTGCATGATAAAATGATAATACGGGAAAAAAACAGGAAGCTAATGAATTAAAATAAAATAAAGTGGTGAATTATTATTATTTTACGGACATCCCAAAACTCTCGGGAAACGTGATATTATTTGAATAAAACGATTTAGGTATTTCATCAATTATTGTAAATGACATTTTGATTCAACTCTCTTGAACACACATCTGCTATGGCATTGCTGACTTTTTATAGATAACACGAAAAACACAAAATCTCCGGAAAAAATGACATAACGTTCATTGAATTATCCAAATTATCTGCCCGCTTATAACATTATTTTTAATTTCTATGTAAATCCATGCAGGAATTATTATTATGTCGAAAATATCGGCTTCAAGAAGTATAGTTCGTCTTCAAACTCCTTATTAAAAAATAAAATAAATAACAGACTCACAGTGCGATGATAAAAAAAACAATTAGGTATCAGCACCGAATATCCATTATATAGTAAATAATATGTTTGGTGGTATTAGTTCATATTATGTCATGATATATTTTTTCAAGACGCATGCATCTTCCGCCACAATTGAAGCCGTTTAAATCCTCAAACGCTCCAAACCGGGCGTTTATCTTTGAATGCGTTCAATCGACTTGAACGTGTCAAATTTCGTCGGTGCATACGAAATCTTGTAGTTGAACGCCGTCAAATCTTAAACGAGTTTAAGTACGCACGGGGAATTAGAAGATACGTAATTTTGTAATATCATCTGATACCGGATATTCAAGAAGCCCGATCAGATTTGGAAATAGGTATGTATACATTTGCATAGTTCTAATACTCTAGCTTAACGGAAGAGTAGAAAAGACAGCATCTATTATAAAATATTTTAGAATGGAAAATTCCCTTTCTACTCAGATTATTACAATTTTTTTATTTATCTCGAACTGAATTTTGTTTATTATTACACAGAATTGAATAAAGCCGACTTGCATCACAATTTTGAAATAAACAACAGAAAATTGTTCGTAAAACGTTAGAGCAAGAAATCTCATTTCTCATACAGATTTCGAACAAGGAGGTTGAGTTGAAATGAGACGAGTGCTCCATATGCCCATATATCTCTTGTATTAGCCATCCGTACTCCGTACTTTGGACAACTCAAATAAGTTCGAAATGCCAGTGAGTTTTCAAGATTTTAGCCATATTATAAAATGAGGAGAATTAATCTTTCTACAAATATCCATAGGATTTGAATGAAGAGAAGATCAAATTATTTTCTAATTTTCTTGAAGAATGTTATACATGATCATGGTATGAGGTATGATATACAGTGTAATTCAAGGGCTTATTGTAAAAACGTGACAAGACAATGAGCTTCGAAGTTTGAAATGTCTCAATCGCAATACGTTGCAGTCCAAAGTTTGCAGTCGTGTTGCTTGCGTCATCTTGTGACGGAAGCCCAAACCCTTAACTATGTGGCTTGTCATACCCACCCCGTCCTAACTTTTGAACCGTTTGATATATTGAAACGATGTAGACACACCAAACGTGAGGATATTCTGCCCTTTTTACATAGTGATGACAGCTTGAATTGTCACAATAACTGCTGGGTGCCATTTAAAAAAAAATTACAACTAACCCAATTGTCGTTTCAATATTCTTTACAGTCACTTATGTGTTGAGAAATGTTGTACGTGCTAATTCATTGGTCATTCAAACTTCATTCTTGTACATTATAGTTAAGGAGGGGACATTAAAAAACTACACTGTATAATGTGATGCAGGAAAAATGTTGTGTCTAGACCATTTGAATTTGATATACCCCAGATAGCATAGCTTGTTTGATACAAACTTGAATCAAGCTTTCAAGAGCAAGCCTGCAAGGCTTGCATCAACAACTTGATACAAGCTTGCTTCAGACTTCCTAGTTACCACTGTTACAAGCTGGCAGAATAAGCTTGTATAAGACCTGCAAGACTAGTCTGCATGAGGTTGAGGAACAAAGCTTGACGTAGGCTTGTATAAAGTTAATATTGAAGCCTTGATCCAAACTTGCAAAAACCTTGTATTAGGGGTAGGAGTAGGTAATGGTCGAGTAAGAATAAACCAAGAAATATACACACATGACATCAAGACGAAGTCTCCGCCTCTCTCAGGCTATATAAGGGCCTCATGTAGCCTGAGAGAGACGAAGACTTCGTCTTGACGTGTGTGTATATTTCTTAGTTGATTCTTACTCTATTGATTATTTAAAAAAATAATAATTAATTCAATATTGTTTTATTCAATAAAAAAACTACATGTAGATGCGAGATTTAGGTTAAATGATGCTTGAGTTTTCTTGGGCTTGGGGCTGTTCGATCTCAATGTCTATTGTTTCTAGGGCATCATTCTTTTCTCTGGAAAGAGAAAATCAAAGTTGAAAAATAGGCATTCCCAAAAATTTTCCCTACAGTATGTATCGATATCTTGGGAACCATTAGGGATAGAAAAATGGGCGAATCGGAAAATTTAAAAAAAAAACAAGAATCAAGAAAGGTAAAAGAACTAAAAAAAATTAACGGTCCGCTGATAAAATTTTTAAAACATTTTTTTATAAATGACTTGAGAGCCTCGCCTTGCCGTGAGGCTCTAAAAATAGTTTATTTTTGGATGTCTTTCAAGAATCTGTAGATATTTTCTGTAATTTCGGTTTGTAAATACATACTTCGAGCTACAGTTTAAGATTAGGGTTGTTCTAACCACCCACAAAAACCGTTTCGGAACAGTTTTTTCCAGCCAATCAATTCATTTGTCAATTTTGACAATTGTATAACTTGTCATATTGAAAGCGAAAAAATAGTATAAGACACAAATAAATACATACGAACCTTCTGGTTTTCCGCACTTTTGCCTGATTCAACCAGTCGCTCACAGCCACCCGTATATTTGCATCTGTCTCTTCTTTGTAATTTTTTTTACAAGCAACTGAAAGAAAAACAAGAATAAAGTAGTTAATCGTTTGAATCAATAACCACAAAGAAGAAAAAAGAACACTCACGGGATATAATTTTAAATACAACTGTGGAACCGGGAAAGCGATTAATAATCGCGAGAAAAGAGCATTTTTCTCGCGATTATTAATCGCTTTCCCGGTTAGGCTGAATTTTTCTGCAATTGTGTCTGTGAGAACGGCCTTCAACATATTATTTATCATTCCGCGACTTGACCGTCCACCAACAGAAGCTATTCTCTTGGCCTAAAAATTTAAAATATATACAATCTACAAGGTGCAAGATAGAAGAAGTAGAAATTTATATTTTTGTATAATTGTGATATGGGTAAGCCCATTCAGAGACAACTTGTACATTAATAGGTATAAAGGACTTACAAATTTCTGCTTAAATCAAGTGTTTCCCTTCAGTTTTTCTTCTACATCCTCAAAATCCTTGAGGTCTTTTACAGGAAGATTTGATAAAATTGCTTGTTCTTCTTCATTGAAAGGCTCTGCCAGTCTACCTCCTTGGAGTGAATCCACTTTGGCCTCCACTCTCTGAACTACCGTATATACATTTGCAAATATCTCCTTCAGCTCTAAAATAATGTTTTGTTTTGCCAAAATATTTGGTGAAATTTAAATAAAATATTTTTTATCGAATGATTTTATAAATTTGAAAAATTGACTGCTTAAAATGAATGTAGGGTATGTACTTAGTACTTATTTATGTTTGAATAATGTAGTACCTGAATAATTTAATCTTGAGGGTGTCGAAGAGCCTAAAAATTCACCTCGAGAATTGGATTGACTTGAGGAAAGTGTAGAAGATTGTACAGCTTCAGAAGTGGGTGGATGGCAAGAGGATTTGAATGATGTAGGCTGCTTAGCTGATGGTGTGCGCTCCTTTGTTTCAAAACCTGTTAACGAAAATTTGCAGTTTAGTAACTGTATCGTATCAAATCACTTAATTTTTGTAGTACCTTCTGGGATATCCAAAAACGATTTAGATGTGGACGTTCGGTTCTCTGCTAATAAATAATTATTTAGAGGCTCTGTGACATTCGCTCGGTGGCCAGATGTAGATGTAGATTCCTTGGGTACAAGTGATGGGTAATCATATTTTTTTTTCTTTGAAGTCCTTAACTCTATTTTATTTTGCTCAAGTTCATATTCATCAGTCGAGTCTTCTTCTATAGGGAAAAAGCGTTTGCGCGATATGCGCCTTTTCCTGATCTGGTCTTCCTCTTCTTCGTCACTGCTTAAATTTGACGTCTCCTCTGCTTTCGTTAAGTATGCTCTTCATAAAAGGTTTCTGGAAATTGAAAAAATAAAAAAAGATAATAAAATGGCTGAAATTAAGGGCCCGTCGACTGGCATGGTACTGGGGCCGTTAATATGATATGACGTATTAAACATGTGAAACCAAATCGACAGAAAAACTAATCCACTCCCATTTTTTTTAATGAAGTAGGTACTTGACATTCATTTCGAAAATATTGATAAAAAAAAGAAAACAAACAATAATAAAAAATTAGAGAAGGCTTTGAATGTCTGGAAATCATTTAAATATGACTAATATTATACGTCATATCTATATTGACGGCACTTTAATGCACTGCAGGGCCTTAATTACAGATAAATCAAATTCCAAATATATTTCTCACCATAAAAATTTAAGGTTTTGATATTATTGGGAGTCCAATCAGGAAGTGGTTCACATTTCTTCTTAAGTAAATTATCTCGAGCTTCATTAGTTTTCACTGTGGGATAATGACATTTTCGCCCCTCATCAAAAATCCAAGAGGTCAATATGATGCCTGGAGCGTTTTCTTCGTCCACAAATAATACGATAGCATATTCTTTTGTTGTGTCCTCCTCCATGACTGCCATAACTCCAAAGTTAGGATGGGTTAGGAAAACTTATAAGGATGCGATTGGATGAGCTGTACAATTAATGATATATAATAAACTGGATTAATAAAAATGAATATTTGACATATTATAAAACTGGTCCCAAGCATTGTTCTTATGCATTTATAAAATAAAAATAGCTCATGGAACTTTTACAAAAAATAAATCAAAAATGATGAATTGACATATTATTCAAAATGAGTGAAGAAGTGGTAAGGCTACATACTTGTTGCGAAAGGGCAATACAATTTTATAATCAATTTCAGAAATGGGCACTCCAACAAGCCGTACCGAGAGTTCACTTACAATGAAAATTACTAAATCTGAACTTTTAATGAACGGTTCTTCAAAGAAATTTTCTTTTTTCAAAAAAATATGACATACAATAACTAAGCTTTGTAATGTCGTTGAGTAAGTTATATTCTTCACATTCACAATATTCCCATTTTTTAAACAGCAATATGAATTTTGATGAAAAATTGTGATTTTGAAAGATGGAAACTTGATAATTTTGAATTGTTTTGAAGCATCACATCCCTCAATAACTGGACCATATGCATGATGTCCTGAAACACTGGGTTCGGTTGAATACTCAGAGTTTTTGTTAAACCAGAAATCAGAGTCAGCCATTTCACCTAGCCTTTTGATTATTTGCTGCAAGGGTCTATCACCCTTTCTTATTTGATTTTTAAAAAATTGAAGAAAATTCTCATACTGAAAGGAACTGCAGTTATCAAGGGATCCAAAAGTTGTTACATCATCTGCAATATGGGTAAGAGCATGGAAATTGTGAGTGATATAATGTGGGCCATAAAGAGATTTTGTTGTTTTAACAAAGTGAATAAGAAGGTCCTTTGCATAATCTTTATATTGAAAGCACAGAATTGGGTTTAATAGAACACTCATAGAAATTGATAAACTCAGAAAATGTGTATATATTTCAAGACCATTTTCAAGATTATTTAAAGCATCATGTAATATAACAGGGCCTGTGTATAATAAGAACTTTCGATATTCTGTAGCTTTCCATCTCTTAATATCACTTAAACTTCGAGGCTTACGGCTAAACTCAAATGGAATATTCACTGAAAGGGATATAAGGGAGGAAGAGAGGTTTCCTATTACAGAAGAGGGAAATTTACAAGAATGTGGCGGGCCACAAACCCAAGTGTATAGGAGGGTACGCATAACCCCAAGACAGACTACATGCATATAATCAAGGGGAAAGCTACGCACAAAATCCAGACCTGGAATTTCAATCAAAGGAGTATTTGACATATGGTATTCCTCATCTTCTTGCTGAATAAATTCTTCATGTGTTCTTGACAAGCTGTCACACTTTGGAAACGTCATGCGGTTGTTACACCAAGTTCCATTCTGTTTACATCTGGTACATGAGGAATATCCAGTATGTCCCTTTGTGCCTAGGATAAAAGCTTTCGCTGGTGCATCACAGATGAAAGCTTTTATTTTAACTGCTATTAATTTTCCATCTATTAAAAAACCATTTCTGATAAAATCAGCACTTTCTGCCACAAAATCTTTCAGGAAAGAAGAACATTTTGAAGGTTTACCTTTTCCATAATATACACCTATAGGGAAAACCACGGTTTCAAGGCCAGGAATGTTTTTAATAGAGGCTAAAATAGGCCAAAATTCACCACCACTACTTTTAAATAGTGGAAGTCCATCTGTACTTATGTGAAGTATTATGAAATTTATACCATGTATAAATTTTGTGAGTAGTTTATTTAAGTTTGTAGATAACCCTATATGACAATATTGGCCTGGAAAAACCTCACGAGTCACTACAGTTTTTGGTGTTTTTAAAAGGGTTCTAGCATCAGATGGAAACGTGAAACATTTGTGCGTGTTAAGAATGGACAGGAGAGCTGTTAAAGCCAAATGGTTTATTTTGAAAGTCATAGCCCAATCTACAATTTTTTTTTTCACTTTGTTTTCATCTCTATTATCATCGAAATCCAATTCATCACTACTTGAATTATCCTCAAAAAAACTATCAAATGATTCCCATAAATTTGTAGGTTTGACAGAAGGAGTTTGCTCAAGATTATAACGAGGATTAGGGGATAATTGATGCGGTGATGGAAGAAGTGGAGGAAGTATGCAAGGAGATGCAGTCGACGTTAGCTCATCTTCTGCCTCATTTGATGAATGTTCAGAAAGATGATATTCTTGTGGTTCCTCAATCTGTTGTACATTCAAAAGCTTTTGTAGTCGTTTTCTTTTACCCTGCCGTGTCATACTCATGAACTCTTTACGGGACATAGGTATCTATCAAAAAAATTCAATACAGTGTCATTTACCAGCAGGGTAATTTTTCATAATTTCCCACCTCCATCCAACATTTTGTGCCACTGTGTAGAACAAAATTTAATAAAAAATTAAAATAAAAATTTAACTATGTGAAAAGAGGCAGTGTTTTTTTTAATTTTTCATAAATACACTGTAATAAATGATAAAATGAAAGAAAAACGGAAGAGATAGAAAACTGTCACTAAATTAAAAAAGTATTTCATGGTCGAGAACCTTTGTGTGTAAATTTCTATAAGCGTATGACTCGGCGTATCATCAGTACTTTCCCATTTAAGGCTTATCCATTGAAAGTATGAAAATATTTCAAGAAATATACCTAAGTAAAAGCAATGTGATGTAGTACTAGTAGTACCTACTAATAGGTATAATGTTTCTAAAATTCTAAAATACTTCCCAAGTTCTCAATGGCGCTATTTTCTTGTAGTTTGATACCCCCCGTTCCTCACTAAAATGGTCACTGCGAACACTGAACAGGCCTCTAAGTAAACCGGCACTACTTGAATGAAGTCGGTTTCGGTGCATGATGCCTGGCACTTACACTAGTTTATAGGTAATCCAGTTGAGCTTTAATGTTATTGGGTAATTTATCCATGCAAAGAAATTAATTGAAAAATCCGTAAAATATGAAAAATTCCTCGAAAAATTCTTAGAAATACAAATTAGAGAAGTGAGTGAGGTTAAAAATTTGGAATAACTCAAAGGCGAAACATTGCCCAATAAATTTGATTCCAGATTCGTAATTGGGACCCCAAAAACCCCTATAATATATAAAAAATCATCAAAATTGGCGAAAATCACGGTATTATAATATAATTACAAACAGAAGTGGCTATAACACGGCGTCACTTAACAAAAGACTACCCACTAAAGTAATTTCTAAATTATTCCGGTAACAAAAGCTTCCTTATTTCTATAAAGCCATTATACTTTCACTAGATACTTATGTTTTCTAATAATGATAATGAATATCTACCTTAATCTTTGGACTCTTTGCTTCTGTAAACTTTCTCACCCACAAACACAGAAAATGCAATGGAATATGGCGTCAATACACGAAATGGCGCAAGCCTCCACGCACTCCTTCATCCTTCTCGGAGTCTCGGGTCGGCCGGCTAGACACGATTTCTACCGAACACTGATCACGTGAGTGGGAACGTCACGTCGCGTTTGAACAGAGACGGCTCTATTTTGATGCAAGCTTGTATCTTAATTGAGAAATATTGCCTTGCTGTCAAACTTTTATCTAGCTTGATGGAGGATTGCTTTGCAACTTTACAAATGCATTTCAAAATCAAGACTTGATGTAAACTTGCGTGCTATCTGGGACAGTAGACTCTCGATAATCCAAAACCCGATCAAGCGAAATCCGCATTATCCGAAACGACCAATGTACCGGATAAATACCAAAGAACGAAGGTTTCAAAGAGCCAAAGAACCAATGAGACACAACAGAAAACAAGCTATTCTCTGACACTATTTATCCAAAATCAATCGAACAATCCTATTTATTTCCTGTTAAAATATGAATAACTTCCCTGTAGTACTACCTATACTACATCGTAACCTCCGCGTAAAGAAGCTCCTTCTCAAAAAATAAATTGAAATTAACCAAAAAATCAGTAACCACGCTATCAATCCACAAATAAAATGGTAAACACCATATAAACTGTGTTCTGATTCCGACCAATTACAACCCTAATAGCACTCGGACGTCCCATGTATGTCCATGGAACTTTGGAACGTCCCACGTACGACCAGTTCAGGACTTCGGACGAACGATGGACGTCCTAGGGACGTCCAAATGTCGCAGTTCAGGACGTTCCACGTACGTCCCTTTCGAATGTCCACTGTACGTCCCTTATTGTACGTCCCTCTGGAGTCCCATGTGGACGTCTGATTCCAGGTTCTTATATACAGTGCGAGTCTCTAACTTGGAATAAATTCAGTACACAAAAGACCGTTTTTTTTCGGAAATATGTTCGGACACGTCGATTAGTATTTTAAATTGCGCTCTTTTTCATGCAGAAAAATTTTATACAGTGTGTCCCAAATTTGAGATATGACGTCATCGACTATTTTTTTAAATGGTAGCCTTAATTTTTTTATGCCTATTCTTAAAGTGTATATCGAGTTACACATGCGTACCAAATGTCATAATTTTATTCCTTGTCATTTAAAAGATATTTAACAAAAACATTAACTAATTCGAAAAATGAAGAAATCTGATTCAACTCAATAATTTTTCTTCAATAAATGCTCAAAATGTTGTCCATGTACTAACTGACAATACCCTAAACGGAATTGAAACTCGTTTTGAAGATTTCTAATTACTTCAGCGGAAATTAGCCTACACTCCTGTCTTATTCGTTCTTTCAACTCCTCAATATTTTCCGGTTTGGTCCTAAAAACTTTGTTTTTCAAGTACCCCCATAAGAAATAGTCCAGAGGTGTTAAATCCGGAGACCTGGGTGGCCATTCAAAGGGTCCTCTTCTACCAATCCATTTGCCTGGAAATGCATCATCCAGATACTCACGGACAGGTCTAGCAAAATGAGGAGGCCCCGTCTTGTTGAAACCAGATGTTTCTATTCGGGACATCAGCTTCAACCGGATCAGGGAATAGAGTAGCCAAATTCGGAAGTAGTTCTTCCTGCAAGAATTCTAAATATCTTGCTCCATTGAGATTTTCTTGGAAGAAAATTGGTCCTATTACTCGATCACCAATAATCCCTGCCCAAACATTGACTTTTTGTGGACGTTGAGTATGGCCTTCCCTTATCCAGTGTGGGTTGTTGTCTGCCCAATAACGATAATTTTGTCGATTTACCTCCCCATTTAACATAAACGTTGATTCGTCAGAAAACAGGACGTTTTCTATGTTTAGAACATTTCTGTCTAGTAGGTCCATCATTTGTTCGCAAAACTGGAGTCTTCTATCCGGATCATCTTCGGTGAGTTCCTGGAGAATTGTCAATTTATAGGGATGAAATTTTTGCGCTTTAAGAGTTCTTATAACTGAAGACTGGCTAATTTCGAGTTCCCTAGCTATCTGCCTAGTGGGGACATGAGGATTTTCTTGAACAGAGAGAAGTACATTAATTTTGACCTCTTCATTGAGCGCACTTTGACGATGATTATTTGTTTTTCTTAAATGTCCGTTTTTCCGAAACTGTTTTTCAATCTTGCTTACGGTACTTTGTGATATGGGTGGTAAATCAGGATACTTCTCTCTGAATAAATGATTAACTTCATTTTGTGTTCTTGTCCTATCTCCGTAGCCAATCATCATTAAAATTTCAATTTTGTGGGTTTCAGTTAAGTACGGCATGTTCGTGGATTTTTCAAAAAACGGTGTTTCTCACAAAACCACAAACTAATAGGGTTCTCGCTCAACAACTCGAATACGATGCAGCTCTTCCTACTTGTTTTTATTAACTTGTTTTCTTGTTTTTATAAAATTGTGATAAGACGTCAAACCGATTTGACAAAAAACGAATACCTTTTGACGTGCCATTTTTAAACTGCATAAAAATTTTATTGACTTGAATCAGATTTCTTCATTTTTCGAATTAGTTAATGTTCTTGTTAAATATCTTTTAAATGACAAGGAATAAAAACTTGAAATTTGGTACGCATGTGTAACTCGATATACTCTTTAAGAATAGTCATAAAAAAATTAGGGCTACCATTTAAAAAAATAGTCGATGACGTCATATCTCAAATTTGGGACACACTGTATAAAATTTTTCTACATGAAAAAGAGCGCAATCTAAAATACTAATCGACGTGTCCTAGCATATTTCCGAAAAAAAAACGGTCTTTTGTTTACTGAATTTATTCCAAGTTAGAGACTCGCACTGTATTTAAATGGAATACATACTCGATATAAATATTCAGTTGTTTATTCGGTCGAAAATTGATGATTCACATTTGAAAATAGATAAAAAACATTTTCTGGTCATATCCACAATCCACAATTCACTTCTTATTCTTCTCTGCATCGGCTCTTTCTTCGGCCCTCTTTATGTATTGTTGCATGCTATCTTCCATTTGTTTTTCAGTGGCTGATTGTGTCATTGTGTCCCAAGCAGCATCCAGAAATGAGATTCAGGATTTGAGAAAATCTGATAGGATTAACCTGATCAAAACCGTAATAAAACTCACTCACCTCACCGACACACAAAAATATCTTTTAAACAGAATCACTCTATCACTTCACCTGACGGAACTGCTTAATGCTTGATTACTGATTTCTACGACGCGAAACCGATTCATCACACTTCTAGCGATAAACCGAGAGAAATATGCTATACCGGTGGACAAGCATCGCCGCAGTAGAGCTGAATCATGCCATTCAAAGGACTTCTTGAATTAAGCGCTGTAGCTCTGCAGTTACCTATATGCGGCCACTGTTATCATGCAAAACGAGAAGGGATTTTAGTCACGTGACATGTTTTTGATCTGATTTATTCAAGATCACGTGACCTATATTTAATCGCGTGTTGTCAATTCTATCTTATGTAAGGTTTACATAGAATTTCAATTCTATGTATAAGTGACTGATTTCCGCTTGGCAAACGGGAATCATATGCTACCATCTACATTGTATCTGACTTAAAAGTCACTTAAAACGCCAATTCAATGTTGTTGGTACCATAAGAATCCCGTTTGGTTAAGAGGCATAATGGTGGGTCCTGATGTGCGTATTCGTGTTTTACGATCTGACTGGTTGCATAATTTTTGATTATGACGGCCCGCAAATGAGGAACCAATCAGATCGTGAAAACGCAAATAGGCACATGAAATAAATAAATGCGAACCACCATAAAAATCAAATTAGATGATTGTCTGATTGAAGTTCATCACATTAGGCGCTTTCGGAGATGGTGATCCGAATAACCCGATCATTCGCTGTGTGTTTTGTCTCTTTTTATTAACAACGTAGGATAAAAAAAGACAAAACGCAACAGAGGATCAATTTAATGCCTCATAGCAGAGGTTTTCTACTTGAGGATAGTAGAACTTATACACAATAAATGAATTACAAAATTGTGATTTAGCGCTACTTAGCGATATAGGAATCTATAATTAAGTTTTGTCCAAATGTCGAGGGAACTCAAACTTTCTTCATCAAGAATACACGTCCAACGTTCTACGTCCAGAGGACCTTCTCTGGACGTTTGGCGTTGGACGTCCAAATGCGTACGTCCCTGGGACCTCCGTTATACGTCCGCGGACGTTGGGACCAATCATGATCCTATTTCGACGTCCGACGGACGTCGGGTGCTATTAGGGAAAAAATGACGTCACAGATTGCCCCTTCCGTCTGTCGCCCCCCAGTAGCGAACCTATTATATAGTAACCTTGACTAACAATGGCTATATTCAGGCGGTCCCAGCAGCTTAAGGTGCTTGATAAGAAGCCCACCTGACACCTCAAGGTAATGCTGTTGTCAAGCGTCACGTCAGCGACTGTGTGTTTTGCTAAGCGTAAAAAATTGTCGCTTTTTCGAATTTTGCCCAAAGTTGGGTAATATTTATTTGTTTATGATTACATCTTGAGTATAGTATTATCATGATAGTTTTCGGACTATAAATGAAGGTTTTCTTCAATGTAGTTGTACCTACATGAATGAAATGATGGTGATTGAAAAAAATATCTGTTTTTCATCAAGAACTAGGATTTTGTAGGTATAAACTTTTATCCTGATGGGAAGAACTCATTCGGCAACAACAAAAATAATTGTTTTTTAGGTTAAATCAAAAAATACAGTAGATTCCGTTTATCAAATCCTACTTAAACAGTCTGCACTCCGGTATAACAACAAATTTTCATTTTGAAAGCCATCAACAGTTTTGTCGCAATGGACTACACATTTTTGAGACAGGATGAGGGATCAAGATGTACGAAAACACACTGAGCGTTCCACTAAAATAAAACCTACTTCTCAGTGAAAACTTACTTTTTGGTTCGCTCTGTTCACTTTTTATTTTGAATTCACTCTCTTTTCCATTCAAACAGATGTTTTCTGTGTGTTTTTTTTTCGTTCAATGAACAAAGGCCGTATATTCTACAATACACAGGGTTACAATATTTAAAAACTATCAATGGGCATAATGCAACAAACGCGAAAAGATAAAAAAATCCTTGGAACCGTCTCTTTGATAGGTACGGAAAACAAACTCTATGTACTTTATGAATTTTATCTGAATGGACAATTTGCATACATTTTCAAATGACTTGAAATTTTATATACGTATTCAAGACATTATTTGAAAGTCACCAGCGAAAAAATTTTTCCGAAATACCCAAAAATATACTAATTAAATGAAAAAGAAGACGCGATATTCACTGCATGATCGCAAAAGGGGTGGGGCCATATTACCTTCCCGAGGGAAAGAGATTCATCTCAGTCAATACGTCAGACGGAGATAGATAGTGTATTCTGTGACGTATTGGATGTTGATTGGCGCTCTTTAATCGGTGATTACTACATTATTAGAGGTCGTAGGTTGATTTTTTGAACATCAATAGCACCAGTACTTACTTATTCTTATATTTTTCATATTTCCAAAAAATGTGCAAATTGTCCATTGTCTCGCTTCCAGTGAAGTCAAAATGTATTATGCGACCTTTTTCGTTCAGGCACCGGACGTTGAATTGATTAAAAAGCCATTTCAGAAGTAGAATGCTTACAGCAATTTTGTTTTCAATCCTAGTAAGGAAGTTTTATGAAGGCGAAAATGATTTATTCGCCAACCGTTGGTGTTATCGGGTGTTTGATGAGCCAATTTTTAAATTTTGATCGAAGACACGTCCTTTTATACGTATTTTTTTTTTTTTGAATCTTAATATTTCAGTATGTCTAATACGGCAAAATATTCTCTGATTCCGAAGAAACATGAATAGAAAGACGCAGAAAAAAAAGCTGAACACGGTGATATAAATAACTCATTTTGGCCAAAAATTGCGTATTATACATTTCTCCTTTCAAGCGTCGATATAATAGGTAGCCTCGTTGATGAGGGGCGACAGACGAAAGGGGCATTTGTTGAAATTGGTCGGAATCAGAACACAGTTTATATGGTGTTTACCATTTTATTTGTGGATTGATAGCGTGGTTACTGATTTTTTGGTTAATTTCAATTTAGTTTTTGAGAAGGAGCTTCTTTACGCGGAGGTTACGATGTAGTATTATAGGTAGTACTACAGGGAAGTTATTCATATTTTAACAGGAAATAAATAGGATTGTTCGATTGATTTTGGATGAAGAGTGTCAGAGAATAGCTTGTTTTCTGTTGTGTCTCATTGGTTCTTTGGCTCTTTGAAACCTTCGTTCTTTGGTATTTATCCGGTACATTGGTCGTTTCGGATAATGCGGATTTCGCTTGATCGGGTTTTGGATTATCGAGAGTCTACTGTATATCAAATTCAAATGGTCTAGACACAACATTTTTCCTGCATCACATTATACAGTGTAGTTTTTTAATGTCCCCTCCTTAACTATAATGTACAAGAATGAAGTTTGAATGACCAATGAATTAGCACGTACAACATTTCTCAACACATAAGTGACTGTAAAGAATATTGAAACGACAATTGGGTTAGTTGTAATTTTTTTTTAAATGGCACCCAGCAGTTATTGTGACAATTCAAGCTGTCATCACTATGTAAAAAGGGCAGAATATCCTCACGTTTGGTGTGTCTACATCGTTTCAATATATCAAACGGTTCAAAAGTTAGGACGGGGTGGGTATGACAAGCCACATAGTTAAGGGTTTGGGCTTCCGTCACAAGATGACGCAAGCAACACGACTGCAAACTTTGGACTGCAACGTATTGCGATTGAGACATTTCAAACTTCGAAGCTCATTGTCTTGTCACGTTTTTAGAATAAGCCCTTGAATTACACTGTATATCATACCTCATACCATGATCATGTATAACATTCTTCAAGAAAATTAGAAAATAATTTGATCTTCTCTTCATTCAAATCCTATGGATATTTGTAGAAAGATTAATTCTCCTCATTTTATAATATGGCTAAAATCTTGATAACTTGATTGATTTCAATCTATTTTTTGTGAAGGAACTTTTTTACGCGGAGGTGACGATGTAGTATAGGTAGTACTACAGGGAAGTTATTCATATTTTCACAGAAAATAAATAGGATTGTGCGATTGATTTTGGATAAAGAGTGTGACCTTGGTACCTAGGTCCTCTGGTAGGTACTTTGGTTCTTTGATTGATTGGATATTTGGTACTTTGACTCTTTGGTACCTTGGTTCTTTGGTACCAAGTTCATTGGCTCTTTGGTACCTTGGTTCTTGGATTCTTTGGTACTTTGTTTATTTGGCTCTTCGATATTTCGGTTCTTTGGCGGTATTTTGGCTCTTTAGTACCCTGTTACTTTGTCACTTTGGTACTCTGTTACTTTGATACTCTGGTTCGTTGGTACTTTTGCTTTTTGGTTCTTCGGAACGTTGGTACTCTGGTACTTTGACTTTTTTTGTAGTTTGGTACTCTGGTTCTTTGGTAATAAGGTACTAGGGCATGCAGTCCCGAGGGTATATGACAATCCCGAGATTTTCGAGACCAAGGATTCCAGGTCTTGGAATCTCGGGATTTGTCCCGAAAAAATGAAAACATCAATAAAATTTCAAAGATTCTCACGAATTCAACTTTTATTACAAACTTCAAATAAGCGGATAAAGTATTAATTACATAAAAATAACAATTCTAAAACAGAACATATTATTCTAACAAAACTCTAAAGACAAACAAATTTACTTTGATAATAGTTAACAGAACAGTATACCTACTTCTTTTTCGTAAAAACCAATAATATTTTCATTACAATTCAGATATTTTTGAAAAAGGAACGCAACAAAATCAAAGTATTCAATGTCTTATCGTTAAGACTAGAACGAAATTTATTACAAATATAACCGGATGATGAGAAACATCTTTCTGATTCTACACTCGTAGGAGGAATGGTCATCAAAAAATCAAATGCTCGTTGCAGCTAGGTTAGAACCACGATTTCCGCCATTTTCTATTACCTGCATTATTGTATCAGAAAGTCGGGTACTTTTTTGTCTTCTTTTGGGTAAAATTCCGGTAAACACCAAACCATTTTTTATGGAATGTGGATGTTATGATTCACCCAACTTGAATGCGGATTTCTATTATTCTTAATTTAGAAAAACTGTGGAGTTATTCGAATTAAAAAATAAAGTGGGGTTGATTTTATAAATTAATTTTATCTTAGAAATAAATTAAAATCCCGGGGTTAACCAAATATGCGATCCCGGGCTTTATCGAGTTCCCGGGTTTTCGGGATCCCGGGACCCCGGGATTGCAAGCCCTAGAAGGTACTAACCAAAGTACTCAAGAACCAAAGTAACAAAGATTCATGAAGCAAGAAATAAAAGTACCAATCAAGTACCAAATAACCAACGATCCAGAGTACCAAAGAACGAAATAAGTACCAAAGAAGCAAAGTACCAAAGAACCCAGGAATCAAAGTACCAGAGTACCACAGAACCAAAGTACCAAGGTATCGAATAACGAAAGAATTAAAGTAAATCAAAGAACCAAAGTTGCAACGATCCAAGAAGCAAGAAACCAAAGTAGAAAAAAAACAATCAAGTATCTAAGTACCCAATTACCAAAGAATCAAAGTACAAAATATCAAAGAACCAAAGTGGGACCAGAGAACCAAAAAGCAAAGTACCACTGAATCAAAGTACCGAATAACCAAAGATCCAAAGTATCCAAGAACCAAAGTACCAACGATCCAAGAAGCAAGGAACCAAAGTAGCAAAGAGCCAATCAAGTATCAATGTACCAAATTACCAGAGAACCAAAGTACAAAATATCAAAGAACCAAGGAAGCGAAGAGCCAAAGTATCAAAAAATCAAAGTATCACAGAACTACAGGACCAAAGAATCAAAGTACAAAGTACCAAAGATCCAAAAAATCAAGGTTCCAAACAATCAAATCACCGAATAAACCTAATTACCAAAGAACAAAAGTATCAAGGATCAAAGTAACAAAGTACCAAAGACCCAAATAACCAAAGTTATAAAGAACCAATGTACCAATGTACCAATAAGGAACCAAAAAATAACGCTTTTTTGTGAACTGCTATAGAATTTGTACTCGAGAAAACCATAAACATCTGTTAAAAATTACAACTTATGTTTATTTTCAGATACTTAAAAAGATATAAATATACCCGGGTTCATATCGCTATCTTGAAAAACTGTCGAGTAAATCCACAAAAACTGTCCCGTTCCTATGCAGCATGGAGACTCAACAGATGACGTCACGCGTGAATAAGAAAGGTTATTGGGCAACCTATTGTCATTGAACTCGATACTACCGTACCTGGAAGGGACCCAACGTGCTGTTTACATCGAGTTGACTGAAGACAAATTTTCGACTAGAAAGAGATAGAGACAGAAAGGGGTGTCTATCTTTGTCATATCTGTTGACATAATATATTAGCTGTGTTTGTTATGCACCACCAGTGCACACTTTTTCACACTGCAACACTCAGTGTGGCTTTGTTTGTGAAATGTTTGTCTGTTTTTTGGGATAGAATCTTAGTACGTTTAGTAAAGATATTCTATCCTAAAAACCAGACAAATATTTCACAAAGAAAGCCACACTGATTGTTGCAGCTAATATTATGTTCAATCAATATGTAGCTTTCTATAGTTTGGGTGCCAAACAAAATGGTTAATTTCTGCAGTGCATTGGGGTGTGGTAATAAATACACTCCAGAAAAGCAGATTTCATTTTTTGGCTAAGTGATATAACTCCAATTATTAAGGACAAGGGCACCTTAAGTATACCTACACGAAATTGTCCAATCAAAATATACCTATGCGCCAAAAAAATACGACTATAATTGCCTCAGCTGTCGACACGACAGGGGCCCTTCCAGCTACGTAGTATCGAGTTCAATGCCTATTGTATAGTAACATTGAACTCCATACTACCTGGAACGGACCCGCTTATTATTGAGAGTGAAGCAGGTAGAGATAGCGTTAGTTACGGATACCTATCTCTTTCTAACTCATAACAGGAATGACACACTTTTCGATTCGTTGTCAACAACGACCGGGTCCTTTCCAGGTCATTGAACTCGATACTACGTAACTGGAAGGGCTCCTGTCGTGTCGACAACTGAGGCAATTTTAGTCGTATTTTTTTGGCGCATAGGTATATTTTGATTGGACTGAAAAGGGGATGCTATCTTTGTCACACTCATTGTCCTTATGCGAAGTCGGAGGTTTTCAAATAGTTTGAAGATAAATTGAAAAAGCGGTTGATTTGCTTGGAAAAAGTGACTAAAATTCTGTGCATACTTAGTAGTCTTAATTATCATGATATGATGGATCTATATATTTCAAATAACTATCTGGAAAAATGCAAAATAAGAAACAAATTAGTAAATAATGAAGTATACTTAGATGATCCGTAATTCGAATAAATAGTTGAGAAAATAAAGGGTAGGTAGTAGGTGCAGGGTGATTTATATGTTTAACCTGTGTATTGAGTAAAGTAAAGGTATTAAGGTATAAACTTGAAAAACTATAATAGCTTAAAATAAAAATGAAAATACTTTTATTTTTGAGGTCACATTAAAACTAATAAATATGGTGTTTTTTGATAGGGGGCTTGAGGAATGTCCGAATAGAACTTTTGCATTTCTTGGAGTGTTTACCATCGTCAATTCCTAAAGGGCCCTACTCACACGCCTGCAGCAGGGGCAATCTGGGAGGCAGGGCGATTGGGGCAATTTCCTAGATCGCCTTCTAAGCAGGGCGGTAAGGGCCCCTTCATACCTTCCTAGCATTATTTCAAGCAAGATATGAGAAAACAAACTTTGGAAATGATGTTAGTAGTACCAACGAACTCGAACAGGATGTGAAATTGTCACATTTTCAAAACAAAACGTACTTTACAAGGAAGTTTCTCCTGCGGCAGGCCTAGATTGCCCCTGCTGCAGGAGTGTGAGTAGGGCCCTTTTAACTAGGACAATTTCGTGTAGGTATACTTAAGGTGCATGCCCTTGTCCTTAATAATTGGAGTTATATCACTTAGCCAAAAAATGAAATCTGCTTTTCTGGAGTGTATTTATTACCACACCCAAATGCACTGCATAAATTAACCATTTTGTTTGGCACCCAAACTATAGAAAGCTACATATTGATTGAACATAATATTAGCTGCAACACTCAGTGTGGCTTTCTTCGTGAAATGTTTGTCTGGTTTTTAGGAAAGACTTTACTAAACGTACTAAGATTCTACCCTAAAAAACAGACAAACATTTCACAAACAAAGGCACACTGAGTGTTGCAGTGTGAAAAAGTGTGCACTAGTGGTGCATAACAAACACAGCTAATATATTATGTCAACAGATATGACAAAGATAGACACCCCTTTCTGTCGCCATGTCAACCAATCTGAACAATCAGAGATTGCGAGAATGAAGCCTTCTCTCTCCCTCATCAGATACACGCATAATGCTATCTTTTTTACGGACAAACATACCTACCTTTCCTTTTATAAATGTATAGAATGAATAGATAGATAGATAGATGGATAAAGGCGTTGTAACAAATTTTACCGAGATTTGACTGAAAAATGAACTAGAAAGTAGTTGACCCTTGGAAAAGAAGTTTTTGTGAACCCTGTATAAAAAAATCAAGACTTTCTCTTCTTGTATCTTTTTTTTTTTTAAAGCAAATTTTTCTTATGAACAATGAGTTTTTCCAGGAAAATCAAAAAAATTATTTCTCTCTTTTTCGAGACCTATTCGTGAACATTCTGTAGATTCATGCCTTGAAACGTTGAATGGATTGCCCACCATTTCTTGGGAGAAGAAAGACGCGGTAGAACTTTGAACTTGATATTTTTGTATGTAAACAAATCAGAAATATCGTTATTAGACTTTTAGATCAGAAACTCACAACATATGTCGAAAACTAGTAGGTACCTTCTAGTGGGTGTAAGTAGATACTATAACTACTAGTATTTTGTTAATAATATAAATTTCAGTATTTGCTTTAAGCATCAGCTTCTACTGAAAAGTAGATGCTAGTGCTAGTAGTACCTACTACACAAGCATGAACTGATTGAGTGGTATGAATAAAAACGAAGTAAATGCTGATACTAAAAGTATTAGTATTGTCTACGTAGTAGATTCTCCAAAACTAGAGAGGAACTTCATTTCATAGTACATACTTTTAAATTTTCCCGACGCTACTACACCGAGTAGCACCATTTGAGTATTTACTACAACTTGAAGAACCGACTTCTTACAGTAGAAACTTCGATTTGAAGAAGAAATTGTAGTATTTGCTTTACTTTGGTGAAGTTGGTGTAAGAGCAGCTTCACTGAGCATGCTACGATTATTTTTTTGTATGAAATGGATGGAATACGCAAAAGAAAAATTTACAATGTAAGACAACATATCAATGATGATGCTGTATCATCCAATGTTCCGATAAGTAGCTGAAGTTAAGGTATAACTTGGCAGTCATGTTTTAGTTCCTTTTTTTTGGTTTAATAGGGAAAACGTATCTTATCTACCCGAAACATTTCGTACAGAAGTAAACGAATCCAGGGGCTATGTGCTTGAACACATTCAACAAATGGAAATGTTTTAATGGACCTCAGGTATGTTTGAATGGAAAAACCAAAGCAATGTATATCAAAAATGAAGTGAGAGTCTTGAAATGAAGTTGAGAAAATACTAGTCTCACACTCACATGCAATTTGCCGCAAGAAAAAATATTGGATGAAAGTTCCTGATACGGGCGGTAGTTTGAATAGGGCAAAAGATGATTGGGCAGTACTCCATACAGTACCTAATGTTATTGGTGCGATTAACTGCACTCACGTAAAAATGTTAAAACTCTCTGCACATGGTGACGAATAGAAACGTTGCCTAAATAAATGTACAAGCCACTTGTGACATGGCCTGGATCTGTCCATTACTCTAAAATATGGTACAATTCTTCCCCTTATCCTGTTATATGTATGACAATCAAGAAAGAGTGGGTTTGTCTTTTGACTTATGGGCGATCTCGGATATGCTGTTCAATCCATGGATGCTCATACGGTTCCAAAATCCGGCAAGAAATAGAACAAATATTATGTTCATTGTATATCTTTCATTTCGAGACTCTTCTTCATAGGGCATCTCTTCATCTGAAGACATTTTTACCCAACCTCGGATACAGTTTACCACTTTAATTCTTCAACAATTTCACTGATATGCAAAACAATACAACTAAACGGTCAGGCTTTATCTCAGGGAAACGCAAAACTTGATGTTCACAGACAATCAGTTTAAATTAAAGTTATATTTGTATTCCTTATCTCAAATATTATAAACATCAGCAAAAATTTCTCGAGTCTGCCGTTAAAAAAAAAACTAAGTGGACGCAGTGAGAAGATGCTACAGCCTGTTGAAGAATATACTATGGGCTTGAAGTAGATGCTTCGACGTTGAGTATATACTACCGGAACTGAACAAATGCTCCATGATTAAGCAGATACTTAGAAGAAGATGCTTAAATTTGGAGTATTAGCATTTACTTCGTTTTTATCCATACCACTCATTTTTATGTACATTATCAGCTTTGTACGATTTCGGACATTGCTCGTAACATATCGATGACAATGATGATATTCAATATTTGGAAAGTTGGAAGCAGTAATTTTATGAAATTCCATTGAGAATGAAGCTTCTTTATTTATTCATTTTATCAAAAATATAATATTTTTTTGAAAAAATCTACTGGAAAATTAACTATATAAATACTTACTTTTATCCAGATTGACGAGTATCGGAGTACAGCAGCAGCTCAAATATGAAAAGATGGTCAATATATTTTTTTATAATTTTTTAATAAATTGAAAAATAATGACACATTTTTTTTACAAAATTTAGATTAATAATTGTATTTCTCTATCTACAATATTACAATACTCTAAATTAACAATAATTTATTAAAACTAAAACAGTAACAATAAGAACAAGTAATGCATGAACGAAGTTCCGAAAATTAATTCAGAATAGGAAACATCGTTGGTTATAAAATGATTCATGATTTCTTATGATCGGTGCATTGGTACCTATCACTGAATCAAGGTGTGACATTCCTGATTGAAGCCTTTTTACAGTGTTTTGCCATTTATCAATTGAATTCCCGATTATATGCAGGATGAGTCCGGAATAAGCTCGCATTTTGTCATAGTGTATAGAGTAAAGTGGGAAAATCTTTTTTTATAGAGGGATTAGTGTCCGCAAAAGTCTCGTTAAGAAAATGATAACAATTATAGTGATACAAATTTCAATTTTTGTATCTGACATCTACTCAAAATTTTGACACTCCTACACAAAAAGCGATTACCATGCTATACTCTATTTACAATGACGAAATACGCACTCATTTTGGACTAACCCTGTTTCAAACTCCGTCTCCGACGTCTCCAGCAACAACGGATCTACATAGAAACAATTTCTATATTATACATCCAAATACATTCAAGATGGGTTGAGAAGGCAATACATATTATTATTATTTTTTTAATTTAAACAACAAAGAGCTCCTGTTTGACTGGTTAAGAGGAAACGCTGAATCGAAAACTCAGGGGAACGATGAGAAAAAATATTTTATCTATAATCAGAATCAGCACAAGAATATTAGAATCAGATGAAATCGAGCAACTGAAGCCGTAGAATAGTTGAAATTCTGACTTCCATTTTTCACCATATTGATAAAGAATATTCATACACACATCGCCGGAAACCTTGGACCTGGACCCTCCCCTGTTTTTTCCCCATTTCTAAGGATACTAAAAACCTGGTCACATGATTATGTACTCTATTCTTTTTGCCAGTTTAGGTGCTCAGATTTTTTAAAAATTCATTGTGTCTTTTTGACTCTTGAAAGAGAAAAAAAACACACTATTGCCGGTTTCTCAAAGTGGTTTTAGAAAAAAAATGGAAAACTCCATTCGAAACAGGGGCAGAAATCATACTCATCCTGAAAATAACACTATTATTGATCTCTTGATAGTCTAGATATACAATCTTAAAGATGTCAAAAATTGGTAAGGAGTGTAATTTTCAGAATTTGAATAATTTTCACACTCTTTTAAATGGAGTTATCCAATTTCTTCTCAAAACACTTTGAAAAACTGGCAATAGTGGTCGAAAAGGCACAATGACTGTTCAACAACAAAAAAGTCTTGAGTACCTAAACTGGGAAAAAGAATAGAGTACTTATTTATGTGGCCCGATTTTTAATATCTGTAAAAATGGAGGAGTCCAAGACTTATGGCGTTGTGTGTATGTTGACTCATTTGTTTTAAGTTCTATTTGATCGAAACAAGGGAGTGCAAACGAAAAATATGATGGAGTGCTGATATACTTACCATTTGACTCTTTTTCTCATCTTTCTCATGAAAAATCATATACCGTACCAATAAACGGATGGATTCACTGACAAATATCGTCTTGACAGCCAAAATTTCAATAATTTATAGAATACAATACTGTTTCCATTCAATGTTTCCTTATCCATATGAACTGTCGTTAGATCAAAATTATTACCTTTCAAAAATAAAACTTGCTTTGTTGACTATTTAAAATAATTAAAACAAAAAGATGACTAGAATTTTATATAACGATACTTCTTTGATTCTCAACATACTTTAAGATTTAAAATCAATCGTTCAGAATAGATCTTTTGACATAAGTTATATTTTAGAACAGGGAATCAGAAAATGATTGATAAAATTAACTTCATTTTTTATGTGAGAGATCCACAAACTCTCTCAAAATATAGATTTGCTCACATAATGATTCTTGAATGAGACATTATCCACTCCGATAATGAGTAAGAAATAACTTGGAAATTCGGGAGACAATCAAAATTTTGCATAGAGAAAGCTAAGACCAACTAGTAGGTATTTGGCCAAATCTCACTAATTGTAACAGAGGGTTGAATGGAAATACTTTACTGAAGAAAAACACATTTATCTGGAAATAGATAGATATGAATATGTACTTGTATGACACAATAAACCCGCCGAAAATCATTTGGATGAATGTTACATTTGCGTTTTCGTAAAACCATGAATAAATTACAATTTCAATATACATTCGATGGTGTCATATGATAGTTGTTAATGTCATCTAAAGAGCAATAGCAAAACCAACAATTGATAAAATTACAAAAAAAAACGATTTTTGAAACGTTTTCAAATTGCTATGAAAATTTCGGCTCATGTCTCTCTTATATGACGCCTTTGATATAATTTATAGAAATCAATGAATCGAACAACTGAATATAAAGCTTTGGAACTAATTTAAAACCCTGTTAACCGCTCTCTGTCAAATGTATATACATGACTCTTCATTTGTGATTATCGGAACTACCTTTTAGATTTTTCAACTTCGACACACGTTCGTGAAACCAGTTATCGCTTTTGTATAGTTCTAAGTACCTAAACACCGACGCCATGGGATTTTTAGTAGTAATAGCGGGTTGGTTGACCATGGTTCCAGCAGATATTTTAGGTAATTCTCCTAAATTTCTAGCCTCTTCTAGCAGCGACACTGTTAACGGTGTTTTTTGATTGCTATCTATTAATGGAGCCTTGGAAATAGCAGCTGATTGTGTGGATATCGTTTGGGACTGCAGTGGCATAGAATTCATGTTTGAACTTTTTGGTAAGAGGGATGAGGTCAACGCCTGTGAAACACTATCAAATGGTATGACACCGGTTTTGATGAAGGTGGTTGACGGATTAACATCAAGTTTTCTAAACCTACTTTTCGGTGTCGGCATTATCAATTTTGAAATGTGCGAAACTGAAACCGACTCTAGGTTATCTGGCGAAACGACTCTATCGGTTTTCATTACATCATCAACGTAGCTGGTTGGTAGAGTCGAATCAATTTTACATTTCTTCAACCTTCTTTTCATTGACGAAATAGTAATTTTTGAGATCTGCGCAGCTGAGACGGATTCCACGTTATCCGGAGAAACGACTTTATCTGTTTGCACAACTTCATCAAGGTAGCTGGTTGGTGGAGTTGAATCAATTTGAAATTTTTTGAACCCTCTTCTCAGTGACGGATTAGTGATTTTTGTGATTTGCGAAGCTGAAACCGATCCCACGTTATCCGAAGAAACGAGTCTATCTGTGTTCACATTAGGGTAGCTGGATGATGAATTCAGATTTCTGAACCTACTCTTCTGTGCCGATTTAGTCGATTTTGACATTTCCGAAACTGACACCGCCTGCACTTTGTCTGTCGATACGACTTCATCTGTTTTGATCACATTATTAAGGTAGCTGGTTGATGGTTTCATATACCTACAGTTCTGTGCCGGCATAGTCGATTTTGAGATTTGCGGAACTGACATCGACTCCACTTTGTCTGGAGAAACGACTCCATTTGTCTTCATCACTTTAGAAGGGCTATGTTGTCGAACCGAAACTGTGTAATTTAGGCCCAAACTGCTAGATCGCAGACTCGCTATTGTCTGTGGTACCATTTTAGGCATTTGGCACATCGTTGCTAAAGTACTTTTCGAGTTGGACAAATGTGAAATTGGCACTTTCCCTTCAGGACTGTCAATTCGTTGTAATTTTAGGTTATCGGTGTTTGATGTATCAAGTTTTCTTTTGTTGCTTATACATCTTTTAACTAACTCATTAACTTGTACACATTTCATGTCAACACCAGCAGCATGTGGTTGTGATGTAGATCCACCTATGATCAGTTTATCCGATGGCACATTTTTACAAGTGACATCTGATTTGTGGTTAGCGTTCAGCGCTGTATCCGAGTTCTCAGGGATTGTAGAAACAGCAGACTTTTCTAAAATTGATTCTTTACAATCAACTGATGACTTGTCCTCTGGTGTACTGTTTGAGCATAAAGGAGACTTTCTAAGACTTTCCTCAAAAATTTTTTGGAATGTTTGGGAAGATCTTGGGTTAAGCTTTGTTGAGAGGCCCTTCACATATGGCACCACAACACTTGATGCTTTGTTCCCATCTGGTGTATTTGTGGACTGAATCATTTTCGGTGACTCATCAGGGACTCGTGGTATTTGCTTCGGACCGACTATTTGTGAGATCGTTGTTGACAAAGGTATTTTTTCACTCAGACTTCTAGCCAACTCTGATAAATCTTGATCAACTTTTTGTTCACTGTCATAACATCCTATACTACTTAGTATAGAATGTGACTGGCTTGGTTTCACTCCAAATTTGTTGGCAGTTTCGACAGCCTTATTATCGTTCAAAGTGTCATCAGGTAACTTGAGTATCTCGATAAAGTTTTTAACGGGGGGGACTACAGTTGGTAAAGGGTTCTTCTCCAATTTATCTCTTACAGTAATGGACAGAGACGATGGAATTCGACAACTAGTAATGAGCGACTGCAAGCCGGCATTTCCACTCTTTGTTGGCAGCTCAGCACCTATTTTTGGCGAATGTTTTACTTTGGGATGATCGGAAGAGAATTTCGTTGTGAATGAACTTGCTTTCATGGGGCTTCCGGATTTTCGTTTCCGCTGTACTTTTTTGTGATCAAATTTCTTGATATCAAGGTGAAGGCTTGATGCTATCAATTTTGCGTTTTCATCAAGAGGCTCTTTTTTTATAGATTGAGATGATGTTGAGCTTCCACCTGCCTTCGCATAAAAAGGATTGCTTTTCAATTGTAGAAAAGTGGAATCAGGGTTGTTATCTTTAGGCTTGATGGTTGGTTCTAGGAGCAAATTAACATATTTGCACCTTAGGCGCAAGTATTCCATAAACTCCCACCCCGATGTATTTCCACTTGTAGATTTACTACTTTCTTCAATTGAATCGTTCTTCGCAGATGTTGACTGAGTGTCTGTGGTCAGATGTTCCAAGCTGGCGGAAGGCTCAGCAATACTAGACTTTGAGTTATTATCTAGCTTAATCGGGAAAATGTTAATTTTTTGTTCAGCAGTCTTGTCAAGTTCAATGCTTCCTGTTTGCGACTCTGTCCGGAAATAAGTTTTAGCATCATCAACATTCCGATGACTTGCTATATTAATACCCCCAGTCACTCTTTTTATTGATTGATCCGCATCATTACATAATCCGCCATTTCGAGCATTTCCAATTCCGCTGCATGTGGATTCCAACTGTGACTTGATCTCAATATTTTCCCGATCGTTACAGTTCGAAGTATTTTCTGTATTCTGGGAAGTAATTGTAGCTTCAGGTATTACACGTTTTTTGTTGTGTACTCTGATATGTGCTCTTCGTTTTGTTCTTCTAGCACTAGAACGATTCTCTGAACTTAACTTCTCTTTGTCGCTACTGTAAGATCTTCTCAGTCTTTGTGGTCGTATCAGGAACTGTGTGGTACTTGCTATATCGTCAATCGTTTTATTGTTTTCCATTATACGGAAAAAGAACTGCATCACGGTATTCTGAAAAACAAAAACAACTTGAATTATCGAGAAAAATACCTGAATATATAAAAAACGTTCAATTTCAAATATGTGTCTCTACCTAAGATTATTATTATTTATATTATAATTTCTTTTATTGTCTTCACTACAATACAATAGACAATTGAACTTTATGGAAATGACTTCAAGGAAATAAAGGATATTTTCTACTGAAGTTGAATTAAATTCAACTCGTGAGAAGATGCAGCATCTACTCCCTTCCCTAATGTTCCTAAAATTTTGACCAAGTTTGATGTTTTCTTAACTTTTTTATGTTTTATCTTTTTTTTATGAATTCTGTTCCAGTTTATAGATACATCTATTATGATTTTTCTTGTGATAAGTGACATTTTTTGTTCAGGCAATGTTATACAAGGGTAGGTTTATATATCAAAATGTTGTTTTTGTCACAACTTCAAAACAAACAGAACTGTGGTAAAATTGAGGCGGATAATTTTGTCTTCATACTTTTTTATGTAATCTCAGATGTATTTCAAACATTTTTTTTTATTCATCGCGTTATCTCATTTCTTATAAGAGCTGCATTTAACCAACTTTTATCAATGCATAATGCTAAACATCACGGTGCACGGGTGGTGACCAAATATCTGTTTGAGGTTGAACTTCCAGCATGTAATCCAACCAATCGAGCATCTTTGGGAACTTAAAAAAAGCCCTTTGTCCTGTGTAACCATAACCTCTTGCAGGAGTTACGACTGGCGCTACTAGACGAATATCAAGCTATCCCTCAAGAAAGAAAAAGGGACACGAAGAATGTAAGCTTTCACTGCTGCACGAGAAGGAAAAACATATTACTAAAATGTTGTAATTTTTTATTTTTAATTGATTGCAGTATACACCCTTTTATTTATTTTTGTTCAGAAAAATCCTTCGAGTCAACATTTCATTCAAAATGTTACAGCGCTCGTAGAAGAAATGAGATAATGGGATGATTCAACAACAAAATGTTTGGAATACATCTCAGACTACAGCAAACAGTATGTAGACAAAATTATCCGCCTCAACTTGCATGCAGTGGATCAAAAACCTAATCAGAAATATGTCTACCAGCTCTTGGACTATACAGTCCTCAACTTGTCACGATACACACACACAACAATATGTTCTTACTATGGAGGACTGTAACTAGGAGAGGAATCGAAATGCATAAAAGTTGTCCAGATTTCAAATCGTAAATCAGCTTCAATTGTTACCCCCAGATGGTGAAGAGTCGTTAGCGCTTTCAAGTCAAACAAAGATGTCACCTAGGTAACATAATTGAAACAAAGTTTTGAATGCTCCATCAAAATGCAACAATTTTTATTAGCTACGTTGCATCAAAACTCCCACTAATTGATGATAGTAGGTATCATGAATTTATTTTTTGTTACACATTATTCTGAAATTTCTAGAATGTTCATATTTTTTTGTTTGATTGCATCAATTGCTAGAGATTGAGATTAAACAAACCATGAGCTTGAAACACGATGCTGCCACGATTCAACCTCAATTTTTTGCCTTATAGAAAATGCATTGCATGTGAAATGTGGAGTGGAAATTTGGAAAAAATGAATGATATTGTGATAAAGTCTCTTGCCAAACAATAAACGCTACAATGACAATGAATAAATTAATGCGCTACTACGCCCTAAAATGAACTAACAAAAAAGAGGGACAGGATTTCAAGGATATTCGTATTTCGATTCGTCTCCTAGTTATAGTCCTCCATAGTACTTGCGCATCCAGCGGCGACGACAGGGACAGGCAGACTTGAGGTTGCCAAGGTTTCTTGCTTCGTATTGCCTGATCTTGCTTTTTGTGGCAGAAAATAATATGAATAATTCGCGTTTGATGATAGACAGACAGCCTGATGCATGTGACTTGGCATCACTGCCGGCTCTGCTTATAGCGTTGTAATGTCAACAGACAGCTTTCTACGTAATGCGCAAAATTCATGGAATCGTGACGAGGAACATACTTTTGTGAGTGTATCGTGCACCTTTTTAAACTTTCTGATTGACTCTTAAACAGTTTGGTAATGAAATTTGATTATTTTTATTGCATGGTTGAAAACTATAGAGTAATGAAAAAAACTCACTTCTATGAGTAATCACTTGAATAAATCAATAGAAAGTGGAGTATAATACACATATTATCAAAAAGTCATAGAAAAAGTCATTTCTATAAAAAAAAAACCGTAAATTATACATATAGGCCAATCAAACTGATATTTTACTAATATTTTTTTTAAGAAATAATTGCTATCAGCAACGTGCGAAAATTGCATTTTGACGCACGTTGCTATTCATTCTGTCAAGAGTGGCAGGATGGTGGAGACAAATTTTGATTATTGTGAACTTTTGGATATTTTGTCACCGAACGGTTGTAAATAAAATACTGTATATAATTCGTATGGTAATTAGGTATTACCGCCTTCCAGTGATTACAAACCTCACCTCACCGGCGCGGTTTGCAATTTTCACAACCATACGGTAATACCCTAGTTACCACACGTTTCAAATAATATACTATTATAGAACATATACAGTGTTTTCCCCGATCGACGGATGGATAGGTAAAAAAGACAAAACAAAAATTGAATTAAAATTTCATCTTCTGGGGTTCAGCCCTGCTTGGATGGAAACTGATTTGTGCCATAATGTTGGTTTCGAAAAATCAAGTATGTCTTGGAAATTGTCCTAAAAGCTTTGTCATCAGTAAAGAGCTTCTTCTATAAGAGATACGATGAAACGTTATTGAAAAACGTTGTTCAGTTCAGAATGAAAAACTGGGTGACAACGCAAAATTTCAAAACCCCCCGCCTACTTTGATATTTTGAAGAAATTAGAAACGATTATGAGCAGAATATTTTTAATAATGAATTACGCAATTCTGCATAGTATAAAAGTAATCAAAAATTAAAAAAACACAAATAAACGTTCAAAATATCATGATCAAATGTATTTCCATGCTATTCTGAAAGCTTGGAATGGAAAAATGCAAAATATCAAAGTAGGTAATCTCACTCAGTTTTTAATTCTGAACATCTTTCTTCAACAACATTTTGTCGTGTATCTTATAGAAGAAGTTCTTCACTGTTCAGAGAAATAGCTTTTGGGTTAATTTCCAGGACATACTTGATTTTTCGAAACTAAAACTATGACACAAATTAGTTTCCATCCAAGCAGGGTTGAACTCCAGAAGATGAAATTTCAATTCAAACATTTTTGATTTCTTTCACCTATTCATGCGTCGATCCGAGGACACACTCTATTTATGTGTTAAAATAATAATGTTCAGTGATGTTCACTACTATAATGGTACTAGGAATTGTAGTGATTTTATCGAGGATTTCATACTAGTCAATTACTCAACTTGTTACTGTTTAAGGGACTCTACGAATTCAACCATCTGCCTAATGATTTGAAAGTTTGTAACTCGGTTTGTAACAATCTTTACAGCTTTAAAACTATTTATTTAAAACTATTTCAAGACATATTTTGATTCTGTGTGTATTTTTGTATTTTCATTCTATTGACTGCTTCTTATGTTTGTACAGGGTGTACACTTAAGAGAGGTCGCCGGCCATATCTCCGTAAGTATTAATCCCACATTTTTGGAAAAAAAAAATATTATTTAAGTTGCCAAGAAAAATTGCTGGAAATTATGTCCAAGTTCGTGCGATGTCCGCTAGGGAGCGTAATACAATAGTGAAATAGAAAATATAGGTTTTATTAAGAATATCGAACCAGATAAATAATTTTATATTGAAGATGGAGAAATTATGAACATTTTTCATGTTAAACTTTTTTTTGTAATCTGTCAAATAAAGGGTGGGGAAAGGGTCGAATGTTAATTTTTAAAATTGTTGATAACTTTTGATTGGCTTAACCGATTCCAATAAGCTTAGCGTCGTTTTGAAGGTTTATTGTTATGCTTTTTTATGGTGTAATATCACTTTACGAATTATTTTATTGCAGAACGGTAGAGAGCGCTTTCTGTTATAATGAATTATTTCATCGATTTTTTCAAAAATATTAATACAAAGGTGTTCTTCTTTTACGTTAGTTTGAAAGAGCGTAAAAAATACATAAAAAATGGCGCAAACGGCAAGTTAATAACTTATTTTTTTTTTGATTTTTTTTTGTGACGTAAAATAATATACGCATTCACCATAGCGACGACTTTTTTATCAGGTATTTGTTTTCTAAGCCAACTCTGCACATATCGAGTTAAGTGACACCAGCACGGCAACATTCACACTGCAATTACGTTTTCTTTGCTAATTTCGGTTCAAAATAAGTTATGAACTTGCCGTTTGCGCCATTTTTTATATTTTTTTTACGCTCTTTCAAACCAACGTAAAAGACATCTTTGTATTTGATATTTTTGAAAAAATCGAAGAAATGATTCATTTTATCAGAAAGCGCCCTCTACCGTTAAGCAATAAAATAATTCGGAAAGTGATATTACACCATAAAAAAGCATCACAATAAACCTTTAAAACGACGCTAAGCTTATTGGAAACGGTTGAGCCAATCAAAAGTTATCAACAATTTTAAAAATTACCATTCGACCCTTCCCCCAACCTTTATTTGACAGATTACAAAAAAAAGTTAAATATGAAAAATGTTCATAATTCCCCCTTTTTTAATATAAAATTATTTATCTGGTAGATATTCTTAATAAAACCTATATTTTCTATTTCACTATTGTATTACGCCCCCTAGCGGACATCGCACGAACTTGGAAATAATTTCCAGCAATTTCTCTTGGCAACTTTTAAATTTTTTTTTTGTCCAAAAATGTGGGATGAATACTTACGGAGATACGGCCGGCGACCTCTCTTAATTGTACACCCTGTACATTGTAATTATCGAGTTTCTCTCGTGATCAAAATTTTTTTTTTCAATTATTTACTTTTTCAGTTTCACTATTTACCATTTATTAATAATTACTGATAACTGTTTTTGTGACACTTTGTAGCCAAGTGCTAAATAAAGATAATATACATATTATCATTTTTATTATTATTTAATTTAATCGGTACTAGATACGTGTTTGTTTTTTTACCGAAGAATGAATTTTTCTTCGTTTCTAACATTTGATTTCGGCTACACCATTAAACCGAATTTGATGTTTTAAACGTCATTCGACGCAGCCTCTTAATTGAATGGAATGGCATTCTCCGTTCGACGCAACGTTCTCCAGCAATTTATTTTTGACCTTGATAACCTTTCAATGGTTTTCCTTTGAACCTTTTTGTTTAAATAGAAAAATTTAAAAATGATCTGCAATAAAAAAGAATATTTCTATTTAAAAGACGTAATTGACCTTGGAACAACCTTAAAAATGTTATCAAACTTTTTTATCAAATACTTATCGTTTGATAGATATATCGAGCTGTCTCAACTTGAATGGAGCACGCTGTATAAAGTACACTTACCGACAAAACTAGAGAAACCGCCTAGAATTTGGTAAGACTTTGCACTCGATTGACTCGATTCTGTATCAGTTATCAACTCGGTTATCAATGTAGTGATTGTGCATTCAAAAAATTCAATCCATTTGTCAGTTTGCATGTTAAAAAATTGTTTATCAAAAAAGTGTTCAAAAAGAATCTTTTTTCTGTATAACTTCTGATTCGAAAGGGCGGAAAAAATTATGTATTTCCAAAATCTAGATTCTAAATGAACAAAGGATAGTCCAGCTATAAAATTTTGAACTTGGCAAAAATGACTTATTCTTCATGATTTTTTTCAAAAATGCTAACTCACAAATGAATTCAAGATCAATCAACTACATTGATTCTTTGATAACGAATGGAGGATCGTTTGTTCATTTAGAAACTAGATTTTGGAAGTTCATAATTTTTGCCGCCCTTTCGAATCAGAAGTTATACAGAAAAAAGATTCTTTTTGAACCCTTTTTTGATAAACAATTTTATAAACATGCAAACTGAAAAATTGATTGAATATTTTGAATGCACCATCATTTCATTGAGTTGATTACTGAAACAGAATCGAGTGCAAAGTCTTACCAAATTCTAGGCGGTTTCTCTACGTTCGTCGGGTAGTGTAGATGTAACTAGTCACTATTTCTCAATAGTAATTCAAGTGAATGATAGAAGTGGTATGAATAAAGCGAAGCAAATAATGTCACTATAATACTTTGTCAGTGGTTTATCAAGTGTATAATTCTATATCAAGAAATTCAAGTCAAAGCATTTGCTTGTGCTTTATTCATTCCACCCATTATGTCTTAATATTGGTCTAGACTTACCCTCTGCCATGAAAAGATATATCCAATATCAATAAGGGTGTGATGATCAGCCAGAGGCAAATTTTTGTACAATAGTTCAATCTGTAACGAAAACGTCATTGCAATATACAATTTCCACTTAAAATCCTGAACTCTTCATCAAACACACGGGTTCCTATTTCTATTAGAACATCTGTGATTTGTTGTTTTCTCGTTAGAGCAAAATATCACGAATGTTTAGTTATGAACTTGGAAATTCACACTCCTTCAACTTATCTCAAAAAACAGCCAACAAAAAGAAATCTTTCGAGCGTGCTGGACTCGGTGCTGGATATCAATAAACATATTTATCTTTATCACCTCACGCGTACCCAAACGTGTTCAAGTGTTAATTTGTTGACTGTAACCTGAACCATTTCTTGATTTCAATGAATGATTCACCATACACAAAACAGCATGTTTTGTCAAATAACTCCAATTTTCAAACTCTACGATTGCTTGTAAATCAATTCGTTTTAATATTCGATTAGGTCAAGAAGACCTTGAGTAAGAGAAAGATTAAATTCGAAGAATTTTAGTAGTTTTCTAGATAAGAATTTTCCATACACAAATGCATCATAGAAACAAAATATTTCATCACATTTCCCACGGAAACACGACTCATTTTGTTTATCATTATTGAAAATACTTACCGAATAATTATTGGTTTCCACATTGTACTTATTTCTTATAAATTTCTTCAAGACGTCGACCCGGCACATTCCCGGACATAACAGATACCTCTTCATAGAGTTATCAGATTCAGTATTGGGTATGTTATCACTGTTCGTATCGGTGTTGTTAAGATTAAGACCAAATGGAGGCATTTGACTAGGACCAGCAAGTGCTTCATCCCTAAAACAAAATAAATGTTTGTAAACGGAATATTGAAATCCAAGCATCCATTTGGGTAGTGTTATGTGTTAGTTCTATAGTAAAAAGGCGGAGAAATAAAAGTCGATTGAGTCAGTGATGCGAAAATTGTTTAGCAAGAAATCATCTTCAGCAAATAAAATGTGATGCCCAGTTCCTGTTGATGGATCTGCAAGTTCCCACATATCACTCAAAATATATAGGAAACTTGAATGGGAGCCAATGTAAATAGAGTTTTAGGCAACCAGTTATTCAAGTTGGATTTGTTTCGAGGACTACCCGTTGGATGGCGCTAGAGACGGAGGTTTTCCTTGACAACGGTTGCCAGAAATCACCAATCCCTAACCCTAGACGTCATTGTCATTTCACGTGTAATTTGAATTTTTTGCCGAAAGTTTCTAATTTTCAGTACCTAGATCATCTTGAAATTTGTGTTTGAACCGTGGATTGGACTATATTGTAAGCTTATCGTGAGTTCTTTGAGAAACGTATCGTTCCCTGGATGTGTGGATATTCTCAACAAAACACATCCTTTCCAATAAAAGTTCTTCCACTGTTTTAGAAAAATTGGTTCAGCATGTTAAAAATCCGATTTTGAACAACAAAACTGAAGCACAACTGGGTACACAAGTCCTGAATTTTGTGGTTTGCATTTTATAGACTCAACATTCGAAATTCAATTTAAATATTGATTCACATGGCTTATCAAAAGTTTTGAACTGAAAAATTTGCATAGGTCGTATTTTTCCAGGACATAACATCATAAAATGAACGTTTTAAAAAAATAGTTATGCATTTTTTCAGAATAACTTTTTTTCGAACGTGGTAAAATCCTATTTTATCCAATAGATGGCTCCACCGTATGCAATAAAAACAGATTTCTTCACGTTTTTGAGAATAAAATGTCAAAAGTACGAGGACTACCCGTTGTAGGGCGCTGGCGAATTTCATTTCAAACTATAGTATGGGAGTTTCCTATATATTTTGAGTGATATGTGCAAGTTCCTATGAAAGCTGTATTTTATCTCGTTTGGTTAGTAGAAATGTCCATCTTATTAAAGAAAATCGGGGTCATGTAAAAATTGGGCATCCATACATTAATGAATTTTTCCAATTTTTAAGCAAAGTTTCGAGTTTATAGAACAATTTCAACTTAAAAAAATGCTGGATGAACACCTTTTAACAAAAAAAAATCCAGAATAAACTGGAATTTTATCATATTTCAATGCAACTGCATTAACTCCCTTAAATGACAGCTACATATTATTGAACCAACATGCAATGTTGACAAACTTATCCAAACTTCTTAGAAACCATGACTACCTGTGTATATTTTGATAGACTATATATGACAAAAAAACACTATAACATGAGACACTGAAATTGAAATGTCTAAGTTTAAAAAATTATATCTTTGGCTGATCTGATCAATCAAGTTTCTGAGTCTCTCAGACGGTGACCCAAACTAACCCAATCTGACCCTAACTTAACAAAACTATCACAAGTCAAACCAAAACTAACCCAATCTAACCAAAACTCACCCAAACTAACCCAAATCAAACTCAAACCAACCATATCTGATCAAAACTAACCCAAAACTAACCCAACCAAACCTAAACTGAACCAATCTAACCAAGACTAACCCAATCCAACCAAAACTAACTCAAACCAAACTCAAACTGACTTGATCTGACCAGAACGAACCCAATTTAACCAAAACTTACCGAAACTAACCAAATCTAGATAAAACTAACTCAATCTACCAGAACTAACCAAATCTAACCAAGACTAACCCAATCAAACCTTAACTAACTCAATCCAACCAAAACTCACCCAAACTAACCCAAAACAACCAAGACTTATCCAATCTAATTGGTTAGACTCAAACTGACCCAATCTGACCAAAACTAACCCAATATTCATAACCAAAACTCACCCGAACTAGCCAGAACCAACCATAACTAAACCAATCTAACCAAGACTGACCCAATCTAACTAAAACTAATCCAATCCAACCAAAACTCACCCAAACTTACAAAAACTGACCCAATCTAATCAAAACTATCCAATCCAACCAAGACTAACCCAGTCTAACGGAAACGAACCCAATCTAACCGCTACAGAAAAAAATATGGAAAACATTTCTCACAACATCCACTTCGCAACACAGTGCGTGTTTCTCACTCTTGGTCGTTAATTAGTGAGTAGTGACTTGACAATCTTGACATTTTGACAGTTATTGGAAATATCGCGGCGATCAGTTTTGTAAATCAAATTTTCAAATTTGTTGTTTTAACTTCCTTAGTGGTTACGTGAAGAACTGTGGTACATGAGAACAACAGCAATTGTCCATTTCAATGACCCACAACTGGAACAAATCGGAATTTTTGGAAAATGTTCTGATGAATCAATTCGCCTAAAATAGAGTTTTTTGTACAAAAAGTGATTCATCCAGTATTTTTTCTCTTTAGAATAGTAAAACGAAGGATAATTTACCAAATTCGCCTTCTAAAAGTACAAAATACGTGGATGCCTAGTTTTAAAAAAACCGAAAATCGTATTGTATAATATTTTATTTTCAGTTGATAGAGGCTATTGAAGAATTGACAACCAACAGAAAAATAGGCTGAGAATTGTGGTGAATAGAGAACTTACATTTGTTTGATTGCTGGATTCAAAAGTCCATGAAAAATAAAGAGATGGGTACGTTTTTTTTTGTTAGAAAAAAATTGACGGAGATATGACGCTTTCAAATGTGCTTAAGTCACTGAGTTATGAAGTCACACTTCAGTAATACCATGCTCAGTTTATCTACAGGGTGTTCCGGTGATCATGTTACAAACTTCTAGGGTAGATAAAACACGAAAATGAGAAAAAAAGTTCATATGAACATGGGTCCGGAAACGCTTCCTTCTTTACCCAAATACCCCCTGGTTTGTACGCCCCTGGCCCCTGGTTAAAGGTGACAAAATCCGGAAGGCTCAAATTGATGAACCTTTACCAACTAGATTTCATGTCCCAAAATTGGTGGCGATAGCTACAGTAGTACCGAAGCTATAAAACGAAGAGTGGTTTTTGAAGGTCATTTTCGAAGTGCCCTAGCTACCTGAGGAAGCGTTTCCGGACCCATGTTCATATGAACTTTTTTTTTGTGTGTTTTATCTACCCTCGTATCTACCCTAAAAGTTTGTAACATGATCACCGGAACACCCTGTATTTATAGAAAACTTTAATAACTTTTGGAAAAATGATATTTGAACGAATTAAAAAAACATATCGATTTTTTTGTTATTTTTTAATTTTGCAATAACAAAAGTGATTCAATTTTTCATGCAAGTTCCCTATTGTGAATGTGAATTGTATTTGGGAAAAAATAATTCATATGATGTTTCCGCTTCCATACTCCTCTAACTGCCATATCATAGGAGTGATAATTTCATGTTGCCAGAAGAATTTTTGATATATGGCGTATGCCGCGGAGTAAGCAACAGGACATTTTTTGTTCAAAGTGTACTGTTTACATCTTTCACATACAAAATCTGACCTTATATCTAACATGGATTGTCTAACGACGAGAAATAGGAGGAATCCTTGGAACCTTACAGATTCAGAGCCAATACTTTCAAGCAACTGATGAATTCTAGAATCGTCTTTATGCATCTAGGATACCTTCCAGCATTATTGCTGTTCAGCAATATAGATTCAAAAGAATATTAGTCAACGCATACCTTAAAGGTTCGATGGAGATACTCATTTTTTCATCCGGGTTGAAAATAGTTCTTTCAGTATCTTCCCCTCTTTGCTCAGGGGTAGTGTGAGTACCGTGGTTTGGCTTTCCACGGTAAAACGCTCTGCGTTTATCCATCTCTTTCTGGAAAAGACCTGGAACCACTTTGTAAACTATATCTTGGAGGGTTTTATCCGCCCTGAAAAAAAAAATCGGGATAAAAAGTTGTGCATAACGATCCTTAATAAAATGTGGGTTGAAACTTCAACAGATTCTAACGAAAAAAAGAACGAAATTTCGTTAAATGGTTTTTATTTTACATTTTGTGGTATGTGATGTGCTATGTATTTGAGGAGAATATAGACCCGAAAGCGTTTTTGGGTTCATCCTGATTGTGATGAATATAACCTTTTATTTTATAATTTACACATACATGATATATCTCTATGTCCTGCAATATAAAAACTAAAGTGTGTTCGTCGGTCGACAAGACATTTTTTTGAATCTGTTGTACCGCAAAACTCAAAAATGCACTCACGAACCATTCCGATATACAGTGTGTATGAGCCAAATGGAATAAATCCGATAACAAACAAATGAAGACGTGTTCGGAAAAACCTTCGGAAAAATGCTTGGACACGTCGATTGGCGCATTTTCTTCAACAAAAACATTTTATACAGGGCAAGTCATGTCACACTGGCAAATATCAATTTTCTTATTGCAAATAGAACACCCTGTATATTGAGTATTCAATTTTTAGATTTTTCAGAAAATTCTAGACATACTATTATTTCGTGTACAATATCCAAAATTGAATAATATACAGGGTGTTGCATTTGGAACAAGAAAGATGGTATAAGCCACTGTTACATGACCACCCTGCAGAAAATGTTTTCTCGCACCTGGATTCACTGGTCTCGTTGCGTAAATGGACTCATTTATCCGAAGTTTCGAGCTTATAGGGCCATCATCGATATAAACTCATGATGGGTCGGAAAGGAACGAAAAGTCGTTTGAAAATTCTGATTCCGTCGTCTTTCAAAGAAGAAAAATACACAGTGAATTTAAAGTCTAATTCGATCCATCTTCTTTAGTAATGTCGGAGAAATAGTTATTTACGTTACTAAGGCGGTAAATGACTTTTTAAATTACGAGTCAAGATGTTTATGGACGAGGCGACGAAGGAGCCGAGTCTAGAATATCTAGACGAGTAGTTTGATTACATTTAACGGCTGTGTATCGTACATTGTTTTGTTTCATACTGTAATAACTATTTTTAATCGGTTTAAAGTGCTTTCTTCTCAAACCACACACTTATGGTGGCAGTCCACCTCACATTCGTACCATGAGATGGCGCCAGCCAGACCATGTAACAACTTATGTTTGTCCTATCTGATATACCTTACCAACCGTTTATGTTAAGTCATGATACTAAATTTGTTGTAGTATCATGATGTTAAGTGAACAAGTTGCAAAATGGACCAAATTTTGCATAAAAGCTGCGAAGCGCAAATCGGCGGAAAGGTATCAAAAGGAGTTTGAGGCTTTTTGCGAATGGCGCAAAATCTTCCGTGTAGATAAGACAGTGAACGAAAATATCGTGTTTGGCGCTAACCAAACCGTGTTACCATGTTACCAATGCAATTTCACAGTCTTTGATGGTGCAAAATGTCATTTTTGGAGTAGTCAAGTAATTTTTTTTTACAGTCTCTGATGATGTAAAGTATCATTTACCGGACTGGTTTTGGGTTTGGTAAATGATACTTTACGGTACAGTATGAAATAAAAAAAATTGAGAATTCATATCTTCAATTTCAAAAAGTCTTGGTTTGCAAACAGGTGTTTTTCATATTTTTTCCTGTGTTTATTCGAGTTCGCATTACTTAACAGTGAGTTAAATACATTTTTGGTGGTTGCTAACATTTGGGAGGAGAGCTGTGGTTGAAATGAATACTTTTTGGAAAATAGAGAGATATCTATATATCGCGAAATCACAACAACAACTAGTTCGTTTTTTAGCTCTGCATTATCGATACACTTTCTTCTAATATAAGTTTAAGTTGATAAAATATTGCAGTTGCCGAACACATATATTCAGAGGCGAATGAAAAGTCGATTTTAACGATATATTGACTGAAAAAATGATGAAACTTCCCTCACAAATTCAATGTTAGCCATAATGACACAATATGGATTAGATACCCTATTAAAATTGAAATTTTCATTGATTCGGCCGAATAACCAATGCTCGAACCAATCTTAATAGATACGTTTTTATACAAAAAAACCTTTTCTGCAGTATTAGTCTAAGAGCCAGTGACATTTCTCAGTGATGATTTAGTTAAGGCCTATTTTTTGAGAGAATGTTGTACGGACCATAATCGAGTGTCATCCGAGAGGGTTTGCCCTGATCGCGTTTCCAAAGGAGTGGCGGAACGCCCCAAACATGTAAAAAAAATTGCATCTTTTTATCATTTAGATAAGGCTGAATTTTTTACCAGTTATTCTTTGGTAGTCCACAATCATCCAGAAAAATTGGCGGATCGATTGGCCGTTTCCTTAAGGGTGGCGGATCACCCTCAACATGTCGTGGGACCGATGAACTTTTTATGATTTAGTTAAGGCTGAAATTTTGACCATCTGTTCTTTGATAGCCCACAATCATCCAGAAAAATTGGCGGATCGATTGGCCGGTTCCTTAAGGGTGGCGGATCAACCCCAACATGTCAGGGAAATATTCAACTTTTCATAATATGACTCAGTCAAGCCTGAATTTTTCACCAGTTGTTCTTTGGTAACCTACAATCATCCAGAAAAATTGGTGGATCGATTGGCCAGTTCCTTAGGGGTGGCGGATCACCCCCAACATGTCACGAAAACATTGAACTTTTTATAATATGATTCAGCTAAGGCTGAATTTTTCACCAGTTGTTATTTGGTAGCCTACAACCGTCCAGAAAATTTGGCGGATCGATTAACCAGTTCCTTAAGGGTGGCGGATCACCCCAAATATGTCGCGGGAACATTGAACTTTTCATAATATGATTCCGTTAGGGCTGAATTTTTCACCAGTTAATCTTTGGTAACTTACAATCATCCAGAAAAATTGCCGGATCGATTAGCCAGTTCCTTAAGGGTGGCGGATCAAACCCAACATGTCACGGAAATATTGAACTTTTCATAATATGATTTAGTCAAGGCTAAATTTTTCACCAGTTCTTCTTTGGTAGCCTACAATCATCCAGAAAAATTGGCGTCAATTCCTTAAGGGTGGCGGATCAAACCCAACATTTCACGGAAATATTGAACTTTTCATAATATGATTCAGTCAAGGCTGAATTTTTCACCAGTTGTTTTTTTGTAGCCTACAAGCATCCAAAAAATTTGGCGGATCGATTGGACAGTTCCTACAGGGTAGCGGATCACCCCCAACATGTCGTGGGAACAATAAACTTTTAATAATATGATTCAGTAGAAGGCTGAATATTCTAGTATGTTATTGTGGCAACCATTTCAAGTGTAAATGTAAATTGGCGGACAAAATAGCGGTTCTAAGTATGCACCTGGCAGAACGACTTGATCCGCCACCATTAAGAAACTTGCCAATCGCTCCGTCAATTTGTATGGATGATTGTGGGCTACCAAAGAATAACTGGTGGAAAATTCAGCTTCAACTGAATCATATACCTAATGAAAAGTTCAATGTTTCCGTGACATGTTGGGGGTGATCCGCCACCCTTAAGGAACCTGCCAATGGATCCGCCGATTTTTCTGGATGATTGTAGATTACCAAAGAACAACTGTTGAAAAATTCAGCCCCAACTGTATCATATTATGAAATATTCGTTGGTCCCACGACATGTTGGGGTTGATCCGCCACCCTCAAGGAATTGACGCCAATTTTTCTGGATGATTGTAGGCTTCCAAAGAACATCTGGTGAAAAATTTAGCCTTGACTAAATCATATTATGAAAAAATCAATATTTCCGTGACATGTTGGGGTTGACCCGCCACCCTTAAGGAACTAGCCAATCGATCTGCCAATTTCTCTGGATGCTTGTAGGTTAACAAAGAACAACTGGTGAAAAATTCAGCCTTAACTGAATCATATTATGAAAAGTTCAATATTTCCGTGACATGTTGGAGTTGATTCCGCCACCCTCAAGGAACTGGTCAATCGATCCGCCAATTTTTCTGGATGATTGTAGGCTACCAAAGAACAACTGGTAAAAAATTCAGCCTTACCTGAATCATATTATGAAAATCTCAATGTTTTCGTGACATGTGGGGTTGATCCGCCACCCTTAAGGAACCGGCCAATCGATCCGCCAATTTTTCTGGATGATTGTAGGCTACCAAAGAACAACTGGGGAAAAATTCAGCCTAGACTGAATCATATTTTGAAAAGTTCAATGTTTTCGTGACATGTTGAGGGTGATCCGCCACTCTTAAGGAACTAGCCAATAGATCTGCCAATTTTTCTGGATGCTTGTAGGTTACCAAAGAACAATTGGTGGCGTTGACTGAGTGATATTACGAAAAGTTCAATATTTCCCTGACATGTTGGGGTTGATCCACCACCCTTAAGGAACCGGCCAGTCGATCCGCCAATTTTTCTGGATGATTGTGGGCTATCAAAGAACAGCTGGTCAAAATTTCAGCCTTAACTAAATCATAAAAAGTTCATCGGACCCACGACATGTTGAGGCTGATCCGCCACCCTTAAGAAACCGGCCAATCGATCCGCCAATTCTGGATGGTTGTGGACTACCAAAGAACAACTGGTAAAAAATTCAGCCTTAACTAAATGATAAAAAGATGCAAATTTTTGTACATTTTGGGGGCGTTCCGCCACCCCCTTGGAACCGCGATCAGGGCAAACCCTCTTGGATGACACTCGATTAGGGTCCGTACAACACTCTCTCAAAAAATAGGCCTTAACTAAATCATCACTGAAAAATGTCACTGGCTCTCCTACTATATTTCATTATCACACATTTATTTGAGATAACGGGTAAGTACATGAATAAGAAAATGAAGAAATATTGCACAAAAACACATATAGAACGAAGCGAGGAACGAAGCGATATGCTAACAAGAACAAGTCTCTTAAAGACATTTTTTCCGCCTTCTGAGGAAGACCTCAATTTAGACTCAAGACTGGCTTCTGTCATCTGTCACCTTTTAGTAATTACAGATTTCATTTAACCCCGAACCTCGAGAACTGAGATCAAAGTTGCAAAATTAATATTTGTTCTTAAGATTGAATGTCAAGTCATTTATGAAACTTGTATTGTTGCCAAACAGCCAAATTAGGCCTACAAATTTTGAATATGTACATAATATACGGAAAGTGACACCATAAGGCTAGGCGCATATTGGGACGCGATTAACGCGTGTGAGACGACATGACGCGAGCGGCACGACGCGATGGCATCTCACGCGTCGCGTTTATCAACGCATATTGCATCTCATCACTTCCTGAACTCGCGTTCCAAACGCAAGAATTTTCTCATTTTTCCTGCAAGTTCATAAAAAATAAATCATGTTTATGGGATCTGACATCTGACCACAGTGTCCGAGTCTGATACAGAATGGTATGCTGAAGAAGAGCTTTCATTGTCTCTATGGATCTCCAAAAAAGTGAAATCGTCCAAGAACTTCTACCTCTTCAAACGAAAAACCCATGGACAAATTAAATATTCAAAATGTCAGAATTCCTTGACTGATGTTAGCAACTGCTTGAAAAGTTTGATGATTTTCTTCAAAAATTTTTGGACATTCCATATATCCTCACCTATTACTTTTCCTTTCTTATGTCAGATTTCTGAGAAAAGGATTTTCCTTTAACAAACACTTTATAGATTTGTTCGACTAGGAACTTGATTATTATTCACTTTTATTTGACAGACATAGATAGATTTGTATTGGGTTAGTTTGAGTTAATTTTTTTTCCATGAAATCGCTCAAGGATTCACACATTTCACATAGAACACCCTGTATTATTTCACAAGTATCTCAAAAACTATTAAAATAACCTGTGAAATAACTTTTATTTGGTCACAATTCACAATACGCAATGAATAATAAATATTATACTCAAAAAAATCAGTTCATCGCTTTCGTGAGAATTTCAAAAAATGTTAATTTTGGTGTCAAAAAATGTGTTAATTTGACAAGATATCGAAGCGTTGTCATGGATTATCATTACACACCAAACAAAACCCCGAGCAAAACCCAGAACAAAACAAAGACAGCAGCCAGGACAGCAGTCTCCATGAAACTAGACAAAAACCGATTTTTTAAATCCGCTGTGTACTGTATATCGATTGCGGACTTTCATTTATACGAACTTTTTTTTCCTTGAAATCGCTCAAGGATTCACACATTTCACATCTCATTATAGAACAGCCTGTATTCTTTCACAAGTATCTCAAAAACTATTGAAATAACCTGTGAAATAACTTTTATTTGGTCACAATTCACAATACGCAATGAATAATAAATATTATACTCAAAAAAATCAATTTAACAAAAAAAGTACATCTTTGATATAAGTATAGGTATTAGAATATTATTTTTTATAAATCACTGTTTTTGCCTCGGTTTTTGCAGGGCGAAGTGAGTATGAAAATACATACTTTGGGTTTGTAGCGTTTGGAGCCTTTGGGTTAGTTTGGGTTAGTTTGTTTAACCCAGGCTTTAACTATAATACTATCTTTGTCAGTTGTTCATAAAGTGTATGAGTCTATTTACTCTATTTCAAGGCATTTGAGTAAAAATATTTGCCTGTTTTTTATTCGTCAAGCTCTTTATAGCTTTGCAAAGTGTTCTACCGAAGAACTTGAGAAGCACCTCCAATATGTCAAGGAAACCGCAATCGGAATCACAATATTTTAATCATTCACCATTATTATTGGCCACTGGCTCACCTTGCATAAGTGAAACTCGTAGCAGCATTTTTTAAGGCCATTAACCGGAGATACAATTTTCTATTGTCATCAAAATCTCCGCGAAATCATGCGAAATCACGCAAAATCATGCGAAATCACGCGAAATCATGCGAAAACACACGAAATCAAGCAAAATTCCGCGAAATCATGTAATTCGCGCGAAATCATGTTAATTGCGAAATACTGTCACACTTTTAGACCTAGTGGTTAACCCCCAGCTCCAAGGTATAAAAACGGGTACCCGCTTTTCTACCTATGAAGAAGCTGATTTGGCAATTAAAACATTTGTCAAACAACATTTCATTATATTATGGAAACGAGAAGCTGGGACCATTAAATCAAGTAAACTTAAACGGTTTATTGACGACAAGGTCTACTATGAATCAAAATATTCATGCCTTAATTCATGGAGGAAAAGGGTTCACAACAAAGTAAAGGTGTTCGTGAGTCATCGTATGTTTTTAATTTTTTCGATAATATGTAAGTTTCTTTGAATCCCGTATGTTTTAGCAGAACTTTTAGGAATACATTTTCGTTTTTTATTCGCCTACATGCTTCAAAAGATGGTCACTATTTGGAAGTTACTGCAGTAAGAAATGAACACAATCATAAAATTATAAATGTAAGATATTGAAAATGTATAAGTAACTGAGATTTTCATTTGTGGTTTGATTGATTAACAGGAACAATATTCCCATACCCTTCGGAAAAGAAGCATTAAGGACGCAGCTCGTGATTTACTGACTTAAAAAGCCAATAACAAACTTGTTAAACAAAACTTTATGCACCTACTAGTACCTATTTATTGTCACTTATGAATTGCAATTTGTGATCTTATAAGCAGCATTATTTTTTTTTCTTTTCTCCAGATTGTGAAATAATTTTTGAAAAGCTATGTTTCCACTGGAAGAACATTTGAGCAACTTTGCGTTCCTTTTTTTCGTGAATAGAAAGTTCTATTCAGAAAAAAAAAGAAACACAAATATGCTTAAATGTTCCCCCAGTGGAAACGTTGCTAAAGACAGTAACTCCAATTTTCAAGGATTGTTCGCTCAAACACCCAGTATGAAAAGAACTTTTCAATATTTCCCTTAATTCCTTGCAGTCGATACAACTTACACATTGTTAAATATGGGCATGCGTCGATTATTATTATATTCATGAAATATTTTCATGCCTTCGGCTCACGCTACAAGAAATTAAAATGCCAAACAAAAAAAAAGAGAGGCCGGTTGAAAGGAGCTCTTATAACAGCAATTGGTCCACCAAAAACTCGACCAAAAAAGAAAAAAAAACAATAAACCGCTTTCTTACGCAAAACTTGATAAACAAGAAAAACAAAAATCCATATTAAAGATAGTTTTGAAGGATGGAGTCAATGAAGTTGATGTACAGTGTACAGGGTAATGAAAGAAGTGATTCCTGAGGTTATTCTAAAAAGAAAAGTTCGAATAAACATATAGGTCGGAAAACGCATCGTTTATTTTAAAAATTTATGTTATCTTGCTCAACGCCACTGGACACAATATTTTTTATCTTTCAGGGTCAAAATTAGGCCCTCATTACTTACAACAACGCTGTCAAATTTCAAACAAATCCGTCAAAATTTAACTGAGTTATTTAAAAAAAAAATATGTAAAAAAAATGCCACCCTGTATCATAGAAACGATGATTTTCCGAACCCATGTTTATTGGAACATTTATTCACAGAATGACCTCAGGAATCAATCCTTTCATTTTTGCCGAATGTTTTTTAAACACCCCGTACAAGGGAAAAGTCTAACTGAAAAAGACTTAAAGGATGAACTATCTCCTATAATTTCAAATGAGGAAATTAATTTGCATCTAGAAAGGTAATATGGTTCATTTTTAATAGGAATAATTAAGTGTATAGTATCCAATCGGTTTTCTAGGCTTTTCTTTACCGAGTCGGCTTTCTATCAGTTACTTTTACAAAAATACAACACAGTGAGTTCCATCTCTATTGCCCAGTCTGTGCATTGAGACTAGACTGACTAGATGTACATTAAAATGAAAAGAGCATCCTGTGAAATTTGCCATTTAAAATGGCACAAGAGGTTTACTAGAAACAATAAACGGAAAGGATGGAATTGCAATGCATGCATATATCTGGTATAATTTAGCCAGAAATAAGAATTATTATAAATTATAATACATATTATGAGTTTATTGTGTTTAAAATATCTTTCACGATATTTCTTTTCTGTCTGTCTAGTGCAATATGGAAAAAATTATTACTAGTAAGATATTTTTCGAAGTATGTACCATAACTTTCTTCCGCAATCTTTCTATAAAAGATCCTTGAATAAAATACTGATATAGCGGAACCCGAGAAATCACATTGCAAGAAATATCCCGGTTGCTTATAGGTATTCAGCTGCATGATACTACAACTGTGTGTTTTGTTTTAGTATCATGATTCAGCCGTAATCTGCAGAGCCAGAAAAATACGTCATTGATGACGTCTTAAGTTTCCCGGCTGTTTATATTCAACCGTTAACGGCTGGCTAGTCATGTCCTTATTTATAACACCAGTGGAATCAGTATCAAGACACAACCAGTTTATTTTCCGTTCCAGCAAAATTTTGTTGCCAACTTTTGAAACGTCTGCCAATAAATTTGATTGTTGGGAAAATGTTACCAACACGCATGGATTATTTTGGTTCTAGCTAATAAATAATCCATTGGTAACAAACGTATAATAAATGACAATAATGTATCGTCAACTTACGAATTAAAGTGACCAAAGTTGTTGTTTTTTGTGGTTGAGTGAAACTAGCAAAAAAACACAAGCGTTTACTAAAATTAGAAGGGAAATTAGGGTTATAATATGGTGAAAATCGTGAACATCATTATATAAAATGGTCAATTCACTAATTATCCTTCGCGACACGGTTGCTTACCGTCACAGTTTTTAAAGTATTCGCGAGAGTATTCGTATGATTCGTTGGTTCGTATCATATTAAATGGAACAAACTTGATTCATATCCGAGAATACTTACTTCAGACACGGCTTGGCTTTGTTTATGGACGTCTTGCATTCTGGGCAGTGACTTTCGTCGTTTAGAAATAGGACGATGCAACTGCGGCAAACTGAAATTAAATAATACAGAATTAAAACTATACAGTGAATTATCATTACAGGAATCATATTTTATTTATTTTATTTGAAAAGCGAGTGCTGAAAATGAGACGAGAAATAGAAGTTAGAGCGAAAATAGTTTTTCATAGACATTATCGAATATAGTTTCTGTCACTACTTTGGAAATATTCAATCAATTTCTTCAGCCGTTTATATTTTTGAGCTTTTCCCAAAAACTTCAGTTTCAACATTGCAAAATTGACAATCGGGTTACTTATATGGTCATTTTTTGATCTGAACCCCCTTTCAAATCAACTACACATATAACTTTCCCCCGAACTTTCCTTATTGACCTCAGACTAGGAAATTGCCTGTTTTGTACAATTTATATCCCACGGCCTTTTTTTTCTCTTTCACTTTTTTTATTAAATTCGAATTTTTGACCATTCTATGTTAAAAAAATTCATATGGTTTGAGAAACCAGCCTAACTTTCAGATTCGCTGAAAATCAATTTTTTTTTTTTTTTTCATTGATGACTGAATTTAATTTCCCTTTCCAAAAATGGAAGAAGAGGAAGGAAAATTATAATTTTTTCAAATGTGATTTGAATCAACGATTTTTATAAAAAAAAATCTAATTAAAATCATTGATTTAAATCAAGTGATTCAAATCAACGCAATCCTGCTAACTTTTATCACCGAATATTAACTAAAGACAAGAAGGTTCACTCGTCGTCAAAAGTGGCTCCGGCTCGCCACATTCCCAGTCCCACTCTGGTCCCAACATCATACCAGGCGTCGCCGATTGTGAATTCCGACTGAGATTCGTCGTTGGAGTTTCGTACACCGCTTGAAAATCGATCGCCTTATTTCAAATTGTGTCCCTCGTAAAACCTGGTCTTGACAGGTTTTTGGTCGGATCTTCTTCATGATTTTAGGAATTTCGGCAAATCGCTTCAAGGACACGATTTTCAAATAGGCCGACTTGGAGTGAACCAACTGTGTATTCCTAAACTGTGCTTATGATTTCTTCAACAATGGGTAATTTTTTAAAAGTTCAAGAAATATATCTAGACTATCCTTTGTTGAATTATTATGAAATTTTCAGGATGTACAGGGTGTTTCCGTATATTTCGTCTGCAGACTAACTCAGTTATCATGCAAGATAGATAGGGACTTTAAATACAAAGTTGGTAGGTATTAACATGAATCGCCAGAAAAAAATATTTTTTTGTATACCGGGTGCACGAGAAAAGTGTGGCAGACACAACTTGCATTCTTTAAATGGAACACTCTTGGGAACACTCTATATATTATTCTATAATCAAATAGACATTATTTTTCTGATCTCAAAAATATGCAACATGTAGGCATTCCTTCCAGCCGTTTTCATAATATTTGAGTTTTAAAGTTGGTTTTTTGGTATTGCCAAGTGGTAGTATCTATGACTACAATAATTGTTTGAACATTATTAATTAATTTTTATCCTTCCAATAATCTAAAACAACTAATAAAACAAGTGAATACATTATATTATTAATAAATTGATATAATGCAATAACTATTGAATATGCCCGCCATTATTCACAACACATTTTCTGTAAGGGCCAACTTCGCCAAAGCACTCAAAATATATTCAGGGTGGTCATTGAGAGAATCACAAGCATCTTGAACAGCTAAACGCACTATTAATAACATCCATATAATTATTGTAGTCATAGATACTACAATTTGGCAGAACCAAAAAACCAACTTTAAAACTCAAATATTTTGAAAACAGCTGGAAGGAGTGCCTACATGTTGTATATTTTTGAGATCAGAAAAATAATGTCTATTTGCTTATAAAATAATATATAGGGTGTTCCATTTAAAAACATGCAAGTTGTGTCTGCCACACTTTTCTCGTGCACCCGGTATACAAAAAAATATTTTTTTCTGGCGGTTCATGTTAATACCTACCAACTTTGTATTTAAAGTCCCTATCTATCTTGCATAATAAGCGATTTAGTCTGCAGACGAAATATACGGAAACACCCTGTACAGTCATGTTCATATAAAAGTCATACAGCTATTTTTGTTACAGATGATACACATATTTTGTTTGATTTTTTTTATAAAATAGAGGAAGAAATTCCTCATATCTCCATGTGTAGCTTTCTTTCGAAGTTATAACAAACATGCGACAGGTCGACAAAGAAAATGACTGACTGTGACGTGTATGACTTTTTTTTGAACATTACTGTTCATATTTTTTGCCCCTTCTTTCAAATTTCCAATCCAAGTTTTTTTTTTCAATCGTTTATGGTTCTTTATCATGACCCTATAACAAACAAGATAATCTGATCACGCGCATCTCCGCTGACGTCACTGGGAGACAAAGTGAGAATATGTTTTTTGTTTGTTTACTTCAGTGATGCGACAAATTATTGATTCGGATATTGTTAGTAGCTTTGTGACTTGAAAAATATAGAATGTATAAGCCCAGGTATAAGCCTGTGCATAAGCAATATAAACTACTCTATGTTTTCAACGTATATAAGCTATGCTATACATGACGTCATGCGAAGTTCTGTTCGAAATTCTTCCGGCAAGGGATCATATCTTGCTTGTTATAGTACCATGGTTCTTGATGAACTACATATTTTGCAATCGTCCAAATATGTAGTTGATAGGAAAACGCAGGAAAACGTCTTTGCAGGATAGGTACCTCCTAGATCTGAACATACGCTCATACGATTAGACAGATTCGAACTGATTTGATTTGTTGATACATCTAAAAAAACAATGAACTGGAAGTTTTTTGCATGATCACAGAATTATTCTTTTTGACACAAGCGAAAACCATTTGGAGAATTGCTAATAAATGACTGAATGGAAGGCACTAGTTGGCAAATGATATTATCTGGAACACAGCTCGGGAAGGCTAATATAAATAGTAAAGGTATGAAAGTAAGTAGATTTAGCAATTGCGAGAATATAGAGTTGAGAAAATATGTCTCACTTCACTGAGTATTGAGAAATATACTGGAGTTCGAGAAAAACTTGATACATTGACCGCCATAAAGTTGGAAAGATATGAGATTTTTTTTTAATATTCATATTTTCAAGAAAATTTATTCGGGTTTGTGCATGTCCGATAACCAACAAATTTGACACATGTCATGAGAACATCGGTTTAGCGAGAATTTCAAAAGAAGTTCATTTTGGTGTCAAAACATGGGTTGATTTGACAAGATATCGATTTCAATGATAACTATCCCAATAGTAATTTGTTTTACTTGGTCATTATAAAATCTTCAGATAAGATCATGAATCTTTCATTTAGTTTTTTTTTGTATCTCTTTGGATATAGTTTCTAAAGGGATGGCAAATTAAAAGGAAAAACCCTGTACAGGGTTTTTCTTTATATATTGACACCCCCCTTATCTTTTTTATTTAGCGTTTCTGAAAAAAGTGCCTCGAATAAAAGTTTGATGATTTCAAGTAAATTTTTCAAAAAACTCTATTTCGCCTGAGAAAGTCTGGGCGTGGTCCAACTTTCTTATTTCAAATGAGAACCCTACTTTTTTATTTGATTTTTATATTCTCCTAAAAATTCTAAATATTTTTTTTGTACAACCTACACGTAAAGTCCACTTTTCAATGCATGCAAAGCAGGCGGAAAGTCGCTAATTTTGGCAGCCGGGCCTAAAAGTAGTTTGACAGTTGTCAGTTGTCTGACTTGTCAGCAGTGTAGAGTGTAAGAGTGTAGTGCAGTGTATCGATTATTTATTTTTGATTTTCATAATTATTATTCTTTTTCAAATGATTACAAACTGGTTGTACAAAAAGCATTGTTTGCACCACGGACGACAGATGATTTTGACTCGGCTAATATCTGCCCTCGCTTCGCTCGTGCTGCTACTAATACCCTCGTCAAAATCATCTACTTTCCGCCCTTGATACAAAATGTACTATTATGTAGCATTCCCTATATCTACCTAAAGTTGACGTTTAAAAAGATATTGACCTCGAAAAAGTGCCTGGTTACCGTGATTGTTTCAATGTCTGATAAATTTTTTGGCAGTGTCGTTAAAAATTCCTCACACAGATGAGAAAAAATGTGATATTCTTCGAATATACTATCAAAATAACAAAAGTGCATACAGGTTGATGCCACTTTGTTCACCTGATTTCAGCATTTTTCATTAAATTGCAACTTTTTCGAGATCAATATCTTTTTATACGTCAAATAGTATTCCCTATACCTAAAATTGGTTACGTATTTTTTTTAACCAACCAGAACTCTTTCGTTTGGAATTCGGTTTGGAACTTGAAGACTTGAATAATAAACCCAAACAGCAAATATACATAAATATGAAAAATAAGAACGTGTAAGTCACTCACAGGAATGCAAGCATTCAGTTATAGTCATTGCATCTATAAGATATCCTTTGCACAACCCACAGCTTAGCCCATCTTTGATCTCGGACAATACGAGCCTGTACATTCTGTCTGAGTACGGATCCGTCGCCAACTCCTCAGATATGTTGAATCGAGGTACCCTGAAAAAAAAACATGTGGGTACAAATGTTGCCGAATAAGGAAAAGGCGAGGAAAAAGGTTAGAATCTAAAATCAACTCTATTTCACTTAAACGTACAAATCAAGAAAGCTTCGCTGTTCGTTCCGTCAAAAAATATAGCCAATGAAGCAATTCGCCCTCAATTGATAAACGACTGACTTCACAAAAAAACAAATCGCGCCAAGAACGTAGTAGTATCACTACAAATTTTCAAATTCCATTGTGATATGGTGGAGTTGGGCATTTTATCGCGGTACAAATACTAAAAAGTTAAAATCATGAAAAGAAAGAAAACATAAATTTCCATAACTGAAATCGTGAACGATCGCTACGCCAATAATTGTTTTTATTACGGAATGTCCCATACAATCCCAATAATATCCATAAGTCATGTTGCCTTCCATCGGCAATGCCTTTTGAAGCAATCCAATTGACCAAACGCATTTATTTTTGAACCGTCTAATAAACAACACAAAATAACAATTATGAAAATAATTACCATCAATTTCATTGCAGGCATGTAGTCTACGAGACGGCGGCGACGTACGAATTTTCGAACCCAGTTATATGCGATTACACCGTGATGCGAACTAACAAGGAGAACCCTCGCGTATTCACTCCCATGTTTTGGGACAGATAATCTCCATTTGTGGAGATCTTGTATCTCCATAGATCTCAATGGATTTCTAGAGATATTCTTACATTTAGAATTATTATCAAGAACCAATATAGTAGGGTTGTCCCCTTCCAAAGGTTTTAATGTCGGTTTTTATAAAAACATTTTGCAAAACACTTTTAAGGAATCAGCTGCATTATCATCAGAAGGCTTTTATTTTTTGCAGGTGAAGTCATTCAGCGTGAGGGATCTCTTGTACAGGGTGTCCCAACGATAGAGTGAAGTAGGTTTTATCATATGGGATATGAAAAATATCAATATCAATATGCGTCACAGGTTAGGGGTGTAAATAGCGCACATTCTGAAAATATTTGGAAACATACAGGGTGCGTCACAAAAGTATGGCACGAAAAAGTATGATTTTTTTAAATGGAATCCCCTGTATCTTGATTGATATTTCAATTCTTTCTTCAATTTGGAACAAAAATTGTGATACAACTAATGTTCCTAAATTCAACCGTTATCGAGATATCGCGTTTTAAAAATGGCATTTTTGCAACTTTGACATGCTATAAAACTCAAACTATTCAAGTTAGAGAAAAATGGATTGCACATTCCTATCTTAACTTTTCAAGAGCTATTCAAGGAGATTAAATCCATTATTGTGAAAAAATGTCAAAATGTGCCGAAAAAAGTTGACAGTTGACGTTACCTTCTATCCAAATGACAGAAGAGCTCTTGAAAAGTTAAGATAGGAAAGTGCAAACCATTTTCCTCTAACTTGAATAGTTTGAGTTTTATAGGATGTCAAAGTTGCAAAAATGCCATTTTTAAAACGCGATATCTCGATAACGGTTGAATTTAGGAACATTAGTTGTATCACAATTTTTGTTCCAAATTGAAGAAAGAATTGAAATATCAATTAATATACAGGGGGTTCCATTTAAAAAAATCATACTTTTTCGTGCCATACTTTTGTGACGCACCCTGTATGTTTCCAAATATTTTCAGAATGTGCGCTATTTACACCCCTAACCTGTGACGCATATTGATATTGATATTTTTCATATCCTATATGATAAAACCTACTTTACTCTATCGTTGGGACACCCTGTACGAATCGTAATCTCTGAAATTCTCGGTTAGTGAGTCGCTATCGTCAAACCGAACAGACGTTCATGCACGTGTTGTCGAAAACCCATAGCAAATGGTCGCGGTACCAGTTGTTATGCTGTGGGCAGATCCCGATTCCACAAGACTGGGGTCGAAGTTCTTGCATCTCCACCAGACATCCATGTATCTCCACTTCATGGATTTCCGTATATCTTGACATATCTCCATATTGTAGGACAGTAGAGTTCACAATGACTCACAATGACTAGCACCCTCCAATCAAACAATGCTCTTCGCACTGTAGATGAATGGATGAAAAACATGCTTTTTTATGTTAAAAAATGATATTTTTCGTTGTTTTGAGTTTTAAGTAATTCGAAATTCAGTCAAAGTCCTCACATAACTTACTTGCCACCATGCAATGTCGAAGTTAAATATAAGTCATAATATTTTGTTTAGTGAACACCTGTCCGATATGTTTGTTGTGTTCCCCACAACATCGAATGATGGTGAATCACGCATGTTCATTATTTAATTCACGAGTGAATTGCGTGAATCAGAATGAGTATGTGCATATTTAATTTCTGGAAAATATGCAAAATTTCACTGGATTACGAAGTAAGCAATTACATTATATTGGAATATACAGGGTGATTCACGTGAGTCTTCTGCTACAAGTATTTCGAGAACGGTTTTTCAAATCTTTCGAAATTTGGTATGAGTCTACATGAAAGGTAATGCATCTTTTTGAAATATTTTGTTGATTGCGACGTTGCCGGATCAACAAATTTTTCCTAGTAACTTTTTTATTTCAAATAGAACACCCTGTATATTATTTGTGTTTTGAATTCTGTATGAAATTCTGGATCACTCTTATTTAACATGTTATACGTCTATTGACAATAGTTTCGTGAATATTTGTCATTTTATTCAAAAAATGACAAATGTCATTGATTTTTCAAAATAAGATTTCTCAGCAACAGCAAGGAACTGAGGCGTGAAAATTTGACTGCAGTTTCTTCAAATACCAAAGTACACATAGACTCTTCCAAATATTTATAGAATTTTACAGAGTGTGCAACAAAAATCGATCACAGTTTCGCTAATGGAAATGACTGAAACTCGATTTTTTCAAATTGAACACCCTATATTTTATGTTTGCAATGAACTTGGCAATTTTCAATTTTGGATAAAAAATGTTAACATTTTCATATAGCCATCTTAAGCCATTTTTTAAATATTGAGGAGTTCATATTAAATGTGCAGTGGATAAATGCCATTTATCTGGCCATTAACAGGACAGCAATCTAGCAGCCTACTCAAATGCAACGCTATTGTTGGACTAAGAGGTCCATGGGAGTGGCCACCTAGATCCCCTGATCTTAACCCATTGGATTTTTTTATGGGGCTATAAAAAAAATATTGTTTATGATGGTGCACCTCGTGGTGCACTTATGAATAATCGTGATGTATGTAAAATTCTCCAAATATTTGGAAGAGTCTATGTGTACTCTGATATTTGAAGAGACTGCGAGCAAGTTTTCACGCCTCAGTTCCTTACTGTTACTGAGAGATCTTGGTTTGAAAAATCAATGACATTTGTCATTTTTTGAATAAAATCACAAATATTCACGAAACTATTATAAATAGACATATAATATATTCAAAAAAAGATATTCAGAATTTCATACAGAATTCAGGGATCAAATAATATACAGGGTGTCCTATTTGAAATAAGACAGTTACTAGGAAAAACTTGTAGATCCGGCAACGCCGCAATCAACAAAATATTTTTAAAAGATGCATTACACTTTCATATAGACTCATACCAAATTTCAAAAGATTTGGAAAATCCGTTCTCGAAATACTTGTAGCAGACGACCTATGTAAATAGATGGAATATTATGTAGTAGATAATAGCATTTTCTTTTTCAAATGAGTTTTTATCGACTTTTATTGAAATTTCTTAGTTCATATTATTCAGTCATAAGAGCTGATAGCGTAGTTGTAATTGTTTTTTAAGTTGTTTTTATGCTTACAATTAATATAAGTTTTGAAAAATGTCATACCTTCTTATTACTCATGGTATTTTTAGAGTCAGTTGACGAATTAAAGTCAATGGTTGACGAACAATTCGTGAGGGTTGTGGATTGCCGTGTAGTAGTATAAGTGAACCGACAAACTGGAAGGGTTTGAATGGTTTGGTCATATGCTTAGAATGCCAGAACATAGATGGCCAAAAAAAGTTTATCAGTGGAGACCACCCAGAAAAAGAAAGAAAGGAAGACCGCGCCGCTCATGGAGCGAGGGCATAAGGAAAGCTATGGAAGAGAGGGACCTTGAGGAGATGGACGCATTGAAACGAGATGTATGGAGAAAAGGAAGGGGTGTACAGCTATAAGCTGTTTTTTAGATTATGATATATCATTTGTGATGTACTACATCCTGAACCCGGAATATATATATACAAACTGGAAGCGTTCTCTGCTGCTGGTCAGATGTAATATATTTATCTCGATATTTATCTATAATGGTCAGTTCATTCATATTGTTGGGGCGTGTGAAAGAGAGAATTCATAAAACCTTTCTGTTGAAAATTGAATGAGTAATTCGAAAAAAAATTGTGTTGCGAGAAAACTCCGGCGTACAATTTTTTTTATTGAAGATACACATGGCCGGACTTAGACCTTGGATCAGTTAAATCCGGTTCAATGGCTCTAAAAGTTTCATCAATAGCTATCATATTATACACTCTGAAAAATTCGAGGAAAAAATCATCAAAATTGGTGAAGGACTTTTCAAAACAAAAGAAAAAAACGCTTTTTTAAACTTCAAAAGAAAAGGAAAGGACGCACTTCCGGCAATAGGTGTCACATCTCAAGCTATTTCTCTATGACTTCTCAATATACTCTAGAAGTTTTGATCAGTTGAGCGGCGACACCCTGTATAGTGAAAAGTTCGAGTATCGTTAGTTTGATCTGGAGTTTAATTATTCATATTTTCAAAGATATATTGAGCCTACAACACACTCTTATTAAGTTGCTTTCTGTCAGAATAAATGGAATGGTCCCTAGGTCTTCGATTCGTCAAGAATCTATCATGAACGTACTTGTTAAAAATAATAAATTGATCCGAAGTGGAATTAAAATACGTTTTTTGATATGTTGTTGTTTTAGAAAATGCACACTGGACAATTTGGCGCCTCTGAGAAATGACGATCAGCACAGTTCAGAAAATTCCACTCGTCTGATATCAAATAATAGGGGAATTAGTCTACGAGGACGACAAAAACTACTTCATGAAAAAGGGTCATTAATGATTCATGAGGGGGAGAGAGAGCGACTATGCAGTTGAGCAGACACAGGGATATGGATATACGCCACCAACAGTGGCGTGCAGTGATATTTTAAGGGTAGTCAAAAGCTCTGATGTTTGACTTCACTTAACTGATTCCGTTTTTATTCATAAGTGTTAGAAGCTACTTCACTTTATCAACCCCAACCCTTTTCATTCCACAAATCCCGTAATTATTTTTATTAGAAATTTGAGGATTTTACGCATTTTTCTGAAAAACAGAAATATCCTCGGAAACCTCAAATATATTTTTACTTTACGTATAACAAAAAATGCTCGGAAAAATGTATTTTCTAAACAGATATGGAGATATTTTTATAAAATTGTTGTCATTGGTAGCTGTGAAGTTAATTAAACAGGGTAAGTCAGAAGTCTAGAAACGGTCGATTATCGGTTGAACCGAGGGTTGAACTATACTGGGAAAAGTTGAATACAAAAAAATGGTGAAGGGTTTTTAATTATGTATTACTTGGTAATAACTAGAATTTTACAGAGTTCGTCATAAAGTCGTGGGACAACAAAGTTTCCTTTTTTTTTTAATGGAACCTCCTGTATATTATTCGATATTCTAAATAAAAATGTCCTTAAATTTCGAGGAAAAAGTGTGATACACAAAATGTTTCTAAATTTAGCCGTTTTCGAGTTATCGCGTTTTATAAAAGACATTACTGTTTATTTGACAAGCTTAAAAACTCAAACGGTTCAAGACTCGGTTGAAGATGAACAAAAACGTTCTGCACTTTCTCAAGTCTTCAACAGCTATCTAAGGACATAACATCATTGTTATTGCTGTTAGAAATTTCTTACACATAAATATCCGTGGATACCTAGCTTTTAAAAAGTTGAGACTAAAAGGTTCAGACCATTTGTCTTCATCTTGAACTGTTTGATTTTATAGCTTGTTAAAAATGCAAATTGACGTAATTTATGAAACGCGATAACTCGAAAACGGCTGAATTTAGGAACAGTTTGTTTATTACAGTTTTTTTTCGAAATTTAAGGACTAAATATCGAGTAATACTCAGTGGGTTCCATTAAAAAAAATGCAACTTTGTTGTTCCACGACTTTATGACCGACTCTGTAAAATTCTAGCTAATACCAACTACTAGATAATCAAAAACCCTTCAACTTTTGTATATTTAACTTTTTTTAGTATCTTGTACAGTTTAAGCAATAGTCGACCGTTTCCATTATTTTGCGACTAACCCTGTATACACTGTAGGACCAATTTAAATTGGAACATAATTTTATCGTTAATAATTTTTTTGTTTGAACTTTCGAATTTTGGCCAGGACCGGACATCGACGTTTTTTTTAAGTTTATGCATTTTACTCGACATTCAAGCTCATTGCATAAACGAACTACGCTACTTCCAGACCCACTGATATATTTAGAAAAGGATGTGTGGAAAAATGTATCCTGAAAATATCAATATTTCAAAACCGTAGAGTCGATGTTTTATTTGTATGGTGAGGGCACCGAGTATTAACTGAAAACAAGAAGGTTCACTCGTCGTCAAAAGTGGACACAGCTTGCCGCATTCCCAGTCCCGCTCTGGTCCCAACATCATGCTAGGTGTCACCGATCGGAAATTCCGGCTGAGATACGTCGTTGGAGTTTCGTACACCGCTTGGAAATCGAAAGCCTTTTTCCAACTTGTCTTGTTTTTTGTTTATGATTTTAGGAATTTTGGCAAATCGCTTTAAAGACACGATTTTCAAAGAAGCCGACAGGGAGTGAACCCACTGTATATTCTATAAACTGTGGTGCGGGTGTATCGTGATTTGTTTGTTGTGCACTTTTAAAAAAATTGAGTTTCTAGAATTTGAAAAAACTCATCCATGCTCTATCCCTCATTATTTCTATAGAATTTGCCTGTTTGATTTTAATTAAGTAAACATGGTTCGATCTTTGGAAAATAAAATCTCGATTAAACGATTGATGGAAAAGAATACGAGTGTATGAAAATGTCCCGTCTCTTCAAATTTTTGAGTAAAGTTTAATTAATTGTATTCAATAAATAAATTGATCAATAGTCAATTGATTCATTTATTTTTTTTTCATTTTGAGAGATTCAAATAATAAACAAACAAACAACGTTGCTATGGATTTTTAAGAAACCATGATTAAAGCTTTAATGCCGACCAGCATACAAAAAAAATACATCGTTTCTTAGGTTATGGACGTTATGGTTCTAAAACATTCATCATATTTTCAGAATAAATTTTTCCACAAATGCCTTTCGTGAAAAATATATCAGTTGGTCTCCGAGTAGCGTTTTGGCAACGAACTTATAAATGCACCTATTTCATGAAAACGTCGCAAATCTGGTCCTAGCCAAAATTCGAAAGCTCAATTTTGGGTTACATCATCCAGAACATATTGACTATCATCATATTCAAAAATCATCAGTGTCCGAACAAATAAAAGTGTTACCTATCAAGGGTCAAATCAATGATTTTCCAACAACTAGATATAGCCCGACGTCCGAGCCGACGTCTCATTGTGTGTCACATGTTTATACATTGAGGGGAGAGAGGAATTCTTGCGAGTATAAGTAGCTACCTTGTATTCAAGTTATTTTTATTCTAATTAAAAATACTCTATACTCTATGAGTGCATCTCCGGTAGTTACCAATTATATAATATGTACATTTTTAGATCACTAGTAAGTGATAATAAAACATTTTCAATGAGACCCATATTTTTCCATGAACCTTAGTTACTTATGTAGACACGATGCAACGAAATACATCTGGCAACACGACACAAATGCCTGTTTGAGATCAACCAATCACAGCTGATAGTCATTTTAACCAATCATAGCCTGTAGCTCCCTTATTGGAACACTGTTGACGGCTTGTTCAAAATTCAATAAATTACAAGGCCGAACAGCTGATTCATGTGAACAAAACTTATCAATAATCAGTAAATCATAACTGTCCTATAACACCAACGATATTGAAACAAATAAAAAATCAAAACATATCCTCGTTAAAACACTGGTGAATCCCTTTTGATAAAAAGTGAAAATTACGAGTGCTTTTTATTTGCAACAAGGCAAGGTTGAACGAATTCAACGGACGAGATGTAAATAATAACATGTTTATTATAGTGACAAACAGTTTGCCCGAAATCTGGGGTGTACGCTAGTTCTAGTGGGTTCTATGTTCTAAGGGTCAAATTATCTTCTAACCTCGGTTCTAACTTAATTTTTGACCCACAATGCATAATATCCTTGGCCCTGACATAAAATCTCCTCGGAAAATTCACTCAAAGAAGTCATTACCTATGAATCGTTATTGCGATATACTCGCTGAAATAATATATCTCAAACATGTTTGTCGCTTCACAATCTTTTTCAAATTATGTTTAATCAACTTCTTTTGGAATTATTTTGAAGTTCACATTATTCATAAAAGTTTTATGAATAATGTGAGAGGTAAATAAAACCTCAAGTAATACCTACCTACTTACTTAGTTAATGAGTCATAAAAACTCAATGCGTAAAATGTAGATAAGTAGGTATAGTTGTTTCAATATTCACATTATAAATTGGAAACAATCAATATTACTTACATGTTTAGATTATTATTCTTCAGATCCATGATTTTTACGGAACTATCACCAAAAAAATATATTAACTTTAAACGTCAATCATAATCCATGTTGGATTATCTGAAGCTGAAGTTCACATTCACAAGCAACAAGCAATAAGGTTGCGCTCTCTACCGGGCTACGGCAGGAAGCGAGGCATTGTTGCCGGTAGCGATTTGGCTGTTATATAGTATTATCGAATTATTGTAATGATTTTTTTCTTAGTACCTAGTCTTTTTACGAGATACCTATTTGTAAAATGATTTTTATTGAAGTGGGACTTCTTTACCCACGCACAGTAGAGTATTTCGTGTCGAAAATTGATCAAAATTATTTTATAATATTAATCGATTTAATAAATGAATAAAAAGGATTTAGTGCTATAACTCTTTTTCAAAAACTATAATAGAAGTCAAAAACACCAAAAAAACTAAGTATTCAGATTCGCTTTCACTAATATTCACGTTTTCATCGTTGGCTTCATTTTTATCCGGCTTGTGGAGTTCTTCGTGGATTCTGAAAAACTTTTTCTTATGGAATTGTTCGATATCTTGACGAATTAACCCATTTTTTGACACCAAAATTAACTTTTTCCAAAATTCTCACTGAACCAAACAAATCATGGCATGCATGTATCAAAATAAGATTTTATGGTTATCAGACATGCACAAACTATCCCCGAAGAAATTCCCAAAAATCTAAATAATAAAAGAAATTCCTATATGTACCCAGATCTATGGCGGACACTGTATATTTCATATAAAATGGTTTTATTATTTCTGTGATACTTTAAAATGCTTTCTTCAAAACAGTCATCAAATTCCAATTCAGCCATGAATGAAGGTAGGTATTTACCGAGGTATTTACTTATATTTAAAAATGAAGAGATTATCTGTATAATAATATTATCTTGAGTACGCCATTTGGAATTCAGAAAAATACGTTCTTGACATGAATATAGACTAGTCGAGTTATTCACATGGTATATTTATACCACATTCCAGATCAATAGTTTATTCTAAAATTTCAAATTATTTTTCATAATTTAGAGAAGAGCAATATTATGATTAACAAGGGTTGGTGAATATTAACTTTTAAAATAATGGCGGATACATGCGGAAGATTTTTCTGTGGAAACATTTTCAGCAATGATTAAAGTTCACAGTAATAACATAATAGTGAGTTAACTCCGCTTAACTCATATCCAAAAACTCCCCTGATTAAAGTCTATACAGATAAACTAAGTAGCCTTTCAGTGATAGAAGCGAGTTATGAAAAAGTGTTTTTATCAATTATCAGCGAACAAATATATATACGAAAACATACCTTCATCTTCAATATCCATGATGAACACTATAAAATTCCACCAAACATAACCGTACTATTCTATTAAAAAGATCGTTACAAAAATAAGTCTTGAACGCAGCCTAAGACACGTCCACAATAACCGCTGTGATCGCTATAAAACAAGCGCCACGTTGCCAAAGGGGCTTTTAGAGGTGAAGCTATTATTCGAACTCAATTATACATAAACTAAAAAAGGATGAACTTTTGAATTGCAGACTTTAGATCAGGATTTGATTGAAAATACTCCACTGTGCCACGGGCCACGGTGGGAGTGAGATTTCAAGGTCGCGACACACGAGCTAACGTTATGAAAATCCAACATCGTTAATTGCTAAGACACTGAATTTGAGTTTTCTGTGGTACTTTTTTGGACATGAATTGAGGTACGTTTATTGGGGTTAGGTTCGTTTTTTGTAGTGAAACTTCTTTTGCGCGTTGTGATAATTTGTCGACAATGAGAGTGAATACGACGAAAATGTAACGGTTTCCAGAAACACTGGTACCATTAACCCGATCATCAGTTGATGTGTTTTGTCTCTTTTTATCCCACGTTAATAAAAAGTGACAAAACACACAGCGAATGATCGGGTTAATCGGATCAGGGTTTCCGAAAGCGCCTTTTTTCAGAATTCCTTACACAAGAGAGAAAAAAGATGTAACGTAGTGAGGATGACAAGGAGATCTATATGTTGAACGGAATCTTGGGACTCCAATTTTACTTGCTTCAAATGCCCAGATTGATTCTAAACTTTGCACACTTGTCAAAACACAATGGCAATACAAAAATTTCAATTAAAAAAAAATTAAAAGGTGATAATATTATTGAATTTTGATGTCAAATGAGTGGTTAATGAAAGACTGATGATGGTTGACGTTGACGGGACTTAGTAGATGCGTTCTTGTGGTGTGGTCTGTGCAACGTTGCCAAGGTAATTTTTCTTGTCAAAGCTGTACGTGTTGTGTGAACATTTTCCAAAGGATTTTCGTCAAATAAGGTATGTAGATTCCTCGGTAGATTCTATTTGTGATTTATTCAAGAATTAAAAAAAAAAATCACATAGTGAGATGATGTTTGCATAGTTTGGTAATTTCCGAAAGATTTTGTTCAAATTAGGTATGTAGGTTCTATTTGATTTTTTTTAAATCAAATAATTAGGGAGAACGAGGGAAAGAAGTAAAAAAATCACTTAGTGAGGTGATAATTGCATAGTTTTGTTATTTGCAAAGGATTTTGTTCAAATTAGGTATGTAGGTTCTATTTGGAATTTGATCAATTTAAAAAATAATAATAATAATTAATCTGGGAAGAAGTTTCACTTCACAACATGATTTTATTTGGTTCATATTGTTTTTTACTCAGGTTCAAGTATACATATTTGGAGAGATATTTCAGAACAGATTCCAATACTAAATGTCGTCATCAAATTTATGATCCGATATTTCGTCCCCGTGCAACCATCATCAACTCTGTTTTTTCAAATGGTCGAACAAGTTCATCTCAGGCTCAATGGACTCTACACTATGAGGTACAGGTTCACCTACCTATGCCTCAGTGTTTGTAAAAATCTGATCTTGAAAAAGGTTACTCCTTCAGGATTTGCTGCACATGAAAAGATTAGTAAAACTATATACGCTTTCTTTAGCCCTTCGCCGCTCATTAACTCACCAAAGAAAAGACAGAACGAAATACTGTAATAAGTGAGGATGAAAAGGACATACCATCAGGAGAATCCAAGGGGTAAATCGCAGGAGATTTATGGTGTAAAGCATTTTCATTTCAAAGGATTTCCAAGGATTTTTAGGGGATTTTCATGGATTTTAATTTCCATTTCCAAGGAATTTTCAAGGACTTCCAAAAGATTTCCAAAGATTTCCAGGGGATCGCGAGATGATTCAATTTTTAATTTTTTAGATTTCGATGTCCATTTTGAATTAACGCGTACTTTTAAATTTTGTTTTGAATTCTAGACCTTCGTTTCAAAACTAGCCACCAGAATTGCTTTTGATGTGTAGTTTGAATTCAATGTAACAAAAATCACGTCTCTTTAGATTTACTTAGTGGTGGACATATTTTACATTTTGCTGCGATCTTGTAGTTTCAACCCCTGATCGGGGGGTGAATCACATCCAAGAAGATAGGAGATAGACTACAGGAACGTGAACGAGTTTTTGTTTGAAATTACATGTTGTCCATTTCGCGAATCGAAATCGGCTGACAGATTCAGACAGATTGAGATTCAGTTGACCATTCTTATACGTTTTATTGTCCTTGCATCAAAGAGTTTCATCCATAGGTTTTTATAAAATTTATCTATGTTTTTTAGGTTATTATTCGAAAGATTTTATTCAACGGGATCTGTGCAACCTACATGTTGTGTACGTATATGTTTATATATACAGGGCATACGTATTGGTCCAAGTCTCACAAACGTCGGCCAACAGGAACGTTGGTTGGTCTGTTTGTCGGGAATTGCCGCGATTGGGCCAAATTTGACTGACTTTGCTTCAAAGATCGTGAGAATAGGTTTTCTTTTGATATTCAAACCAAACAACAAGAACTGTTTATTTCAAATGCAATTGAATGTTATGAAAAAAATGGTAATTTGAACTATTTTTTTGAAGGGCACGAAACAATTTTTGAGAAAAATCGCCAGGACACCTTAACTAACAGATGGATTGAAGTTTTCGAATGCGCCATCACTCACTTTTTATAACTGCATGATTCCCTGCAAAGTTTCAAGCCCGTATGACACGATCACATTTCCACAGTTTCTTTACTTAATATTTGGTGACATTTCTGTCAGCATTTCTGCTCAAATATCTGCTTGCAAATTTGATCTCAGATCTGCGCGTAGATATTCAATGCCGTTGAAATGTGTCTGCAACGATACAAGATATTTACGAATATTTCTGTCATGGGATCATGCGCAATCTATTTCTTTTTAGGGTGGTCACATTTGTCACCAGAAATTTGGTATTTATTTTTGTTGAAAGTATTAATTGGATTTCCGCGTTTTTCTCTTCATCGGCATAAAATGGTTATTGCATAATTTTTATTGGCAAAAATACATAATATACATTTGTTTCTACAGCAATCTTACTATATTTTGATGCGAATTGGGTATAGAGCGGAAAAAACTTGAACTCGGGATTATAGTTGATAACGAGGCAAGAGGTAATATGCTGAACAACGAACTGCTAATTTAGGATACCAAAGTCATAAAAACATTTTCTGAGACTCTGAGACTGCTAAACATTCAAAAAAACAAAACTTACCCAAACAAAACACAAACACAATAAAGTAAAGTGAGGAGCATGAATGATGTGTTTCAATTTTAAATGAGAGTTTCAAATCAAACAATCTGCGTCGATCTACGCGCACTTTTGAGAGAGAAACTAGGACATGTTCTAAATTTTTCGCTAGCATTTTTGATAGCAAAAAATTGCATTGTTTTAAATTTCTGCTCGAAGAAATGCTAATGTGATCGTGTCACGCGGGCTTTATAAAAAAGGCTGTTGCATACTTTTGTCGTCCGGAAATGTTCTACCTATTTCGTTGGTAAAATATGGCAGGATACAAATATAAAATGCACATTCAATGGAATAAGAACACCGTCGGGGACAGGAACGTAAAATGTTATTATGTAATTACTGGCGAGATTACTCGTATTGCTAGCAAAAATTGATTTGGTTGACGAGATGTTTTTGAACAATACTTCCATCAAATAATGTTAAATCTCATTCCTCCTGAGTCTGTTATACCTACATGGTATGAAATGCTCTCAAGAGAACGAGCAAGAGAATTCGTTAAAATACCAGCGAATTTTTGCAAAAAAAAAATGATCAATCATTTCTCGGGCTTACTTCAAATAAGAAACTAATGAACTTTTTATAATGAAGCTAAGGTTGAATATTCGACCAGTTGTTCTACAAACATCCAGAAAATTTGGCGGATCGATTGTATAGTTTCTACAGGGTGGCGGATCAGACTTAACATGTCGTCTTGACTAAATCATCACTGAAAAATGTTACAGTCCGTTAATGTCTCAGACACCTGTAAAAAGATGAAGTGAAAAACTTGCAAGAGGGAATAAACACGAAGGATTGCAAAAAATGGATTGGGTGCGTTTATTATCTTACTTTTATTAAAGTTTTCATCTACTTATTATTATGAATACCTAATAATTACCATACCGACTAATGTTCAATATCTCAATTATCTGCAAATCTCTATGAAAATTATCATTTAGGTATACGAATTCTTATAGATTACCTGTAATAACGCCGCTGTCACATCACTTTCATTCACAAAACTCGTCTTTGTATTGTAATGTACTTGGTAATGTAAATTACCTCCAGTTGGGTTCGACCCTATTTAGGACCGATAAGGGGTGTGTATGTATTTCAACTGGAGTATCTGAAGCGATATCTGAAGCTTATCATTGTAAATTACAACACAACCTTCAAGTTGTCCACTCTGTTTTATTGGATCGCAAATTTACATTCAATTACTGTCTCGAAACAAAGTATGTAGGTATATGTATAGTAAAGATATTTTATATTATATTGTATCTAATTTTCTTCCAATTCTCAGATAATTTTTATACCACGCAGGTAGTTGGAACTCTTTATACACCAGGGTATACACAGAGAGAGTCATGGCATACACTACGACATCCATATTTCTAAAAAGCTGGTTTATCTGGAATTTGATGTTATTTTATCCAACGCCAGATAATGATGTTTTCCCTAGTGTTTTCCTCGTTTTAATTGCATAGGTTTCGACTTGCGACATATTGAAAGCAAGTACCTGGATTTTTAACTTGATGGGAATATAGTACAAATTGATAAATCAGTATAAATAAATAAAGCGGTAAAAAAATATGGTGAGGGTGGTGCATCAGGTCTGGCTACTGGGAATTCACTCCGACAAATCAACGTCGGACGTCGTTGCTAATTTGTTTCTTTCATCTCATTATTCACATTTTATTTGATGTCAAATTTTACTCTCGAACAAAATAGTAAAAAAGGAAATTTTTAGATCAAAAGGGAATTTTTGACGTTTCTATGGGGAATTTTCATCAAATAAGGTTGGCAACACATCAATATTATTTAAGAAAAGGGGTTAAACTTAACGATCGTTATCGTTCCAGAGACAATAAGATTATTCCAATGACCCTGTAACATGATGAACCTGCTTCAGAAATATGGATTGATGAATGACGACTCCTTACAAAGATTGAATGGAGTTCGTCAACAATTAAGAACATTTCGTAGACTCATGAATAATTATGCAAAATGAATGAAAAGAGAAGGAGCTATGATAATATGATAATTCTATGTGCATGGTACAGAGAATATGGAAGTGGTGTCAACCAAGCTGCAATCATATTAGGTACTTAAGGGAATGTGCCATTTTTTTATCACATCACCTTCTGGAACAATTTAAGTTTTAATAGGTAGGTGAGATATCAAACTAGGCAACCCGATATCTATTTTTGCAAAAAACGGTAACAAAAACGGTATCTCAATGGTCAAAAAATACGAAAAATCTACATACTCCGCCCTCTTGTGAGAGACGTATAATCCGTTAAATCAAAAAAAATGTATTGTGTATCAACTTAATTGAAACCTCGATTGAACCTTCCTGAGATCATTTCTGGCAATCTCCGTTTGATACAATTAAACAGAAATCAGTAATACCTTCCACAAAATCTCATGTAATTCACAATGAATTGCCACCGTCTTCGAAGAAAATCTATACTCATCTCTTTTTTGAGGCGTGATGTTTACTCAGCAGTGCTTTTTCTAGCGGATGAATCCCCTTAATGCTCATATCACCGAAAGATAATGATATGGATTGGAGTTTGTAGCTTTTTTTAATAAACTGACTGGTACTATTGTTTTTTCCGTTCTGGATTAGGTTCAGGCTTGTTTCGGGTTAGTTTGTTGGCCTTGATTTACCTAATTCATGTTTTTCCGAGTATTTTTCAGTCTAAGTTTTTATTTTGTCTAAGTTTGAATTCAGTATAAACTCCTTCACGTGACAGCTTTGTCACAGGCTTCAATGCCATGTCACCAAACTTTTCTAGACTTATTATTATCCGTGACAGTGATATCTTTATATTTATAAATTTATATTTAATCACCATAACGAATGACAAGCTTATTCAAAAACTTTATAACTAAAAACAATACAACTGAAAAAACACCATCACCTACTATAGATCACTGGAAAAATGTCCATATTGAAGTTTCTAAAGTTTCAGCGTTGCATGACGTTGATGAATCAATTTTCTATATTTTTATTTTTGAATATATTCCAAACAAAAACTGACCCAAAGTAATCAAAACTAAGCCAAACTGACCAAAACTAATCCAAACAAACCACAGCATTGACCACAAAAAAAAAACAGAATCAAAGTTTCAAACGTTTTAGCTTTTATGACAGTTTTTTTATTTTTGATTTTTGCCTAACAAAAACTATCTCAAACTAATCAAAGCTCACCGAAACAGGCTCAAACTGAACAAAATTAACCCAAAGTGATCAAAAAATTACCAAAACTTGACCAAACTGACCAAAATTGATTCAAACTAACCAAAAGTAACCTAAACAAACCACAAAATATGTACAGAACAATCTCCGCATGAATGTTTCAAAAATTTCAGCCTCGAATTGAATTCGGTGGATCAACTTTCGGTTTTTGTTTTTGGTCAAACAAAAACTATCCCACACCGGGTCCCACACTAACCCAAACAAGCTCCAACACAAAACCTCGCAAAAACAAAACCAGACTTGCCAAAACCAGCCCAAACTAATCAAAACTAACCCAAACAAGCCAAAACTGACTTGAAAATAGCCCAAAAATGTTCGCATCGCAGTTTCATTTTTTTTCTTCAAATTGATCGTTTGGTGAATCAAATTTCTGCTTTGTGTTTCTGAATCTATGTCCTATTATCTTTCAATGTTGCTTTCCATGCAGTTTCCATTCATCCACTTTCCAAACTGGCCCAAACTAACCAAAACGGACCCAAACTTACTAAAAACTAACTCAAACGATCTCAAAGTAAACCAAACTGACTCAAACTAACGAAAACTGACTTAAAAAAACCTCTGGGTAGTCAAAACCTCATAATTTTTATTTTAGGCGCTTGGCTGTACTAGTCATACCTACCTACTTTGCAATTTTATCCACGTAAAGGAATTTTCGCACTTAATTCTACAGAACGTTCAATCGAAATTTAGTCTGCAAAACACTCGGAAAAACATGAATTTATCGTAAATTTTTTGCATGTTTATTATTTTATACGAACCGCTCTCTTCAATAATAAAAAAAATATATATCAATTCTCGTAGTATCGTACCGGACTAAAGTTTATCAGAACCGTTTTGATTGCTTCATAACCATTCTTAAAACACTCTGTCTACCATTTATGCGTTGTTGTGGTTCTTTTTATGTTCATAATATGAATTAATATTACTCACATGTTCGAATTTTGCTTGTGATCCATGATTAATAACGGAATGTCACCTAATTAAATTATTCTTTATTTAAAATGTCATTCGTCAATCGTCATCCATATTAAATCTGGACTTGGAATGAGCTTACGCTCTCTGCCGAAGAAAGCCAACAGCAGAAAGCGTTGTTGCCGGCAAGAAGTTCTGGATATTATTATCGTTATGTAGGTACCGAGGTAGGTACCTATATTGGATTGTCTTGTCACTGTAACGATTTTCTCGCAGTAGTATTTTTAAACCTTTTGCTAAATATTGACAACACCATCAGTGGTCATTAAGTAAGATTCTGTTTACTAGAATGTTTACAAATGAGCTTGGATATTTGGATCTCTAGATACCTAACTGTTTTGGGCTTCCGCCTCCCGCTTATCTAATCTGCAGGTCAGGTCAGGTCAGGAAAAAAATCTTCTCCATTGACAGCAATGTCAACAATCGGATATTTGTACTTCTCACTCAAAAAAGAAGAAAAAAATTGATAAACTTCCTCCGAGTCTTCCTCCAAGGAGCAAAATGTTTAAAAAACAATCAAAAAGACACTAGAAACAATCAGACTAACTCAATCACAATTCAAATATCCAAGAGACAATGCCTTGTTTGACCTTGGGGCAACTGTCAAATGGACATGCCCCATTGTGTGTCGGGATTGTCAGTGTACCTAACATAACAAACACACCTAGTTTGTTATGCTCCACTAGTGCACACTTTTTTACACTTTTCTACACTGCAACACTCAGTGTGGCTTTGTTTGTGAAATGTTTGTCTGTTTTTTAGGATAGAATATCTTGACTTAACGTACTAACGCGTTTGGTGAATTTCCTTTACATTGGTAGTCATCAGTTACAAAAATCAATCTGCATTACACTATCCTACACCAAAATAACAAACACACCCAATATTGAATATTCTGCAATACAAGGAGAACATCCGTTATTTTAAGCTTTTTTTTTAGTTTCTTCGATATGCGGCTAGCGTAATATCTATCCCTCGATCTATCCCTAGTCCGAATTTGGATAGCAACCAATGGGCGGGCCGAACCAGATAATTGAGAAGGGAGAACTGGCGTGTTAACTACCGCCAAGTTTAAAAATAAATAATATCCTAGGGTTCCCAATACTATTATAAGTTTTCCAATGATGAGCTATTTTATAGGTAATTCAATCTTGTTTGACCTTTGTTTGATTCCTTGTCAATGAATTATGGTGATATTTATTAATAATTTTAAACACTCGTCACCTCTCAAGTTAAAAACAAAAGAACTTACTTTAGTTTAGGTTTAGATACAATCGTCCAAAAATGAGAATTATAGGTGCGGGAAGCTTACTAAGTCTGCACTACTACTACCTATAGGTAACTTCTTTATGATTCACATTGCGATTGCGAACATAACCCCTCATTTCTTTTTCCAATTTTTGTGAATATTCAGTTTTTCAGTACTACCTATATTTTTGCTAGCATTATCAATCAAACCCTAAACTTGCATTGCAAAACTTGTAGTTAAGGGTTCCTTAGCGTTAAGTAGGTATCCCTTGGCTTTCAATAGGTTGGTGCAATCGGTTTTTATGTAGGTATTCAAGTATTCTTTTGTGTCATAAATTTCACGAGCTAAACTTGTTTAGAGCTAAGGAGGATTAATACAGTACACGTACACGTACTGCTATCAGTGAATCTCATAAGAATAAACTATTAGGATGTATGATGGAATGGATGGTGGTGTGTTATCTCGGATGTCAACGTGTCTCACGTGATACGAACTGACCAATAAATGCACTTCCATTTCGATCATTACAGATTCGGACTAGGGACAGAGCTTATGCATGCGGCTATGGCATCTGGATGGTCGCAGAAGGCTTTTGTACAAATTGGTGCGGTTCTCTAGGGTAACCAATTTATAGTACAGTAAACGCCTTATTTTTGTTGTGGAATGGTAAAAACCGAAGTAAAAACGGTTGTCAAATATATATTTATTCAGAATATTTCTTATTAAATGTTATGTTGGTCTGTGTACGCTATAAAAACTTGAAAAGTTCAAGGATTATGTTTATCTATTTTTTCGTATCAGTAACAGGTGAGGTTATGTTTGCATAATATACCTAGTTATTTTTTAACGGATTTTGTTAAAATTTGGTATGTAGCTATGACGTCATGTGATACTTATAATAGTGCAATTTTGTTCGTTCAAATTGATGTAAGCAATCGGATTGAGCATCCTAAGGAAACTGATGAAGATGAATTATTATGGATAAACCGAGGGATAAACTCCAGTGACATTGGATAGTTTTTGAGACATAAAAACTAGCATAAAGATCATGTGATGTACTACTACTAATTCTATATAGGGTGAATCGCCCAGTTAGCCGGCCACCACCAATTCTCGGCCACTTTTCGATGTTATAGTGAATAAATAAGAAGATTTTGACGGCTCCCGAAATTTTTTAATTTATTCATTATCTCAGACTTCTTATCTTCACCACTCTGCACTAACCGTCATTTTGCAAGCTCTGGTAAGAACAAGAAACGTCGGTCAAAAAAGGTCGCTCATAGAAGTTCTGTGCATCGTTGTTAAGAAAAATTTTTGTAGTGTGCGTTCCCTCGTGGAATAGTGAATATAATGTGAAATACTGGTTTCAGAGGTAAGTTTTTGTTATTTTTGATAAGTTTCATGTTGAAATATTGTTATTATGAAAAATAAAAAATGATAAATCATGCATTTCAATTGTTTAATGGGTGGTCGATAAAGTGGATTAATTAAAGCACCCAATCCCTTTCTCGGCAGGGGTGGCCGAGAACCGGTCTCAAAAGTAATATCCCTATCTATTTTTTTCTAATATACTGTTTCCTGATGAGGGGTCTCTTGTTTTATGGTGTATTCAAAACAGTTACCTCTACAAAATAGCCAGTTTTCGGCCGGGAAATTTGCAAAAACGCCAGAAATACAAACGGTTAAAAGAACGGCCGAGAACAGGCATTTCAACATTTTCTCGGCCAGTACCTTCACCTCCTAAATGACTAATTTGCTTTTTTACTATTATTGTTTCGTACAAGTTTGAAAAACCTTAAAACTGTTTAATTGATTATTATAGTTTTTTTTTCAGATGGCCACCATAAAAAAGGAGAATTGAGAAAATTGATACAATAAGTGATAGTTTGGAATAAGTGCATGACAGAAAAAGAGGGACAAGATAGTGACAAAGAAGGTTTAGACGAAAAAGAGGAAGAAACAAGTAATGCGGAACAAAAAATTAATAAAGCAATATTCAATACTGTCGAGGAAGACACAAACAAAACTGAAGAGAAATCTAAAGAAGAAGAAAACATTGATCTGGCTATCACGATAAAAGTTGAAATAATCGGTGATAATTTGGAGCAAGCAACAGAAAAAGAAGGAACAGACAGTAAAAATGAAGGGACCCATTTTAGAAAAAGATGAGAGAGAGGAAAGCTCGGAAGGAAGTAATAAAATGGAGTTGGCAAAAGAAATTAAAAACAAATAAAAATCGCCATTGAAAAAGCTGAATCAAAGAATTAACACCGAAATGGCCCAAAGAAACAACCTTAAGTAAAATTGTAAAGCTGGAGATATCAAGTTATCCATTCTCTCGTTACCTCAGATTTCCAGAACCTATGAAAAAAGATTCGTAAAATAAAACGAAAAAAAAATGCCAAGTGCCATATCATCCAAAGCTTGGAGAAAACATATTGAAAAGCAAGAACAAGAAAAAAGAAACAAACTGGAAGCCTAGCAGAAAAAAAAGGATGAAAGAATGGAGAAATAGACAATTTTTTCTTTTTGATTTTTAAGTTTTTGTTGTAAGTATGTGTATCATGTTTAAAATATGTATACATACCTGCTCAGGTACCTGGGAACCCTATCATATTTTTTGCTACTTATTTTTAACATATTATTAGGACATAATTATTATGTAAGTAGAATTCATTGTAGGTATTTTAAAAAACTTTTGTTCAAGAACTGTTGGGACATACCTGTTTTTAGAATAACTTTTTTGTTTAGTTTTAGGAATGTTATGTTCACTTCAATATTTTTCCCCATATTTTCACTGTATGGAAAATGAAGTTGTTCATTTTTGGCAAACTTTAATTATTTTATATTTTGCTTCTTAGTTTTTCCATTGCACGGCCAAAAAATGGTTATTTTCGGCCACCATGCCGAGAACTGGCATATTGATGGCCGAGAAAATAATCAAGTGGCCGAAATTGGGAAAAAGCATATTTTTTAAATTTCATTTAACAAAAAAAAAACTGAACACATTTGACATTTTTGAATGATATATTTTAATTTAGAATACCTACTAGGTACAGACTATCAGATAACATGATCCAAATTGTAATTTAAGCAACCAGTTCTTTTTAGACGCCAGGTTAACATGAAAATTCGGTTAAGTGGCCGACAACCGGGCGATTCACTCTAGTACTATAGTATGTTCAACTCAATATTAAATGATCTGCTATTTTAAGTTCTCCTCGGTTATGTAAACTATTTGTTCTTTGAAGAATTTGTTTTTTGACTGGACAAAAGGATTGCAAGACTTTTTTTTATTTCTGTTTTGTTAGCACCAAAATCATTAATCACTACAACAGCGCACAGGTAGAGTTCAGAATGGGTAGAGGTAAAGCTCAATTTCAATAATCTAGTTATTGATATACATATTTCTAATTCACTCAAAATGAAATTTGGTACAAAGTTTCAACTTTTTTATCTGTAACGCTCTCTGGAAAAAATGTTTCTCTACTCTACCCGAGAGGGCGCTTTACCTGAATTCCAAATTTCATATTTCGCATATCTTTTTAGTAAGTGCACGTCGTTTTCAAGATTGGGGAAGATCAGACAAGAAAATGTATTCTTTCTACAAGTCGATAAGTCTAACCGTTTGGCCAAAAATCGACATCAAAATAACTCAAGTCAAAAATAATTGCTTTGTATAAAATAATAAGGAAAATAGTAATAATAATAATGATAATAAGAGCCAATGCTACCATATGAAATAACGACGGATGAATGGAAACTCATACTAAAGAAGCTGCCTAACTGGAAAGCACCAGGGCCAGATAAAATTTCTAATTATTTCTGAAACATCTGACGTCACTACATGGAAAAATGGCACAATTAATCCAACATGTATTCACCCACCCAGCAGAAGTCCCACCATCCTTAACACATGGCATAACATATCTCAAACCTAAAAACGAGAACACAGACGACCCTAAAAACTACAGACCCATTACATGCCTAAACACTATTTACAAAATTATCACAAAAACGATAGCCGAAAAAGTAACAAAACATATCACAGAGCAACAAATCGAACATGAAGAACAGAAAGGATGTACAAAAGGAGCGAAAGGCTGCAAAGAGCAACTGATAATAGACAGGGTGATAACGAGGCAAGCAGAAGCAAACGGCAGAAACATAGCAGTTGCCTGGATAGACTATCAAAAAGCTTATGACTCCATCCCTCATTCATGGTTGCTTCGCATTTTAGAAATTTATAAAATCGATCTGAACATCATACGGTTCCTGAAACAGACTATGGAAAATTGGAAAACAAAATTAATACTCACTCCACCCCAAATAGATCTTGAAACTAATAACATTAAGATCAGAAGAGGAATATTCCAAGGAGACACATGGAGCCCAAAATTGTTTATCCTAGCACTCAACCCACTAAGCAGCCTTTTAAAGTCATCAAATATTGGATACAGTATACAGTCCAACAAAAGATTACAAAATATCACACCTGTTCTACGTGGACGATCAAAGTTATATTCTCCGGACGAAAATCAACTATCCTCGCTATTAGAAACCCTCGTAGAAACCACTGCCACGTTCTCTAAAGACATACGAATGAACTTCGGACTAGATAAATGCGCATCAATTATAGCGAAAAAAGGCAAAATAACAAAAACGAACAACATAGAGCTTCTAATTAACAACATATCATTCCCTACACTACCTAACAACGAAACATACAAATACTTAGAAGTAAATGAAACACTCACACATAAAACGAAAGAAATTAAAGAGACCATAGAAAACAAATACTAGAACAGATTAAAAAAAGTCATGCATACACAACTTAATGGAAAAAATACAATCAAAGCCATAAATACCTGGGCAATACCGATATTAACGTACTCATTCGGAGTCATACAGTGGACCATAACAGACGTACAAGCACTCGACAGGCTGACAAGAAAAATCCTCACGGATAATAGAGCCCTACATCCAAACTCGGCTGTTGAGAGATTATACCTACTTAGGAAACAAGGAGGAAGAGGCCTAATCAATATAGAATTAGCACACAACATTCAAATACACAGCTTACAAAGATACTTTAGCTTGAAGGCAACTCAGTCATCATTACACGCGTCCATCAAACAAGCAGACAAAAGATACACAACACTCAGCACACACACACAACTACAGCAGATAGACAAGCAAACATTCTTCAAAAACATCACACAGACATGGAACAGCAAAAAACTATATGGCAGATTCAAGAACGACCTCGATAAACAACATCAGCTGTCAACCAAATGGATCGAACTCGGACACCTGTATGGTGAAACAGAAGGATTCATGTATTCTATACAGGACCAGGTTGTACCGACAAGAAATTACCAAAAATATATCACAAAAACTAACATACAAAATGATAACTGTAGAATGTGTAAATCAATGCCCGAAACGATACAACACATAACATCAGGATGTCCTAGCTTAACTCAGACAGAATACCTAAACAGGCACAAGGCACAATCTGACAGTCAAGATCCTCCATAACTACCTACTCCACAAACATAACATGAAAACAATAGAAGAGCCGTACTACAAATACACACACATACATACCAAGTCAACGAGAACCAAAATTATAAAATATACTGGGACCGAGGAATCATAACTGATAAAACAACTATAAACAATAGTCCAGACATTACACTAATAGACAAAATCAACAGAATCACAACGTTAATAGATATTGCACACCCTCTGGATCACAACATACAGAAGACAATAACAGAGAAAATATACGAAAATACACGGACCTAGCTGAGGAAATAAAATCAATGTGGAAAATGGAAGAAGTCCTCATTCTCCCCGTAGTCATCTCAGTCACTGGCCTCATACCACCGGAGTTACCCGCAGGATTCAAGAAACTCAATAAACCACCACAACTAATAACGGACATGCAAAAATCAGTGATCCTAGAAACATCTCGGATAGTAAGGAAAATCGTGAAATAGTCAACAAGGTGTGAGTTTTGCGAAAGCCCTCATTACATTTTACCACATAGAATATGTGAGACTAGCCAATGAGAACAATAATAATAATAAATAGACTTTATTAAGAATTGAAGACAAAAAAAAGGAGTACATTGCAGTAATGATTGACATTAATCCGAGCATTAATCATTCTTAATGGGCGAAGTTTAGCTGATAAGTCAGCTATTCATCGTTAACCCTAACTTCAAAATATGATAAAAGAAATATGTACGTATCCCCGAGTGAAGCTCCCACATTACATTAATAATTTATTTTTGACACTTTTCCGAAAAGTAAATATCGAGGGAAATATAGTATAGTCAAAGTTTACATTGTATATTAGTAAACTTTGGTATAGTATAGTATTGTGGCTCTGCCAGATGTCAGTGGTCAGCAAGTGAAGTGATTTTATGATGAATAACAAGATTTGTAAGATCATATATACGGATAGAGATAGGAAAAAGCATGGGACCCAAAATAGAGCCCTGAGGAACTCTTCAGGTAACTAAGTTATATTTCGATGAATAAGAGCCCAGAGAGACATTGTTTTTAAGAATCATCTTTAAATCGTACATATTTGCAAATATTTATGTAGGTTTTTTATATCGTTGTCTATGGTAGATATTGAGTTTGAAAGAGAAGCTTTTGGATGTATTCAAGATTATTGTTAGCAGTACAGGGTGTTTCCGTATATTTCGTGTGCTTACTAACTCGCTTATTATGCAAGATAGATAGGGACTTCAAATACAAAGTTTGTTAGGTATTAACATGAACCGCCAGAAAAAAATTATTCTTTGTATTCCGGGTGCACGGGAAAAGTGTGGCAGACACAACTTGCATTTTTTTAAATGTAACACACCCTCTATATTACTTTATAATCAAATAGACATTATTTTTCTGATCTCAAAAATATACAACATGTAGGCATTCCTTCCAGCCGTTTTCAAAATATTTGAGTTCTAAAGTTGATTTTTTGGTATTGCCAAATTTAGTATCTATGACTACAATCATTGTTTGAACATCATTTATTAATTTTTATCCTTCCAATAATCTAAACGAAAAATATAACAAGTGAATACATTTTATTAATAATAAATTGATATCATAAAATGCAATTATTGAATATGCCCGCCATTATTCACAACACATTTTCTTAAAAGCATTTTATGATATCAGTTTATTGATAATATAATGTATTCACTTGTTATATTCGTTGTTTAAGATCATTGGAAGGATTTAAATTACTAAATAATGTTCAAACAATTATTGTAGTCATAGATACTAAATTTGGCAATACCAAAAAACCAACTTCAAAACTCAAATATTTTGAAAACGGCTGGAAGGAATACCTTCATGTTGTATATTTTTGAGATCAGAAAAATAATGTCTATTTGATTATAAAATAATATATAGGGTGTTCCATTTAAAAAAATGCAAGTTGTGTCCGCCACACTTTTCTCGTGCACCCGGTATACAAAAAAATATTTTTTTCTGGCGGTTCATGTTAATTCCTAACAACTTTGTATTTAAAGTCCCTATCTATCTTGCATAATAAGCGAGTTAGACTGCAGACAAAATATACGGAAACACCCTGTACATACAGGGTGTCCGGAAATTACGCGTCAGGATTTTGGTGGGCGATTCTACATGAAAAATTAATGCAACAAACTTCTATACAATTTTTTCAAAGTACGAATTTTTAATTATTTAAGGTACGGTTAATGTTTAAAGTCGTTTTTCTCGGAAACCGTTAATTCTACGATGATGGAACACGAGCTCCTTTTTAAAAAATATTTTGATGCTCTTTACTAATTTGACATCCAAATTTATAAAAAGATTAAAACAAAAAAGTTCTAAGTAATTTTCCTAAGGTGAAGGACAGCTTCAGCCTTTTGTCATTGACGACTAGCGTCAAATTAATAGGGTGAATACAAAGAAACACTAGTGACATGCATGCAAAATTTGGCGAAAATCATTACACTAGAAAAAAAGTTATTAAAAAAAATAAGAAAAAAAAAATATTTTTTAACACCCCGTATCTTCCTTAATTTTGAGTTTTTGAAAAAATTGTATAGAAGTTTGTTGCATTAATTTTTCATGTAGAATCGCCCACCAAAATCCTGACGCGTAATTTCCGGACACCCTGTAGATACTTACTCATAAATTATTGCTTTGATTATGCGGGAAATTGGAGGTGAAGCAACTTTGGAGGCAGACATTATCATTAATTGATGGAATACGAGATGAGTCATTCAACGAAATTGTCCCTTATGGAGCGAAGAATTTTGCGGACTTCAAGGAAAAAATCAAATTAAGTATAGGATCAAATCAGGTAGAATCCAGGCAAGAATGAACACGAATTGAAGTAGAGATGAGGTGAGAAAGCGGCTTTCTAACCAGTAGATAAAATGAAAATAACGTAAAGAATGACAGTGGAAAAAATGAGTCAAACACTCCCGGTGGAGACTCACAGGAGGAGCTAATTAAAACGCAATTAAACAGCAGTCAAATATCAGTAAAATTAAATGTCAAGAAGCGGCATGTGAACGGAGTTGTAGGAGCGGTTGTGCTGCAGAACTTTTCACAGAAAAAAAATCCGACGGCATAGGGAGAAGAAAATTTGTTCAGACCTCGGCTGTCTGATTTTTCGACGACGAGAGAAAATGTGTAATTTAAAAAAAACGTTGCCAGCACGCGAGCCCGCCTGTGCAGTAACCCCAGAAGCCTCTGTGTACAAGTTTCCCGGAACTATCTCAAGAATGTTGAAGAAAAGAAAACCATTACGGTTGAGAAACGCGGTTTTGAACTTTTGTCTGAAATTTTCCACCCGGCAAACATTCGTTCTCCTGAAAATTAAAAATAATATGAAACCCCAAAAACAGAAATGAATCTGAGAGGATTCCCTGGGGCGAATCCTGACAAACCGACAATCAGACTGAGTGCCAACACAAGCGCACCAAGAAGTTCCAGATATCTGACCAACTTCAAACAAAAAATAATTTTCCCGGAAACAGATCTGATCTCCTCGCATAATCAGACCGAAGAGACCAAGATCTGCCCCAATGATAACATTGATAACGATAAAAAAAGTCCTACCTCGTGGTTTGAAAAAGTAACGGGAATTCAAAGCAAAAAAACGGTCCTCAAAAGATCGCGAAACGGGAACGGGATTAAAAAGCGAGCGTCGGGGGCAATGTTTCGCGTATAGTTTATTGGAAATTCCTCGGGAAATCCCGAGGGAACTCCCCTAAAAACAAACAAATACAACACAAAAACAACAAAAAACATCACAAAACAACGAAAAATCATCAACAAAAACAATAACAAAAACGATGCAAAAATAACAACAAAAACATGAAAAAACGAATTCTTGTTTCTGTAGTTTTTGTGTGTTTTTTTTTCAGTTTTAGTTTTTGTTTTGTTATTTCATGTTGTTTTTGTTTTGTTTATTCTCTGTTACATGTCACTCAAAGCAAATTATTTTTCACATGAGTTAGTTTCGAGTAGTTTAATGTCGATTTGCGGCAAAACGGTGAGATTTATCGACCCGGACAAAGGGTACATTTTTTGTCTAGTCTTTCTCAATCTTTAAAAATAAATGGCGTATTTGTTTATGAGAAATATGTCGAAACAAAAAAGATATTATGCAGAATATAAAATTTGGATTTCAGGTAAAGCGCCCTCTAGGAGCAGAGTAGAGAAACATTTTTTCCACAGAACGTTACAGATAAACAAGCTGAAACTTTGTGCCGAATTTCATTTTGATTCGATAAAAAAGGTCCGAAATATATAAATAACTGATGGAAAAAAAAATAGTCTTTAAGTGCCGGTAACTCGAAAAATATTGAGATTTCGAAATTTCGTTTTATGACTTACTACCATTATTTTATGACATACAATCACCCCCTTCAGTTTCCTGACGTTGTACAGGAAAACTCTGTATAAGGTATATGAGAAGTCTTAAATTACTTGAAAACAACCAAAAAGTTACCTTCGAGGACAAGACTTTTATTACTTCTGAATTTAGGTGGAATATTAATAAATTATCACCATAATTCTGTCTCTATCGCTATCTGTCTATTAGGTTATAACAACGGTCGATATTTAGTCAATTTTGGAATAATGTCATTTAGATCGAGAAATTACCTTATACAAAGGTATACACAACATGGGAGCGGCCATGTTTCAATGTCAGCATCTAAAAAAACAATGCGTTATGTCCAAATTTTATTGAATTACCGACTACTTCCGGGAATATTCACATATTCAAAGATGAACCAATGGCAAGTTTGTTTGTAACTCAGGCTATTATATAGTTATTTTGAATTCAAGATTATGTTTCAAAATTTCGCAAACTCTGGCAATAATGTATCGAAATGGACATGTATTTAGGGCGCATCAATTTTCTGCAAGTACTTTTCCGATATTATACAGTAAAAGTTCCTTTCGCAGTTACATTTCCTTCCATAATAAGCAATCAACTACTACGTAAATATAACACCCAGTACGACGTCATAGTAATTCTTTCAGTGCGACACATGACAAAATCCTAACTTCATTATTCACACGTGTACGCGACTGTGCCATAGTTCTTTATCCTTGTCCATCTCACATTAATATGCAGATATGTATTTTCCCTGTCAATGTTATTTACGAACAGGTAAGAAATAAGCGAGGAAATGTTAGGACATTGATGACCAAACTATACCATCAAATTTCCCACATTTTGTCGTAAAACCGGTTGACAGTTCCTTTATTCACCTTCAACCTAGTGGTTGGCAAGGACCTATCGACCTATTTGTTACTTCCAAATTACTTTAGTTTCTTTCCCCGCATATACAGGGTGTTTCAAAAACATGTTGCCAATCTTTAAGGGGTTATACCTTACACAAAAATATTACGCTAGAACCCAACTTGCCTATTCCGAAAGTTGATATTGACAGAGATACAGGGTATCAAAGTTAAATTTTGATTTTGGATTTTTTTAAATAACTTTTTCTGATAATGAAGTTATTTTGAAGAAATTTGATACATGAGGATTGTTTGACATGCGAAATTCAAATCTGACCTTGATATGGCTCTTACTTGTAGGGGGCGCCACTTATACACCTTTTAACTCATTCAAATAGTCGTAACTTTTTTGTATGCACTCATACTTTCTTTTTTTATTGGAAAATTGATTTTTCCGTCATATTTACATAGAAATGTATACTTTGTAAGAGTAGCTAGGAGTAACCCTTTTCAAGATATTTGCATTTAAAGTAATACATACAATGTGGTTTTAAATGGCGAATTTTGGAAATAAACGTGGGTGGCTTTGAAAATGGCGTCATCATGATCATTCTGACAGTTGTTTCAATGTCCAATGTTTTTCATGGAAAAAAAATAAAAAATAACGAAAAATAAAAAAAATTAAAAATACAAAATTAAGTTTATTTTTTTTTTAATACAAAATATTAAAACAGAAATTTTCCATCTAAAACCACACTGCATGGATTACTTTAAGTGCAAATATCTTGAAAATGGTTACTCCTAGCCACTTTTACAAAGTATACCTTTCTCATGTGAAAATGCCGGAAAAAATCAAATTTACGATAAAAAGAGAAAGTAGGTACGAGTGCATACAACAAAGTTATGACTATTTGAATGACTGAACAAATGTGTAAGTGGCGCCCCCTACAAGTAAGAGCCAAATCAAGGTCAGATTTGAATTTCGCATGTCAAACAATCCTCATAAACCAAATTTAATCAAAATAACTTCATTATTTCAAAAGTAATTTGGAAAAATCCGAAACCAAATTTCAACTTTGACACCCTGTATTTCTTTTGATATCAACTTTCGGACTGGACAATTTGAGGACTATCGAAATATTTTTGTGTAATGTATAACCCCTGTATAGGGAAATATGTAGAAGGATGTCGGCAATTTTGCGCTTTTCATAATTGGACATTATTATCTCTCGACCACTACGAATTGGTCGAGAGATAATAATGTCCAATTATGAAAAGCGCAGTCGAGAAGCGGTAAATTTGTCCTTCTATGTTTGTTGGATACCGAGTGAATCCACCTATTCAAGGTGAAATATTTTGCATTGTTTTCCATGAGGACAGGTATCCTCGGGAGTTACCTACCTTGCGAATAATGGAGCTCATTTCGAACAATTTTTATCTATAATTGTTTTAAATGTTCAAAACAATAAACAGTTTCTCGAATAGTATGAATTGGTTCATTTGTTTCTTCATTTTGACAAAGATATAAGACCCCTGAACCCGAGCCTGAACCCCATATATTAGTCGATCCGTCTTGCAAAGATCTATGGATATCCTTCTTGAAATTGAACGAGTGTCATTTAAAATGAAAAGGCTTGCGTCGAGGATTGCGTCCTTATCGACTCTATATATTTACATACGCGATCTTATATACCTCAATGTTCCGGGGTATTTATCACAGAAGCATACCAATTTTGAGTACTTACTATACCAATATTCCAGATATAACATGGCAATTTGACGAAATTCGGAATACTGGGGATATTGATGACGAGAAATTCAAATATTACTTAGCTTAGTTTTCGAAAACAAAAATTTCGAGAAAAATTTTAAAAAAACAAGCCGTTGTGGACCCATGTTCATATGAACTTTATGTCATAAAATCAGTCAAGATTCACCTTCCAAAGTTTTTACAAGTACTTGATTTACACCCTGTATATTGATTAGTATTTTGATGAACCCTGAGCCTTTAAATAGCTGTCACAGTATCTAGATCTAGATAGTATATAATTTCACGCAATTCAAAATTGTGAAAAATTAAAAATATATTTTGAGCGTTTCGCTTTATTTTTCTGTAAAATGAGGTAGGTATCAAAACAGCCGGAAATCATGAAAACAATATTAAAGAAAATGCTGAACAAGCAATTTAATTTTATACCAATTTCATGAACACGGACAACCTTTCATCGACAGACTGAAACAGAACCTAATAAACTCCTCCATATGAGCCCTAGAAAACCTAGAGATGCAATGATTCAGTGCATGCAACATTCAAAACAACGAAAATTTAATAAGACTTTCACCGCTTGTTTTCACGAGATTATGATTCAAGACTGGCATGTTCGCATTGCCTACTGGAACAAGGTGAAAACAATGATATTTATTTTCCCCTAAACGTAATATGAACGGATCAAGCCCACGTGACGAGCAACGGTGTTTTCAATCGATATCAAAATTTCTCTTGGCCTCAGTTGATGTAGGGATGCAAAAGCAAAAAAGATTTCGCTAATATTTTGGGCTGTGTTCTGTGTTCACGAAACAGTGATTGGATTCGACGGAAATCTCAATGAAAATTCGCGGATCTTGTGATTAATTTTGATCAATTTATCGTTACAAACTGGAAGGACCTACTGGATAATATCTGCTGCCATCATGTCAAAAACTTTTCACAAAATTCAACAGTTTTTCTTTTGGAAAAAACTCGGAGAAAAAGGTTTTTCGAAATCTTTGGAGCTTGGAGAGATACCTAATTGAAAACGAATGACATATTTTCATGACCACTTTTTCTGCTCTTCAAGATGGAATGATCAAAATTTATATCCGACGTTTCGAATTTTCGCAACCATCAAAACCATCAGCTATTTTTCAAATACGAACCCAACTTTTTTAATTCTTTTTTAGATCAGTCTTCGCTTCTTGAAAATAATGATGCATCATATTCCACTTTCTTTTGTTATCATTTTTATTATTTTTTTTATTTTTCAAACTTGGAGATTCTCCATCATGTTAAAAAGTTATTGTTCTTACAATGACCACGATCCGAGCGACGCGTTCTGAAAGGATCAGAAACTTTGGATTTTGGTAACTCTCGTACTCGCTCTCGTATTAACTTTCTGCAAAATTTCGAAATGGCAAGTGTGACATATATTTTTTCTGGAAGCAAAAGGTCGTTTAAAAATGAATTAGAAATGTTGGGTTCTTATTTGAAAAAAAAGCTTATGATGGTTCTGAGAATTCGGAACGTCTGATATAAATTTAGATCATATTATACAGGGTAGGTATACCAAATTCTAGCAGCATCATTGGGATATTGGAAAGGGTAAGAGATACGAGCGAGGTCAAGTCATGGCAAAGTTGTGCATTGCGATGCCTAACAAAATGCTGGTTAGAAAGTTTTAAAACTCCGAGTATTAACGGAGAAATCCGAAAAAAATCGAAATTTGTCATTTTGAATTTTATTTTTTCATCTGAAGAGATATTGATAAACGAAAGATACTTTATCACTCGCTTTATTATGACAGTTTTTTCTCCTCTACAAGATGCCGTCATCGAAATTTCAATACGACGTTTCGTCATTCGAGGACCATCATCAAATTTGATTTTTCAAATACGGACCTGGATTGTTTACAACTTTTAAGAGGGCATTTGTTATAGGAAATTCAATAATGTATCTCACTATAATCTTCAAAAACGATTTGAACTGAAAAAAACACATTTTAATTTTACGTCCACCTGCGAGCCGTTCCTGCATAAATTGCCAGACGCCATTCGCGTTGTAAAAGCATTTCCATCATAGATTTGCAAAAAGATTTTTCAAAAAAACTAACTTGATAAAATTCAAACTAAAAATATACTTATTTGTAGAAACAAGAATTATCATCTAAACACAAAATTTATCCCGAGATTTATCCTGAAACAAACGCTTATAGTCTAGGTTATAGTATTTTTCAAGGTATTTTTTATTTTTATATGAAAATCCATACAAGAACTATTATTATGTCGAAAATATCGACTTCCAGAAGTAATTCGTCTTCAAACTCCTTAGTGAAAAATAAAACACAATCACAGTGAGATGATAAGAAAAACCGAGAGAAAAACAATTAGGTATCAGCACTCCGAATATCCGTTATACAATAAATAATATGTTTGGTGCTATTAATTTATATTTGTCATGATATATTTTTTCAAGACGCACGCATCTTCCGCCACAATTGAAGCCGTTTAAATTCTTAAACGCTCCAAACCGGGCGTTAAACTTTGAATGCGTTTAACCGACTTGAACGTGTCTAATTTCGCCGGTGCATACGAAATCTTGTATTTAAACGCCGTAAAATCTTGAACGAGTTTAAGTACGAACGGAGAATACGGGCCTAACTCTTCCACGAATGAGAACACATCGAACATTAGTTATACACTCATTCAAACCCTATAAAATATATGTGAGTCAAAGTCTTATAGCTGGGGACAACGAGAGACGTCTGGTATTTTGTGAATTTTTGAATAATAAAATTAACGAGGATGGCAACTTTTTGAACAAAATAATTTGGACTGACCATTGCAGCTTTACTACAAGTGTAATATTTAACCGAGTATTTAACAGAAATAATGAACATTATTGGAGTGTTGAAAATAAAAAGCCAAGGCATAATCGAGAAGTTCGAATACAAGGACGAGAGAGGGGACGAACCTCATTTAACGTGTGGATTGGGATGTTAATGTTCCAGAATTAAATTATTGGTCCTTTTATATATGATGGAGGCTTAACATTTGAAATCTAAACTACACAACAAAAAAAAACGGTACACCCGAAATTTTCGCCTATGTTTGAACATTCATAATTTTTTAACGAATCCATGAAAAAATATGCGGTTTGCACCACGCATTTCTTTGCGGGGTATGCGGATGGTCCAAAAAATTAATTTCCTCAAAAACTTCTTTTATAACGGGGGGTAAAAAAAGTACTGTAAACTTTCTTTCTCTTAACTGTCCGGAGTGTCCTCCCATTTCCACAAAGATTTTTTGGACCTTTTTTTCGCCCAAGTGCTTGTTACGTCCATACCTCGGGACATTTTTGGATTTTTGTTGATATCTTCTTTCGTTTTTGAAAAATCGACTTTTTTTCAGAATCATGACACATAGGGCTTTGAATGGCTGTTCTGCTGATTCTAAGTTTACAACTGACAATGTTATGGCATAGATCTATTCTTGGATCTATTGTTTAGAAGTCTTTCTGATGACTTATTGGATACTCAGCAATATTTTGAGCTTGATTTTGAGTATACAGGGTGTGACAACGTATTTTGATCATAGTAAAGCACTTTTTAGTTATTTTGTCAGGTTTTCTTGAAAATTCATTATTAATTAATTAATTAATTGATCCAGCTTCTTCGACATAATAATTTAGTTGAATAAGTTTATTTGGAATTAATAAGAGGCAACGTTCTTGACGCTTTGGAGGATGAACCACTTGCAGTGTTGGCAGCAAGATGGAGCGGCACCATATAACGTTAGAATTGTAACCGAGTTTCTAAATCGTGCTTTCCCTAATAAATGGATAGGCAAGCGAGGCTTCGTTCAATGGACGCCTCGAAGTCCCGACTTAAACCCTATGGACTATTTTCTCTGGGGGTGTCTAAGGAATAAACTTTATCAACATGTGCCACAAGACGTGGAAACTCCAAAACAGAACTTAATTCGGCAAGTAAGAACTATTCCTACCAGAATTATTTAAAGATCAATTTTAAGACTGAGTCTTTTAATGCGCAAATGTATTGAAGCAAACGGGTATCTTTTTGAACATTTGCTCTAGTTTTCTTCTTCAATACTTACGAGAATACTTATATGTATAATTTACTTTATACCCACTTAGTTTTGTTTTCATTTGTTTTAAGTTTTTAACTCGGTTTTTAATACTGTGAAGTTCTTTAATCATTTAACTATTTTCAAGTGTTGTTTCGGATATGTTTTTTTGATACAAATATAAGCAGAGACGGCTAGCCAGGTAGCGACGTCAACCTGATAATATGTGTTTTCTAGTTTAAACCCTATTTGAAGATAAAAGTGTCATTCATCATTGAATTTCTAATAACAAATGCTCTCCAAAAAGTTGTAAAAAATTCAGGCACGTATTTGAAAAATCAAATTGTATGATGGTCTTCGAATGACGAAACGTCGGATTGAAATTTCGATGACGGCATCTTGTAGAGGAGAAAAAACTGTAATGAGAAAGTATTTTTTGTGTATCAATATCTCTTCAAATCCAGGTTCAAATGAAGTCGGAAAAAATGAAATTCAAAATGACAAATTTTGATTTTTTTCGGATTTCTCCGTGAATACTTACCCGGAATTTGAAAACTTTCTGACCGGAATTTTTTTAGGTATCAAAATGCACAACTTTGCCATGATTTGCTCGAATTTGGGAAACCCTTTACAGTGGCGGACATATGAATGGAAAAGTCCTTAAATTTGATAAAACTCTAATCCTGCATCAAAGAAGTGATTGTTCATTTGAAAACTTCAACCCATTTGTCAGTTTGGGGGTTCTGGCGATTTTTTTTTTTAAATGTTCAATGTCCTTTCTTCACGTTCAAAAGAAGCCTATGTGTATATTTGTTGATAAGTTTTTACCTCGGGTTTTACATTGATTATAGAAAGTGAATTGGCAGATTTAAGAAATGATATTCATAGGGGTTGCCCGAGTTCAACTTTTCCTCTTATACAGCTATTTTTAGTTAGTCACTCCCGATGATAGTTTTTCTAAAATAAATTCTAGACTTTATTGTGCATGTTGTAGGAAGTGACTGCGGAGGTTTCGATAGTCCAAATTCACAAAAGTGGATACTCAAGCCTTCCTCTTTGAAGAACTTTTAGTGCGTCTACGCTACAAATGTGAGTAATTACCAGAAAAATAAAATCTCGAATAAAACATTCCATAATTTTAAGGTCAACCTTTGTGTGAATCCAAGTGTTTATTTTCTCATTGCAATAATTAAAAACACTATTTATTTGAAATTCATCGACCCGTCATAATTTTTTCTTCATTATTGATAACAATAACAATGATAACCCACTGCTACTATCATAACTCGTTTCAAAATAGTTTCAATTGACCTACCTACACTTACAAAAATGTCATTCTGCATGTACAGCTGGTTCGTAAAAAAACTGGTATTGCTCATAGAAATGTTTACAAAATTGAGCAGTGTAATATTTGTTTCGTCAAAACTATATGACAGTGACGTCATTCAAGTGAAAAGTTTGGGTTATGATGTATGTATGTAAATAATTAATTTGAATCAGGTAGATTTGCAAATTTTGATAAACACAATCGACCAATTCAATATTTTCGCTTTAGTTCCTGTACTCATGTGAGGAGTCATTTGAAAAAAAAATATTCAAAAGTATCAACCTGGTAAAAATATGACGTCATACTTTTTTTTTGTCAAAACAAATATTACACTGCTCAATTTTTTGAACATTTCTATGAGCAATACCAGTTTTTTTACGAACCAGCTGTACCTCGTTCTGTACCCATGATACTAAAACACACAAGATAAGCTCACTAGCTGGACGAAATTGAAACCGATTCGCGCATGGTGACCTTCCGGGTCACCCTGGATAGGAAAGAAATGGCCAAATAGGTGTTAAAAACATAACCTAGCAATGGTCACCGAATACCCTATGCATTTTAAATAGGCGGTCACCGGGAAAGATGCGCGTGAGTAGTGTTGTAGTATCATGTTCTGTACCTATACCTTGTTACCTACCTTCGTACCTACGTATTCATCGACTCGAGAAAGTCTCAACCATCAGGGTCTGTAGTAGTTAATTGACATTTATCGAGCATTTTATATTTGTTCGAGTATTTGTTTATTATTTTGTATCTTTATTTTTTAATGTTGATGCGTGCTGATCAATGTTAGCAAGTATCAAGGCAAGTATATTCTTCTGTCTGGCAGTTCATCAGAATACCTCCTTGTTTTTATTTTTTGATATTACTCATGGAAGGGTTACAAAAGTAATACAGATACAAACATTCAACAACAAATGAAAGTTGTTCATTTGATCCAAGAAGGCCACAAGGAAACATAAAGTGTAAACAAAAATGTCGTCGGATTAACTATGCCCAAGAAACATTTTTAGTTTTATCAATGCCTATAGGAGGTTGTTACAGCCTATTTCATAATACCCCTTTAAAGCCAATAAGTTATAATGATATCATTAAAACAACGATACAACCTCCTTACAACCCTGAGGGCCCACTCCTAAGGAGGCTGTTACGGCTTATTTTAAAGCTTGTTATAAAACCTAAGTGAAACATTTATAGCAAACGATAAAGCACTCATAAGACCTTACATACAATATGCGGTTTAAAACTACTTGACTAGTCTTACAACCCTTTGGCCGTAACACTGACTTCTTCAAATACATTGATAAAACACTTTTTGCTAATTTGGAATATCATATAACCAGTTTTTCTTGTACTTGTGGTTGTTGGGAGTTATTTGTTTTATGCGAGCTCTATCGTTGTATTTTGACAGTTATGAGATCCAATCATAGAAATTGATAAAAATGGACAAGCAGGTACCTAGGTATAGGATCCATTTTTTATTTGAACATCTCAATCTCAGAACGAGTTATATCAAATAAACTACATAATATTATTATAATAATGCGATGTATTTACCAACGAATAAGAATTTTCTGATGAATGTATATAAAATACTCACACAAAACATCAGCGCCTCGAAAATATTGCGTTTAAATATATATTTATATATTTTTAAGGCATTAAGGCGAAATTGAAAAATTATCAAAATCAGTCAAATTTGTGCACAAAAGAATAAAAATGAAAGGTAACTATGTTCTGAAAAATTTGAAAGTCTTGGAAAGTCCATTCAATGGGTTCTTGCTATTTTTCTAATTATTTAATCAATGGCGAATGTGTGACACCGTGAAAAATATGGCCGTCATGCTTTTAAAGCCAATTGTTCATATCTGAGATATCGTTAAAACACTTAAGCTTTAAGAACCATTTTTATCAAGATTTTTATATACATCCAATAATGCCTCTAGTACAACAGCTCCTTTCATGATTATCCATAGAACAATATGGTTGTAAGGTTGACCTAGAATAAAGCCTTATTACTCTATGATTTACCTGATGTGGCCAATTGGCTGTAAAAAGAAAAAGAAGAGCGGGAAGAGTGACACTCGTGACAGATGACGGACAGTCGACGTTGGATTTGGCATTCATCATGGCAGATGTGACAGATTTTTGGTCACGTGATAACGGTCAAAACATAAACAAGCTAAGTAAGTTCGAAAAGTCCACATCTTGACATATGAGATGTTCGGTCATGTGATAGACGATTTGCAAATGAAATCGTTTGTCACCTGACCGAACATCTCATATGTCAAGATGTGGGCTATTCGAACTTAGCTACAATCAAATCACGTGCCGGACTATTGCGTTCGATCAAAACTAGCTGAAGCACGTGATCTGATCGTGTATGACTCTACTGTTATCACGTGACAAAAAATCTGTCGCATCTGTCAGCCGAACTCAACTACAGATACAAGTAGCGCAGAGCTCAGCATTGTTTTTGTGTTTTGTATCCATCGAGGTATCCATCAGCGTTTGATCTGGAGTGTTGATTATTTCATGATGTGTATCTATGGAAAAGTCCTGTGGGCTTCGTACATCTAACGTTAAATCCTCAGTTCTTTTAGAGCAATTTGATAAATTTTCCCTCGTTTTTATAATGTTTAAATAATTCTTCTTTTTTTGTCTTTTGAAATAGCCTGATTTCTTGATTTTACACCATTTATTTGCATTTGAGTTCATGCTGTAACTTATTCAATCAACGGTTTATGTTAGAACACAAAAAATGAACAAGTTACATGAAGAGGTTATGAGGGTTTTATTCTAGATAATTTTAAAGCAAACATGCTTTTTCATTGACTTGAATAAAACCAAATATACCTCCAAATGAATAAGCTTTATCATGGTTTTATGAAGTAAATATATCCGATTGCTTAAAACCATTTTGATCTTTTTCAGTCAAAGTTACAGCCTAAAGTTCTTAAGGAGGTTTTAGGAGCAAACAGCTGTGACAAAGATATTTAATGACCTTCATAAGGCTTGCTTGAGTGAGTTTTATAGCTAATGTTAAAACCTTGTTTTAGGATCATTATGCCGTAAGGCATATTTGGTTTGAGTTAAAACCTCCTTAAAACATGACACTTAAGTAGAACCACCTTAAAACCGACATAAAGCTTGCTTTAAACCAATAAGCCGTAAAAATGTTCCTTGGGTGTATTGTCACGGTTACACGTGTTCCGCCAACAATGGCAATCACTATAAATATATTGCCAAGTCCCTAACCCGCAGAGTTGCTGCTATCGGGATATTTTAAGCATTACAACATTCACAAGGAAGATACGTTAGTAAGGTTTCCAGGATAATTTTACGATCTCACAGATACCTACTAGAAAGTGTACCTATTCAATATAACATTATTTTCAAAATTATAGCCTTTTGATCTATTAGAAAACATGAATAAGAAGAATTTGCGAATAAAATGAGGAATTAAATTAGGCGTCTTCACAGAATCTACGAGTGTTCTTCTTCTAGGAACTCAAAACAACAAATGATGACGACACGATTTAGCAACATAAGAAATATGCTCGGAAATATGCAAGATAGCAAATTTGAAAAGACATGCATCGAGGGACTGTTGAGGTTTCAAGTTTGAAGTAACACACTTGATTTTGTTATTTATTGTTAATAATAACGAAAAAAAAAAAGATATAGTACTCTCTTACAACAAAATAAATACAAATACTTAATATAGAGTAACACATTTTCAGAATGTTTGTAAAGCTGGTTCCGTATGTACCTCGGTATGTATATAAAGAAAATTTTGACCAAGATATTGATCAATTTCTCATAATAATTATCTAAGTAGGTAATGGAAATCAGAAATATGGTACCTATATTTCTGATTTCCATACAAAAAATAAATGCATCAGGTTTCGCCTCGGACCACGCATTAGGTACTCAACAACCCAACTCATTCTAAGCTCCAACAGGAACAGGCTCAAAGTAGTATTCCAAATAAAAAAACATGTGCTTTTTCATGCCAAGCGAGATGCCTTGATAACATTCAAGATAGAAGGAAGTGTAAGTTATAACTCCAAATTTCCGAAAGTGCCAAAAAAAGTAGGTATACTTGCTGCACAATTTAAGACCCAAAACAGAACAATGTGATGTTTTCACGTTTCCGCCACTAACAAAGATAATATTATGGACTCCGTCAAGTTTTCTCCCCCCCGACATCGAGGAATGCGGGTTTCAAGTATACAGTCATTATGCACACATTTTCCACAATTTGCACAAAGATTTTTGAATTTTGCACACCTTTTCCCGAGAGATTAAAGCACATTTTTTGATGGGGGGGAAACTTGACGGTTCCCCCCCGACATCGCCCTAATCCATTTTTTTTTCATGTAGATCTCTCTCGAGATCTCTCCTCTAAATTTTGCCCACATATTTTCAAATTTTGCACACCCTCGCTCATCGATCTATGCCCTTATGAAAATGTCAGGTTTCCCCCCCGACATTTCCCAAAACAAGTTTTTTTTTCATGTAGATCTCTTCTCTGAATTATGCACAATTTTGCACTCACATTTTCAAATTTTGCACAACCTCCCTTATCGATCTTTGTTTTGAAAATATCAATTTTTCTTCCCCAACATCATCCAGAACCACTTTATTTTCTGAACTTTGCTTTGAAGTCAAATTTGCTTTGATTTTATGCCAAATATTATTTTATAATTGGTCTCTCTCCTAGTCTTGAACAATACAGCACGCAGAAGGTATGAATAACTCGAGGAATAACTGTTTTTGGGATAAAGAGAAATGAGAATTGACACTATATTATGTTATGAGATTTTTCTCTAAAGACGTATTCAACGTTGAGGTGAAATACCGACGCGCATGCTCCGAGCGCTAGTTTCCTTAAGGCGCGTCCCTCTTGCAACAAAACACCGAACCGAACGCCATCGCTAACGCCGCTCAAACCCCGTTACACGGTTCGCGACGCTGGCGTTTGCAACATAGTTCGCGACGGCTTCGGTTCGGTGTTTTGTTGCAAGTGGGAACATACTATTATAGGTCTCTTTAAACGATATATCGATGGTTTAAAGCGCAAATATTGAAAGTCCCTACGAAAACACGTGGACATACAATATTTGCGCTTTAATTTAACCATCGATTTAACCATGAGATTTTTTGAACTCGAGCGTCTTTCCAGGTAGGTGTAGGTACTTCAGAACAATATAATGTATGTACTTGATAATGATCCTTTTGAATACTTTTTAACTCTCAAATTGGAAATGACAGATGAATTATTGTATCAATTCCAAAAGAAATGAGTTTACGTTATAATGTTTTTTCAAGTGTTTTTTATGATTAGGATTTGATTGTGAAATTAGTTTGAAGAAGTGTGATGTTTAGTATAGTAGACAAAAGGTGCATATTATTCATTTGTCGCGCGTAGACGGTTTAATTTTCGCCATTGAGGTTTTTGCTCGGGTTTCTGTGAAGAAATAATGAGGTAATTTCATTTATATACTGTGATTATGTTAGGGTAGATACGAGGGTAGATACAAAAAATGATCACACAAAGTGGTATTTTCAAAATTATCAAAAGTAGGCATACTTAATTGACAAAAATGCAAAGACATGCTTAAAAAAATCTGTAAACCGGTTTTTTAAAATAATTAGTGGGAATCGAAATGATGCCACAAATCCCTATTCCACGGGTAAATAATCTTGAACGATAGTCTTCGCAAGTTATGCGTACTGATAATTTTTAATTTGTCACCTGGTATTGTACAGGGTATCACCAGAGAAAATTCAAACAGTAGAGAAGCGACAGCGTCGGTTCCGTTTTTGTATACGCATGACCGAAATGTGTGGTAGAATGTACCCGCCCACCGGCAAACATTTAGTCCGTGAGCTTATTCAGTTTTAATTCGACTTATTGGTCGAGGCGTATTTTTGATTGACATGATTGGATCGATCGAACTTATCACAAGTGATATGATCCGTATTTGATTGGAAATGGTTCAGTATCTGCACAACCTCTGAACTGATCTGAGATCAGTTATCAATGATCCCAATATTTTAGCAGTTCGGATTGATCATTTGATAATCTAACTTTTCCCTATTTTTCTCGATTTGATGATTATAAACAAACATGAAATCTTTGAAATCTTCCTTTACGAAGGAAAACCGTGAAAACTAACTTTTATAAAGATGGTTTTATAAGAATTAGAAAAAGAAGATGAGCTGATCCGTCGTTAATGTATATGTCAATCGTTTTATCAAGGGCTTTCGGATCAGATCACTTCAAGTAAAACTAATCGTATTAGCTTATTTCCAATCAAATGTGGCCCTGATCTTCATTCAATTTGACTCCGAATTGGAAGTGACAGATTTCCGCTTACTAAACGAGAATCATAATTATGCTACCATTTACATTGAATTTAGCGTACCCGTGCCTGTGAACATACATTCAAAGTACGTCACGTTAAAGTAAAAAATTGCTCCAAAATCCACCAAAATAAACTTTGAAATATTTTTAACACACAAAAACCACAACAAAATTACGATTAATATCAAATGTCTAACATGCACAACAGCACAGGAAGTACCAAGGCAAGTACCTATATTATTCATAATTTTTGTTTGATTTCTTTGTTTTAGTATGTTGAATTTTTCTCCACTTTTTTACTGTCAGAAAATACCTGTTATGTGGTCTACGATTAGCCTTTTAAATTATCGATCGATTCTAGTTGCTAAAATATCATAGATACTGATTGATAACCAGATAGAATAATAAAAAAGTTGTCACTATGTTTCCAACCTAGTGAGACACACTGAATATGTACTGATGTATTGGAGTTTCCGTCGATTTTGTAAAATGAAAATGAAATTAAGAATGAGAAATAAAGTACAAATGCAACTATACATTTATTAAAATATTTTCCCAAATGATATAAAAAATATCCTATAAATGGCTATTGAAAAATAGTCCATTAAAAATCGAATTTATGTCGAACACCAACTTTTTCTCAGTGTTGTCGTGTAGCCAGAGAACATATGCCCACCGTCTATTACCACCAATTTCTTTTTCTCGGTGTTCAACGTGGTAGGGTCGTCAAATGGCTCGACCGAAAACGGAACACCGACATCAAAGGAGCCGATGAGTTTTGTCGCTTCTCTACTAGTTTGAATTTTCTCTGGTATCACATTTTCGATACTTTCACTCCGCAATGATTGTAAATGATATCATAAAAGAAATATAATTATATGTAGGTATCATGTCCTCTTCTTGGGTCAATCAAAATGGTTACATTTTTATCGCTTGAAAGATACGCGGCAAAATCAAAAAGTTCTCAATCTTCAAATAACCCTATAACTACCTATAGAGATACAAACAAAAGTTTCTTCACCATGTTTTTGATAATATGGCGTTTCAGGAATAGGTATACTGGGGCAGGTGAAAAAGTTATCGTGGCAATTTGGATTTTTCTAAATATACAGGGTGAGTCGGAAGTCTGGAAACGTTCGAATATCTCAGAAACCGTTAAACGGATGTGAACCAAATTTGGGGCTTAGAAGTTAGTCAGTACAACCGACCTTTTGGTGTATATCCCAATGTTGCCAGACTTACAGTTTTTCTGCAAACTGACCATACTCTATTTTTTCAAATCTATGATATCTCATTCTATTTCTCGTAATAACCTAATTATAATAACCTCAAAATTTCAAATTTACAAAGTATTGGGCACATATGGTTTATCTGGGGGGGAAACTTGACATTTTCCTCGACATTTTCATAATGGCATAGATCGGTAAGGGAGGGTGTGCAAAATTCGAAAACATGTGTGCAAAAATATGCAAAACTCAGAGGAGAGATCTACATAAAAAAGATTTGATTTGGGCGATGTCGGGAGAACACCGTCAGGTTCCCCCCCCATCAAAATATGTGCTCTAGTCTCTCGTGAAAAGGTGTGCAAAATTTAAAAATATGTGTGCAAAATTAAGCAAAACGCGTGCATAATGCCTGTATACTTGAAACCCGCATTCCTCGATGTCGGGGGGAAAACTTGACGGAGCCAATATTATGGTTACAAGATTGTATTTTGACTTAAATAATTTGACAACGTAGCGGTAGTTGCTATGCTACCAGTTTTGTTAACGTTTATTGTGGTGAATAACATTGAAGACAAGAGACATATTCTGTGTCATTGCACAAGCAGAGATATGAGTTGATCCAAGGGTTGCGTTATTAACGGCAGTGTTATTTTGTCATTTGAGCTATGCGCGATTCGATTTTTAACACCGTTCACGCTTATCCAACCGTCTTGGAGAAAATTGCAATTTGTTTCATCAATGATACTTATAAATTTAATTAATATTCGTAATTTGCATGTTTGAAAGGGTTCGCCAGTCTATGAGGAGATGACTCGGGAGATGATCAGATTGGTGTAGCCTAGCAGGTGGGGATCATTTTCAGCAATTTTTTTAGAATAATAATGTAAATTGAATTGATAGGTATAATTGATGTAAAACGATTAGCACAATCAATGTGAACCAAGAGTATTTTCTTTATTCACGCGCGTAAAAAATATTGAAGACTGTGATTCTAAAATGGAAATGTCGAAAATGAATCACCATAAACAAATTGGGTTGTTTTAACCCCTAGCCTCTTCAGTTTGATACAAAAACCCCTAGCCTCTTCAGTTTGATACAAAAACTGATAAATTCTTGAAAATTTTGAGAACGGAATCTAATTTCACGTCAAAAGTTTTTGCGAGTACGGGTACTTACCCAATTACAATATTTCAAAAATTGGGTAGGAGCCTTGGGAGAACCCGTCTTCAGAGTGTCAATGCCGATGCATCGATTAAAAAATTACGATTTTTTCGAAAACCACTAGCCCTGCCACCTGCCGCTATAGCCCTGAGTATTGATAGTAACTGAAAGCATGTTTTTTGAATAAAAAGCTCAATGTATCATGATATATTCAATAACAAACGCAGTGAATCCTCGAGTGAATCAGATTGTGAAAAAGAAGTATGTCCCTGAAACCTATAACCGACATCAAGTCCTTCAGGAGATCCCTCGAGAGATTGCTTGTCAGCCGTCCATACTATGAGTTGGAGGAATTCTATGCAGACTCGCTGCTCTGAGTGATCATTTCACAGTCAGTGAATGTCTCGGTGAATGTTTATTGCGAGCTCGATTGCGAGGTTTATTGCCTTATTTGTATACAGTCTTTAAAGTTATAGTCCCTTTTAATTTTTTATGTTCTTTTTAGCACGTTTTATTGTTGTTTTTTTTTGTCTTTGATATTGCTCATCTCTGATTTGTTTCTCCATTCTGATGTGGACTTGTAGATGTATATATATTATTGTTTAAGATGAACGTTCTCGATTAGCTTAGGATGCTTTGTCTACAGATTTTTAATCTTGACAATAAAGTATTTTTTGATTGATTGATTAATTGATATGCAGGTACAATAAAAAAAATTGGATTGTTTTTAACACATTTTTACCCTTAACCCCCCAAAATGGTACGCCCCTGATAAAATGTTTAAAATTTTGAGCTCAAATTCCGATTCAGCATCGAAAGTTTATGCCGAGGTTTATGCGGTGTGTCAAATTTCATAATTCTAGTATGAACGGTTTCGGCGGGTTTCGGCAATACACATTGAGGAAAAACCGAGGTAAAAACCGTCTTCAGGGTGTCCTATTTAAAAGGACGTATCCCCGAACCTCGCTCCCAACCGAGCTCCAAACGTATGAAAAATGTTTAAAGAAACTTTTTTCATGAAAATACCTCAGGATTCACCGTTCGAATTTTTCTCAATGTATAGGAACCTCGAAAGGAGCCCTGTATATATTAATAAGTAGGTAGGTATTTAATTTTTGAATTCTACGCTTGATTTTAGGCAGATTGGATGTATCGTGTCCTATACCTAAGGACGTTTTCTTTGGCGTTTTTTCAATACATATTCAAGTTTTTATGTTAAAATTGACGTTTGTTGCATCCGGGATTAGATCTAATTGGAATGTTAATTCAATTTTTTGAAATGTTGATTTCCCCCGATTTCCCCTATAAGATAGCCTTTTTTATTAAATTTATGTTTAATTCATTGTTGAACGGGACCTATACCAAGGGATCTAATTTCTTGTCTAATTCGGATCTACCGAGGGATCAACTTTAACTGATTTTTCACAATATGTACGGCATTTCAATTTTTTTTTTGAAATGGACAATGTTATCCAAACTCACCTTCCCTTATAGACTTTTGGCAGTTTTCTCAATTTAATGTTTAATAATTCTATCGAGACTTCCATCAATAGGAAAATCAACATAAATTGAATAATAGAGGTTTTCATAGGAAAAGTTCCCATTTAAAGTAGAGCCAACAAGCGCCATGTTTGACCTAAAAACTTGAATACTGGTGTTGCACCCAATATTCGGCAATTATTCGATATTCGGCATATTCGGCACGTTTTTTTATAATTAGACAAAACTACCAACTATTCGGTTTAATACCGAATAGTTCATTTTTATTAAATGTAGGGAAACTCGTAGGAAACAATAAATTAGAAAGAGCTAATTGAACTATCTGTTTGATTTAAATTGACCGTCTCGTTGACCATATTACAGAAAAATAACTAACACATTGTTGCTGATGAGTCTTCTTATCTAATTGTACTTCTGTACCTTCCCCTTCTCTTGAAATATTCGCATCACATAATGCTTCCATTTTTGAAAAAGTAAAATTAAATTAAGCCATCAAAATACAATTACCTATTTAGTCTTGCCAATGCTTAATTCGTTAATTTTGTTATGTAAAAATGATGAAATGTCAGTTGAGTTAATATTCAGTTGTCACAGATTTTCTTGAATATGAATATGACCCAAGATCTTGCCCAAGATAATAGATAATTATGACCCAAGTTAAGTGTGACACTCGTTGTGACAGTAGTAGTTAAGTTGCGTTGTGTTATGTGTTAAAACTTGAAATAAAATATTCAAAAATATTATATTCAGAACTGGATTCAGAATAAGTAATCCTATTTAAAATATTGTTATCACCGAGGTTATCACAAAAAAAACAACATACAAAGTCCGTATTATCCGAAACGACCTACTCTTTCACCTCGGACCTACATACCTATGAACCGGATTGTCTAAAATTGCAATAAATATGTTTTCTTTACATTACAACCGAGATTACAACATACCGAGCAACATACATACATACCCAGATACATACATACATTATTTCGCATAATCGAGAGTCTATCGGTCTATACTAACTGTACTTCCACACCCCGTTCCATACGGACGATTTTTGGCTTTTTGGCGGGGACAATTTAGATATAAATCAATTATACGGACGGATATCGGATAGGATCAAACCAAAAACAACAATCTCAACTGTCAAGAGTGCCATTTCAACCGTCAACCCTAGAGTAAAAACTGACTAGATGGGGTAGACAGTGGAGTGGAGTGGACTGGACTCAAGTGAAACGAGCACATGCAGACCGAGATCCAGACAGTATGATACTATACTTCGAAAGCTTTTGATAAATTTACGCAAAATTCACATTGATTTTTTCGAGGGTTTTTTTCTTTGTCGCTATTCGGTTCTGCTGAATATTCGGTAGGTATTCGGCTATTCGGTAGGTATTCGGCTATTCGGCTATTGAGTTACTGTCAAAATTTCAAATTTTTCCTAAGTAAATAAGTATACATATCGAACTTATTACCGCTGGAAGACCCTGTATATTGCTAAAAGCCTATGATTATTGCCTATGAAATAATATACCTTCATATTAAGGTGCTCGTTGGTATAACTCTTGGCATAGCCGGAAGTTCCAAAATCATAAAAAAAAAAATAGCTTGATTGACCATATACCTAAGTAGATATTGGCATATCCTCGGGCATATCTTCTGTCAAAATTTCAAGTTTTTCCTATGTACCCAAGTATGTACCTATAGTTTTTCACTCGGTTTTCTATATTATATGTACCTACATATCGATCTTATTACGTTACCGCTGGGACACCCGGTCCCGCACCCGGTATATTGCTAAAAAACTATGATGGAGGATTGATCTCCGGATTAATCGAGGGATTAATTTATCAATGAAATACATACAAATATTTTCATTAAAGGCTCGACTAAAGGCCTCCGGATAAATAGGTACCTACGTCTTCATATACCTACCTCGTCAGACGTCATATAGAGATAAATTCAAAGAAGTATATACCGAGGCTCATCAGAAGCGTCATACTAAACGAAGACCGCAAATATTGGTAGATACGTGCCAATTGAAGTAGGTAAGCAATATTGTTTATTGGCCCATTCTTTTTTGAAATTATGTCAACTTGCTTATCTATCAAGTCCATTATTAGTGAATTATCTCACTAGTTAAGTAGGTAGTGGTACCTACATATTAGAAAACTATAAAGTTTCAAACGAGGTTGCAAAGTAAAATTTATACTCTTGTCATGATTGTGTCCTAGATGCGAGCATATAACATGTACCTAGATTTAGGATTTAGGTAGTAGGAGTAAGTAGGTAGGTACTTGGCGAGCCTACTTGGCTTGGATACCAGGTTGGATACCTATTCTTTGACATACTTAATTTTGTAATGTAGATTTGTAATATTTTGCACAAATAGGTAAGTACCAAGTAGCTTTCAATTATTTATGTAAGTATTCCTTCTCGTATTCCTTGACATTAGCAGACTACCTCGCAGACTACCTACCCGAGACCTATTGCGATTGCAGTTTGCACTTCTCTGAGAACTTCAATAACAATGATTTGTATGAATAAAAACGAAGTAAATGCTAATACTCCAGATTTGAGCATTTTCTTCGAAGTATCTGCTTCATCATGTAGCATTTGTTCAGATACTTAACGACGAAGTATATACTATACTGTGTGAAGTATCTACTTCAAGTCCATAGTATATTCTTCAACATGTGTAGCATCTTATCACTGCTTCCGCTTAGTTTTTTTTTAACGGCAAACTCGTGAAATTTTTGCTTATGAATATTTGAGATAAGAAATACAAAAATAACTTTAATTGGAACTTATTGTCTGTGAACACCAAGTTTTGCTTTTCCCTGAGATAAAGCCTGACCGTTTGGTTGTTTTGTTTTGCGTGTCAGTGAAATTGTTGAAGAATTAAAGTGGTAAGCTGTATCCGAGGTTCGGTAAAAATGTCTTCAGATGAAGAGATGCCCTATGAAGAAGAGTCTCGAATGAAAAATAAACAATCAGCATTATATTTGTTCTATTTTTTGCCGGATTTTGAAACGGTGTGAGCATCCATGGATTTATCAGCATTATCCAAAATCACCCCATACTCCTTCATCATTGTCATACATAACAGGATAAGGGAAAGAATTGTACCGTATTTTGGAGTAATGGACAGATCCAGGCCATGTTGCAACTACGCTGATAAACATCTCTCTACGGTCACAAGTGGCTTGTACATTTATTTTGGCAACGTATGTATTCGTCACCATGTGAAGAGAGTTTTAAAATTTTAACGTGAGTGCAATTATTCGCACCAATAACGTTAGGTATTGCATGGAGTACTGCCCACTCATCTTTAGCCCTGTTCAAACTGACGCCCGAATCAGGAAATTTGATCCAATATTTTTTCTTGCGGCAAATTGCAGGTGAGACCAGTATTTTCTCTACTTCATTTCAAGACTCCAGTTCTTCTATTCAAACATACCTGAGGTCCCAAACAGTGAAAACACTTCCATTCGTTGAATGTGTTTAAGCACACACAGCCCCTAGTTTCGTTCCAAGTTTCGTTCACTTTTGTCAGAAATGTATAGGCTAGATAAGATACGTTTTCCCTCGCGTTTTCCCTATTAAACCAAAAAAATGGACCTAAAACATGATTGCCAAGTTATACCTTAACTTCAGCTACTTATCGGAATATTTGATGATAAATCATATTTTGTCTCACATTGTATGTTTTTCTTCTGCGTTTTCCATCCATTTTAAACAAAAATATAATCGTAGCATGCTCAGTGAAGCTGCTATTCCACCAACTTCACCACAGTAAAGCAAATACTACAATTTCTTCTTCAAATCGAAGTTTCTACTGTAAGAAGTCGGTACTTTAAGTTCTAGTAAATACTCAAATGGTGCTACTCGGTGAGGTAGCGTCGGGAAAATTTGCAAGTATCTACTTCGAAATGAAGTTCCTCGTACTAACCTATACCTATCAGGTGGGATAATTTCGAAAACTTGTTGATACCTAGTAATCGAAATATCAATGAAAAAAATCACAAAAATATGTAATAATTTATTTATGTTTCAATTACATCAGAGAACGCTGCTGTTTCAGTATACTTCCAATGTTCATCGATCGGTAAACGCTTTACAAGTATATTAATCTTCTGTTCTCCCTCAGAGTTAGGGACCTCTCGTTATATAAAGAAGGCATACTTTCAACCGGAAACGTAATACGAAAAACGAGCCTATTTCGAGGTCCGTTACTAGTAAACCACCCTTATAACTTCATTTCCCATCAAGTGCAACTAATATGTAAATGTATACCTTTGTACATAATGAGTAGGTACCTACTTATAAATTAAATCGAAACGAAGGAAGAATACTCGGAAGAATAGTTCACTCTTTTATTCATTAACTAACTCATAGATTTGGTAATTACCTCGGTAAGATATTACCAAAGACTAATAACGTAAGTACTTAGTAAAGTACAGTAAATTAAATTATTTCATTTTGTAGGTACAATGATAATGGGCCCAAATTTGTTATCATCCACTTAACATTGAGAAAATCACGAGATTAAATAGGGATGAGGTAAAATTGCTTTAACCGAATTTTTATTACACTACAGATATATTTACCTACTAAACTCTCAGCGAAGAGTTTATGAAACAAGCCAAGTTGAGATCTTGCCAATATACTTCTGTCCCTTATATTCCAATAAACGAAAGCATAATATAATAAAATTCCTGGAGCATTTTCTTCTTGGCCATTCTAGACGATAATTGTCATTATTGTCACACAACGAAATAAATATTTGGCTTCTTCACTGCACTTATTCAAAGCACACACTCACACTCGGAACAATTTTCCCTCTTCTCTATGAAAATTAAGTTTCGGACGAAATCCATCGACAGTAGTCACCCGCTTAAAAAATGCCCGATATCCGACCTTATCGACAGACCTAACCTCCAAACGTGCATTTTGAGCCGGGTTTTCCGAGATTCCTGTAGTTATTTTCATTCAAGATATATGATAAACGATAGGAATAAGACACTTTTGACACAAACACCTATTTAGCGTTGGAAATTGCATGGCCTTGGTACATAAAAACGCAATTTTGAAAAGCAAACGCCAATTCTTAGACACACAACGAACTCGCTCGGCAGACTGATGCGTTTCGTTTCACACAGCTGTGCTGGTAGAGAGGGGAAGAATTCATAGGCGGGTTATGTATTCATTTTCCCCTTATATATTTCAGGTATATAAACCGGTCTACCATCGGTTCGTATTCTGCCGGATTTAGTCGCAGTTTGAGAACGGGTGTTTTGTTAAAATCTATACTCTTCACAGCTGAATCTCAGGAAATGGTCATGAGCCTAATGTAGTTATTTATCACAATACTTCCACGCAGTTGATAACAGCTCTCACTGTAACCTATATATTATTGTAGTTGGTTGTTTGGTATAGGTATATAAGCTTATAAGCACTAAGCAGCTCAATTAGCAAGCAACAGTACGCCACTTGGCCCTCTTGTAGAAGGCATAGGTACGTATCATTTTATAAATGACCCACCACGTTATGCAGCATGTTCGCGTGCATTCGTAGGTACCGTACATAGTAGCTAGTTACGTCAGTCTAGGTAACAATATTTACTGTATACATGCAGTTTTCCTATGGTTGTTTTTGACAAAAGAAATCGTACCTATACCTACTTACATACAATACAACATTACATTATTTTCCAGAATTATAGCTGACATTTGATAAAACTGTGATCCTGATTCCTGCATCCGTCAGTGTACGTGTCCTGGAGTTTTTTAAAAAAAATTGAAGTCAAGTACCCTATTGCCACGTACAGAAAAGGTTAAAGATAAAACATTTTTCTGTGTAACTTTTGATAAACATGCACCATTCAAAATAGACACAAAAATCCCCTATAGAATGATGAACTTGGCAAAAATGACCCCTTTTTGAAGAAATCATAAAAAATATATTAGATCAAACCCCCCTTGTATTCATTCGCGTTGCTTGCGAACTAGGCCTCGGCCGTCCCTGTCGTCTTGTAGGCTCTTGTTTTTCAGCGTAAAACGCTTGATGCATAAGTGTAAGTTCACACATAAAGCTATTTAGCGTTGGACGATGCCATGCGATGCAATGCTATGCCTTTACCGCTTTCTATATTTTGATAGTGTTTAAATAGAAAGCGATGAAAAACGTATTTGGTTAGTAGTTTGATGGGCAACAAGCACCATGGATGCAGCAAACTTGATATTAGTAGAGAATTCGCTTTTGATACGTTTTGTTAGTGAAATGATTTATCTAGATTTTCCTATTATTTATATTATTACAAAATATAGTCACATTAAAATCAGTCGTAACATTCAATTCTACAGCTATTTCCATCCCCAATTTGTCAACTTTGTGATCTTTACTTTTTTGATCCCATACCGGAGGGCGCAACCGCACTTCATTTATTTATTTTTCTACGTATATCCGGAAAGACAAGCGATCTCTGGCGACACGGGTGATTAAAAAAAAACGAGTTTCAAATCAAACCGACGCGCTAAATCTCATCGCAAAGCATAGCAAAGCGTCGCGCGAACTCGCGCGCTTTTTGAACACCCCCCCTAAAATTGATGAGTTTAAAGTAAACGCAACGCATCGCTTCGCATAGCATCGCATAGCTTTCTGTGTGAACTTACACTAAGGCATCGGATTCTGTTTGGACGCATGTCCAGTTCAATCAATTCAGAAAATACTGGTCCTGAGATACAAAAAAAATTCTTTGTTTTTTTAGTTATTATGGTGTATAATTAGCTCTTATCTATCCAATATAATTATTCATTTGGATATAATTAATACTTTCCTGGCTTGTAAAAACTATATTTTTTATTTTTCACATCTTTGCCGACAGCTTGTAAGCTGCGATTCAACAGATGTAGCCCCATGTATATTATAACATATTCAAAAAAAGCTGATTTTTCCGATTTCAAAAACATATAGTTTTATGCTTTTCTTCTAAGCCGTTTAGGAAATATTTGAGTTTGAAATTTGGATATTTTGAATCAACCGATGAATAACCGGCGAACGGGTCTGGAGCCTAATTCTTGAAATCCAAGAATTAGCGTCCTGGAAGCATACGTCATTATCATGAACAAAAAACAATGTATGGAGAGTATGTAGGAGTAAGGGGAACAATAGAATTGCCTCCAAATAGCTCCGACCTCACACCTCACACCCCCAGTGTGGGGATATTAAAAAAATTAGGTATATTATGGTGGCAAAATGGTAAGTATCAAAGAGATGAAGACAAAAATATTAAATGTAATTCCCCATAATTATGAAAGCGGTATGAGAGCAGTCACATTGAGAAATTTATAAAAGAGATACAGACTGTGCAAAGAAAAAAGAGAAGAATTTGTGGAGCCTGTTAGGACCTTTTTTAAAATTTAGACGATCACACGACTTGATTAAATACACTTAAATTTTACTTTTGTGTCAAAAAGGTAGAAGTTTAGAGAAAAAAAAAATCTCAGCCTACCATGACGACATGAATATAAATTAAAAACTTTAATATTTTCTTAACGACTCATCAAAAAGGCATCCAACTAAACATATATTTTTATTGTATATTTTTGAATTTGGAGAAAAGAGCTCTTTCTGAAAATATGTAATAAATTCAGGGGGTTCCATTCAAAAAAAACGTGTCCTTCATGTTTTGGAACGCGAACTTCAATGGTTTTTTTGATGAGGCATTATGAAGTTTCAAGATAGTACCAACAACATTTGTCCTCACACTATTTTTCGTAACTTGTAAGATAACAAAGTTATAAGAGGTTCTAAAGCTTTTGCGTGACCTCGTGACCACCCTGTACATATATGGGCATCAGTTTTTGTTTTTGTGGGTTCGTTTGACTGATGTATTCTGTATTGAATGTATTCTAGAGAATCAAGGACTTCACTACCTTTAAAGTTTTGAAAAAAGGCAGATTATTCCGAGAGGTAAGCCAACTCCAGTTATTAAAGACTTGAGGAAACTAAATCCTACTATTTTCGAATAAGAAAGGAAAGTACAATAAGTGCGAAAAAACAACCTGTGGATTAAGACTGGATCTAAGTAAGTGATTTGAATAATTTACATAGTTAAGTTGATCAAAAGAATTCTTTCAGGAAGTTTTTGAGGAGCCAAATTTTCACGACAAAGTGTGGTGTGAATAAATAGTCCAGTAGGCAGTGAAATTTCTTTCCACCTACTTATTTTCCCAACAAAGCAAAAATATGGAATTAGTATTAGTCGTATTTTCAGATAAATAGAAAGCTCATTTTAAAATTCTTATAACCTACTGGAGCATAAAACAATTGATTTTTTTTTTAACGCTAACCGAAACTTAATATGAGAAGCAAGTTTTACAGAAACGGTCAAATTCGTATTTTTTTTAATGCTTTTTTACAACATTAAAAAATAAATGAAATTGAAAATTTTACAATTTTGAGTTTAAAAGCTTATAAAAAAAGGACAAAACCTCAATGTTTGAGTGGTCTTTGTCATAATTCGAGAGGACATCTCGTCATCTTCCAGAATAAAACAAAAAGTGAGTCAGAAACTAGATTTGGTTCATTTTACTGTTTCAAATCAATAAATTAATGTCGAAAAAACGGTCGAGGAGTTGAAGAAATGTCCATAGAATAAAAATTGTTCATTTTAATTATAGTAGAATCCTAATTTTAAATAATGGCAGATAAAACTGGGTGTTTCATTAATATTGCGAACAAATTCAGATAGAGTATCTCTGCTTGAAAATAAGAAGAAAAGTTCTCATAAGCATGTATCCGGAAGTGCTTCGTTACAGAGCTACATGGTGTTGAAGTTTTATTTTTATTTTTGCTTTTTCTGAATAGTTTTTGAGCCAACGTAGATGTTTTGATAAGGGGAACATTCTAGACCGAAAATAAATGCCACCTTTTCCCATAACATTTTTTCGAAAATTGATTAATAACGGAGCTACAGGGTGTTAAACTTACATTTTATTTTCAGTTTTTTGGCAATGCCTTTTGCCACGTTCATGATATTATGACGAAATCTCGTATCTGAGGCTTTATCCGTACGAGGAGTTCAAATTTGCCCACCGTTTTTTCGTATTTTGTAGAGGGCGCCATCACATACGAACCTATACTTTGATTTCAATGGTCCCAACTTTTTTGTGCTACACTGTATGCGGCTTTTCAGCCTTTATTCGTAATCTCTAAACCTTTTGACATGGAAAAGGTATACTACTTTTGTTTCGAATAAATTTTCTCGAAAACGGTCGGATTTATCGAAACAAAAGTGGTATTCCTTTTTTTTGTCAAAAAGTTAAGATAATAAAAATATTTGGACAAAAGTCGCATACAGTGTAGCACAAAAAAGTTAAGACCATCAAAATCGAAGTATAAGCTCGTATGTGGCGCCCTTTACAAAATGCGAAAAAATGGTGAGCAAATTTGAATTTCTCATCCCGATAAAGCCCCAAATAGGATATTTCCTCAAAATATAATGAGCGGGGCAAAAGGTATTGCAAAGAAACTGCAAATAAAATGTAGCTTCAATACCCTATAGCTCCGTCAATAATCAATTTTTGAAAAAGATATTTTTTGTCTTGAATTCTCACCTGAATCTGCTTGCTCATCATTTCCGGACACCCTGTATACTAACGAAACACCTCGTATGCAAGGTGTCCCGGACGTCAGGAAAATTGAAGAAAAGGAAAGATCGTCTTCAAGCCTCAAATACAAGTATTCGAGGCCCAAAGATCTCTTTCCTTTTCCTCAGTGGACAATTTGCACATTTTTCGGAAACATGAAAAATATAAGGATTGGTAAGTGATGATTCCATTGATGTTTAAAAAATCAACCTTCGACCTCTCATAATGTAGTAATCACCGATTAGAGAGCGCCAATCAACATCCACTACGTCACAGAATACACTATCTATCTTCGTCTGGCGTATTGACTGAGATGAGTCTCTCTCTCTCGGGAGGGTAATATGGCCCCACCCCGTTTGCGATCATACAGTCAAATTCGCGTCTTCATTTTCATTTTTTTGGTATATTTTTGAGTATTCCGGAAAATTTTTATCGCTGGTGACTTTCAAATAATGTCTAGAATACGTATATAAAAAAAAGTCATTTGAAAATGTATGCAAATTGTCCATTGCTTGAAGGACCTCTTTGTGAAAATGGACGATTATTCTTCAACGTCAGGTAACTTGGGGTGTAATTGTATGTGATAAAATAATGGTGGTCAGTCATATAACAAAAACTCGAAATCTCAATATTTTTCGAGTTGCCGGCTCTCATGCAAAGATCAATAAATGTATTGTTTTTTAGTTATTGATATATTCTGCAACTTTTCGTGGAAAAATTTTTTCTCTACACTGCCCCTAGAGGGCGTTTTATCCTCAATCCAAATTTCATATTTCGCATATCTTTCTTGTTTCGACAGATTCCTCAGAAACAAATACGCCGTTTTAAATATTGGGAAAGACAAAAAATGTACTCTTTGTAAGAGTCGATTAATCTAATCGTTGGACCGCAAATCGACATCAAAGTAACTCATGTGAAAATTACTTGCTTTGTATGACAATAAAAAAACACAACACAGAAACAACAAACATTACAAACAACAAATAAAACAACAACAAATAACGATAAAAACCACAAAAACAATACAAAAAACAACACATAAGCAAGAGGAAAACCATCAAAAAATATGTTGTTTCTGTGATTTTTGTGCTGTTTCTTCTGTGTTATTTTATATGGTTTTTGTGTTGTATTTTCTGTGTTAGTTTGATGTCTTACCCAAACTAACCCAAACGGTAAGATCTATCGACCCGTATAAAGAGTACATTCTTCGTCTAGTCTTCTCCTATATTTAAAACGTCGTCAGTATTTTTTATTGAGAAATCTGTTGAAACAAAAAAGATGGTTATCGTAAAACGGGACCATTAAGGACAACATTTCAACATTCTTATGAATAACTATTTTATTTCTATTTCCACACTTTCTTGCGATCCAGCCCACGCTACCAAAATGTAATATTGCAGTTTGAAACACATCATAAGTGTAAGTTCACACTATGCTATGCGATGCGGTGCTATGTGAAGCGATGCGTCGCGTTTACATTGAACTCATAAATTTTAGTAGGGGTGTTGCGCGACGCTCTGCTATGCTACGCGATGCGATATAGCGCGTCGGTTTGAATTTCAAACATGTTTGTTTTATATCGCCCGTGTTGCCAGTAATCGCTTGTCTTTCGGTATGGACGTAGAACAATTATTAATAAACGAAGTGAGGTTGCGCCTTCTGGAATGGGATCAAAAAAGTAAAGATCACAAAGTTGACAAATTGCAGATGGAAATAGCAAAATGTGTATTTTGTAATTTGTAATAATATAAATAATTTTAATATAATTTTGTAATAATATAAATAATAGGAAAATCTAGATAAATCATTTCATTAACAAAACGTATCTTAAAAGCGAATTCTCTAATAATATCAAGTTAGTTGCATCCATGATTCTTGTTGCTCATCAAACTACTAATTAAATACGTTTTTCATCGCTTTCTGTTTAAACACGATCAAAATATAGCAAGCGATAAAGGCATAACCTTGCATCGCATAGCATCGCCCAACGCTAAATAGCTTTCTGTATGAACTTACACAAACGCTCGCTGTAAACATGCTACAACGTTGGGCCGTACGCACATTTTTGCTATAGGTTCATTTGTTGCGTCCGCATTGTTAAATATCTTTTTATCGTCATCTTCCAAATAACCCCAAGAATCCCAAATAACCTCTCTCTACGTTATGCGAAATATGAAATTTGGATTTCAGGTAAAGCTGCAAAGAGTAGAGAAACATTTTTTCCACAGGTTAGTTAAGCTAAACAAGCTGCAACTTTGTACCAAATTTCATTTTGGTTCGATAAGTAGTATCCGGAATAAATCAATGACCAGAAAAAAAATTGGCTTTTTGGTGCGAACCGGTAACTCAAATAATATTGAGTTTTAGAATTTTTGTTATTTGACTTTCTACCATTATTTTATCACATACAATCATCCCCCCAAGTTTTGTAACGTTGTTCCGGGACACCCTGTATATTATTCAGTACTGGACCAAAACTTTAGAGTGAAGGATCAGATTTTTTTTTTGATAATGTGACCATTTATTTATACCAATGTTTACAAGCTACAGTAAAAAAATCAGCTGGTAATTTTTTTGACCCAGCAACTGAAACATGTTTGATGGGGGGGACATTCTCCATGCCAAATAATTGATTTTGCAAGAAGATTGTTTCTTTGGTAGTATGTATTAAATGATCTCAACAATTACTTAACAAGTTTACTGATCCTAATCAAAGTGTCAACATCTGCTAGTTGGCTAGCTGTGTTCATAATTTTTAGACAGAGGAAAGAGTTGGGCGTCTTAGTAAAATAGAGCTACTATTAAAAATAAGCCTGTTATTACTGACTTGAAAAAAAAGTCTCGTGACTCCCGGTCGCATTTTCATATCCATCACACGGTATCGCGAATCGGACGAGCCCGAACTTTACTTGATCGCAGTTCTTATCTATCATATGATTTCGCGCCGCCTTCTTAACTAGCACATGCAAACGCGAAAATGATCCGATAGCTTCTTATGAAACTATTTTTAGTTTTCACATTACAACCTGTCTGCAAGCGTATGTATGCAGCTCGTATCTCTGTGATTGTTTATTATTGATTATCGTATTGTTATTTTGCCAAAAAAGCTCAAGTTATATTTTCTTTTAGATAAGTTATGATAGCTATTGTCCAATCCAAGTACTTAGTACTTGGTAATTTCTTTTGATTTTATTAATTTTGTCAAGAACAGGAAAAGCGGGGTAAGCTATTTTCTCATTTTCTAGGAAATAGAAAATTAGCAACAGTTTTTTATTCCAGTTTAAACATGAACCTTTCCTTACCTTAAGCTACAGTTATCATCATAACATTCACGTCAAGTTAACGTATAGGTTGAGATTGTTTACTAATGCAAATGTTCCATTTGCTAACAGCGTTACCATGGTGAAATGGATACGTATCCGTTCAATCATAGCCCCCATTCACATACCGGCGAGAAGCAAATGGCTTTAATTTTAATTTTTGTTTCAAACGATTAAATACAATTTAGTTCAATATTTTGAAGAAGAATGAAAAAAAGTTTCAAATAAAAGTTACTTCTTTATTATGAAGGATAAGATTCTGTACTGAAAAATATAACTTTCCATTTAAAACATTATTTGACCTTGAAATCATGGTCAAGGTTTGAAAAAATATGTTCGTTGTGTTTTCCCCTTGATACTGAACAACTTTTGTTTCAAACATTTTTTTCTATAGTACATAGTTTTTGAGATAATTCACTGTCTCAAGTTGAATGCCTCACCCTGTATATTAAGCACTGCACCCATAATTCACTCAGTGACATTAGAAGTATCACGCCGACTAATTTCCCATGAGACTCAATGTGAACATGACCTAATACAAAGCTTCATATCTCCTTTGAAAAAAAAACATCAAATTTACCAAAAAAACAAAATGTTTGGAATGAATGAAACTTTAATATTTCAGCATAGATGAAATTCCATTTCTACCAGGAAACTCTGTAAAGTGTTTCAAAATTTTGTAGTCCAACTAGCAATGCAATTGGCATTGGGTGCTATTATGCTAAAATATTGAAGTCTTTTTCATTCTGAACATTTTGCTTTTTTGGTTAATTTGATATCCCTTTTTTTAATGGAGATATGAAGCTTTGTATCAGGTCATGTTTACATTGAGTCTTATGGGAAATGAGTCGGTGTAACACTTCTAATATCACTGAGTATATGTTAGATGTAGTTCTGAAATTGAGTACCTACCAAAACTCCCTGTACGTGGATATAGCGAATTCAATCGAGGTGAACAATAAATAAAGTGACATACTTATGCGTATTTTATTTTTGTCATTTTCGAAATGGCTATGATAATGACGGGTAGATGGGTTGTTCTCACAAATTTCTCCAATTTGAAGTATTCGTGTTCTTAATACTTGGGTAACAGAAATTAGATTATTTACATATATGTTTTCAGGGGTGGGAGAAAATTCATTTGCTAAAAATCGCTATCTATTTCTTTTTTTAACTTTTTTTGGTGCAAAAATGTCATATCCTCTGGCAGTTACTATTAAGGCTAGCAACTCTTGATGTTGAAAAACAAAACTTTCTGAAATGTTAATTCGAATAACTATTGATTTTCAAAAAAATACAGATCAGAATTTAGTTGTCGATCTAGCATAGTTGACCAAATTTTATATATTTTACAAATTACCGATATTTTGGTATTGTTACAAATGATCGCATCATTCCTCTGTCCAAAGCTCTTGGTTTTCTAGAATTCTCAAAGATGGTGTTACTTTATCATTCTGTGGTGTAAGTTGCGGTTTCAAGTCAACAGTTTCGTCTCAACCCTCGTTTTGCGACGTTTATGCATTATTTTGAAAAAAATTACAAACCTGGTGTGCAATAAACAATTGTCACAGAACCGCAATCTTTCCTCTGGTAAGTGTTGAATCATATTATGAAGTTTTCCACGGTATTTGTTTAAAAATCTTAACGAAACAAGAACTAGTAGAATTCATCAAAATCTAAAGTGAGGTCATAGAATGTACACACGTGATAAATAAACCATGAATATATCAAATCGTCATTTTTCTGGCGTCATTCCTCTGGGTAGTTATAGTTGTATTTCGATGAGAGAATATAAATAAATGTGTTCTTTGCTTTGAACTTGTGTTTCATTGGATAATCACAATTATCACGTAAATTTAATCATTTTCTGATTAAATTTTAATTTTTCAAATAACGTCAGCCAAAAAATAGGAGTTGGAAAAAACTAGGTACCCAGATAAAAAACAAATTAAAATTGAGAACAGAGAACTTTTACTAGATTTGTATTGTGAGTGGACATGTATCACCGTATATTATGAACTAAAAGAAAATTTTGCGATTACATGTGCTGGATAACGATGTGTGTTGGACATAACATGTGATATATATAAGCTGTATTCGGGCTCAATCGATTCGCGATACCGTGTGATAGTTATAAAAATGTTGGAAAAAACTAGGTACCCAGATAAAAAACAAATTAAAATTGAGAACAGAGAACTTTTACTAGATTTGTATTGTGAGTGGACATGTATCACCGTATATTATGAACTAAAAGAAAATTTTGCGATTACATGTGCTGGATAACGATGTGTGTTGGACATAACATGTGATATATATAAGCTGTATTCGGGCTCAATCGATTCGCGATACCGTGTGATAGTTATAAAAATGCCTCCCGGTCTACGAGTGAGCAAATAAAAAAAGTTATGTATGTTATTGCAATAATACACTAAAACACTACGGCGAAACACCAGTTGTTGTTTGTGTTGGTATTGGAAAACTTTTTGACACTCTCATATTGATTGACTGTACTAGAATCAGTCAACTTAAAAAAAAATAATAATGATTTCACTTGTTTTTTTTTTATTGTTATTGTTTTCGATTTTTTTTTCAATTTTTAACCAATTCCAGTAAAGTCAATCAGTCTGAGAGAGTAAAAAAAAATTGATACCAACAATAACAACTGATGTCTCGTAGTTTTTCAATGTATTATTGCAATAACTTATAGAACAAAAACCTATATATTTCTCGAAAACGGTGAGTTTCATCGGAACAAAAGTTGTTGTTGAGAAAAGGTCAGAGTATTTGCAAAAGTGGTTTTCACCTCTGTGAAATGACACTTGTCAAAAACTGGGTCCAAAAGGTTTGGTGGACAGTCCATTCCTGGTTCCCCCTATAATTTAAAATATTGACTATGATATGGTTTTATGAGTCCTCATGGCCTACACAACGTACCAGAATTTCATCAAATTATACAGGACGGTTCAAAAGAGCTTAAAAATCAAATCGATAGGTAAACTCCTTTGGGGCTCTGTATCTCGGTAAAGAGGCACTTTAGAAAAAAAAAATGTATGACAAACTGGGGTTATGTTGACCTCCCCCATACGATTCCTAATGTATGCCATATACTTACCGGACACCCTGTATATCACGGGCCGACGTTGAACAAATGTCATAAAAAGAGAAACTACATGATATACGTGCAAGGATGAACACCTGTTGGGTTTTCTTGCCTGACAAGGTTGGGATGCTTTGCCTGACTGCTGCTGCAGTGAGCGTCAACGCCGCTTTTTTTCCAGCTGCCCGGGCCTGGATGACAGAAACTGGCCTACTCACTTTCTTACTTTACATACATATTATAATATAATCAATCAGTCATGTTGTTTTGTTCTTAATCAAGACCTATTTCAAAAACGAATCGTTATCTATCGAAGTCATATCATTGTGAAAATTCGGAATCAAATCAAAATCTCAATCGTCAACAATATCGTTCTTCAGTTTTCAGCTCAATAATGAATTCTCTGGAATTGCATCATCCAGTGAAAAAATCGAAAAAATCGTCCTAGCAACCAGCCATTATTGTGCAATCGAAGAAAAGGCCAGAGAAGTCAGATATATCGTTCCTGTTCATCGAGATTCATCGTTAAAACCGGAGGTCCTTTCCATCCTGACCTCTTTATTATTCCTTCAATTTTTTTTAGTCAGGCACGGTAGGCGTTAGCAGACTGGACTCGGGTCGAAGCGAGGCGCTCCGTTATGGACGCCCACTAATGAAGACAAATCGAAAAACCTTCGTGATGAGGAGAACATCGAAAAACTCGCAAAATCGCGAATAGAGAGTAATCGAATCAAATCAGCATCAATGTGGTCAACGCATTTGATATTGATGATGATCAAATCGAAATTTTCGGAATTATATCAAGAACAATCGAAGCAAATCTCTTCAAGGTCTTCTCGGAAGATCAAAATAACCGCGAATTATTGGATCCAGCTGTGTTGGGGTCGGATAAACGCGATAATTTCTAGAATATTCCAGCACTAGTGATACTGTTTAAATAACAGAAACTTTTAAGAACCAAGAAACCCAAGTTCTCAAACTGATGGCTATGTCCAACAACCGCAACAAACTCCCAAAACATCCGCCACCGTAAATTCGACAAAATGGTGATGTCTTTCAATTGGTAGAACTCATCAAATTTTATGGTGAGTATGAAAATAGGGGACAATTCAGAGACTTATCAATAACTTTGATACACAACAATCAGTCTATTGATAAAATTCGTAAATTTTACTACTAAACGTTAGGCTGCTTGGGTGAAGATGACTATGATAATGCGTGGTGACATGGCTCGCAATCGCAATATAATTTCATGACTAAAAAGCTAGCGGAATAGCTCAGTTCAAAGTTCAAAGTTCTTTCCCACGAATATTCCGATAGTAGGCGTAG